>CM077091.1:4180605-5380605 GCA_039513925.1 Platanthera zijinensis | reverse complement strand
CGTTTTGGCGATCGGCGATCGTCGAGTTGAGGCACACGGCCTAGGACACGGGCGTGTCCCAGGGCGTGTCACGCTGGGAATTTTCTGAGTATGCACACAGGCCATGACACGGGAACAGACACGGGCGTATCACATGTGACACGAGCATATCGGGTGCCATGTCGCAGGTCGTGTCCTCCTCGAAAAATTATTGTTGGCAGTGCACACGGGCGTGACACGGGTCTTGACACGGCCGTGTCACGTGTGACACGGGTCTTGACACGGCCGTGTCACGTGTGACACGGGCGTGTCGGAGCCATGTCAAATGTCGTGTGCTGGTTGGAACGTCGGGTGAGACGGCGAATGGGTGACACGGCCATGCACACGGCCGTGTTGTAACCTATGTTCGGCCCAGATTTTGTAATATTGGGTTGAATCGCAGCCGTTCGATTTCTTGATTTGGGATCCGACGGCTCAGGGCTATTGCTGGTATGTTATATCCGGGGAATAGGGTTTGAAACCCTTATTTTCATCCAAGCCTTCTCTTTCTAAAACCTAGAGAGAAGGGAGAGCAAGGAGGAGGAAGAAGGCCAAGATCCGGTCACCGGCGGAGCTTCGGAGCTCCAAATCGCGATCCGAGTCCAAATCCACGAAGGCGACGTCGATACGGTGCTCTCCATCCGGCTAGATCGTCATGACGCCGAGGAGAAATGCTAGGGTAATGATTCTCTTCTTGAGCATGTGAAGCTCTTCTTCCTTTGCATGGGAAAACCCTTCTCCCGCGAGTGTGCGGCGAGATTGCGGTATTCCTTGGGGTAGATATGTAAAGTCTCCCTTGTTAGAGTCCGGAATCGTAGTACGAACATAGGCATGATGTGTGAATCCTACCTGGACGTGTTGGTCTGGATCGGTGATGTTTTGCTGTGCATTTTTAGCCGGAGAAGACTCCGAGCATTTTGATTGTTTTCGGGTTGCTATGCGGTAGAATGTATCAGGGAATCTTGGGGATTAACCCCGAGGTGCACCCGGAAATCTGGACGGAAATGCATTTTTGTGATATCGGTGGTCTGGGAGCCAACCGGGTACATAGAGGGGCTATGTACCGTGTTTGAACGATATTTGGGGCTGGGGAAGCTTAGCCCGCGTCAAAGGCCAAATGGCAACGGCAGGGTGAGAACCGGGCAGGTGGACCCCTACCCGCTCCATTTGCTCGGTTAAAGCGACCTAAAGTTTTACGTGGGACTTACCGAGGTTTGGAGATCGAGTCTAGGCTACGGCTGAAAGGACTAAATGCTTACGAGGTTTCCACCCTGGGGGTGGTGGCGGAGTCAAGGACCGGACGGGGTTCGGGCTGGCCCGCCGAGTAAGTGCCCTGATAGCACGGGGTGTACGGCCGTGTGAGCGTACACCTGTGATGTGATGCTTATTTCGCTATGTTGCTTATTTTGCTAACAAGTGCAGGGAAGAATCTTTGTCGCCCCGGTTTGGGGGCGGAATCGTTATAATTTGGTCAGCATAGCTGACCGTTGCCTTTTTTTACAACCGTGCAGTGGATTGTTGCATGCAGGTGCTGCGGAGCCGAACGATAAATAGCGGGCTAAAGCCCAAGTTGCTGTGCCGGCCCTCGAAGGCCAATTTTTGAGTGTTTTCCTTTTGTACTCATGTATGACCGGCCTGCGTGCCGAGGTTTGGAAGACACTTTTATTGAGCAAACTCCTGTAAGGCCATAAGGCCATTTCTGTTTAGTGTATTAAACATTCCTTCTTGGTTTGAGTAGTGGACATGCATGCTTGACAGGGTTATTTATTCTTTGTGCAACTTAATAATTTACTTCCGCTAGATGCTCTGTGTAGGACGTTGTGATTGGTTGAATGGTTTCAATAAGTAACCAACCAGTCTGTCCGCAGTATATGGCGTCGAGCCCCGGCCGGACCTACTGTTATATACTATGTGACGGATAGGGGTGTTACAAATTGGTATCAGACTACTTGTTTCGGTCAAGCTTAAATGAATTCGTGGGCGAATTCACTTTAAGGGGTGGTGAGCACATGTGTGTGCGTCATCGTTATAACATGAAAAGAACCCATGAATGTCCACTTAGGAATGAAAATACACATGTTTGAGGAACCTGTGTGTTCCTATAATTGCTTTTTTGCAATTTTGTTCAGTCACTTATGGTGTTTTGAACGGCTATAGGTGTCCGGAAGTGGAGCGTGGCAGTCTGAACATACGTTTGCTGAGCAAAGTACTGCACCAAGTAATGTTCCTGAGACCCCTACGTCTTTGGAAACTATAATAAGGGTGGTTGAAGTGGTATTCGTTGTGACCAATGCACAACATGGAAGTAATATGCAACCCTTTGTCCCTGAGATGGCCCCAACATCGGGCGGTATGTTGGAGCAAAGGGCATTTGGAGGTCAATTAGGGCAGTAGATGAGCATGACTGTAGTGCAGGGAGCGCATTCAGTTGACGCGTATTTACAGACGTTCCTTATGATAAGGCGCTACCCAGGCTTTGAATGGGAAAGCGAGCAATCTATAGTTGATAGATTTTATAACGGTATGCGCAGCGAGTTGCGTATCCTGCTGCTAGGACCAAAGTTATTGGGATTCCGAGCTTTGGTGGAATCGGCTAGAGCTTTGGAAGTGGAGTTGGGGAAAACTTACCAAGTACCAGTGGATAGGGTACCAAACCCTACAGATCCTATAAGGATTGTCTATCGAAAGACGCTGAGTAAATAGGCTAGATCATCTACTAGCCAAACCACTTACAAATGTTATTCTTGTGGCAAGAAATGGCACTTTGCCAGAGAGTGTTGGGTGAATGTTCAGAAGACAACAAAAGTTGTGGCAGGAGCAGTTGAAGCCTCTGGTGTAAAGGAAACGATGTTCAAAATGCCAACCTCAAAATCTGGGTACCGTAGGTGGTATAAGAAGGCTAGGAGGTCAGGTCTAGTCCCTTCCTCTAGCACATCCGGAGCGACTACAGTCCAAACCCCGGATGCATGCTTTGCTTGTGGAAAGTCGGGGCACTATGCCCGGGATTGTCTAAGTGGACGCATAATGTCCGAAAAGAAGCCGGGGGAGATATCTGAAGAGAAAGGCAAGGCGGTGGCGTCCACCGCACCGCTGTTTACTCCGGCCCAACCGGGAGTGAACATCCTTGGCCAGCAGGAGGCCATGTGGCCGACCGTCGGGATGTCAGGTATGGTTTTTCTTGTTAGCAAACTAGTTCCTTATGTTGGATACCTTATGCGTGGTAACTTAGAACTGGAAGTTCTAGGCTTTGTTTTGGAATATTGGTAATCCGGAGAGAGCATAGTTTCGATACAGGAACTTCTCATTCCTGTTATCCGAAGAATCTGTATCGCGCATCGGAGTTTTCCCTTCGATGGTAAAGGAACAATTCGGATGGGTTATTGCCCAGTAGTCGTCCAATGCGCGTGGAGATACAGTCTGGGCGGTAAGAGTCTTATTGAAAGTCAAGGATTCGACTTGCTAGCGTCGCTGTTGTCGCTAGTAGAGTTCGACGTCATCTTTGGTATGGACTGGCTTTCGGAGCAGAAGGCTTTTTATCGTTTGCAACCGTAAAGAGACCTAGCTGGGTGTTGGGCAGGAGACAATGTTTGTGGAACTGAAGGGATCGAGCAGGACGCTGACGTCTGCCCTCCCGGTGGTCAAGACAGTTCGTGCGGGCGCAGAGCTGTTCTTCACGTTAGTGGAGGCTGTAACGCCTAATTCCACTCTGGGTAGTATCCCAGTAGTTTGTGAGTATCCCGATGTGTTCCCGAACAATTTCCCTGGAGCCCCACCGTAGCGAGAGATCGATTTTACGATTGAGTTGTGTCAGGTGCCAAACCTGTGTCGCACTCTCCCTATAGGTTGATGCCTAAGGTGATAGCAGAGTTAAAGGTTCAAATAGAAAGTTGATGGAGCAAGGGTATGTGCGTCCAAGCTCGTTGTCTTGGAGCGCACCGGTCCCTTTTACTCAGAAGAAGGACGGGAGCTTGCAATTTTGTATCTGTTGCAGAGAGCTGTATAAGTTTGCAGAAATAGGACAAGTACTCGATCCAAATGATCGATGATCTTTTGATCAGTTAGTCGGGTCTTCGGTGGACTTAATAGTGGATCGCAAGTCCGATTACCCTCATCTGAGAATAAGGGTAAGTGTTGCCGCAAAGACAGAGTTAAGCACGAGGAATGAGCAATCCGAGTCTATGATCGTGCCGTCTTGGCAGTCAAGTGTGGCATCAGTGTTCATAGACTGGATGAACGGAACGTTCATTGAGTACCTAGTCCATTTTGTGATCGTCTTCATCGACGACATGTTGGGGGTAATTGAAGTGCGAAGGGTATCACTTCTGAATATCTACTTTTGGTTTTGTGGACGCTAAGGAGGAACCATGTATACACCAAGTTATCCGAACACGAGTCTTGGGTTATCCTCGTAGCGCTCCTCAGACCTATAGTTGGTAGAGTGAGTGTGTGTGGGTCCAGCGTTGTTAGTCGCAATACGAGGGTGGCCTGTGTTGTCTCGGTAGCGGAAGTCCAGAGTTTTTGGTGTGGTCGGCTACCACAGGAACTTCGTACAGGACTTCTCACGGATAGATTTACCCCTCACAACGTTGTCAAGGAAAAGCTTAAAAGGTTGTTTTGATGCGCGAGTGCGCCCAAACTTTGAAGGGTTAAAGAGTTGGTCAACCACGGCGCCAGTGTTAAGTTCGCCGAGTGGAACCAAAAGCTGTGAGATCTACGGTACTGCCTTGGGCAGTGGATTGGACTGCGTGCTGCTGCAGCGTGGTAATGTTATGTCTTATGGCTCGCATTAGCTGAAAGAGCACGAGGGGAATTACCCGGTCTGCCATCTGGAGTTAGCGGCCGTGTGTTTTACGCTTAAGCTGTGGAGGCATTATTCGTACGGCGCATAAGTCGATGTTTGTACCGATCATAGGAGTCTGATATATCGGTTGGATCAAAAGGGTCGGAAATTGAGGCAACAAAAATGGATGGAGTTCCTGGGGGACTATACGTTCAAAAGTTATTTTGTGCCCATTGTAAGGCAATGTAGTTGCCGATGCGTTGAGACGCAGGGCTTCCGCCCAAGCTAACTAGTTGTAGGTTCATGTTGAGAGTTTGACCCGGGAGTTGGAGATGTTAGCTATCTCTTGCGTTGACAAGCAGACTAGCGTCGAAGCGTAATTGAACAGGTCGGAAGTCCAGTATGACCTGGCTGATCATATTTGGCAGACTATGGTTTGGGGAGCAGCATGAAGGAAATCATGGGTGCGGCTCGGTGGGTCAAAGTCCCAAATCGACGATTGAAGGTGGACTGCCAAGGAAAGACAACTATTTGTGCGGCCCAAGCGTGGGCAATTGATGGGTGGAGTTGTGGTATGTTATACCCAGTACTCAATTAACTTAGGAAGCACGAAGTTGTGCCGATATCTAAAGAAGTGCTTTGGTGGCCAGGACTCTAGAAGGTTGTGGCACTATGTGTTACAAAATGCCAGCCTTGCGCCTTAGTGAAGGAAGAGTGAGTCGGGGGATTCTTGAAATCCTTGCCTAGTTCGGAATAGAAGTTCGACTTGACTGTGTGCATGGTTTGCCAAGGTCATAGTGGGGAAAACGACGCCTATTGGGTGATCGTGATTTGGGTAACGCAAGTGTCGCACTTTATTCCGCAGAGGAAGGATGATTCGGTGGTGTAACCGACAAAGATGTCTATGGATAATATAGTTAGACCGCACGGTGTACCCCGCAACATCGTGAGCGATCGAGATGGACGTGTTACGTCCAATGATTGGATGTGGTTACAGAAAGTGTTGGAGACTAAGTTGTAGTTTAGTCCAATCTTACATCCGCGGACGGATGAGCAGACTAAGTGGGTCAACAAGATGTTAGAGGACGTGCTTCGCATGTGCGTCCTGGACTTCGGGAAGCAGTGGGAAGGCCATCAATTTTTGGTAAAGTTTGCATACAACATTAGCTACCAAGCGGGCATACAAATGGCGCCCTTCGAGGCCCTTTATGGTAGAAGTCTTCGCATACCATTGTCGAGGCTAGAAACGGATGACACGAAGTTGTATTTAAAGCAAGAGGTGTTAAACACTACCCCTTTGGTGAGAACCATATGAGAACTTTTGTTAATCGCTCAGGAGAGGCAGACTAAGTACGTTAATGCCACGTATCGGAATGTGGAGTTATCGGATGGCGTATTGGAAGTTATAGTCGTTCAGGAGTGTTCACGGGAGCGACGCTTGGGGAAGCTGAGCCCGGTATACCTTGGACCACTTGAGATTTCTAGAGTGATTTGGTGAGGCGGCGCAAGAGCCTTCGAACTTAATCGTGAGTGATCAAGTTTTGGTGGACGAAAGGTTGACAACTAGGGTCAAACCTATTCGTTTTGGAGACCGTGAAGTCGAGCGACTTTGTCTCAAGGAGATCAGGATAGTCGTGGTCTGGTGGGAAAATTACGATAGCGAGGAGCTCTCTTAGGAGTGAGAGCAATCTATGCTGGAAGTGTACCCGGAGTTGTTCCGTCTGGGTACCACTGAGAGTTTCTGTTTTCTCTCCTTTAGTAATTTCGTGGACGAAATTCTTTTAAGAGGGGGAGAGTTGTAACACCCCGAAACTCAAAAGAGGGACGGGTGACGTTTTAAGCCAAGTCTGGGTTTTGGAGCAGGTGTCACGGGCGTGACACGGGCATGTCACGGGCGTGTCACGGGCGTGTCTTAGGCGTGATCGACCTCGGGTCGTGGGGTCGACGTTTTGGCGATCGGCGATCATCGAGTTGAGGCACACGGCCTGGGACACGGGCGTGTCCCAGGGCGTGTCACGCTGGGAATTTTCTGAGTATGCACACGGGACATGACACGGGCACAGACACAGGCATGTCACATGTGATACGGGCATGTCGGGTGCCGTGTCGCAGGCCGTGTCCTCCTCGGGAAATTATTGTTGGCAGTGCACACGGGCGTGACACGGGTCTTGACACGGCCGTGTCACGTGTGACACAGGCGTGTCGGAGGCCGTGTCAAATGCCGTGTGTTGGTTAGAACGTCGGGTGAGACGGCGAATGGGTGATACGGCCGTGTTGCAACCCGTGTTTGGCCCAGATTTTGTAATATTGGGTTGAATCGCAGCCGTTCGATTTCTTGATTTGGGATCCGACGGCTCAGGGCTGTTGCTGGTATGTTATATCCGGGGAATAGGGTTTGAAACCCTTATTTTCATCCAAGCCCTCTTTCTAAAACCTAGAGAGAAGGGAGAGCAAGGAGGAGGAAGAAGGCCAAGATTCGGTCACCGGCAGAGCTTCGGAGCTCCAAATCGCGATCCGAGTCCAGATCTGCGAAGGCGACGCCGATACGGTGCTCTCCATCTGGCTAGATCGTCATGACACCGAGGAGAAATGCTAAGGTAACGATTCTCTTCTTGAGCATGTGAAGCTCTTCTTCCTTTGCATGGGAAAACCCTTCTCCCGCGAGTATGCGGCGAGATTGCGGTATTCCTTGGGGTAGATATGTAAAGTCCCCCTTGTTAGAGTCCGGAATCGTAGTACGGACATAGGCATGATGTGTGAAGCCTACCCGGACGTGTTGGTCTGGATCGGTGATGTTTTGCTGTGTATTTTTAGCCGGAGAAGGCTCCGAGCATTTTAATTGTTTTCGGGTTGCTATGCGGTAGAATGCATCAGGGAATCTTGGGGATTAATCCCGAGGTGCACCCGGAAATCTGGACGGAAACGCATTTCTGTCATATCGGTGGCCTGGTAGACAACCGGGTACATAGCGGGGTTATGTACCGTGTTTGAATGATATTTGGGACTGGGGAAGCTTAGCCCGTGTCAAAGGCCAAATGGCAACGGCGGGGTGAGCAACGGGCTGGTGGACCCCTACCCGCTCCATCTGCTCGGTTAAAGCGACCTAAAGTTTTACGTGGGACTTACCGAGGTTTGGAGATCGAGTCTAGGCTACGACTGAAAGGACTAAATGCTCACGAGGTTGCCACCCTGGGGGTGGTGGCGGAGTCAAGGACTGGACGGGGTTCGGACTGGCCCGCCGAGTAAGTGCCCTGATAGCACAGGGTGTACGGCCGTGTGAGCGTGCACCTGTGATGTGATGCTTATTTCGCTATGTTGCTTGTTTTGCTAACAAGTGCAGGGAAGAAGCTTTGCCGCCCCGGTTTGGGGGCGGAATCGTTATAATTTTGTCAGCATAGCTGACCGTTGCCTTTGTTTACCACCGTGCGGTGGATTGTTGCATGCAGGTGCTGCGGAGCCGAGCGGTAAATAGCGGGCTAAAGCCCAAGTTGCTATGCCGGCCCTCGAAGGCCAATTATTGAGTGTTTTCCTTTTGTACTCATGTATGGCCGGCCTGCGTGCCAAGGTTTGGAAGACACTTTTATTAAGCAAACTCCTGTAAGGCGATAAGGTCATTTCTATTTAGTGTATTAAACATTCCTTCTTGGTTTTAGTAGTGGACATTCATGCTTGGCAGGGTTCTTTATTCTTTGTGCAATTTAATAATTTACTTCCGCTAGATGCTCTGTGTAGGACGTTGTGATTGGTTGAATGGTTTCAATGAGTAACCAACCAGTCTGTCCGCAGTATATGGCGTCGGGCCCCGGCCAGACCTACTGTTATATACTATGTGACGGATAGGGGTGTTACACGTCTTGGGGTTCAGGTTCAAGCGGTGGCATGCCACATCCGCGTCAATGCCTGACATGTCCGCCGCGCTCCATGTGAAGACGTCAACGTTTTTCTGGATGCACTCTCGCATCCTCACCTGGTCTTCGGGACTCAAGTCGTCGCTGATCCATACCCTCTTCGCCTTCCCTGTCTTAGTGAAGACCTCCATTTCCACGACCTCCTCTGCCGACTCCAAACTGGACTGCCCTCCACCGCTCCTCGGCTCTTCCTCCTCCCCAAACTCATCCTCCCCTCCTACTTCCTCCACCTCCATTGCCTCTAATAGGCTCTCCCTTGACTCCACTTCTTCGCCTCCTCGGGCATCCAACTCAGCTTCTCCTTCCTCTCTCTCCTTATCCATAGCCTTCTCTCCAGTCTCACCTAGGCTCACATAGCACAACCTCCTCATGTGCCGCTATCTCCTTATCCAACTCCTCCGCCCCAGCCATCCAGGAAATGGTGTTGACGGCAGTCACATAGCACTGCCTTGCCACCTTCGGATCCCCCTAATCCTGACTTGCACTCCTCTATTACTAAACTAGAGACACTGATGGAATGAGGAGGGGATTCAACGAAAAGCGCTGATGAGAGGGTGCCCAAAGATTGCGTTGTAGCTGCTCGGAGCGTCAATGATGACGAACCAACAGTTCCTCGATACCCCTCCCAACGTCACATGCAGTCCCACCCCTCCTTCAACTTCCTTCCTCTCTTCCGAGAATCCAAACAACGGCCCATCCGAGGCCAGAACTCTCTGGGCTTCCACCTTCATTTAATCGAAAGCTTTCTTGAAGATCAGATTTACGGAGCTCCCAATGTCCACCAAGATCCTGGAGACCGTGAAATTTTCCATTACCGTCTGGATCACCAAGGCGTTATAGAACGGGTATTCGTAGTCGGGCATGTCCTTTGCTAAGAAAGTGATTTTTCTTCCGGGGGGGTCTAAAAAGTTGAGGTGATGCTCCTTCGATACATGGGTTTGAAGCTCCCCTTGCGGGTGGCTTCGATCCCCACTCCCACATTGATCACCCTGATCCCTCCTCGGGCTCCCACTTCGACCTGATCCTGACATCAATCCTCTCCTCCTCCCTATAGAACTTCCTCAATCCTTACGAGCTGCTGCTGCTAGACTTACACCATGTCCCCTCTCATCTCCAAGAACTCTGGGCAGGTGGTCGTTACATGACCCTCCTCCCGATGGAAGTCGCAAAAGGGCAAAACCACCCTACCTTCTCTTCTCCTTGCTCCTCCTTGTTCTCCTCTCCTTCCTCCTCTTCCTCTCACAATCTCCATATCCTCCTGCTGTGGCAGGAGGGGGCCCTCTGTCCCTGCCTCCAGGCCGGCTGATTGAAACTCTTTTGCTCGCAGAAGTTGTCCCTTCCTTGGAGACCACCACCCTGCCCCTGGGGGTGACCTTCCTGCGGCTTCCAACCCAACCTATTGTTCGGCTCGCGATGCCCCAAACCTTGGTATTTCCCCTGACCTCGGGGTTCCTCCCTTATTCTCTCCACTCTCTGCTTCCTCTGTCTCCCTGCTCCCGACTCCTTCCCATCATCCTCTGCCAACTAAGCTAGCTTCTTAGAGAACGTCGAATTGGCCGCCTCGATCTCGATCTCCTTCGTCGCCCTCTCCATCAGCTCCTCGAAGGAGAGGGGGGAACTCTCTTCAGCTCTATGCTAAAAAATCTTGGCCTCAACCCGAGGTTGAAGGCAAGCATCATGGTGTACCCTAACATCTCTTGAAATTGCATGATCTTCTCCTGGAACCTATCCACATAGCGTCCCAGCCCCTCTTTTGGCTCTGCTTGATGGAAAACAAGCACTCCGCTCCCTTATTCCTCTTCTTCGACGTCGAGAACCTCAACAAGAAATCTCAGCGCAAATCCTCAAAGCAGTAGATCGGACTCGCCAGCAACTGGTGGAACCAGTCCCTAGCCTTCTCCTTCAACGTGATGGCAAAGAGCCTACACTTGAAGGCGTCCGACATTTGCCTTATGGAAACGGCATCCTCGAACCACTACACATGTTGCACGGGGTCATCCCTGCCAGTATAGTATGACATATCAGGCTCTCTAAACCTGTCTAGAACCTGGGCTGAAATGATCAGCTCATTGAAGGGGCTCCCTCCCATTGCCTGCTGAGAGGGCCCCTCCCGCTGCCTCGGCTCGCTAGCCCTGTCAGCGCTGTCTTGCCCGGGGAAAAGCTCCCTCCCGGCGACATCCCTCTCGGCAACTTCCGTTGGAACCTCCTTCCCGAGATGCTGTCGGGAGCAGTATCGCCGAGTGAAGGGGCCGCGACCACCAGAGCTGACGTCGTCGCCCACTTGCCTCTTGCTAAGAAGGCCAAGTGGATTGTCTGCAAGACTTCCCGCCTGAAGTCCTCCAACATCCCCATCGTCACCCCGTATAACATCATATTTCCAACTAGACCCCTAAGAGTGGTTTTGTCATGTCTAGGTCATGACAAAACCCTAGGAAGCCCAAGAAGACCAAGTGAGCTTAGACATGAAGGTGAAAACCACCATGGTCTGCAAATAGTAGAATTCTAAACAAATAGTATAGGATGACCATAGGGCTTCACCATGACTCCATGACCCCACCACAACATCCCTAACCCATTAGAGGGTCCATTAGAGCCATAAGGATCCATTGGGGTCAACCCAAAGTGGTCAAATTGATTTAAGACCACCATAGGCCTAAATTGGGTAAGGTGCCCTAACTAAGGGTAATTGGCATCTAATGTGCCCAACCAACCCTACCCAAGTCTTCCTAGACCTTAGGAGAGGCCAATGAGTCACTAAGGACATATTGAGGGTAAACAAAAGGGCAGATTGACCAAGGTCAACCCTAGTCTAGGTTTAGGACAAACTAGCCTAAATGGGCTAACCCAAGCTCAAGCCCTATCCACATGGGCTAACCTCATGTTAATTATCTAATATTATGAGTTAGTGGGATGTCAATAGGCTGGAGTAGTCATCATATTTAGCCTTAGGCCTCATTTGTTTCGGCGGATCACTTCCGTTCAGTTTGGGCAAAACGCAAAGTTCCCTTCATTTGTGTTTGTTTTTCCGCCATCATTTCCAGACGCCTGTAAAAGCTGCGGTAGTCAAAACCCCTGCGTTCGCAAACCTTACCCCAACCCTCCAGTTCGCTGTGTTTGACATCAGACCCGCTCACATCTCCAGCTTCCAGCACCGCTCCATAGATCTCCTCCAGCGCCGCTCCCAATCTTCTTCACGCGTTTCTTTGCCGTCCCCGACCGATGTCGGCCTTCCCGAAGCCCTAACGAACTGAAGTAGCCCTGAAGGACTACCACTGGCGGGTTCGCAAGGGTCTGGCGACCCCGCCGGTGGGCTCCGAGCAGGCAAAGGAATCACGGACCGACGGCGGAGGAGGGCGGTGGAGGCAGGGCGGCGAAGGCAGGGCGGCGGAGGCAGGGCGGCGGAGGCAGGGCGGACGAACAGATAAAATTACAAAAACATTTTAAAAATTACAAAAAAAACATGTATATAGTTTAAATAGTAATTTTAATAAAAATATATATATAATTAAAAGTAAATATGTTAGTGGTTTTATATAAAAATTATATAATATTAATGATTCCCAATATTATATAAATTTTTTTAAAAAAAATATTCAAAACGCCACCGCAGTTTTGTCAAATGATTCTCTGTTTGGAACAGTTCTGCAAACACAGACTATCCAAACAGATCTCCATTTCCAGCATCCATTTTCCAACAGCTCCCTTTACAAACCTACTTTTACAACAACTCCTTTTATAACCGCAACCGCTCTACCAAATGAAGCCTTAATGATCAGGAGAGAGAAAGATCCATTTTCCCCTTTAATGGAGGAGAGAGAAAATGAGGGAGAAGACCACCCATGGCATAGGGAGGCCAAGGGCCACCCTTTATTGCTGGATTCAACTCCTTTGGGGAAGAGGAGGAGTTTCCAGTCGTTTCCCAGCCAAATGTAGCCCAGATTCACCCCCCACCACCATGGCCAAAATTCTTCATTAAGGCCAGTAATGGACATTTCAGCCTACACCCTTCCCCTCCTCCAACTGACAATCTTAAAAGCATCCCTGGACTCAGTGGAGATGTTTCCATACTTTACCTGAAGGAGTTGAGTGAGTTAGTAGTGTTGTTGCAGAAATCTGATCGGCGCCACCACCACCCAAGGCAATCTGGCGATCGACCCGCCTCCAGCCCTCCAATAAGGTCCTCCCTCACCTCTTTCTGTGGATAGATCCACTCTTAACGGCTGCCAGAGTTGGGGACAATTGGACCAAGTTTGGCATGGTTGAAAGCTTGAGTTTTCAAGCTATTTCTTCCACCCACAAACCCCGATTCTGGCCACCTTCGGCCAGCCTACCACCGTCTATCGACGACCACCACCTCAACAAAGGTGGTGGTGGCGATGGCCGGCCAGGGTAAGGCTCACGTGGCCGGGAAATCGCCTCCCAAAATGACCTAGGATGGGATAATCCCGGTCGTTGGCATGACGGGGAAGATTAATAGATCCCATCTATTATGCATCAAGATTTGTGCAAAATCCGATTATTTACTTTGTATTTTTAATTCATTTCTTTTATTTAAATGGTTGTGGATGTTTTGATTTATGAAAAATACTTAAGTTTCCCTACAGTAAATATGGTCTGCATTAAAGTTGTAGCCCTATGAGTCTAGTTTATTTTAAAATTAATTTGAGTCAATTTGGAGTTCATGCTAGACCTCAGCACTCATTTTGGTGAGGTCTATACATAGGGTTGAGCAAAGGTTGATTTGAGTTCCCACATCAATCCAGCCATCCAAATGACCTGAAATTTGGACTGGGGGTCACTCCTAATTATACCAACAACCTATCCAAAAATGGGAATTTTTGGATATACTTTTACTATAGTTTTTGTAAATATTTAATAAATCTTGTATAATTTAATTAAATTCTCCCAAATTTTGTTGAGAGGTTTTTGGGGTCAATATAGGTCTCTGTATAAAATTTTATCTCATTTGGAGATGATTTGGTTTGGATTTTAGTAAACCCTCGCCTTGACCCAAATAGGGGTAATTAGGTCAAAGTGTCCCTTGTGGGCTTAAGGGGCCAAATCACCTCAACGGAGGTTGATAATTGGTCCCCTGATGTGTTATGTCAGTAAACACCCTCCCATGAATTATGGGGTGGATTAGGGTGGATTTGCCTTAGGACCCTAGTTCAAACCCTAAGGTTAAACTTTGGGGGTTTGTGAAGGACATATGGTGTTATGTCCTTGTATGAACTTGGTGTTTAGTCCATGTGATTCTAGGGTGGTGAAATGCCCTAGGGAGAAATTTGGTGACATTTAGACTTAGACACACAACTTAAATCAATTAGATTTAGTTTAGGCCTTTACGTTTTAGGAAAATATTTATGGGTCATATGACCTTTGATCTTTAGTAAATTTTGGCAGGAAGGTTTTTATAACATTATAATTCACTGGTAATTTTTATATAATTTTTGGACTATGATTTATGATACTTCCTTCATTAACTTCGTTTAACTAAATTATCTTGAATTAAATAGTTAGAGATTAATACATTCAAAAATATTTGTGAAATTTGGTATGTTCTGATATCTCTCTATTATCTAGTGTTCATAATTTTTGGGTGGCCATAACTTAAGAAAATCTAGTACTTTATGTTCAAAATTACCCTTGGCCTAACGTTTGGGAAAATTAAATAAATGCCAAATTAATTAGGAAAATTATAATTTTCTAGATTTAGGCTAAACTTATCATGATAGACCCCCATTAAATATCTCAAGGCTGTTGAATGAGAATTTGGAGTACCTTCTATCATGTACATCATATAGCTTAGGTTGGTCTGCATATAGTAAAACTGTAGAAATTATGTATAGCGTTTGAAATGAGCATAGGGAGTTGGGGTTAGTAGTTTACTGGTTTTGGTGAGTGGAAATGAGTTCATTGTTAGGAATCATCATGGGGAGAAGTGATTGGTTGACTAGTGTAAGTGGTGTTCGGGATCGACGAAGGATCGTCATTCATGTGGAGAAAGAAAGAGTCAAATACACTAGGGTTAGATCCAGTATAATATTAAAAGTGATCGGGAATTGGGTAATAACCAATAAAAGAAAGTGCCTTGTGAAAGGGAATGATGGACTTCAGCTACCATCATAGTTCCTAGTGCCCTGTGAGAGCCCTTCACCGGGAATACCTAGGACAGTCCTGGGCTAACCTAAACCATAAGAATAATCAATATTAAGAGTAACTAGTATAACTAGGATTACACTTACACTCACACTCCCCGGTGTTGTGGGAGTTAGATTGTGTCTCACAAGCGGTAGGCTCGGTGGTTTTAGTGGTGGGCAGGTTAGCCCGGCGAGCCGATGGCTCAGTAGATAATTGTGACAGACAGGATAGTCTGGGGAGCTTTGGCTCGGTGGGAGAATATAATAATATTGCATGTGCATAAGATAAAAGGTGGTGGGTCTTTGGTATTGGACTGTCGTTCACAACGACGTCGATATGCTGACTCGGCGGGTGTGGTTTACACTTAGCCAAAAGAAATCTGGTGGATATGGCCAGCATTAGTACGTGGTGACTCTGGGTTGTGTCCTTCCAGAGGCGTACGTAAGGGTTAGGCCTGGTAGTTTGGATACCCGCCTAGGATTAGATGGCCCATCCACTGTCTCCGTTTGCTACTACGGAGGTTCCTGGGAGTGAATCTAATTGCCCAAAAGGGGGGAACTAAAGGTCTGTGCGTATAGAGTCGTGTGTGTGTCTTGCACTTGCATGAATCATGACATAACATAGCACTACACTCATACTTGCATATAAATCTGACACCTCATTGTATAAAATGGTATAGGACTTTTTATACGATGGGAGCCTTGCAAAAGACCCCCTTAAATTATAAGTTTGTGTGGACATTCATATAAGTTAAGGTTACATATTTCTTAGTTTACCTTTCATATACTTATTGCTTATCTACTTGTTTACACTATTTGCTTACTTATATTTGTTGTGGCTTTATACTCATGATAGACTAGTTCCGTCGTCACCTGCTTTCTTTATACTCTGCACCTTCATTACCTTCCCTTTCCTTCTCCTTGCTCGGTGCCTAGGAGCCATGGGGGAGGGGTGGAGGATGATAGGACTTAGTCTTTTTGACTAACGGTCAACGATCACAACATTTCAGGGACTCTGAATGGGAGACAAGGATCAACAGCAGGGGATACAGCACCAGCAGAGTACGGTGCTCATGGAGGTGGGCCAGTCTATCACAGGAGCACCAGCTACTGGCTTCGTGAGTGATTAGTTTACTTAGCTTCCGTGATAGTTTGTAGTGAGGATTGATGTACTGGGCTTGAGTCCGTTTATATTTCTTTGTACTGTTTTACTTCGGTACTTTTATTATCTTGTGGACTTATCGTGGTTTCATATTATATGTGATTGTGGACTTAGTTTTATCTGAACTGTGTATAAGCTTCTTTCTCTTTGGTGATCGTAAAGGCCAGCAGAATCAGCGTTTTGTAGTAGTAACCTTCCCGAGTGTCGGTGTCACCGCAAAACGGCGATTCTGGGCATAAGACCCCGGTGGTTTAAAAAGAAAAAAATGGGGTCTTACAAACTGGTATCAGAGGGAGGTTTCAATCCTCCAACCTGCGGTTTTGAGACCCAGCCTCAACAATGCACCACGGCCGAGAAACAAGCGCAGAGAGGCTTTGGGGTGTATGGTCTGCAGACCTTGTTGAGGTTAACCATTTCGAGCTGGATGTTGGGGGTGCCGACGGTCGTTCTTTCGAGCCATGGGCTGGGGAGGCCGTTAC
Organism: Platanthera zijinensis; assembly: GCA_039513925.1. Lineage (NCBI taxonomy): Eukaryota > Viridiplantae > Streptophyta > Magnoliopsida > Asparagales > Orchidaceae > Platanthera > Platanthera zijinensis. The sequence goes on along the minus strand of CM077091.1, from coordinate 5,364,118 downwards.
ACCCCGCTTCCCCGAGTGGGGGGACCTCCCAAACCAGCTCCTTCACCTTCGCCTCCAGCCATGATACTTAGCATGAGATTTTCTTGTACCAGCTACGGTCCACGCTCACCACACCAGAAATGTTGATGCCAAAAATTAACTGGCCTCAACGAGAGTTCGGACCTTGGGGGTGTAGCTAGCACCTACTTCTCCCAAACCCAGACCCCTAACTAGTAACAAAGAACTAGGAACTGACCCTAAGCCTCAGCTGGGAGGTCCCTCCACTAACCCGAAAGAGCTATTGAGTGCTTCCCCTCCTAAGCCAATTGCTAGGCTAGGAGTACCTTAGAAAGCACTAGAAGGTTTTGAGAAATTATAAAAGCTTGCCTTATATGGTAGTCTGCGGGTCTATTTATAGATTTTCAGTATCCGGTCTGCCAAAAGCGTAATTCTGCTATTCTAAAATTACTAAAATATCCTGGGCTGGCCTGCCAATAGCTAAACTCCGTTGTTTTGAGGAGCTAAATGCAGACCTAGGGGCTTCTAGGTAATTTCACCTCTGGACCCTACTTGGATGGACCCTACCTAGCGGTCTTTCCGCTGATCCCTGCGGGCCTCCCACTTATCACAAGTGCGAGCCTTCCCGCCTCCCCCGGGCGGGAGCTAAAAGACTAAAGCGGTGAGAGGCGAGGGAAGCATCGCTCAATTCCAAGGGCCAAAGGGATCCCACCGGCCCGAGGCGCAAGCCCTTTCGCCTGCCCTTAGCGGGAACCTTCTCACCTACTTACTTATCTGATCTGATTTCAGCCCAAAGCTAGCCTAATCCGGGTCCTTGGGGCATCTTGGTCCCACCCAGCGAATATGGGGTTGTACAAGACCTCCCCTTTCCCGTTCGGCTCAACGGCCTTTAGAGTTGGGCACTACAAGCTCACAGCTTCGTTACGGCTCTCACGGCCATAATAGGTTGCCTCCACGACTTAACTCACATACTAGTCCCATGGTCTTTGTGGGACAGGCTTCACACCAAAAATAGGCGGGCACTCATAGACACCATAGCTGGGCACTACAGGCTCTCAGCTTTTCAGATAATGACCCTCAGGTCTCCCTGATATAGGCCTCACAAACATAGCTCACTGGGAGCTATCGCCCGGCGATACTCGCTATCGCACGGCGATATCCAACAGTTTTGCAAACTGTGGAATTTCTTGGTTATTTTCCTGGAGAGCATCTCCAGTACTTCCTGCTACTCCCATTTCACAGGTATAACTCACAAACCCCGTAAACTAATAGTTTATACACGGAGTCTTCTCCGACACGCAAAATAAAATATCACCAATCCAGACCAACCTGTCCGGATGGGCTTCACACAGCATGCTTATTCCGTACTGCAAAATTTCCGGATCTATATGCAAATTTAATCGGGGATCGCAACGATCGACCCACTTGAAACCACCCTTTCTTCACCTTTTGGTGAGGAGTTCCATGCACGTATGCAAATAGAGGACTTCACTTGTCCAAGGAGAAAATCGTTACACTTGTAATCCATTTCGGAGCCATGGAGAAGCTTTTTGTCCGGTTGGAAAGGAGCACCTCTCTTTCCTCTTCGTGGATCTAGCCTCGGATTTTGATTTCTTTCACTAGATCTCCTTCACCAAGTGTTTCACACTCAGCTATATCCCTTAGCTCTTTCTCTCAAGAACTTGGATGAAAGAAGGAGAGAGAGTGAGAAGAAGAGAATGAATTCTCATTCCTCTACTCCCTTGCACAAGTGGCCTTGGGATTAAGCTCAGCCACGGGATCACTTCATCAAAAGGGAACAAAGGACACAATTTCGGTTGAATAGTCAACATTAACGCTATCGCCTGGCGATATCCACTATCGCCTGGGTAATATCGTTGATAGCCTCTTTGACCCCCTTCAACCACTGCTCTTCAGTTGCCGCCCGACCACTTGACACGTGTCCACACATACGTGGCAGTATCACCTAGAGATATCCACATTAGCCGTTCTGATAGCTCACTCAATACTTTATGGCATCGAGTGCGTTGAGTTCACTCAATGCTTTAAGGCATCAAGAGCATTGAGAGCTAGGGCTATCGTCGCACGATACCCACTATCGCCATACAATAGTCTCTTATTCAACGATTCGTCGAAAGGTGTCGAGTGTGTTTAGCTCACTCAATGCTTCAGAGCGTCGAGTACTATTGCTATTATTGTTGGTGATACCCACTATCGCCTGGCGATAGCGACCAAAAGTTTTGCTGTCAAATTTGGGGTGTTACAGTGTGCATGACTATGAATGCCTACGGTGTGTGTTCGACTATGAATACATGTGGTGTGTGCGCGACTATGAATGCTTGCGGTGTGTGTGCGGTTATGAATGCCTGCAATATGAATATAGGTTGTGAATACCTGATGTGCTGATGTGCTAGTGAAGCTTTAATTATAACTATTGTATACTGCTGCTGCTATTCTAGTTATACTATACTGCACAACTTTTTATGGTTGCTTCTAATTTACATATGAAATGATATACAAACTCTCTCTTGCTTCAGTTATCTTACTTTATTGGGTGCGTGCACTTGTCCCCAGGATATGGATCCGGGGAGGAGATTTGAGTACACTTAGCTCTGTGACTAACGGTTATCTTAATAACCATTCTGAAAGTGAGGGATAGATCTAACTTAACTCTAGAGGGGGGGTGAATAGAGTATTTTAAAAATTATTAACTTGCTTTTATAGCAGATTAAAGTAGGTGATATATATGTATATGAAAAATAAAAATCATAGCACACAAATAAAACAAGTAAATACAATCCAGACGGCACAAGGAATTTATAGTGGTTTTCCAATAAACCTGGGTACATCCACTCTTCTGCCACCCTGGTAGGAATTCACTATAGTTTTTTTGCTCAGGTGCTCTGCCGCCACAGGTTTTTGCTCAGGTGCCCTGTCACTAGAAGATCTATTTTTTAAAGGGAGATCTAGCAACCCTTTGAGCTTTTGATCAAGTGCCCAAAAACTAATCCCAAGTTTTTTGATCAGGTGACTTGTGAACCAAAAGGTTAACTTTTGAAGGGAGTTAAAACCATATACACAGTGAAAGAAAAATGAAAATGATTGTGTCTTCTCTGTCTCAAATCTCTGAGAAGACTGAGTGGATGATGAAGCTAAAAGCTCCCCCTGATTTGTGTAGATATTGTAATCAGGTGATGGAGACTTCTCTTCAGGGTGTAGGCCTTCAACAATTGTATTTCTCTCAAGTAAAGCTTTTAGACAAATGAAAGATTGATTATCTCTTGGAGAGTAGAAGCTATTCAAGAACTCTGTGTGTTAATTTTTGTCTGATGTCTCACTTGTCTATATGTCTGTCTATTTTCAGCAGAGAAAAATTTCTGAGTATATATTCCTGAGAAGAAATCTAAGTATTTGAATTTTGAAAACATTCCTTGAATAGCCTGAGGAGTCTCTGAGAATTTGTAACGGCTGTATTTGAATATTGGATATAAATTTATCCCTTAACTGCCATGGTGAATAATTAAAATGAATTCTTTGTGATAAATCTGTATTTAATGCTGCCAGAAATGGCCATATTCATTAAGAATATTCAGCATTAAATACCAAGGAATAACTAGCTGGAATTAGTTGTTTAAAAATAATTTACTTCTGAATATAAACCGTCTGAATCACTGCAGAGAATTAGTCGAACTGACTAAAGATTTCGTCGACCTGAGCAAGGAGTTCGTCGAACTGGATAGGTAATTCGTCGAACTGAGCTTGGATGTTCGTCGAGCAGAGCTTGGCTTTTGTCGAGTTGATGCTGTCTATCGTCGAGCTAAGCTTGAGAGTAGAGGTCAGAGTTCATCGACCGGAGCTCAGATTTCGTCGAGCAAAGCTCAGAGGTAAAACTCTGAGTTCATCGAGATAAGCTCGGCGATCGTCGAACTGCACTTTGCTTTCATCGAGCAAATTTTTGCATCTGTTGAACTTCTTTTTATCTGGAGTTCTCTTGAGGTAGCAACCCTGGATAGAATAACCTATAACTCAGACTATACATAATGGGTAAAGCTAATCATCCTAAACACATGATAGTGATCCTAGCCCAAATCAGTAATAGGGTTCCAAAAATCTCCCCCTATTTGGGTGAGGATACTATCTACAAATAGAAAAAATAAAAAGCAATAAATATCTGGCAGAAAAATAAACTTTCAGCAGATATAGAGTATAGGGGCTTTAAGAGTTTATCTATATAAACACAGTTAAAGTAAATCAGAAACTAAGAGTCTTTCTTAGAGTTATCAGATGAAGGATTTGTGAAGACCAGCTTTCTGTTAGGATCTGCAGCTTCACTTTGAGTCATCATCAAGTCTTGAGAGCCAATTATCTTTAGAGATGTTGTCCTTGGTACTACAGCTTCTGGATGTAAGCTCATATATTCATCAACATTAAATAAGCTCTTCTTATAATACCTTTCAAATTCTTTTTGCCTGAAGGAGGACATACTGGTGAACTGAGATATGTCTTTACCTTCTTCTCTGGCTTTCTTTATCTGTGACAAAGCAATTAATTCTTTGAATCTACCCATTCTAAAATTTGGATCCAACTCTGGATCATAGGTTGGAGATGGTGTCCTTTCTTGAGTTGAATATTGATGGCTTCTTTGGCTGCTGTGAGACTCAGACCTTGAAGGTCTATCCTATTCCTGATGAGAATGTCTGGATTACTGAGAAGTTGTAGACCTTTGAGATGAAGAGACATTTCCCGTTGAACCAGCCGCTGGAGGAGGAGGAGGAGGAGGACCTCTCCTAGATTGTAGAGGTGGAGAGTATCTCCTACTTTTCTTTCTAGCTTTCTGCTGATTCTTAGAATATCTCATCCAATGTGGAGTTTCTAGAGTGAGAGTAATCCCATGCAGGATGTAGTAGGGAACGTCAGCTATGGAGGAAGGTTGAGGAGCAACCTTTACAGGAGCCTTCTTTTTCTTATACTTTCTCTTCTTGGAACTAGATTCATCTGACTCATCAGATTGTTCATCATCAGATTCATCATAAGGCAGATCATATAACTCATCAATCTATTTAAGCAAATCAGTCTTATCATGAACTTGTACTTCTGATTGTGTATGCACAATATCTGTATCAACTTGTATATTTACATTATCATCTTGTTCCATATCTCCAAAAAGAAAGTCATCAAAATTTGGCATTGGGTATTCATCTCATGCATAAGTTGGAGGGGAAAAGACTTTATCTATAAGATCTATTTTCTCAATTGCTACTACAGTCTCAGGGACTGGATTATTACTGGGAGAAATAACTGAAAGACTGTTTCTAAGTTGTTCTAGAACTGAAGAGCTAATAGGAGCTTTATAATATACTATAGCCTTATTAGAATTATTCTAAAAAACTAGAGAAAAAGTGTTGTGCAAAGTATCAAAAAATGATAATAAAGAACTCAAGTTGACTGTGGGATTAATAGAGACATCCCCAACGGTAGCAACTTTAGGAGTTTCTGCAACTGCTTCTTCAACTGTACTGAGCATCTCTGTATCTTGAGAAATAACTGCTTCTGCTGCTGGGACTGGAGCAAGAGCTGATGTAGCTTCTTAATTAGGCATCTCCCCCTGCCTAGATCCAGGGAAACCTGAATCAAGGCCCCCAGAAGAAGTGACAACAGAGGAGGAGGCAAGTTGAGAAGATAGGGAAGTAATAGAAGCAACAATAGGAGCTACTGCTTCTTCTATTAGCTTTTTGAGGGTAGGAGTAATAAATTCAATAAGATTATTAGCAATAGAAGAAAAATCCAAATACATAAACTCATACGAGTTCTGAGTAGATGGTGGATTTTGAGTGTAAGTAGATGTAATGGAAGGTTGATGACAGTTTGGACAGATTGTGAATGCTTGTGGAATTGAAGATAGAGGGATGACAGATGGGAGTTCACTGGAATAAATTCCTGAATTGGTGAATGAGCTGGAGATGAAGGAGAGAGTATATTGAATGTAGGAATAGAGGTAGAAGGAATATCCTCAATAAGATGAGATGGTAGTGGTGATTGAGGAACTAGAGAATGTGGATGAAAGGATGTTGTAGGAATCTCTTCTGATAAGGTGGTTTGAAGAGTAGAAGGGGACTGAGGAAGAGAAACATCAACTGGTGGAGTTGATGATGGAAGTTGTGCAGATAGAGTAGGTAGTGGAGAATATTATGGAGATGGTTGGTGAGATAGTGGAGATAGTTGTCTGGGGGAATGGTGAGGAGCAGAGGCTTCTGCTGGGGTTGGGTGAGTGGCTGGAGTAGCCCTAGTGCCTTCAGAAACTATTTTGGAAGAAGTAGCCCTGGAAGGCTTAGGGATGACCCTCTCCCATCTTCCAAATAAGGCAATTGTCGGCCTCTTGGATGCATTTATGTGGATGGTCTGGGAGACAAGGAGTTCAGGGCACTTGGCCTGCAGGAAGATGCCCAAAATCCTGCCATATCCTACATCCTTCTTATTCACCTTTTTCTTAATAGAATCAAACAAAATTCCTCCCCAATTAACTGACTTTTGATTCACCATGGTACACTGTTGGGTATTGTATCCATAATGTACCTGATTTGAAGAAGCCCCTAAACAAGCTAAGGTGAATTGACTATATATTTGATGAAATCCTTCTAGTTGTGCTTGCAGCTATTCATTGCTAAGTACACACCAATGTCAGGGTGCAGTAGGTCAATATACATGGGTCTGCACAACGTAATCCCTCGTTGAGCAGATCAGTGTGTTGGCTTACGTGTACTCTCTCTATTGGAGTGTACTTATTTCCAAGCACAGGGTCATGAAAGATCAAGAGCAGACAAGGAGCAAGGATGGGCCAAAGACCAGCTCACGGGTGGAAAGACGAGAAATCGTCTAAGTCCAAATCGTCGAGAATCACTAGCTGATTCTCGCCGGTTGGAGTCGGCAGTCTCAACGCCGCCAGAAATTTCTCTAAGGCAGAATCGTCGAGAATCACTAAGTGATTCTCACCGATTCGTCGAGAATGACTTTGCATTCTCGACAATCCGGCGAGAATCAAGTGTGACTCCCGCCGATTCTCCCCAGCTTCTATATCAGTGCAGCCAGAATTCGGCGAGAATCGTAGGTGATTCTCGCCGATTCGTCGAGAATCACCTATGATTCTCGCCGAATTTGACTTGGGCAATTTTCCGATTCTTTCTGGGCCGGTCCATGTTACCTGCGGTATTTCGAACTTGACTTAGGTCTTTTTGTGGGTGGGGCCCACAACGGTCATGTGCTTGACCTAAGGTATATATACCTTCGTATGTATGAGCAGAAAAACACACGGAATACGCGAATTCAAAAGACGAGCCGCCGTCGAGCCCTACAGTGCGATCTTGCTCCGCCGACCGTCTCCGCCGTTCGTGTAGTTGGTCGCCGCCACTGATCAAGGCTTCTTCCAGATCTCCGGTGACAGAAGCTTAGTCTAGCATAGCGTCTCACGCGTCTAACCAGAGATCCCTTGTCTCTTGATTCGTTGATCGAGAAAAACCTTCCCCTTCCGAATCGATCGAGACGACCGATCCTAGTGTGACCGTTGGAAGACCTTGCTTCCTTTGCTACGAAGTTTGAATCCCCATAGCACTGCAGCAGCTCTCCGTCGCCGCCGCTTATTCCGAGAACCTAGCCGCCGCTCCAAGCCGCCGCCGGTTTCGGGAAGGTTCATTCCAAGAGAGATCTAAGGTTGTAGACTCTTCGTTGACTTCAAGAACACGTCGTCGAACGAAAAGCACCTTAATCTCCATAAGTTGTTTGTATTCCTTATACATTCTAGTTTCTATTTCTTTGTAAAGGAATGGTTGGTTCTTAGTTGTAAGGGTTGGGTGCAACCCGTGTTGTGGGAGTGGTGACTCCTACGTGTGGAAGGGTTCCTTCCGTTAGTGCAAGGATTGGATTTCAATCCAGTTGGTGAAGTGACCGAGTCGTCCCTGGTTGGGAGATATGTCGAAGGGGGAAGTGGACGTACCCAAATCGGGGAACCATTATAATTTGTTTGAGTCTTTTCTGTGCTGTGTTGTTTGATTTACTTGTGCAGGTACAGTTTTTAATTCCGTAAAAACCCCACAAGACACCTATTCCCCCCCCCCCATAGGTGAAGCTAGTTGGCACTAGGTGGACTTTCATACACATCAATAAAAACTGGTGTCTGTTCATATAATCATAAGCAGTATGCTTGCCCAAGATTACCTTGCCAACAACATCAGCCAAAAACTTATATTCAACAGAAAGATTTTTCTTCAGCAAATGATTAGGGTTTCCCTGGGAGTGATCCATCCTTTCTAACATTTCATCAAACTCAGCACTAGATTGTTCTATTTCATCTTCTTCATTAATAATGCCAAAAACTTCAGTAAGAATAACAGGTGTAAGAGGAACTTGTTGTCTAGATATTGATCCAAGGATTGTGGAGGAGTCAGGATTCCTTATAGTAGAGACCCATTCCTTTGTCTCAGATACAGGAAGCTTTATCCTGATAGTCATGAACTTCCTTAGATGTTGAGCCTCAAACAAATGGAGAATGTCTTTGAATATCTGGTCAGAATGGTTGAAGGAATCAATATCAATGTCAAAACCAGGGTCAAACTTCATCCCGGAGAGAGTCACCGCAGAAATCGCCATTATTGTCCTGCAAAGAGAAAAGATCAAGTGCAAGAGAACTGGAAAGCGCTGGATGGAGTTCGATGAAAACCTAGTTATAAGTTTTCAGAAGATGAAAAGACGAACTCCGTCCAACGAAAAATAAAAAACTTCGAACTCAGTTCGACGAAAAATCTCTCAAAGAAATAAAAGCGTCGATCTAAGTTTGAAGAGAAGAAAACATTTCGTCATTCTCCGTTCGATGAAAATTTTTCTGAAACAAACTTCATCGATCTCCGTTCGACGAAAAGTTTTACAAAGGAAGGTTCGTCGTTCTTCGTTCGATGAAAATTTTTCTGAAACAAACTTCGTCGATCTTCGTTTGATGAAAAGTTTCACAAAGGAAGGTTCGTCGATCTCCATTCGACGAACACTCCACGAAGAGTTCACAGTTCGTCGATCTCTGTTCGACGAAACATGAGTAATTCGTTGACCACAGACAAAAATCAAATTAAAGCTTCTCTATTAATCATACCTAGCTTATTTAGGAAGAATAGATGTTTCTTTTCATCTAAAGGTTTGGTGAAAATATCTGCCCTTTATAAATCAGTAGAGATAAAGACAAGAGTAATTTTATTTTTGTCCACACTATCTCTAATGAAATGATGTCTTATCTTATCTCTATATGTTTGGTCCTACTATGATGCACTGGATTTTGTGCAATTGAAATTGCACTTGTATTATCACAAAATATGGTTGAATTATTTAAGTTGAAACCATAATCCAGAAGTTGGTTTTGAATCCACAAAATCTGTGAACAGCAACTACCTGTTGCTATGTATTCAGCTTCAGCAGTTGAAGTTAACATAGTTGTTTGCTTCTTACAAAACCAGGATACAAGCCTATCGCCAAGGAACTGACAAGTTCCTGGTGTGCTTTTCCTAACAACTCTGCATCCAGCAAATTCAGCATCTGAGAATCCAGTTAATTCAAATTTTGACTCAGTAGGATACTAGAGTCCTAGATTAGGACAACCCTTTATATATCTTAAAATCCTTTTTAATAAAATAAGGTGAGATTCTTTAGGATTGACTTGAAATCTAGTACAAATACAAGTAGCAAACATAATATTAGGCCTACTAGCTATAAGATACAATAAGGACCCAACAATAGCCCTATATGTTTTCTGATCAACTGGTTTGCCCTATTCATCAGAATCAACTACAACATTGGAGGGCATGGGTATTTTTATGGCTGAGGCATCTGACATCCCAATATTTTAAGTAGCTCTTTAGCATATTTAGACTGTGATATAAAGATATCATCAAAGGTTTGCTTCACTTGAAGACCAAGGAAGTAGGATAGTTCACACATGCTACTCATTTCAAACTTTGAATGCATCAAGTCAGAAAGCCTTTTGCACAGTTTGGAATTAGTAGAACCAAAGATTATATCATCTACATATATTTGTACTAGCAAAATTTTAAATTTATGATGTCTAATAAATAGTCTTATCTACAATGCCTCTAATAAATCTATGCTCTAAAAGAAAACTAGCCAAGATCTCATACCAAGCTCTTGGAGCTTGCTTTAGACCATAAAGGGCTTTATGTAGCTTAAAAATATAAGAGGGATGAGTTGAAAAAATAAAACCTGGAGATTGTTCAACATATACTTTCTCTTTAAGTTCTCCATTTAGGAAGACACTTTTTACATCCATCTGATATACTTTGAAGTTCTGGAATACAGCATAAGCAAGAAAGATCCTGATAACTTCAAGTCTTGCAATAGGAGCAAAGGTTTGATCATAATCAATTCCTTGTTCCTGTGAATATACTTGGGCTACCAACCTAGCTTTGTTTCTTACTATTACCCCTTGTGCATCCAACTTGTTCCTGAAGACCCATTTAGTTTTAATGACTGGGTAGTGTTTGGGTCTTGGAACTAAGTCTCAAACTCTACACCTCTCAAATTGATTGAGCTCCTCTTGCATTGCAATAATCCAGTGAGGATCTTGCTCTGCACCTTTAATGGATTGAGTCTCAATTTGAGAAATGAAGCAAGCATGCATCTAATCTTGGTTGAGTTGATGTCTTGTTTGCACACCAACTGATATGTATCCAATCACTTGAGATATAGGGTGATCTCTAAGTGTGACAAGATTAGTAAGTTGAGTTGGTACATTAACAGCTAGTGGAGTTAATTCCTCCTATGGAATTACATTTGATGTTATTGGTTCAACAATTTCAACATAATCTTCATCACTTTCTTCATCAATCTGTGGAGAGGAATGCAAAGTAACCTCTTGTTTAAGGTTTAAATCATCCAACTTCTCACACATATAGGGTACCTGCAATGAGTCTATGATAGAAAAATCCTTCTCCTTGTAAAACATGTTTGCCTCATCAAAAGATACATGAACAGACTCTTCCAGTTTTAGTATTGATTTATTAAAAACCCTATAAGCCTTGCTGACTTGGGAATATCCAAGGAAAATTTCCTCTGCAGCTTTGGCTTCAAATTTTCTAAGGTGTTTCTTGTTATTATTATTAATATAACACTTGCATCCAAAGACTTTAAAATAATCTACATTAGGTTTCTTCCCTTTAAGTAATTCATAGGGAGTTTTACCCTAAGTTTATGAATCAAACTTCTGTCAAGAACATAATTTGTTGTGCTTACAGTCTCTGTCCAAAAGGATAGGGGCAAGTAAGCATCTACAAGTAATATCCCAGCAGATTCAATTAGGGTTCTATTTTTCTTTTCAGCTACCCCATTTTGTTGAAGAGTTCTAGGAGCAGAAAAACAATGTCTGATACCTTCCTTCTCACAGAATTCTTTCATCAGAAGAGATTCAAACTTAGTGCCATGATCACTTTTGATCAATACAATCTGAGTAGAGTACTCAATCTTGATGTTCCTAAGAAAGTATGTAAGAAATTTAAAGTTATCTGACTTGTTTCTAAGAAAGAACACTCAAGTGAATCTAGAGAAGTCATCAACAACAACTAGAGTGTATGACATTCCTCCCAAACTTTGTACAGTAATAGGGCCAAAAAGGTCCAGATGTAGCAAGTACAAAATACTGGGTGAATAACTTTTATTAATAGATTTAAAATTATTTTTAGTCTGCTTGCTTAATTGATAAGTTCTGTAGAGTCCTTCCTTCTTATAAGAAATAGAAGACAGTCCTCTAACAAGGTTATCTCTAGATAATTTAGCAATATTCCTAAGGTTTACATGACCTAATCTTTTATGCCATAATTCATTGGTTTAACTAATTTGATTAAATAAACAAATTTCTGAATTAGTAGATTTAAAATTTACTACATATATGTTGCCTTGTCTAATTCCAGTTAGAACTGATTTGTTGTAACTAGAAGTAATAATGCAAAAAGATTGATTGAATGATACCTGATAACCTTCATCACATAATTGACTTATGGATATTAGATTATGCTTGAGACCACTGACATAAGCTACCTTCCTGAAGGTAACTACTCCAACTTTGACATTTCCATAGTCTTCTGTTTGTCCACAGTTGGAGTCTCCAAATATTACTTTTGGTCCAAGCTTTGACTTGAAGTATGTTAGATTTGTTTTACTTCCAATCATATGTTTAGGGCACCCACTATCCAGATACCACTATTCCTCTATGGTAGGATAGTTATTCCCCTGCATAAAAAATAGGTTAGGTGTTCTTAACCCAGGTAACATTTGGTCCTTGATTTCTTTCAAGTTTATAACTAGAAATATAGGAAAATTCAAGCTAATCCTAATAACCTAGTGGATGAAATCTCCTAGGAGGAATGATCCACTAGGTAAAAGGATTAATAAAAGTTTTAGCTTGATTAAAAGTTTTAAAAGAATTAAAGTTTCTGTTAAAAAATTCTGGGTTTGACGAATTAAAGTAAGTTCATCGATCTGCGTTCGACGAATGAGGATGAGTTTGTCGAACTCCATTCACATAATGAAAATATTCATTCTCCGCGCCCCACGTTCGTCGATCACGGTTCGACAAACCATATTGAGATCGTCGAGCGTAGTTAGTAGAATAATTATACTAAAACTCTGGGTTCAGTTCGTCGATATGAGTTTGACGAATAATATTTATTTCGTCGAGCTCGGTTCGATGAATTATGTTGAATATAATTTTTATGAAATTTTTTTTTTGTTTAGTCTTGTGAAAAACTTCAGTTTCTTTATTTACATCTTCTAATTTTTCTTTTGCTTTTTCAGAAACAAACTTTACAAGAGTAGATAATATGCTTTTCTGTAATAAAGAAGGCTGACTAGATGAAGCTCCCAAGCACAGCTTGTCATTTAGCCTGACATTTACTGTACTTGTAATATTCATAAGTTTGATACTTCTCCCATTAAGGGATTCTTCAAACTCCTTAGCCTCAGATAATTTAGTTTTTAAGGATATTATTTGTTCTGAAGCATTGTCTAAATCATCTTTAAGTCTAATATTTTCAGAAAATAAATTATCATATTCAATTAATTTTTCTCTGAGAAGTTTGATTTCCTTCTCAGATTTGATTAAATCATTACATAATAGTTTAAATTCAGTTTTAAATTGTTCTGAAGTAAAATCAAAAGAAGAAATTACTTGGTCTTCTTCTGATTCAGATTCAGCTTCAGAAATTTCAGTTCCAGAGTGGCTACATGATGCATTGATTGTCATCAAGCAGACCTCTCTGGCCTTAGCTTCTTCTTCATCCTCACTGGAGCTGGATGAAGATTCATCCTCAGATTCACTCTATGTTTTAGCAACAAAGCCCCTCTCCTTCTTCTTGTGTTTGTTGGAGGAGGGCTTATGAGTATACTTCTTGGAGTGCTTATCCTTCTTCTTCTCTTTCTTCTGGTTCTCTAGACATTCTAGAAGTATATGTACAGGTTTCCTGCACCCATAACAGATAATCTCTTTAGTAGGAGTCTTGTCATACCTTGGCTTATCATCATTTCTGGCTGATCTTCTCCTGAAGTCCTTCCTTGCCATCTTGTAAAATCTCTTAGCCAAGAGACTCATTAGTTCTTCATTGTCTGGAATGGCTTCTACTTCTTCAGTTGCTTTAAAAGCAATGCTTTGCTCTTTCCTTACTGAAGAAGAGGTTCTTTGTTCAGCTTCTCTGGTCTTGATGAGCTGCTCATAAGATTTGAGCTTGCCCAACAAGGTCTCTGTAGAGATTTCATTTAGGCTTTTGGCTTCTTTGATTGGCCAGATCCTTGAATCCCATGTGTTAGAGAAGCACATAAGGATCTTGTCATTTATCTCTGTAAATGTGATATTCTTGTCCAATGATTTCAGCTCATTGATTATGAGGCTGAGTCTATTGTACATATCAGCAACTTATTCTACTTTTTCCTTCTTGAAGTTCTCATACTGAGAGATCAGATGTGATCTCCTGTCTTTTCTTTCATCTGCAGATCCTGCTACCATAACATTGAGAGAATCCCAGATTGCCTTTGCTGAAGTGCATTCAACAACTTTCTGGAATATGTCATCTGATATAGTCTGGGCCAGAATGTTCATTGCTTTGACATCAACAATCTTTGTCTTCTTCTGAGCATCAGTCTACTCAGGTGGTGGAACTTCACTACTGCTTGTAGTTGCCACTACTTGTAATGGTGGTCCTGTCAAAATAGAATTATAGATGTCCTCATCAATAGAATACATGTAAAGTCTTATCCTTGCCTTCCAAAGTGCAAATATATTCAGATTGCACATTGGAGGTCTGGTGCTTGAATACTCTTTATTTTGTGCCATGAGAAAAAGAACAAACTAGAGTAAATAAGATCTATCAAAGATCTTTTGGTTCAGGTGTTAGCTTGTGAAACTAAATAACCAACCTCTGATACCAATTGAAAGTGAAGGATAGATCTAACTTAACTCTAGAGGGGGGAGGTGAATAGAGTATTTTAAAAATTATTAACTTGTTTTTATAGTGGATTAAAGTAGGTGATATATATGTATACGAAAAATAAAAAACACAACACACAAATAAAACAAGTAAAGACAATCCAGACGATACAAGGAATTTATAGTGGTTCCCCAATAAACTTGGGTATATCCGCTCTTCTACCACCCTGGTAGGAATCCACTACAGGTTTTTTTTGCTCAGGTGCCCTGCCACCACAGGTTTTTTCTCAGGTGCCCTATCACTAGAAGATCTATTTTTCTAAGGGAGATCTAACAACCCTTTGAGATTTTGATCAGGTGCCCAAAAATCAATCACAAGTCTTTTGATCAGGTGACTTGTGAACCAAAAGGTTAACTTTTGAAGGGAGTTAAAACCCAGTATATAGTGAAAGAAAAATGAAAATGATTTTGTCTTCTCTATCTCAAATCTCTTAGAAGACTGGGTGGATGATGAAGCTAAAAGCTCCCCCTGATTTGTGTAGAGATTGTAATCTGGTGAGGGAGACTTATCTTCAGGGTGTAGACCTTCAACAATTGTATTTCTCTCCGGTAAAGCTTTTAGACAGATGAAAGATTGATTGTCTCTTGGAGAGTAGAAGATATTCAAGAACTTTGTGTGTTAATTTCTGTCTGATGTCTCACTTGTCTAAATGTCTGTCTGTTTTCAGTAGAGAAAAATTTCTGAGTATATATTCCTGAGAAGAAATCCAAGTATTTGAATTTTAAAAACATTCCTTGAATAGCCTGAGGAGTCTCTGAGAATTTGTAACGGCTGTATTTGAATATTGGATATAAATTTATTCCTTAACTGTCATGGTGAATAATTAGAATGAATTCTCTGTGATCAATCTGTATTTAATGCTGTCAGAAATGGCCATATTCATTAAGAATATTCAACATTAAATACCAGAGAATAACTGGCTGGAATTAGTTGTTTAAAAATAATTTACTTCTGAATATAAACCGTCTGAATCACTGTAGAGAATTAGTCAAATTGACTAAAGATTTCGTCGACCTGAGCAAGGAGTTCGTCGAACTGGATAAGTAATTCGTCGAACTGAGCTTGGATATTCGTCGAGCTGAGCTCTGCTTTCGTCGAGCTGAGCTTGGCTTTCGTCGAGCTGATGCTGGCTATCGTCGAGCTGAACTTGAGAGTCGAGCTCAGAGTTCATCGACCGGAGCTCAGATTTCATCGAGCAAAGCTGGAAAGAATAACCTATGACCCAGAATATACATAATGGGTCAAGCTAATCATCATAAACACATGATAGTGATCCTAGCCCAAATCAGTAATAAGGTTCCAACACATTCATAGGAGATGGAGCACCATAGGGATCAGTTACTACAGAACGACACCTCAGCTGATAGGACTACCCGAGCAGATGTTCCCCTACCATCTCCCGAGTTTCGAGGCGCGAGTACTAATGAGCAGAGTTGAGAGAGAGAGATGAATTTTTAGTTATAGTACTATTATAGCCCACAGGCTCCATATATAAACAATGGCTACAGCCTTTTATGCTTTCTGTTTAAATATATACTGTTATATATATTTGCTGAAGTTTCCTGTTAATGCTTCCGCAATACTCTGTGATATGATGTGAATGTTATGATTCAAGCCGAGCAAGACGACCAACTACTGCTCAGTAGTGTAGGGTATTACCCCTTAAGGAGCACTGGGTGGACGTCTTGAGCAAGTAAGATCCCCTTCTCCCCGACCCGGGCAAAGGTTGGGGGGCCTTACATTAGATCCTTAGATCTACTATAGGAGAGATGTCTGCTCAAGAGAGCTTGACTTGGTGCGTAATGGAGATTTCCTAGGTAGAGACCACGCTAGGACCCTTGTCCTAGGGTTTTGTTGCCTTCAACCTTTCCTCTCTTCATTATGAGGATGATGGACTTAGTTTCATGAAGAATGGTGGTCTATTGAGGGTGAGTAAGAGAGGAGGAAGTGTTGAATGAATCTTTGTATAAATGGATAGAGGAAGAAGACGAACCGATGTTGTTCGTTCGACTTTACGATGCGTGCAGAAATCCGATTTCTTGACACATCATGCTTTGTGCTTGATTTAAGCCATGATCCGAGCACTTCTATGACTTAGAATGAATATGAAAGTTGTAGCTCTCAGAAAGATCTTTCTAACGGATGGTTGCTCGATTTCTGGTAAGCATTGTGACTCCAACAAAGTACGATGGAAGTGACTGCATTGAATTAACATAAGGCCAAGACAGATTTTATGTCTAAGTAGTTGACGTGTTAGCCTGGTGTTCGAATCTTGGATTTGGTAGGAAGTCGTAGCCTTGGATGACATCATGTGTTGGGAGAATCTAGTTTAGGAAACCATGATGAGCTAATGCATCATGTATGTGTTGATGGACCTTGGATGTACAAACGGTTTAACTATGCAATCCGATGAAAGTGCTTACAATAATACTATGAGGGTTGATATGTAATGGAAGAATAATTGGTGCGCTTCTACGATTTACGCAATCGATAGCAAGTGAGGAACTATAAACAATGAAAGAACTTGTGGTGTGTAAGTGTACACGATTATTGATTATCCAGGAATGTATATGTTATATTGATCATTCCGAAAACAAGATGTAATGAATGATAAATGATTTGAGGTGTGTGTGCATGCTAAACTTAGAAAAAGGGGGCTAGATGAATACTACGCTCATGGTCATGCTATGAGCTTATTGATCTTATGAATTGAAGGTATGATTAGAATAAGTCCACCACCTAGAGTTGTGTTAACTCCCTACGGGTAGAGGTGAGGGTCGTGTAGCAATTAAAGGGACTCAGTGTGGAGCCCTTGCGTGCTTTTGAGCACGAGTTTGGTATGATGAGAAGGGACTCGGTTGGAACCCTTGGATATTTGATGACATGGTTAAGTGTAATTGTATGCGGTGTGTGTTGACACACTATAACGACCCGGTCTGGCTAAGCTAAGCACCAAGCATCGCCAGCCTACCAGCAGCCCGGGTTTAGGCCCATAGCCGCCCCACGGCACCACTGGTAGTAAGCCTAAACATCAAGGCCTCGTGGCAACAACCTACCGCTGCTAATAAACAGGCACGGAGATTTGTGTTGGGGTGCATGGCCTGCATGCTTAATGTTTAGGCTTACTACTTGTGGTGCCGTGGGGCGGTCTAAAGGGCCTAAACTCGGGCTGCTGGTAGGCCGAAGATGCTTGGTGCTTGGCTTAGCCGGACCGGGTCATTACACACGCGATGTCATAATACATGGTTAAGGATAGTGTGGCGGGTCTACGGGCTCGCCATTCATCACACCGATGGGAGTTGACAGATAGACCTTGGGCGGTTGGGCTTGTTCCTCGGTGCTCATTCCCGAGGCTCCTTCCGTGCCAGTGAACGGTTGGGCTTGGTCCTTTGGTGATATGCTACCAAAGGATCCTTCCGTGCCAGTTATAGGCAAGTTGGGCTGTGTTCTTGGTGCACATCTACCCGAGACCCCTTCTGAGCCGTAGTACGCAGAGGCTCCGCTTTTGTGTTCTTAGCGTTGAGGAGTACAAAGGCCTAGGCTTGGTAGTATGGATGCACACCTAATAGTGGAGACGACCGCTCTACTGTTACTGTTCGGCCACGACGAATGACGCCTGAGAGGTTAACTACCTGCTCGAAAAGTAGGAACTACAAGTCTATGTCGGCATAGCAGTGTGCGTGTGTGTGAGCATGGGTAAGTCATCATACTAGATTTATATCATAATATTGCATTGCACCGCATAAGATCCTCATCATATAAATTTGTATGTGCACTTTTATATGATGAGTTACTTTGATGTACCTGACCCTTAACTTATAAATTTGTGTGAGCATTTTTATTAGTTAAGTTAATTTTTGTCCTTATGATTAATGTGTTGTTACCATAGACTGCCAATTGTTTATTGTTGATTACTTTTTAAATGTGCTAATACTTACATATATGTTCTGTTATACAATAACGCTCTTGTCACTTGAATGTTGATATATAATACTGCTATATTGAGCTCCTCCTTCTCTTTCTCCGCCCACTGCCTAAGAGTCGTTGAGGTGAGCAGATGTGATAGCCACTTAGTCTTTATGACTAATGGTTGCTACATCTACCATTCTAGGAGGATACCCCGCCGATGGAGCAGCAGCAGCTCCAGGTGAAGGAGGACAACCGGTAGGCCTGCGAGCGGTGTGGTTTGGTGCGGTTTGAGCCCAAATTGAAACCGCACCACATGGGTGCGGTTTTTGACCGACCAAAACCGCACCACACCGAAACCATGCGGTGCGGTTTTGATTCGGTGATGTTTTCAGTTGGTTTTTGCGGTGCGGTTTCGATTTTTCACTGCTTTTTTATCTCATTTATTTTTGTACTTTTAGTGGGATAAATGTTTTAGTGTTGTTGTATATGATAATGTGAGCACGACATCAAATTTAAAGAAGAAAACTAAGTAAACAGTACATAATACGTTTGAAGAAGTTGGAATGGTAGCTAAACACTACAATTGTTATTAACTGCAATGAATTATTCAAGCGTTCATATCAGCATGTAACTAAAGCAGCCAGTAGTCTTCTCCGTCAATAACAAAATATTTGATAAATTTTGTAAGATAAAAGAATCTTGCAAAGAATAAATATTCACTAAAATGAAACTAAAACAACAATGTATATTTATCTGATTGTTGGACAACCTGACATGCAAACAATAACACTATTTTCAAAGAGGCGATTTGCAAACAGGAACACAATTTTCAATCAAGAATAATTCAAACTTACACCATAATAAATATAGTTATCAAGCAGTTAAAATGAGGGGTCTCTGGAAAGAGAGCAATGGAAATATCAAAACAATTCAGAGATTCAACATAAAATACAGATACAGACATGACAAAAAAAACAATCAAGCATAAAGTGATTTCATTAGGGAATATGAATTTATAAAGCTGTAAAGCTTGAAACCTACAAAAGAAAAAATTGATAATTATGAGTAAATATAAAAATCAAATATATGTTACATGCTAATATACAAATATACAACTATACTTGTCAACAATTAAGCATACAATGATTTCATCCGTAATCGTGAGAAACCGGAAGACGGCATGGACATGCGGTTTGAACCGTGAAAGTTAAAACTGACCCACACAAAATTTAAATATGTTATTTTCTACTTTGCTGTTCACACCAACCAAGCGGTCCAAGTCCAAGAAGTTGCAAGGTTCAACATTTTAAAATTTATAAATTATAAATACGGTGCGGTGCAATTTGCACGGTTTTTACAAACTGAAAACCGCACCGCACCAATAAACCTATGGTTTTCAGACCTCTAAAACCAAATCGCACCACACCCGATCGGTGCGGTTTGGAATTGGGTGCGGTGCAGTGCGATTTGGTGTGCTTTTGGTTTTTCTGCACAGGCCTAACAACCAGGCCAGGGAGATACGGCATGATGCGACGTTACCCTCATTTCCTTCAATGACCCATGTGAGTTTGAGCGTATGATGTAGCCTTCGGGCAATGTTTTTGTGTACTCTGATATTAAAGAAGTTGAATAGCTTCTTATTTATTGATGTACTGATCTTTTGGACACTTATTTATGTGATATTATGACTTATGTGCTCTTCTTTTTGTTGGGTTGACATTGTGATATCAGATTGACCGGCAGGATATGCGGCTTGTGGTACAGATTAGCCTGTGTGCTGATGTTATCGCAAGGAGGCTATCTTGGGCATAAGACTCCCATCGGCCGTGTATTGTGTTCCAGGAGGGGGGTCTTACAGAAACCTCCAAAGTAGCATTGTAGAAACTGAATGTGGGGAGGCGGAGTTCCCATCAGAAAGCTCATCAATGCCGTTAGAATAATCCAGCAGCTTTTTCGTCAGATCAGAACCGAAAAGCACCAGCACACCAAACAACCCTAAACTATGCCTCCTACAGAACCGAAGCTTGCTGGGGTTAAAAACTTACTTGAGAGCGAATGAGCGATCAACGATCAGCACACCGCATTTGCATGCACCACCTTTTCCACCTACGTTGGCGCCAACAAGGGCATGGCTTTTCACAAATTCTTCACCGACGAGCAGGCGGACGACGTCGTCGTCATAGCTGGCGAGCTGGAGATGTGCGATCGAGAGATTGGAAGATGCAAAGTGCGGGATCAGGCAGGCGACTGGGAAGGGGAAAAGGAATTAGGGTTTGGTCTGTGAATAAATGGTTTGAAAATGCAAGGGGAATACTTGACGCCTTAAAAAGTGATATTTTTGGTCTGTGAATAACCATATTCGATCTGCGGATAACAATCCTATTTTAAAAATCTTTTTTATTCCCCCCTCTCTCTCTCATATTTATTATGTATGTTGCCCACTCCTTTCTAGAGATGTCACGGTTCCGGTTTGGTTGCAGTTCTACTAAAATCATGAACCGAACCACTAAGTAACAGTTCTTTAAATTAGAACCAAAACCTTATTTGGTTTGACCGGTTCCGGTTCTGATTCCGGTTCCAGCTTAATTTTTGGAACCTTCGTGTCAACGGTTTCGGTTACGGTTCAACAAGAACCAAAACCAAACCGGCCACTAACGGTTCGGTCCGGTTCCATGCGATTCAGTCTTGTTCTAATCGGTTTCAACTAAAACCAAAATCAAACTTGACGGAATGAAATAAAAGCGGGCTGCAAATAGTAAAACTCAAAACAACATCGAAATAGAAATAATTATGTTGCGCATTTTTTGACAGTCTTTTCCACGATCGGTTAGATAGCATTCTTCGCCTTCCTATGCGTGTAGACTTACCACGACGTCTAGTTGGCTTGCGCACGTCTCGTTGGCATGCTCAATCGTAATAATCGACTACAATTAATTGTCTTTATGATTATTAATAAATAGTAGTTGTATATCTTCTATATTTTTTAAATAAAATATTTCAAAAAAAAATGTAACTAAAATTGAAAATATATTATATAACTCTATAAAAATCAAAAGTGTACTACAAAAATTAACTCTAAACCACACCAATGTCAAATCATATCACACGATTTTTATGCGGTGAAGTGTTGTTTGGTCCAAAATCGACCCGTTTAGTGCGATTGTGATTTGAGTTTAAACTGCACCAGCTTCACCCGTGATAGTAAGTATAAATATTATAGATAAATTATACAATAATAACAATATTATAATATTATTAATAATAATAATAATAAACGGGTTGTGGTTCGGTTCTACTTCGGTCCGGTTCAGATCGAGTCTAAAAATCTTGAAACCGTTTGAGACTTGTATGTTGCGGTTCCGGTTCCGGTTCCGATCCGGATAATAAAATATAAGAACCACACCCGGACCATTGTTGTTCACGGTTCCAAAATTCAAACCGGAACCCGAATAATTTGTGAACGGTTCGGTCTGGTTTTTTGCGGTTTCGGTTCGGTTCGGTTTGCGGTTTTCGGTTTTAAGTGACAGCTCTACTCCTTTCCTCTTTCTCTCTCTTGGTCTCTCTCTCTTCTCTCTCTCTGACTCCGCCGCGGATTTTGAATAATAATTGCGTACGTGCTGCACTTCTTTCTCTGACAGCGGGTGAAATTTAAGCCGTTGATCTCGTATATCCAACGTCGATGATCTCGTCGAAATAATAAAAAAAAACATAAATTTTAAAACACAATTGGACGGCGCGATCATTACCAGCGCTCCTCCATCGAGCAAGTAGGGACCCAAAACCTATTTGTGGACTCTTCCTTCTCCTTTTTATCTCTTTTTTTTGGGTGCTGTTACTAGCAAACCAACTTTCGTTTCTAGCAAAACAGAAAAAAACAGATTCAGTCATTTTTTGCATTTTTTTCTCTTCCCAAAAATTACTACTAGCAAACCAATCTTGCATTTTGGCAATTTTTGTATTTTTGAATTTTAAGCCCCAAATATTTCTCATTTAAAACGGTGATCAACATGAAAGTTGTAGATCTCGATGAGATCTACAACTTTCATGTTGATCATTTTTTGATTTGTAGCCGTTTAGGCCTCCAATTTGGACCCTAAAAAAGACATGCACGGAACGTATAGATTTTCGGCGTGACTTTTTTCGGGGCCCAAATCGGGGGTCTAAACTACTTCAAATCAAAAAGTGTTCAACATAAAAGTTGTAGATCTCGACGAGATCTACAACTTTCATGTTGAACACCTTTTGATTTGAAACCGTTAATGCCCCCGATTTGGCCCCCGAAAAAAATCACGCCGATCTCGGGCGTCCGTACGTATGTACGACGTAACTTTTTTTAGGGGTCTAAATTGCTTCAAATCAAAAAGTGTTCAACATGAAAATTGTAGATCTCGTCGAGATATACAACTTTCATGTTGAACACTTCTTATGAAATTGTACGTATAAGACGCAGTTCAAAAGAACGTATATATATTCTTATATACAGTTAACTCGTATATACAACACATCTTTATAAGAATTAAAAATCAAATATATTTCTAAATCGACTGATATTTTGTTTAAAGATTTTGATACAGATAATGATATTTTATTGAAAAAACAGTTTTGGACATACTAAACATTTGCGGCATTTTGACTCATCTATAATGCTAACATAAGTGGTTGAATAAATACATTTGAAATCATTTGTAATGTCATTATATGCAACGTGTTATTTTGAAAGAATGAATGTTTTAAACAAAATTTAAAATTTTTTTTTAAAAATTATGTTAATTTGCTAGCAACAAGATAATTTTTAAATAATCATTTTGAAAATGAGAATTTACTAATAATAATAATTTACTAAAAATTAAATTCGATTTACTAGTAACAGTAACCTTTTTTTTTTCTCAGCGCCGAGTCGCAACGAAAAAAATAAAGAATTCACTGTAGGAATCTTGAGTTTGGTACACAATGGGAGATTTCGGTCATGTTCCATGGATTCATTTATTTGAGAAAAAGAGAGCCTTTTCAGACCAAACCGTCAAACTCTGCAATGGGGGAATCGGAGAGGAAAAGGATCATCATCGATACCGATCCAGGGATCGGTAAGATAAACCCTAAACCTTCTCAAACCAATTCGATTCACACATCCATAGGATTACGCTTTTTAGCTCTCTCTCTATCGTTTTCTTTGATGCAGATGACGCCATGGCGATTCTTCTCGCTCTAAGTTCGCCGGAGATTGAGGTTATCGGCCTAACGACGATATTTGGAAATGTATATACCAATCTGGCTACCAAGAATGCCTTGCATCTGGTATTTAATTTGTTTAGTTACTCCTCATACTAATCATTCTTACTATCGCTGGATTTGTTAATTAAACCTAGCAATCTGAAGAACACACTTTATTAGGCTCCGTTGTTTCTTGGCAGGGTGGTGGTGGTGGTCGTAAACGCATGGGTTAAACCGTCATTCATTAAGGATCACCTAACAAACATCATCAGTTTGAACATAAAAGTGGATGAAGTTCCTCCGGTGGTGGGCGTTAACGAATGACAATTTAACCCCCCATGTTCATGACCGCCACCACCGTGCCAAACGGAGCCTTAATAGTGAATAAAATCCCATGATTT
Organism: Platanthera zijinensis; assembly: GCA_039513925.1. Classification (NCBI taxonomy): domain Eukaryota; kingdom Viridiplantae; phylum Streptophyta; class Magnoliopsida; order Asparagales; family Orchidaceae; genus Platanthera; species Platanthera zijinensis. The sequence goes on along the minus strand of CM077091.1, from coordinate 5,340,078 downwards.
TAATATGGAACCAACTGTTTTGGGACAATTCGAGTTACTTCATAATTGCTTCTGTGTATAATTACTAAGGCTCAGTTTGGTAGGGCGGCGGCTGGGACCGGAGGGGGAGGGCTGCGATTGGAAACTATGTAGAATTACTAAGGCTCTGTTTGACACGATTGTGGTGGTCGTAAACGCATGAGTTAAACCGTCATTCGTTAGGGATCACCTAACAAACATCATCCGTTTGAACATAAAAGTGGATGAAGTTTCTTAAATGGGCGTTAACGAATGACAATTTAACCCCCATGCTCATGACCGCCAACACTGTGCCAAACGGAGCCTAAGACTCTATTTGGTAGGGGAACCGACAGCTGGGACTAGAGGGGGAGGGTTGTGGCGGCTGCTCCCGCGCTAGCGTCCCGCTGCCTATCCAAACGAATCCTAAAGCTCAAAAAAGTTTTCACGCACAAATATATTTGATAAAAGGAAAAACACTAGAAAGTCTTAATTTTGATATCCTTCCTTTTCCATATTTTGATTACACATATTTTAAAACATTTTCAAGCTTTAAATAGCCTACCATCCCTATGGTTATACAAAATAAAATTACAGCTACAAAAAAAAAGTTAATATAAAACTAGATTCTAGTTATTTTAACTTCGTTTTGATATCCATCCACATTTCCGGTCACCATTGACTGCCAATTCCTGCCTTACTTAATTAGAAAGGCACGATCCAGTTGGTTACCCAGATGAGTTGAGTTTATCAACATTTTGATACATTCTTTGCTTTGTTCCTTATAGATTTTTTTAAACTCTCATTTAATTGATGTCTTATGCGTCATTGTCAGTTTTTCATGGACATATCTTAGTGTGTTCATAGATATTTTTGCCCCTCTTGATGATTCGTAATTCCTTCTTATGTTTAGCTGGAGATTGCAGAAAGAACCGATATCCCTGTTGCTGAAGGTGCTCACTCTACACTGAAGGTATGCACATATTCTTACATTGCCAGCTTCATTAGAATGCATCACTGACATCATTTCCCTCTTAATTTTGGGAGTTATATGCCAAATATTAGCAACTTACTCTGAATTATAACAAGGTGAAATTTGACTTAGTATGACTTATTGCATGTATCTATGCTATATAACTAAAGAAGTCATCTTAATGTAATGATATATTTAACACTACAACAAGTATCCATACAATAGCTATATATTACACATTTTTTTGTAACAATGGAGCTTTTATTTTTACATTTTATCTTATTTCTTCCATACTTTAGAGAAAAATGATGAGAGAAAGAGAGGAAGGAAGAATGTGGAGACCACAAGAACATCTGTGTGTGTGTATACAAACTTAAAATAACATAAAATATAAATGGGAAAGGTAAATAAAAAAGTATAATGAATAAGTTATAGTAAAATAAATTAGTAAAATATAAAGAGGGAGAGAAAAGATAATATAAATAAACTAAATTACAAAAAATATAAAGTGGGAGAAAACAAATAAGGTAAACAATATAGAAAATAAATTTAAAATAATTTCAAATCAAAGGACATAATGTGTATGCTGATAGTATTCTCGCTATTCGACATTATGCATAGAGAATGCCAGCGAGAATCACTGTATTGTTGTTGTTTTGTAGATACTGTATACGAGGGATCCCATACTTGTTCAGCTTTTATATATATTGAAAAAAGGGAAGTGTTTTTGCATCATTATTAGTAGAATTAACCCAATAATTTGGGTTCCTTTGTGAATCCTCAATAACTACAGAAACCACCATCCTAGTTTCCTTTAATCACTTTTTCCCCCTAATCCTTCCATACTATTCTATTGTGTTATTCCTCCTTCCATTTTTCACTGTATATATTAAAAGCCACATCTTTATAGCTCACCAGCACTATATCTAAAATTCAGCACTACAACAACAACACTCAAGCCTTTATCCCACTATAGTGGGGTCAGCTATATGGATCCTTTGTTGCCATTGTGCGCTATCTTTTGTCATAATCTCACTAATGCTTAAGTACATCATGTCTTTCCTTATAGTTTCATTACAAGTCTTTATTGGTCTACCCCTCCCTTGTTTAACATGCCTAGTGACTATACTCTCACAACGCCTAATAGGTGCCTCTAAATATCTCCTTTGTACGTGTCCAATTCATCTTAGTCGAGCTTCTCACATCTTCTCTGCAATTGGCACTACTCCTGTTTTATCCCTGATACATTCATTCCTAATTTTATCTAGTCTCGTCTGTCCACACATCCACCTAAGCATTCTCATCTCTGCAACTCTCATTTTTTACACATGTACACAATTCATTGCCCAACACTCAGAACTATAGAGCATTGCTGGTCCAATTGCAGTACGGTAAAACTTGCCCTTAAGTTTTAATGGTACTTTACGATCACATAAGATCATTGACGCGCCTCTCCACTTCAACACTATATTGCAAAAAAAATATTTCTCGGTACTATTGAGATCACAAGTAAAAATAAATGTATATTATTTGTTTATGACTAAATTTGTGGATGTTTTCTTTTTTTTAATATGAAACATAGCCTCACCTTATACTAAAGACAGATGCAAATGCTACTTTATTAAATTTCGTCCTTTCTGGATACCATTACCAACCCTTTCCGAAGGCATGGTTTTACCAAAGGCTAATATATTGCATGATATTCGTAACTCTTTGAATATTACTTTTAACTTTCTAAAAATAACTTCATTTGTTTCTCTCAATGGGTAAAGAAAGTTTTAAAGGTTCGGATAGCAGACTTTGTTCATGGTTCAGATGGGCTTGGAAATCAGTACTTCCCTCCTCCCCAGGCGAAGGCAATCGATCAATCTGCTGCAGAGTTTCTTGTTGAAAAAGTTAATCAATACCCCGGAAAAATCACTGTCGTCGCACTTGGTCCGTTGACGAATATAGCAATGGTTATTCTTGCGTCATCTAACCCCTCCCTTTCTGTCTGTGATATTTATGAAGTTGCATAACTTTGTGTGTTTATTGAACAGGCTATGGAACTTGATCATAAATTTTCACAGAAGGTTGGGCAGATTGTTATTCTCGGTGGTGCTTTCGCTGTCAATGGGAATGTTAATCCAGCCGCTGAAGCCAATGTAAACCTCATCTTCTCCTTTATTAATGCATTGTCCTCTATAAAATTACTATGGTGTATATTTATACATCAAGGTTGCTAATGTGGATTTTTCATATAGTTGATTATTTTGATTGTTTATATTGATTCTGGCATTAGTTCAAAAAAAGGAATGCTTTATCAAAAAATGAAGATTGTAGACAATGCATGATGGCGATCGGCGACACGTTCATGTCTATTCCCGCAGGAAGCGGTGATCGGCGACCCGGCTGGGCGATCCGAGTCCGCGGATGTGTCCGGAGGGTCGTTCCGAATCAGTTTCATATATCAGTTTTCTATTTTTGCGATGTATTTTGCCCCCGATCGGCCCGAACATTTATAGCCGTCCGATCGGGAGCCCTAATTTTATTTTACTAGTTTTGTATAAATAGGCACATTGAGGGCAAGCTAAGGATCGGAGTTACGGAGAGCCGTAACCCTCCGGTCGTTGGAGCTCATCCGCGCGTGCAGCCTTCGTCGGCCCCGACCAGCCTTCCTCACCCTTCGACGCCCTCCCGTCCAGCCTTCCTCACCCTCGACGCCCTCCCGTCCAGCCCCAGCCGGCCCCGTCCAACCTCCCTCTACCCCCGACGCCCCTCCTCCAGCCCTAGCCGGCCCCGTCCAACCTCCCTCAACCCCCGACGCCCCTCCTTCAGCTCCCGTCGGCCCCGTGCAGCCTTCCTCAGCCCACGACGCCTCCCTTCCAGCCCCCACCAGGCCCACCCATCCTTCCTCCACCCCGGCACCCTCCTCCCAGCCCCCCATCAGTCTCGTCCAGCCCTCCACACCTCTCCGACGCCCTCAACCAGCCCCACCAGCCCCTACTCCAGCTACCCGCAGCCCCCTCGTGGAACCTCCCGCTGGTCCACAAGCTTCTGCCAACGACCGTCCGTCCCGAAGCCGCCCCGCCGTGTGCCTAAGCAAGTCAAGGTATATGATGTTCTCTTTCTCTCATTTGAACGCTCGATTTTGAACCATTGTTGTGGATGTGGTAATTTTGTGCGATAGCATATGGTTTGAAGTGTTATTTGCAGGATCTCTACCGGCGCACGCTAATTGAATCGCACCTCATTCTGTTGGTAGCTTAATTTGTTTCGCGCATTAATTGTTGCTTGAATTTGCGGACGCCGAGCTTTATAATTTTATGACTTATTTATCAATATTTCTTGGGTTGTTCTCATGTTTGCACGTGCACTGTGTTTAGGCATCCCATTCATGCAGGTCGCATTTCAACGTCTTCCGTTTTAGCTGGCCACCACTGCATCAAATTGGTATCAGAGGCAGGTTCGGTTTGCGCCTCACTTATTTTGCAGTAGTGGAGTCCATAGGTTGTATCTCATGGCATATCATTACAATGATCATCCGTATTCGCATTCCGCTCATTCTAGGTATCGTGTCGACCCTCCGCCACGATTTGCTAAAGACGATCCTTATTATTCTCGAGCTTCCAGTTATCGTCGCTACACCCCGCCACGACTTGATGTTGGTAGAGTTGAGTACCTTCGTAGGGCCCCTCCGGAGAGATCGTCATACACGCCACGTCCTCGGAGGGATCGCAGTCACCATCTAACACATTGTGAGTCTCTTAGGGATGAGCATTTTGATGATTATCCGGATCCCTATAGCGGTCACCACTACATGGATAACTCCACGCGTCTGGATCGCCCTAGTGTCCCACCAATGGAGATACCTGAAGCCGAGTTTCAGCGATTGGTTCTTGATCAATTTGATCGCGTACACGCTCAAATGGATCGCTTGAAATCTGCTCTCGGGGTAGCCGATAGGGGGGCACATCAGGATTTAAATCAAACCACCGTTGCGTGTAGTACTCCCATAGACATGAGCGGTTCGCCATCTGATTTTTGTACTCCTCTTGGTGAGCCTCCGTGCCCACGCGACTTTGAGGCAGAGTTTGACCCTGGCCTTGTATTACAGGCGGAGAGCGCCATTAGCACATCTAGTGAGCTTGGTCACGAGAGTGATGCCGAGCGACCAAGTGACACCGTGATGGTCTATCCATCTTTTATACCTTATGTTGGCCTCGTTACGCCATTAGTTATAGACCCCGTTCTTGACATCTCACCGACTAACCCCCACTCGAGTGTGAATTCCTCTCACTCTCCCCTATGTCTTAGTTCGAGTCATATCATGACCAAGAGCCTCGAGCCGAGTGTCGATATCTTGGCGGTTGTCTCACCCATCTTTGGGGACACTACCCTTATTGGTAGTATTTACTTGGAGGACCATGACTCTACTGACATGTTCTTTAATGACCCCCCTAACAAGCCACCTGATGAACCACCACTTCCCCGTGAGATTAATATCCCGTTGAGCGAGTCACCCGTGAGCGCCGACTTATTGACACCTCTCCAATGCAAAACCCTTATTTTGCTTTGGAGAGCGGGTCTTGAGAGCAACATTGAGTATGTCAGGATTGGCTAGGTGCACTTGAGCATCCTCTTGTGGTATTGAGGATTGAGCGTATGATCTACCACACTCGAGATGAGTTCGTAAACATACCGCCTGTTGATCCTCCAGATGAGTTCTTTCTTATTAGTAGCACTCGCCCCGCTCGAGTGTCACATCCTATTATTGATGTCTTTGTTGCTCACTCAGGTGATCGTTGCCTTCGCGACGAAAATTCATACGTACCTCCTGGTGAGCCGCCTGATGCGTCACATACCTTGAGAGAGATTAGGAACCATATGAGTTCATATTGGAGTGTTAGTGTCTCACACGGTCATTCTGACACCCATCACACACTCGCTGCGTTTTATTACACTCCTCCTGATGAACCTCCCGATAAACCGCACATTTTCAGGAACCTTCGCCACATGGAGCTTGTTGTATATCTGTGTAGCTTGTATGTCTTGTTGCTCATGCATCATTCATACGAGCATGTCATCTTTTGGGTCCATCATTCGTATCAGTTGTCTGTTGAGTCATTTGTCTATCATTTGCATGCACTTCTTGAGCCTAGGAAACCGGTTGATTTAGTTGCCTTTCCATTAGGAGACCGACCTAGTGAGTCTGCCGAGTCATCCATTCAGCATATACACACACTACATGAGACAGTTCGAAGAAAGATTGCGGCAAGTAATGAAATATATAAAGCTCAGGCTGATCTGCACAGAAGGGAGCAAACATTTGATGTTGGGGAACAAGTTATGATTCGCCTTCGACCTGAGAGGCCCCCCCAAGGGGCTGCGAGGAAGTTAAGTGCTCGTCGGATGGGTCCCTACGCAGTCACTCGACAGATTAGTGCGAACGCATATGAGGTCGACATACCACCAGCGATGGGGATTCATCGAGTATTCAATGTAGAGGATCTGACCCCGTACTTTGAGGAGCGAGTGTACACGGATCCCCTATCTCCACCTGTTCCCAAGCCCCTGTCTGACCCTCCCCCCGCCAGTACACCTACCCCTTTTCCCCGACAGTCGCGGTCGGATGAGCTCCATTCGGAGGATCCCCCTTCGCAGTCGTTGGTTCCAGCTAGAGATACATTGATACGACAGCCGCTTACGCCTTCTGGAGACACTCTACAGATCATTGGTCATGACTTCACGACTACGGGCGGTTCAGTGACCCCGTAGTACTTTGTTCATTGGCCTGCCCGCCCTCCTTCTGATGACACTTGGGTTGCTGCTGAGGAGCTTGAGAGACTCGCCCTGGACTTACGTCGAGAGTACGATCATCTTCACTCACCGGAGATGAGTGCTTTCAAGTCATGGGGAGTTGATGGCGATCGGCGACACGTTCATGTCTATTCCCGCAGGAAGCGGTGATCGGCGACCCGGCTGGGCGATCCGAGTCCGCGGATGTGTCCGGAGGGTCGTTCCGAATCAGTTTCATATATCAGTTTTCTATTTTTGCGATGTATTTTGCCCCCGATCGGCCCGAACATTTATAGCCGTCCGATCGGGAGCCCTAATTTTATTTTACTAGTTTTGTATAAATAGGCACATTGAGGGCAAGCTAAGGATCGGAGTTACGGAGAGCCGTAACCCTCCGGTCGTTGGAGCTCATCCGCGCGTGCAGCCTTCGTCGGCCCCGACCAGCCTTCCTCACCCTTCGACGCCCTCCCGTCCAGCCTTCCTCACCCTCGATGCCCTCCCGTCCAGCCCCAGCCGGCCCCGTCCAACCTCCCTCTACCCCCGACGCCCCTCCTCCAGCCCTAGCCGGCCCCGTCCAACCTCCCTCAACCCCCGACGCCCCTCCTTCAGCTCCCGTCGGCCCCGTGCAGCCTTCCTCAGCCCACGACGCCTCACTTCCAGCCCCCACCAGGCCCACCCATCCTTCCTCCACCCCGGCACCCTCCTCCCAGCCCCCCATCAGTCTCGTCCAGCCCTCCACACCTCTCCGACGCCCTCAACCAGCCCCACCAGCCCTACTCCAGCTACCCGCAGCCCCCTCGTGGAACCTCCCGCTGGTCCACAAGCTTCTGCCAACGACCGTCCGTCCCGAAGCCGCCCCGCCGTGTGCCTAAGCAAGTCAAGGTATATGATGTTCTCTTTCTCTCATTTGAACGCTCGATTTTGAACCATTGTTGTGGATGTGGTAATTTTGTGCGATAGCATATGGTTTGAAGTGTTATTTGCAGGATCTCTACCGGCGCACGCTAATTGAATCGCACCTCATTCTGTTGGTAGCTTAATTTGTTTCGCGCATTAATTGTTGCTTGAATTTGCGGACGCCGAGCTTTATAATTTTATGACTTATTTATCAATATTTCTTGGGTTGTTCTCATGTTTGCACGTGCACTGTGTTTAGGCATCCCATTCATGCAGGTCGCATTTCAACGTCTTCCGTTTTAGCTGGCCACCACTGCATCAATGCAAGTCCCTCTCATTTTGTATGGTGTATGTTCATCACGTACACCTCTACTATGCACATTCTTCTACATCTTTGCTAGGATGTTTATTTCTATATCAAGGTTGCTGATATGAGTGTTCATATATATTGCATTATTTTGATTGTATGCAGACTCTTGCTTTAGTAAAAATACCTTAACGATTAAATTGGAGGTTATAGACATTTTGGACAACGACATTCCCATTACATTTGATGGTTGTTAGCTTTGTTCAAAGCTGCAAGATCTATGTGCAATGACCTTTCTTTTCTTTTCCACTTTAGACTTATATTTATTTTCCTGTACATGGCTACTACTGTTTTATAAGACCCGCATTTTGACCGCTGTCCGCGGCCGCGATTTCCACGTAGGAAAAACGTTAGCAGTGAACCGGCCGAAGTAATATAAAACGCTAAGTAGTTACCGAGTATCGACCTGTCGAGGAAGACAGATTAGAGATTTCTAGGATGTGATTATTCTAACCATCTATGTGTATCGAATGATGTTGGATATGTTTGATTTAAAAACAATTAATCACAATCTAAGAGCACTTGCAATTGAATTCTTCCAACATCACAACACAACATCAGATCAATCAAAATAAGAATCAATACTACAATAACTAAAATAAAGCAGTACATGATTAATACATCAATCAATTTGATGTTCCCATTGATTGATAAAAATATGAAGAAAAACCCCTCGATTCACTCTAGGGTTGCAAAGGAAGTGATGAAGAGTACAAATGGTGCAGGTGACTTTGACTCTAGTACTGATGAGAGTGTGGGTTGTTAATCCGTGCCTCGTCGTGATCCTTGCTTACGTCCGGCGTCGAGGGAGCACTGCCACCAACTCCTACATTATAAGTTATGGGATTTCTCTTCATTGGGGGGGTGAATAGGCGTTGTCATCTTTTTTGAAATTATTTGCGGAATTGTAAGAGTAAAGAAAGACAAGCAATCAATCACACAAACACGGAGAAAATATAGTGATTCCCCGAGTTCGGTATGTCCACTCCCCCTATCTAGCACAGTGCTAGACTCGACAAACTTCAACCAATCAACTCAGATCCACAAATTTTGCACCTCGGAGTTAACACTCCTACCTTAGGGATGCTAACTGGTTCCCTACCTCAGATCCCCTAGCTTAGAATTCTACACTCAGATTCACAACTGGAATCCTACTTCATGTTCAAAACAGAATCCTACACTCAGGTCACAAAGGACCATACACTCAGATTTCAACAGAAATCCTACAGAGAAGTTTATTATTTTGTTACAAAACTTTCTTAGACTCAACAAGATGGATCTTAAAATATCTTAAGTCTTCTTGAAGCTCGATGAAGAGTGGCTTCTGCTTTATCTTTTAATAAGGACTTAGAGAAAAAAATGCTCCAGTGAAAAAGTCTTCCTCTGCACTTTAGAGGATCTTACTGCTTGTTGTTTGTTGAGTGAGCCTTGAATAGTTCAACAAGCCTGAATCGATCTGTTCTTGAGAAGATTGAAAAGATTTGCTTCAAAAGTTATCGTCTCCAAACATGATCTTTTAGACGGAAGAACATAGAAGGTTGAAGGAGGCGAAAAGCTCTAATTTGATTTGATTAATTAGGTTTTGCATTCGCCCCATCTTCCTTTTTATATTGAACACATCTTCCAACGACTCTAATTTGACCCTTTATGGAAGTCATACATGTGTCCAAGTCAGTTGTAATTGTCAGAGCAAAGTGCAGGATTGACTCTGTCAATTATGATTTGAAATCTTCGAAACAGCACGTTTGGACGAATGTGAAGCTGTCTGGTCGATCAACTAGATGTCTAGTCGATCACCTTGATGTCAAGTCTAGTCGACTGGCTTGATATCTAGTTGACTTTTAACTTAGAATACTTCTATCATAACAACTTCCATACGATTGACGTCTTCAGTATACCTTCTAGTCGATTATTGATCTTCTGGTTGATTAAGACTATTCATTCCTGTTGAGAAGCATAGTTTGGCCGATTCTGAACTTAAACGTGTTTCACATTATTGAAACCGAAAACCGGTTTCTGTGGAGTTCGGACCCTAAGAAGGGTGACCGCAAGTCGTCTTCAGTATACCTTCTAGTCGATTATTGATCTTCTGGTTGATTAAGACTATTTATTCCTGTTGAGAAGCATAGTTTGGCCGATTCTGAACTTAGACGTGTTTCACATTGTTGAAACCGAAAACCGGCTTCTGTGGAGTTCGGACCCTAAGAAGGGGTGACCGCACACCTACTTGTCCAAGTGAGCTCACTCAACTGATGACTTAGGATTATAGAATGACCCACGACTGCAGCACGGAGGTCCCACCGTACACCCGGAAGATCTTAGAGCGCTTCCCCTCCTTAGCCAGTGCCGAGCTAAGGGCACCTCAGAAAGCGCTACAAGACCAGAAAATGAGAAAGTTTTTCTTCTGAGGTCCCCCCGTGGGTCTTTTTATAGAATTCCAAGCTCGGTCTGCAAACAGCGCAATTTCGCTGTTCTAAACGGCTATATGCAGCCCAATTGGGTCTACGAACAACATAACTCTACTGTTCTGAGTGGCTATTTGCAGACCTACAAGGGCATCCAGGTAATTTTACCCCTGGACCTTACTCGGCTAGTGGCCTCTCGCCTGAAGAAGCGAATGCTGGGGTGAGCCGAGCGTTCGCCCTTGCGGCTCCTCATAGGATGAGAGCGGGATCCTCTTGCCTTCCGCCTGACTTGGCGAGAAACTTTCCGCCTAACATAATAATCCTTCCGCTTGCCTGGGCGAAAGGTCCTTCCGCCCCTCCTGGCAAAAGGCCTTCACCTTCTCTGGGCGTGTGTGGGTCTGCCTCCCCCACTCGCCTACCTTGGCCAGCCTTTGGCTTCGTCGGGGGGGGGGGGGGGGGGGGGACTCAGCGAATACAGAGTTGTACACAGTCCCCGCTCTTTTCGAGCTAGCTCCATGCTCGGAAAGAATAGTCCAACCCCCGGTATTTGATGAGTGCTTGCTGACCTGGAAGGGAATCTTTTGTGGGTCCCTCCATGACTCTATATATATTCCAGAGCCTGACCTTAACTTGACACTCTCTGCTCATCCACCGTCCATCCCTCAAGCTTTCGCCTCTTCCACGATGTATGCCAAAATGGCCTTGAAGCAGCTCTTGCAAGAGCTGTTGGACCGTCTCGCCGCGGCGCAAGCGAAGACCACTTCCAAATATGCCCCGCGGCTCTCGTCCAAGAGGCCCGCGGATTCGCCCTACCGACCGAGAAAGGCCAAGACAGTTCGACGAAACCTCACGGCGGACGAGTCTGCCTCCCCGACTCCGACCCCTCAACGCGAGATCCCTGTCCTCTTACCGGAGGTAATTTACTCACCTCCACCATGTCGTTAACCCGAGAAAGCCTGTTATACTGAGAAGCTAGTGCACTCGCAGGATCCATAGGTGGAAGGCGACGTTGGGGTCCTGGATAATGTCAGTGCATCCCATCCCTCCGGTGGGAATGAACTGCTCCAGGAGGCCGCCCCTCGAATTGCCCGGGTCGAACCCCCACTCGCCTCTGGTAATCAACTTGCCACCTTCTCGCCTTCCTTAGTTCATGTCCCGCTCACACCATTCCTCGCAGATGCCCCCTTCGGTACTATGAGCCTGGTCAATCCAGCTCCAAAGACCCCTGCTGCCGAGAACCCACAAGATCCTGCGTCGGGTTCTCGGCCTTTAACCGAAAAGACAACCGACACCTCGTAACCAGCTAAGATCCCTCTCACGAGGCAGACGCCGACCCGCCCGGGATGAGGAAAATCGCGCCAATCCCTCCCCGAGAGGCTTTTCGAGGGGAGACCAGGACCTTCCCGTCAGCAACCGGACAAAGGCACCATCCCTGTGCCAGGTAAATAAGAACGCATTTCCCCTCCCCGCTCAAAATTGATTATGCTAAAGGCTGAACTTCCTTGCCAGGTTACCGGAGGGTCCCGACGATCGACCCTGACGCTGATGAAGAACTATCGCCGCCTCCCTCCCCCAGCGAGCTCGCGGACTTTTTCGGCGATCCTCACAACGCTGAGTTAATGAAGGAGCGGATGGTGGAGGTCCTGGGAAAGGTCATCTGGATGCAGCGGGAGGCCTCCGATCGCGCGGACGCACATCAACTAGCCACCAAGCGCCGACTGAGTGTTCTGGAGAGGGATTATTCGCACCTTATCGGCGAGATGGAGCGGCAAGGAGGCGGGTGTGAGGAGACATCTCCCAGAAGGCATATCGTGCGAGCCCGAGACCAGATGCGCTTGGTCCACCAGGAGCTGACCGTCGTGAGCGCGTATTACTATCCGCGAGTGCCTCCGAGGTCAGGGAGGCGAGGTCGAGGCCGCTTGCAATGGGTCCAGTACTAAGTTTGCCGACCCTTGCCGCCCCTCACCTAGCCTTCCGCTTGTATTTCTTTTAACTGTACCCCTTCTGGTGCGTTGTAATAAACATTTTAATTTTGCCCTTGCCCGACGAGTGGCCTTTCGCATTTTAAGCGATGCTCTCTTCGTACAATGTTGACGCCTCTGCCGAATGCCATGCCCCTGCGTTTCATCTATATACATCCCCCCTTTTTTTATGTCTGTCTTGCTGTGTTTTTTATTAACCCATGGTCTTCCCTGGAGGCTTTCGCCATTCGCAGGTAAGAGGAGCGGCGGCGGGACGGGACGGATTTCGAGGCGTCAAAGTATTAAAAAATGCTATCCGCACCCCCGACGCCTAGGAAACCTCATTATTGCCGAACTTTTCTATAAATAGGTCTCCGTATATACCGCATTTACTACCATTTCAACGTAAGTCATCGTCTCGCTTTCCTGCGCACTCGCAACTTCCGAGCCACGTGCCTGCGCAAACCTTGGTTCCCCCACACAGTCGCAAGATTCCGGGAGAGACCGACGGCCGGACCCGGTGCACGCAAGGGTTCATCGATCACGACTTCCCCCCTGCAAGCTGACCGAAGAGGAGTATCTCTCCACAGTCGCCAATTACGTGCCGCCGGGATACGTCGCGCGACATCCCGACAGTTCCGATAAAATTAACTTTCTGTCGGAGGGGGATCTCGCCATTCCCCTGAAACACTTCGAGGTGGGGTTTCGCCTCCCCCTGTGGCCGGAGGTGCGCGAAACCCTCCGGTACTTCGGAGTGGTTCCCGCCCAGCTCAACCCGAACTCCGTCGTCATCCTGGTAGCATTCACCTGCTACATGCGCGAGGAACGGATCGAGTTCAACCTCTCGGTCTTCTGGAAGCTGTTCAACTTCCGGGCCAGAGTGGGATTGTCTTCTTCTCGGGCCAAACGATCAAGACCAGTGGTCTCGCCAACAAGAACCACAACTGGCCCCAAAAATTCATCTTTGTGTCGGGGAACTTTGGCAACGTTCCCCTCTCGCCGGTTCAGTATGAAGAGGCGAATTACAGGCCTCCCGCGCTCGGGGGCCACGAGACCGCCCCTCACGCCTTCTTCAACGCGAAGAATTTTGATGTTAAGTATCTGCGGCGGAACCTGGACTCTCTCCTGCCCGTTCTCGCCGGTGAAGGTAACATTATGCCCCTCTACTTTCGAATTCACCTTGGATTGGTAAAACTTACCCTTGATGTTCGTGCAGGTGAGCGAGAGGTTCCTCTTCGGCAACCATACGAGGAAACCGAGGTTCTCCCCCACGGCCCCTCTCTCGGCTTATCCGCGACCGCGACCTGCCGGGAGGAGCCGAGTACCTCGTCTCGGCCGAGTGCCCCAAAGCGGAAGCCAGATGCTCCCCCCCCAACATCTTCCAAGAAAATCAAGTCGTCAGCGCTGGACAAGGGCAAGTCCGTCGCCGAAGCCCCTGCCAAGCCCCCGACCGTGATGGATACGTCAAACACCGCCACCAAGATCAATACTGCGATAGAGAAGGTTCCCCCGGGGCCAGTGCCGAGAGGGCACCAGAATTTTGTTCTCGGCGAGAAATATATGGACGAGGTTGGCTAACCTCTACTCCAATGGGATCACAAGGCCAACCGGGCCTCCATTTCAACACTCCTCCCCTCATGGTTCGAGCAGGATTCCACGTGTGGCGATGCCTTCAGATTCGCCTTTGGGCTATACAGTCGGGAGGACGGTAACATTTTCGATGCGGAGTCGACTCGGACCCTCGCGCATGAGGCTGCGCGGGCACAGCTTTGAGCCCTCAAGCTTGCGCATATATCGTCGCGCCGCAGCCTCAACCTCGAGCGGAACCTTGGCGACGTCCATAGGTCGTGGGATCTAGCCACGACGGAGGTTGCCTCCCTAAAGGAGAAGCTGATGGCCGTCGAGGAGCTTCTCGCCAATCGCTCGACGCAAGGGGTGAGTCAAATCTTACTGGTCTTTCGTACTTTTGCATTATTTTACACCAACTCTTAACATCATTTATGCAGGACTCCGTGAATGCCGAACAGTTGCGCGTGCGGGTGGCCATCCTGGAGCGCGAGGTCACGGGGTTGAAGGTCGAGAATAAGCGCTTGCAGGAACTCCTCGTCCCGTCACCTCCCGGCGATAAGGGTAAACTGCATCAGTACACCAACCAAGAGATCGAGGTGATGATGCAGGAGAATGCCCAGGGAGCGGCCAAGCACGCAATCGAGGTGCTGCGAGAGGCCGAACTTCTGTTGGAAGGCAGCGAAAGACTCACGACGCGCAACATCCTCCCATGGCTCTTCCATCCCATTGACTCGCCCGAGGACCTCCCGCTCGGAGACGACGCCGATTCCCCCCTCCACGAGAGCGAAGGCTCATCCAGCGAGAAGCTTGACAATCCTTGAAGACCTTCCGCTTCCCTCTTTTTTGAAACTGTTTTTATTTTTCATCATTCATGCCTGGGGCGAAACCCCCCGTTTGTAAGAACACTTTGAGATATAAATACATGTTTTTTGTCTCTGCCGAAACGACTTTTATGGATAATACTTTTATTTTCGCTTCTTGTCATTCGCAAACGTCCCCGCGAGTTCGTTCACCGCCAATCCTTAGTTTCTAGGTCGTGAACGGAGCACTGTCGCCCGGAGAGATTTTTTAGCGAAAGCCTACCTTCGACTGCCCACATTCGCGCTTGCCTTAGGCTCTTAGGTGGTGACCGCAACGACCTCTCGCGCGTGGACAGTCTGGTGCAAGACGACCTCAATTCCCCACTCCGAGAGGTTAAACCGTCGAGCGAGCCTGCCGAGTGGGTCTTTGCCGAGTGGGTTTTCGCGCTATGCAGACTCCACTCACATATCCAGGTCTTGCCTGCCATACTCTGAATGGGCGTCATTTTCTTTGGATCAACCCCCTTCAAAGTGTTTCACCACGCCCACTGAGGATCTTCCAGACTTGCCAACTGGGTGAGAGTCTTGCAGTGGGATTACCTCGGGATGCAACATTTTCAACTACCACCGAGTGACTTCCAGCCCTACTAGCTAGTGGGAGTCTGGTCAGCGGGATCTTCTCAGGGTCAACTTTCCATATACCATCGAGTGACTTCCAGCCCTGCCAGCTAGTGGGAGCCTGGTCAACGGGATCTTCTTGGGGTTAACTTTCCAGACACCATCAAATGACTTCCAGCCCTGCCGGCTAGTGGAAGCCTGGTCAGCGGGATCTTCTTGGGGTCAACTTTCCAAACACCATCGAGTGACTTCCAGCCCTGCCAGCTAGTGAGAGTCTGTTTAGCGGGATCTTCTCGGGGTCAACTTTCCAGACACCATCGAGTGACTTCCAGCCCTGCCAGCTAGTGGGAGCCTGGTCAGCGGGATCTTCTCGGGGTCAAATTTCCAGACACCATCGAGTGACTTCCAGCCCTGCCAGCTAGTGGGAGCCTGGTCAGCGGGATCTTCTTGGGATCAACTTTCCAGACACCATTGAGTGACTTCCAACCCTTCCAGCTAGTGGGAGCCTGATCAGCGGGATCTTCTCGGGGTCGACTTTCCCAAATTCTCCACATACTCAGTTCATTGGCCAAATGTTTGGAATACCATGAGATTTAATATTAGAAAAGAAGGTTACATTCATGGTTCAAGGATAGAAACGCTTCAAATCGTCATCGCTCCAGGTGTGACTTAGAGTCTCCCCCTCCACATTCTGGAGGCGATATCCCCCTGATCTCAGTGCTTCCCCAACTATGTATAGGCCTTTCTAATTTGGGTGAAGCTTTCCCACTGTTGCTGATCTTCTTGCGACATCTACCTTTTTTAGGACCGGGCCTCCTTCTGTGAACTGCTTGATTCTAACATGCTTGCCAAAGTACTTGACCATCCGTTGCTTGATTTCTTCCTGCCTGACGGTGGCCACATTGCGGAGTTTCTCTGTCAAATCTAGAGAGAACCGTAACTCGTTCTCGTTCTCGACCCTCCACTCCTCCCTACCTTCCCCTGCCTCCACTATTCGTGGCGTCCGGACCTTGAATTCTATTGGGATTACCGCCTCACAGCCGTAGGAGAGCTTGAAAGGCGTCTCCCCTGTGGCCGTGTTGGGCGTGGTCCTCAAGGCCCAAAGGACCGAAGGGAGTTGCTCCACTCAGCTCTCCTTCAGATTTTCCACCTTCTTTTTTAACAAGTTCACGATGATCTTGTTTGCCGCCTCTACTTGCCCGTTGCTCCGAGGGTTATGGACTGATGCGAATCTAAGGTCTATCCTTAGTTGCCACAAAAGCTGATGAACTCTGCCCTGACGAACTGTGGCCTATTATCCATGACAATGACCCATTATCCGTGACAATGGCCTGAGGCAACCCATGCCGACGAATGATCTCCCCCCCCCACAAAGTTGCGAATCACCTGAGAGGTCACCTTGGCCAGTGCCTTGACCTCCAACCACTTAGAGAAATAATCGATCATAACTAACAGGAACCTTTTCTGCCCGCTGGCTTTAGGGAAGAGCCCCACAAGATCCATTCCCAAATAGCGGAGGGTCAGGATGCAGTGATGCTTCTGAGTCTTTGAGTCGGTAACAGTTGGAGAGAGGCGAACAACTGTTACTTCTGACACTTCTTTGCGAATTTGGCGGCATCTCGGCCCAGGGTCGGCTAGAAAAACCCTTGCTTCTTTATTCTTCCCTCCAGTGTCCTGCTTCCCGAGTGGCTCCCACACTCACTGGAATGGACTTCCTCCAAGATCCTCGAGACCTCCTCCTCAGCCACGCAACGTGCCAGAAATCCTGAGAGGGTCTTCCTGTATAGCTTTCCATCGCGCATCAGGTAGTACGCCAACTTATACTTGAAACGCTTCTTGTCCATTCCATGAGAAAACTGTAAAGGGATCCATCCATGAGGGGCGCTTGTTCACCTCCATCAACTCCCTTTTGTCAATAGAAGGGCGGAATAAGTCGGTTATAGTTCCTCCCGCACGGGGTCCAAACTTAGCCAATTGATCCACTTGTTCACTTTCTTCCAGCGGCACATGTCGGATGGAAAACATTTGGAACGTGCTGATGATGCCCTTCACCTTCGCTAAGTACAACTAAAGAGTAGGCTCCCTTACCTCGAACTTGTCGTCGATTTGAGAGGACACCACCAGGGAGTCCGTTAGCACCTCAACGCCATGCACCCCCAGCTCCTTTGTCAGACGTAATCCCGCGATTACCGCCTCATACTCCGCTTGATTGTTATTAATGGGGAAATAGATCACCACTGTCTGCTCTATCCTTGTTCCCTGAGGACTCTTCAGGATCACTCCCACCCCCAAGGAGTGCTTTACAGAGGCGCCATCCACCATCACCTTCCAGGGAACCGGACGAGTGACCTCCGTCTTTCCGCGACTCACTGTCAACATCTCAGTTAGTCAGTTTGGGTGGTCCCCATACACTTAATGAGTTCTTCTACACCCCGCTCAAGAAACCTCCAGATAAACCACCCATCCTTAGAGACTTTCATTGCTACTTTACGTATGCGTCTTGTCAGTTTGTCGTGCAAGTCGCCAGTCATTTGTGTCTGTTGTGTCATATGCATGGTCATTCACATATAGTGCCTAACTCTTCTATGTTGCATGATTTGAGTACATCGTATAATTTGCATCATTCCCAGGAGTCAGTAGAGGCATTCTTACAACATGTGCATGCACTTCATGAGTCGGTCCGTAATAATATGACAGTTAATAATGATTATTATAAAAATCAAGCAGACCGGCGCATGCAGGAACAAATCTTTGAAGCGGGAGAACAAGTATTAATTCGCATTCGATCTGAGAAGGTCCCACAAGGACCAGCAAAAAAATTAAGCGCACGCAGAATAGGCTCCTATACAGTCATGCGGCGAATTGGTATGAACGCATATGAGATAAACATCCCTCATGATATGAGCATTAGCCGAGTATTCAACGTAGAAGATTTGACTCCTTACTACGAGGAGCATGTGTACGTGGAACCACTCACCACACCTCTACCCGAGCCTTCATCTGACATAGCCTATGTTGTCAAAGGCGCAAGGCGCACCGAGGCGCAAAGGGCCCTGGAGCCTAGGCTCAAGGCATAGGCGCGCGCCTGAGGCACGTGAGACACAATAAAGGGGGGGGGAAAGGAAATTGAGCGAATTGTGCGTCCAATTCGCTGAAATTGAGCGAATTGTGCGCCCAATTCGCTGAAATTGAGCGAATTGTGCGCCCAATTCGCTGAAATTGAGCGAATTGGGCGCCCAATTCGCACGTGTTCTTCCTATTTTTGTTTTTTATATCAAATTTAGAACAGAAAACTGAACTAACTCACTCACCAATTTAGGCCAACATCTAGATTACCACCATATAAAATTATAATATTATTTCAAAACGTGGCATCAGTAAGACAGCATGAACCAAACACCCTTATTATAGAAAAAGTAATAACACACCCAAATTTATATTGAGCAAAACGAGAGTAAAATGCTAGCATGAAAAATCACAACAAAAGAAAGGACAATGTAATAAGCACACCAAAGTTCAATAACATAAATAAAACTTGAATCAAATATGCAACATCAAATAGTCCAGCCAGAAGATCGAAGTGAGAGTGGAATAGCGACATCAAGTGGTTCGGTCAGAAGATCGAGAGGCACCATTTGAAAATCAGACCTGAAAAATATTATTATTTGAGTAATCAAAAAACATCTATTAATGTATAATTTAAATAAAGTAATTAAAGTACTCTGAAATTTAAATAATCTATTACTCACCTAACTACTCATCCTCTGAAAAGACTATGTCTTCATCATCTTCTTCACTATCATTATATTCTTCTTCTTCGTTGTATTCAACTTCCTCTTCATCGATATCATCAGCATTTCTGAGGACTAATGAAGTATTAGTCTCTCTAATGACTAATGGTATAGTAGCCTCTCTAATGACTAATGAAGTAGGAGTTTTCATCTTCGAAATGCTCTTTTTTTCAAGTGTCTTCGTAGAAACCACATTTTTCCTTTCGATAATCGTGTGCGATAAATTTCTTCTTCAACTCCAGTGGCAGTAGCAATTGTGCCCCAAGTTAATAACTCATCATCAAACACCAAGTCTCCCGCTCAGCCTCAGCATCATTATCTTCTTCCATTCTACCCATCAACCATTCATTGCTATCATCAATATCTGTCAACGAAATTGGATCTATGCGATCATGTGCATCATATTGACGTCTCAACGCTCGATTGTACCTCACAAATACTAAATCATTCAAGCGTTGTTGAGCTAGTCTGTTTCTTTTTTTGTTATGTATCTGCAGTAAACAATAACTGTATAAATAAGTTATCTTTAATATATAAAATATAAATTACTGATAATAAATTTTAAAAGCTTACATTTTCAAAAAAACTCCAATTTCGCTCACAACCGGATGCACTGCATGTAAGACTAAGCACTTTTATGGCAAATCTTCTTAGGTTTGGAGGTGAAGCACCATACGATTGCCACTACTCAGCTTTTAAGATAGTAAATATTTAAAAATTGAAAAATCAAAACAAACTTGTTTGAATATTGTGTAATTTACCTGGAGACTTAATTTTTCTATGCCGAATTGCAAACTCCATTCCAAACAGTCCTTCAGCATTTCTATATAAAGTTAATTGGTCAATAATTTTATCTTGCTCTTCATGGCTTGGAATCAGTGTTTGCATTGTCTTGTATAAGCCCTCCATAATTTCTCCATCTTCTGCAATAGTGGGATTAGAGTAGAAATATTCTGGATTTAAATAGTGACCCGCGACATGAAAAGGTCGATGGAGTTGGCTTTCCCATCTTTTATCCACAATTTTTAGGACATCCATATATTTGTCCTCCTTCTCATTAAAAGAACTAATGATCGCCTCTTTAGCTTTATCCATCGCTTCATAAATATAACCCATGACAGGTCTTTTCTCACCGTCCACTAATCTTAATACGCAGACTAAAGGATCAAATATCTTAAAATATCCACTATACTTCTCCAAAAAGAAATCAAAGTATAATGCTCTGCACTTGTTTACCTCCGCTTTCTTTTGCCCACTTGTTCGTAGACCATTCATGTGAGGTAAACATCTTCCTTAGATTGTTTTTTTGCTTGTGAATGCGCTGAATTGTTAAGAAAGACGTTGCAAACCTCGTCACAGCGGGCCTAACAAGCTCCACTTGCCCCGTAAAGCTCCTTAACATGTTCACAACTCCAGGCCGAACATAAATATAGCCATTTACGGTCATTTCCCTCTTTAGTGTGCGGCTAATGTTGGACATTTTTCCAATATCCTCCAGCATTAGATCAATACAATGCGCTGCACATGGCGTCCAATATAAATTTGGACGTTTTGCTTCCAATAATTTACCTGTTAGAGTGTTTGTTGAGTAAGAAAGTATCATACAATCGTGTACACAAAAAATAAAATTTGAAGATGATTAAGAATAGTAATGAATAATTACTAATTTACCTACTAGCACATTATTGCTTACATTATCCGTAATAACTTGCACCACATTCACCTCTCCAACCCTTTCAACCACTTTATCCAGCAATTCAAACAATTTTTCTCCCGTCTTCGAGTAGTTAGATGCATCGACAGATTCTAGGAAAAATGTACCTTTTGGTGAATTGACTAAAAAATTAATTAACGTTCTCTGTTTCTGATCTATCCATCCATCAACCATAATAGAACATCCAAAGACTCTCCACTCATCCTCGTATGTCTTCATCATGTCTTTTACTTCAGTGACTTCATTATTTAGCAAATGGACACGAATCTCATGGTTACTCAGTGGCTTCAATCCAACTCCAAACTGTCCAATGGATTTCACCATTATCGCAAAATTAGGATGTTTTACAGTATTGAATGAGATAGCTGCATCGTACATCCATTGAGCTATATGTTTACAAGCTCGCCCTCTCAACTCTTTCTTGCAAGCTTCATTAATAGAAGTTTGTTTCATCTTTTGTTCAGCTCCTTTTTTTGCCCCTACATTGCCAATCTTTGGAGCAAAGAACTCATCTATTGGTCCTTTAGTTCGAGGCCTCTTGGAGAAGCCTTCTCTTTTATGAATCTTGCTCACATTGACTTCCATTTCTTCATCACTGCCTAATGTGTCGATATCTGCAAAGTCAGACAATGCTTGGTTTTCTGTGTTGCTTGCACTTGCTTTTTTCTTCATGTATTCTTGAATTTCGTTGTGCACATGTGGGGGGCTTTTGAGACAAGCTTTTGCATTTCTAAATCCCCCAACAATATGTTGTTTAACACGATAAATTCCACCCTTCGCGAATTTATCACAGAAAATGCAAGTCAAGTCGTTTTTATTGGCGGAAGAAATCTGACGCACGTACTTCCAGCATGGATCAATCCTTGATTGGATGCTGGATGAACCAGAACCACTTGCATCCATTTTAGAGGCTGATGCTGAATTAATTTTCAGAGCTAAATAGCGAATAATACGAAGCATATAAAAATTTGGGCCAGTAAGAAAAGAAATAACAGAATTAATTTTATATGTTCATAATACAAAAACCTTTTAGGTGTACTTAAGCAAAAAAAAAAGAATAGACATAATGTCACGTTGTATCATTTATGGCTACAAGGCACAACAATATGAACAAGCATAACCACACCATATGTTGCAAAATGATGTTGGATTATTATGGGGGTATCATAAATCATCATCTATTACTGAAGTAACTGAACATAAATTTAAAATTATAACTCACAAGTTACAATTAATCAATCATCACTCATAAATATGAAGGGGCCAAGGACAAAACAACAATATTGGTACAAGTGTAGAAATTTAGCTAGCTTCAATATTCAATAAACAATAGCAATATGTTGACACTTGCCACATAATTGTCATCATAACATAAAGAGAACAACAATGAGAATTGCCGAATAACCATATCAGTAAAAATAGTGAACTGTAAAACAGTGAACTGTGCTTCATCCACTTCACTGTAAAACAGTGAATTAGAAGCCCAGTTCACTGTAAAACAGTGAATTGGAAGCCCAGTTCACTGTAAATTTACAGTTCACTGGAAGCCCAGTTCACTGTAAATTTACAGTTCACTGTAAATTTACAGTTCACTGGAAGCCCAGTTCACTGTAAATTTACAGTTCACTGTAAATTTACAGTTCACTGGAAGCCCAGTTCACTGTAAATTTACAGTTCACTGGAAGCCCAGTTCACTGTAAATTTACAGTTCACTGGAAGCCCAGTTCACTGTAAATTTACAGTTCACTGGAAGCCCAGTTCACTGTAAATTTACAGTTCACTGTTTTACAGTGACCTGGAAGCCCAGTTCTGTTTTACAGTGAACTGGAAGCCCAGTTCACTGTTTTACAGTGAACTGGGCTTCATCCAGTTCACCGTAAAACAGTGAACTGGAAGCCCAGTTCACTATTTTACAGTGAACTGGTGAGCTGGGCTTCATCATAGTAAAACTTAGAAAAATTTAGAAAGAAAAAAGAGGAGAAATGGAGAAAACAGTGAATTTTCTTACAAGTAAAACTTAGAAAGAAAAAAAATTCATCACAAATAATCATAGCATCAATTAAAAGAAGAAAGAAGAGGAGAAATGTAGAATGAATCTTACAATTAAAGGAGATGAGAGGATGCAGGAGTTTCCGACGAGAAATCAGTGCAGGAGAACGGCGTCGACGACCGGCTAATCCTTCTTCCGCGTCTCCGGCGAGAAATCAGTGACTCCGGCGAGATGAGCGGTGGCGACTCCGGCGAGAAGAAAGGAGGAGAGTGGAGGAATTGGGGACGGGAATCAGCAGCCGGGGAAGCAGCTCGATCTTTAACCCTAGATCATAAAAGGCTTGCGGGGAAATTAAGGAAGTGAATCGCGATATAAGGCCGCGCCTGATTGCCTGAACCGGTTTTTAGGTTAAAACCGGTTCATGCAATCAGGCGCGCCTGAACTGCGCCCTGTAGGCGCGCGCCTAGGCGCGCCTGAGGCACATCGCCCGCCTTGGGCTTGCTAGGGCGCGCCGTCTTGCTCCCCATGCGCCTGGCGCCTCAGGCACGCCTAGGCGCGCGCCTTGATAACATAGGCCATAGCCCCACCACCTGAGCCTTCCCCGCCTATTGCCTCCACCAGTCCCTATTTGTCGCCACCAGCTGCGTCGCGACATGCATATCGAGTTGCACCACCGACGGTTCCACCGACATCATTGCCTGACGGAGATACATTATTTCCAGACAGAGCTACATCAGTGTCAGACGGAGATACATTGGTATCACCTGCTTCTACAGACGACGTGCTTCAGATCGTCGGTCAAGACTTCTTCGCCGCGGGCGGGCGAGATTCCCTACGCTACCTTGTCCGTTGGAGCGGCCGACCCTTGCATGATGCTACTTGGATTTCCTCAGAGGAGCTTCAGAGACTCGCCCCACGACTGCCTAGCAAGTACAACCACCTACACTCATCGGAGTTGAGTGCCTTTAAGCCGGGGGGAGTTGACGGCGCGCCACGTCCAACGCGCGTATATTCCCGCAGGAGGCTGTGATCCGTTGCCCGGATGGACGATCCGAGTCCGTGGTTGCGTCCGGATGATCGATCCGAATCAGATTCATATAGGACTATTTATATTTTGAGATGTATTTAACTTCCGATTGGTCCAGACAATTGGAACCGTCCGATCCGGGTAGTTTGATTTCAATTTGTATACATTAGTTTTAATTTAGGGTTATAAATATAGCTGCAGCGGCGGTTCGAAGAGGCATCGTGGGTTTGGAAATCACAAACCCGTCGGTCCCGCTATAGGATCGATTCCTGGAGCCCTGCTCGGTGCGACGCCGACGCCCTCCCCTCCCGCTGGTGCGACACCTGCTGCCGCCTCTCCTCCTTCCTCCCCGGTAAACCCTTTGCCTCCTCTGTTTCTCGCCACCCCATGCCCTGCCGACCCCATCCCGTCATCCTAACACCACCGCCAGGCACTCTCGTGGTTCCAGTCATCTTCCGGCTACTTCCTCCACCTTCTCCGCTCAATCCACCGCCGCTTGAAACCATTTTCCTCCTCTCAATCCAAGCCCACAACCCTCAGAGTCCACCTCCCAATCCGTGACCACCTTCAGTGGTTTTCCCCTTCATCAACAACAATCACCGGAGTTCTCCCAGCCCGCCGGAAATTACTTCCCATCACCCCACCGCCACCACTGGACCTCCAGAAGCCCAGTTTCCCCTCCCAGCGGCCTTCCAGAAATTATCCCGCTCCACTCAGCCCATAACCCCTCTCCCATCAGCCACCTCCTATTATGCTTCCCCTCTAAATTACAATTTGCCTCACCCGTGGACCTCTACTCCCCTTTCCCCTTCAGCTACCCTTCAGGCCCACCCTGACATAGTCAATCCCAATATATATTTTCGAAGCTCTCCCCGTTCTCTTTGAACCGTGATGCCCTTCACAACCGCCTTCGCCGCCGCCTGCATTAACGAATCGTGGTAAAAGTAATTGTAGGTGAATTTCTATTTCCTGTGTTGTTTGTTCAGTCGTTGTGCAACTTGCAGGATTTTTTCCGCTTGTGCTTAAAATTATTGCGCCTCTTTCGCTTGCTAAATTAATAGTTTGTTCTCCTTAATTATTTTTGTGATTGCACTCGCCGTGCTGATAAATTTTAAAGTAATTAATTATTTGCTGCAAATTTCGTAGCGGATCACTTGTGCACTTGCATTACACCTCATCTCATTTAGGAACCCCGATCGAGTCAACCTTACCACTGCATCACCACCTCAACTACATAGTCGGTCAAGAAGTCAGCCATTGTCTGGGCCTTTATCGAGAGGCGAGGGACAAATGATATGTCAAACTCGCTTAGCTCTACCGACCATTTTGCTAGCCTCCCTGAATGTTCTACCCCGTCGAAGATATTGCGGTGGGGATGGTCTGTCATCACTCAGATTGAATGTGCCTGAAAGTCCGGGCCGAGCCTCCGGGCCGAGATGACCAGAGCAAAGGACAACTTCTCCAGGATCCGATATCGAAGCTCTGCCTTCCTCAAGATCCTGCTCACATAATAGATCGACAACTGCTTCTTTCCCTCCTCTCGGACCAGGACGGAGCTCACGGCCTCGGCCCCGACTCCAAGGTACATGGATAAATCTTCCCCCTCCTCTGGTCCTTGGAGAAGCGGAGCTTGAGTGAGCCGTCTCTTCAAGGCTTGGAAAGCCTCCTTGCACTCCTTGGACAATTCGAATTTATGGCCTCCCTTCAGCACTTTGAAGAAGGGCGAGCACTTCTCTCCTGCTCGAAAGAGGAACCTGCTCAGACCCACAAATTTTCCTGTCAGACGCTGGACCTCTTTGGCATTTCCCGGCGATTCCAGCTCCATGATCGCCCTCACCTTATCAGGATTGAGCTCCACCCCCACCGGAGTAAGGAGGTGACCCAGGAACTTTCCCCAGCTTGCCCCGAAAACGCATTTTAGGGGGTTCAGCCTCTTCTTATACTTCCGTAAGGTGTTGAAGGTTTTCCTCCAGGTCTTGGAGATGAGATTCCGCATCCCGACACTTCACCATGAGGTTATCCACGTACACCTCCAAATTCCTTCCGTTTTGCTCCCGGAAGATCCGGTTCATCATTCTTTGATACGTTGCTCCTGCATTTTTCAGCCCAAAGGACATCATCTTGTAACAGTAGCACCCGTCCCCTGTAATTGGAGAGTGGTGGTACAGCGGCGGCCGGTGGCGGCGGCGACGAAGGCAGCATCGGTAGTGGTGACGGCGACGCGTCATGACCGATGAAGTATAGTGGTGGCACCATCATTGGAGGGGGAGGCGACGAGTCCAGCTCCGGTGGTGGTGGTGACAAAAAAACCACCAACGAGTCGCGAGACATGCAGAGGGCGTCGAGCTTGAGGTCGAGCTGAGCATCGACGTGGCTGAGTCGAGCCTCCCGATTAGCAATATGACGGCCCAGCTTGGCGAGGGTGTTGAGGAGCTCAATGCGCGGTCGGTAACGGTAAGCGGCATGATGAAAATGGTGTAATAATTAATTAAGGATTAGAACATTAATTAATTACTTAGCAGGAACGAAGTAATTAATTAATAAAATGAAATGTGTGAGGGGAGTGGCGGATATCACGGGGCTCAAGACGTGGAGGGGGGAACAGGAGGGACTGGAGGAATGAAAAATAAATTAAAAAAAGAAGTGGGGTTGAGTGGTGGTGGGCCCGTGAAAGAAAAGTAAAAAATAACACAAGAATGGAAGAGGTGTGATGTGAGTGTGCGACCTGACTAGGAAAAAAAGAAAAGAAAAATAATAAAGAGGAAAAGATTGGTAGGCCACAGGGAAAAAATAAAAGAAAGAAACAAAAACAGGAAAGAGAGATGGATTAGAAAGGATGTGCGGGATTGCCGCATACCTCAGTTACCTATAAATGCGACCAATTATACATAATTTGTTATGGATAAAACAAACAACTTGTTGAGGACCTCACCTAAACTACTTTGCGGACTTCCCTGTCTTTCCTTGACCACGTGCATCACTTGGTTCGGGAGGGGAGTTCCTATATACTCTTGGGTATGTGTTGGGACTTTATTGTCATAGTACAACACACTATTTTGGCAATAAGATTCATGTTTCCCTTTCCTTCTTGCATTTTGCCTGTGATAGTCTTTGGTGGCTAGTAGAACTTCGATCATACTTCAGCTTGGAGTTTGCGAGCAGAGTTCACAGTTCCAACATCTTGGTGTAATGAGCGTGAACTTTAGCTAAAGGAAGGAAAATTTGTCGAAGATTGATAGATGCACACTACCACGAATTAAAATTGAATGCTTGAATACAAAATATGGATACAAAGTATCGAGACAGCTCGACCCGAACTCTTGAGGGATGGTTCCCTCTAAGAGCCCCTATCACCTTAGAGAGCCTAATACTAAACCATATCTCAAAAATATATTTAATGTCTGTCTCCCACTCCTTTATATAGGCGACAGTGGGTATTCATATAATACAAATATACAATAATGCCCATAGGGCTACACAAACTAGTAAGGGTCACGTGGCGGCCGTCTTCGTATCAACACCCCCACTCGAAAAAGTGACCCTTCCCTCAAGGTCGAGGTCTGTGGAGATCATCAATGAGCGTTAGAGGGTCCAAGTCACTGAAGTCAAGACCTTCATCTACCGGCCTGAGCAACAAACAGAGGTCTTCGAGAGGGCAGATGTGGGTTGGCGAGTATGGCTGCTTGCAGCGAAAGAAAGGGCCTTGCGGTGAAGCTCGAGGTGATACTGGAGTGATAAGTGCTGGGGTCATTAGGGTGTCGGTGGAAGTGACATTGTTAGAACTGATTGCGGCAGAGCAGAGCGTAGCAGTAGGGACCGAGGTGGCGGCAGAGGATCTAATCGGGAAAGCGGCGACAAATATTTCGACGGTTGCGGAGGTAGTGGCAACTTCTGGTGGGATAGTTGGAACGATGAGAACGGCGTGGCTGTGTAGAGTTTCTCGTTGGGACAACAAGCTTGCTCTTTGGTGTAGGAAAGAATAACTGGATTGTGGACCCAAAGGTGCGCCATAAGTGGGATTGCAGACCCCTAAGAAAGTACCCTAGGTAATGGTCGGGGACTAGAACGGGTACGCACGCAGCTACCTCGATGAACTTGTCGATGTAGGTGACCACAATGTCAGACTGATGAACGAAGCTGAGGCACTCGTAGGCATTACCAGCCTGACAGGTGTCATTGTGGCGGTTGAGTTCTTCCTTCAGCGTGGATCAGGAGAGGTTAGAGATCTATTATAATGCCTCATTTCTCTCTTGTTATGTGAATAAATGGATGGTTTATGCCCTAAATGAGTTGAGAGTTGTGTGTAGCAGATTGGGGCACTCTTTAGAAGCGAGAATAAAGCATTTTCTATATTATACAATCTAGGTACACAACATGTACCATGGGTGTGTCCCAAAGAAAATGTGTGGGAAGGCTTTCTGAGGCATCCCATGGTCGATTCTTGCGGGAATGCAGGAGCACGCCACGGACACATGCCGTGTACCAAGGGCATGTATGAGTCAACAATTTTTATTTTGATTGATTTTATGGCATTTGATGGGGGGCTTGAGATCTAATGACTAGAGATGATTCCTGGGGTCCTAAATTCAGGCAAAAAGGTTCAAACCATCATTTATCCATTTGATATTTTCTCTCCAAGCTTGAGAAAGAAGGTGAGGAAGAAGAGGGGAAGAAGTGAGCACCAAAGTAGATCTATGAGTCCGATTAACGAGCCGTTTGTGGCAGCGGTTAGAGCTCGCTTCCTCGTCATGTTCATCTAATATTTTCAAGGTTTTCATGGCTGGAAGGAGATCAAGAAGTGTAACGACTCTTTTCTTCCCGATTTTAGATTTACATTGGTTTTTTGCTTTGATTTTCTCTTGCTATTGATTTGATGGTGGCATCAAAATCCTTTAATTAGAGATTTCACATTGCACTGGTTCATTGTAGATGGCATGGGATTGCATCCTCTACATGATTGTATTAGAAATCAGAAGAGCGTTGCGGATTAGACATGGTGTGTGAAGCCGATTCGTGGCCATTGACACAAATCAATGATGTTTGTTTGCATGTTGCATTTGGGTTTGTTTTCGCAGGGGTTAAAACAACCATAAAGTTGAAGATCAACTCATGATGCTAGGGTGTTGGTAGAAGGGCCCATTGGATATGTATAACCGACTGCACCCAGTTGAACTGGAGTTGTAGTAGAAGGGCCCTTAATGAATGGTATAATCGTCTCGACTCTAGTTATATTTACAAGACACCTTGAGTGCGTTCAATGATTGAGAAATGATGATGTGTTAGATTTTTACGCGATATGCTATGTCCGTGGTGGCCCCGATCGTGATACACAGTTACTTTTGTAGACACCTTATTTATATGCTCAACATACAGAACGTGTATGTTGATTGTGACACCTAAGTATATTTACCTTGCTTGAAATGTTTATATTACACGATATGCCAGGGCGTTGGAGGAAAAAAGTGAGCCGTGCCCACCCTAACCCCTAGAAATGGGATGAGGAGGAGAAGAGAAATAGAGAAGAGAGGAACTTAGAGAGATAAAAAATGATTAATTCGTTTTATATCTCATACAATGACCAAAGGAATCTCTTTATAGACACACAAGACATGAACACTAAAACTTTAAATAAAAGATAACACAAACATTTAGACTTAGACTGACTCATCTCGGGCTCGACTCATACAGTTCGAACTCGATACATAAAGACTCATAATAAAAGTATGTTTAATGAACCAGTAATAAATAATTGATGTTGCGGGGCCCTAGCAGCCTGCTATCGTGAATGAGATGGTGGTGGGTGATGGTTTGCGGATCAGTTTCCTGGACCATGCCTGTCTGCTTTACAGCCCCCTTCCTCATCTACTACTATCAATTGGGAGATCGTTGGAGAGGGCTGATTGTTTTCTGACTTCATTGCATCTGAAAAGACGCGGGATTATCAAAAAATCCACGTATGGCCGGGGAAAGATTTGGAGTCCTATATCACCACTATTCCTCTTGCTCAAGAGCCCTCTTCAGATAGGTTGGGCTGGGATGATTTAGGTAGTAAGGTGGTTGTGCCAAACTTGTGTATGATGACATTGCCTATGCCAACACCTCCCTCGCCAGCCATATTACTTGGGTTTGGTGGGTTGCTACCACTCCCGGGTTTTGGTGTTTTTTGGAGAAGGTGAGCCTTCGGAGGTTATCTTTTCGATCTTTCTTGGTGCATAGAGGGCTGCATTCACTCCCTCTTGCCCCTGTTGTGGTGCTGTTGTCGAGGACGGTCACAACATGCCGGAATGCTCTTGGACACAATCCTTTTGGAATCAAGCTCAACCTCTCATAAATCATATCGGGAGATGGGAGTCCATGCACCTTCTGTGTTGCAATTATGCAGAGGAAGGAAAGGTATAGATGAATCCTTGGTGCAATCAATGCTAGCCTTCTGGCTTTGGGAGATTTGGAGGGCTCGTAACAATCTACTCTTCGACAGGATGTTCATTCCCATTTGGAGGGCTTGTGAGCATCAAGAAGTGGTTCTCGGTGTAGGTGGTGTGCGATTTCACAACGGATCTGTGCCATCGACTAAGCTCCGGGTCGCCTGGGAAGGTATCCAGCGGGCTGTTCTCTCTCATTGCGCGTGGCAGCTTGTGGCGGAAAGCGATTCCATGACAGTGATGCAGCGTCTGACGAGCTCTAATTCATGTGTGGATGTTCACGATGATCTCATTAGAGATATCCTAGCTTGAGGCACTGGACATGCCGTCTTTGTTGTTTGCCATGGATGTCGGGACATTAATAGAGTTGTAGATTCCTTTGTCCCACCTGTTATCTCTGGGGGGGGGGGGACTTCTCATGATCTGAGGAAAACCTTCCAGATTAGGCTAGTTGTATTGTGAGTGATGATCGTGGTTTTCATTTGTATGAGAGAATTGGTCGTTAGTTATAAATTATCCATTCTACCCAAAAAGAAGAAGATTGTGAATGGAAGGAATAGGAGCAACAACACTCAAGCCTTTATCCCACTATAGTGGGGTCAGCTATATGGATCCTTTGTCGCCATTGTGCCCTATCTTTTGTCATAATCTCACTAATGCCTAAGTACATCATGTCTTATACCCCTCCCCCGCTTAACATGCCTAGTGACTAGACTCTCACAACGCCTAACAGGTGCCTCTAATGGTCTCCTTTGTACGTGTCCAAATCATCTTAGTCGATCTTCTCGCATCTTCTATGCAATTGGTGCTATTCATGGCTTATCCTTGATACATTCATTCCTAATTTTATCCAGTCTCGTGTGTCCACACTTCCACCTAAGCATTCTCATCTCCGCAACTCCCATGTTTTGCTCATGTTCACAATTCACTGCCCAACACACAGAACCATAGAGCATCGCGGGTCTAATGGAAGGAATAGGAGCATAAATATAAAATCTCCTTTCTACTACATAAAGAAGATTGTGAATGGAAGGAATCGTAGCATATAGTTTTCCCTGTGAGAGGTTGAGTTGAGCAAGATAAGAGATTGTAGGTGCGGACTGATTATTGACAAATCTGATCAAGGATGGCCGTTGGTGCAAATATTGGGAGCACGAGCATAAATCAGGTGGCTAATGAGATTACATGTATTGTGCCTGAGATGTTGGGAAATGCAGACTAAATACTCGACCATTGGTAACTTCACTATGACATATGCCTTCAACTGGGTTTGAAACTACCACACTACGGTTCTGCGGATGTCTTCTTCGGTTGGGATTGTCTGTTCTAGACTCCTCCTCGTACATCTTTTGTCTAGCAGATATTGGGACGAGTAAACACCTCTTCTTTGTATGCTTTATCATTGAAGAAATTTCGGCTGAACACCAACGGATGTGGATTATGTGATCAAATGCTTGATTACCTAACATTTGTAGCTTTGTGTAGAGATATTGTGGTCATGTGACTCGAGTGAATGTGCTACATCCTTTTCGGATCTGAAGTTTGTGTATCTGTGTTTGTGTTTGTTACTTTATTATATGCCTTGTAGTTCAGAATACCCTGGTTGTATATGGTTTTTTTAAGCTGAAGTTTAGTCATCTGAAGACATCTTACAGCATTTTGATGTCTGCAAATATGAATAAGCAGGTCTTTGGTGACCCAGACGCTTCTGATATTGTCTTCACCAGTGGGGCGGATATTTTGACTGTGGGAATAAATATTACCCATCAAGTTATCATGACCGGTAAATTATTATATTTTATCATTTTATAAACCCTACACCAACCAAAAGAGTTTTTGTAGATTATTTATTATTGACTATCCTTGTTTCAAACTTTCATCTTGGAGACAAGTTTATGCCTGGAGTTCATTTCAAATTTCTTTTTCCGCAGATGCTGATCGAGACAAGCTTGCAAAATGCGAAGGGAAATTTGCTCAATACCTGTGCAAAATTTTAGATTGCTATTTTTCATATCACATGGATGCTTATGCAATTCAAGGTAGACTTAGCTGGAGTTAAAAGTATTATAGAATGGAATCTGTCATAGTTATTTGGCATTAATGTGATTGTTCAGGAATATATCTCCATGATCCCACCACAATCATTGCCGTTGTTAATCCTTCGCTCTTTACTTATACCGAGGGAATTGTGCGAGTTCAGACATGCGGCATTACCAAAGGCCTTACGATATTTGATAACACCATGAAAAGGTATGTGTGCCCTTTAAATAGAAATTCTGCTGAACTTTCGAAATTGTTATACTCATGTATCTTTATTTTACTGGAAATATTTGAAGGTTTGAAGGAATTACGGATTGGTCCAATAAACCCAAGATCAAGGTTGCCGTCACGGCGGACACTCCGGCGATTTTTCAGCTCATCATGGACAGACTTATGAACTCCTAGATCTTGATTGATGCAACACTTTTTCAGGAGATTGAAGATTAAACCTGCAGGTTTAGTTGACCCTTTTATGGTAGAAAAAAAGGAATGCACCTTGAGGCATCAGAAGACCTGCAAAGTGCCATTTTGGGCTGTTTTCATTACAATTAATACAAAATATCAAAATCATAATCAGATCTTGTATTGAGAAATGGGCTTATCCCTATTGTTTTAATTAAGAAGAAGCATGAAGAAAGAAATTCCTCTTCATTAATGCGAGGGCAGCTAAAATTTGATGTAAATTGAAATCATCATTTGAAAAGCAACTAAATGCTCCCTGCTGTCTCCAATTAGCAACAGTTGTAGCTGTCCCATTTTCATTGCTGAGATTAAATTTATTTATGAGTTTTGTAGCATGTGATTATGGATTAGCTAGAGGTGTAGAAAAAGCTTAGGCCCAGACTACCTGTCGGGAAATGCCCGGTTGAAAGCTCCAGAAGGCACGAGCTTAGTAAGGCCCTGGATGGGGCCTGGGTGGGGGGGGGGGGGGGGGGGTGCTCATTAGGACCTCATTTCTTTTGTTATGTCTAGTCTGGGACCAAATCAATCTAGGCCAGGCCCAACACATTGGGTGCGCTTTGAATTAACTAGGGATTTGCCTGACCGATCAGGTCCACCATGCCTTAAAGAAGCCTAGGCTCGACTGGCCCGGGATTGCCGAGCTTTTTTTACATGCTTAAGCAAATCACAAAGAGTAGCACTCCAAAGCCTAGCCATTGCAACTCCGGGGCAATCATGGACTAAATACTCCTTGGCGATGCTTAATCATTAAGGGTGTGCACCAAAAACCAAAACCAAAAGAAGCGGATCGAATTGATCAAATCAGTTCGGCTCGGTTTCTGTTTTGGAGGGTTAAAAATGGACCCCCATTTGGTTCGGTTTGGTTCAATTTTTCCCATGGAAAAATAGGTTGAACCAAACCGAACCTAGGGGAATACTTCTGTGTGACTTACTTTTTAAGCTTTGATTTTTCAACATTTTGTTATGGTAACTGTCTTGTATAGTTGTATGTCATAATATATTGTAGGTAAATTCAACCCAACAATCTAACATCGTTCATATATCAATACCCTACTGTTACATTTTTCGATCTGTATTATTCTTATTATTGATTAGCATTGCAACGGATCACGTGTGCTTTCATTTTTGAATAGGCGTGCAGGCCGTACATCTCAACCCATCTCCGCACACGGACCATCCTGCGCGGTCCATAACAAACATACCTTTCAATTCTTAGCAATAAAATAGAATTATCGCAATACAATTAATATATGTATTTCTCATGCAATATGAATTTATAGGAACAAATAACATGGGAAATAAATAGTTGACAAATAAATCTGTACAAAATAAAAAAAAACATCAACTTTTTCAAGATAATGCCACTGTAATTTTTCAGATGTTGTCTTTTAGAGCAATTCCAATGGAAGCCTCTATATTTAGAGGCTTCCATTGTACCATGTTCTCCAAATATGGAGAACATGGTGGGAGCAACTCCAATCCTGTTCTCTATATTTAGAGAACATGGTATTATTTTATGTATATATTATTATTTAATATATGTTTATATATTTTTTATGTATATTTGTATATAAGTATATATATATAATATTTATAGTATATGTATATAACTAAATATATTCAATAAAATAATAGTTTAATAATACTATAATAAATATTAATTAGAAAATATCCAATGTTAGCGTCATTTTTTAGGTCTCGAAAAAACTTTTTTATTATTATTTTTTGTCTTTTTAAACAAAAAAAATTTGACTAAACATGATCAAATAAGTATTATATAATTAAAACATTACAGTTACATTATAAAAATAAAATAAGCATTACATATTTCAAAATTAAAATATTACATTTGGAATTTAAACTAAAAATCTGGGAGGTCATCACTGGGTTCGCTACGACTTTTGCGCGCGCTATCCCCCTGTTGTTCTCCTCCATACGTTGGTATGTTGTAGTCGCTTCCTCCATACTGGCTTCCTCCCTGCTGGTCTCCTTCGAACTGATGTCCTTCAAATTGGCTTCCACCGTACTGGTTTTCTCGGTATTGACTTTCTCGGTACTGATTTCCTCCAAATGGAGGTCCTCCAAATTGAGGCCCTCCAAATTGAGGTCCTCCATGTCGGTCTCTTTCATACTGGCTTCCTCTGTACTGACTTCCTTCATGTTGACCTCCTCCAAATGGAGGTCCTCCAAATTGAGGCCCTCCATATCGATGTCCTCCATGTCGATCTCCTTCATACTGGCTTCCTCCACACTGGCTTCCTCCAAGTTGACCTCTTACAAATTGAGGTGCTCCATATTGGCTTCCTCCATATTGGCTTCCACCGTAACCACTACCTCCGTATATGCCACCTCCATATTCAGTTCCTTCGAGTGTTGAAGATCCTCCAAATAATGGTTTTATAATATTTCTATTCATAATTTCTTGTTTTTTTTGTCGAAAATGCTGTCGTTCTGGAGTTCCTTTGATGCTATCCAAATCTATCATCATGATATCGTGATCTTGTTTAGCGCTCTGAAGATCTAGTTTTCTTTTTTGATTTTCTGCTTTTATTCTCATGAGCTCTTGGATAACAGACATATCGTTTGCTCATTTTTCTTGCCCTCTTTTTAAAACCTCTAAGATTTCTTCGTTTTTTTAGTATGAATCTCAATATCATAACCCTTACCACTCAATTGTCTCCTCCTCTCCTTTTCTCTCTTTCTCCCAGTTGGTCGATTATTGGAAGTTGAGATTGGAGATTCTTCATCCCCAGTACTACCAGGATTCATGTCATTGTTATCTGCATTTAAGTCTATTCCTCTCCGTTGACTGGGAGAGTTAGAACCTAATGTTTGTGACATGTCAATATTTTGAGAGTTGATACCTTTTGTAGACCCTGGCGTATCCATCCACTTCTCTGTGTTTTTTAAAATATTCCAAACATGCTCGAACATGAAGCCTTTCTTCTCTTTTGAATCAGAGACATATAACATCTTGGCTTCATTGAGCTACAAAAAAATTATTTTAATCGCACATTATTTATGAAAATCAGAGATCTAAATTCTAAAAAATACTTACAATATCAAGTTCAGATGCACCGCTGGGGTTTCGTTGCTCTATCTGTCGAATACATCCTCGGAATTTGCTTGTTTTACTTGCCAAAAGGGACCAACGACAAGAAAGAGATTTTGGGGTTCTCTGTCCTACGCAAGTTTGAGATCTTGTATTGTGAAAAATGGTTGAAATTCTTTCCCACAGTCTGTGCTCTCTTTGATTACTCCCCATAACTGGGTCTTCCGAGACCTCAAGCCAAGCATAACATAATGCTTGATCTTCTTTTGGGGAAAATGCTAGCTCACGGTTGGCAGACATGATGATAAGTAAAGAAGGAAGAGAGTGCTTGATTTTGGAGATAGAGTGATGGAAACTTAGAGAGAGTGCTGGAATGGGTACTTATAGAGAGTGATGGAATGAGTACTTAGTAAAAGAGAGGCTTGAGTGGAGAGGGAATCAGATGCTTGGGAGAAGGCATCCAATGCTGGGAAAAAACAAGGCTCCGGATTTGATGTTGACAGGATTGATGAGACACAAGAGAGGCTTGAGTGGAGAGGGAATCAGATGCTTGGGAGAAGGCATCCAGCATAACAGATCGTCGAGCTCGGCCGAACGTCGAACGGCGGTTGACGATCGTCGAGCTCGACCGAACGTCGAGCTCGGCCGAACGTCGAACGGCGGTCGACGATCGTCGAGCTCGGCCGAACGTCGAACTCGGCCGAACGTCGAACGGCGTTCTACGATCGTCGAGCTCGGCCGAACGTCGAGCTGGGTTCGTCGCGTCGAACGTCGAGCTGGGTTCGACGTTCGACGTCGGGCTGGGTTCGACGATCGTCGAACCCAGTTCGACGACTGGAAAAACAACTCCCCAAAAAATTTGGTCCGGGGGCGTTGCCCCCGAGCCCCCACCGGGGACGCTGTCCCCTGGACCCCTGCCCGCTGTCCGGTCAGCGGGACCTCCGCCGGGGGCTGCTGCCCTCCGACCCCCGCTGTCGTCGGTCCCGGAGATGTCGAAGGGGGATCACACTTCGATTCCTCTAAGCTCACGTGGGCAAACCCGGTGTGAGAAACAAGAGGACCGGAAGTGTTCCACAACCCCAACAAAGACAAGACAGAGGCTTGAGTGGAGAAGGCATCCAATGCTTGGGAGAAGACATCCATTGCTGGGAAAAAACAAGACTTCGGGTTACGAGATGACAGGATTGACAAGACAAGGCAGAGGTTTGAGTGGAGAAGACATCCAATGCTTGGGAGAAGGCATCCAATGCTGGGAAAAAAAAAGACTTCGGGTTACGAGATGACAGGATTGACAAGACAAGACAGAGGCTTGAGTGGAGAAGGCATCCAATGTTTGGGAGAAGGCATCCAATGCTGGCGAGCTATATAAACGCCCTTTTAAGATAGTCAATGATACATTCAAAACATTCTTTTCTTCTCAGAAAAATGAACTGTGGAGAAGGTTCATCCCATTTGCGATCTTCATCATCTTCAGATGATGATGAACAAATACTTCTCAAGTGGGAAGAAGACCTTAAAAATTGGGAGAATGAAGATGAAGTTTTAGCTCGCATGCATGCCTCCAACAATGCCATAATCGCAGCTCAACTTCAAGAAGATGCACGTCCGCGACGCAGAGGTTCAATACCTGGCCACGTGGTAATCAATCGGGGCAGGATTGAAGGCAACACTAGACTTTGGAATGATTACTTCTCCGAACACCCCACATATGGGGAAACTTTTTTTCGACGAAAATTTCGAATGCGAAAAAATCTTTTCCTTCGCATTGTTACTGAAGTGTAGGAGCACGACAATTTTTTTGTTCAAAAGAAGGATGGTGTTGGTAAGCCTGGACTATCAACAATACAAAAAATTACAGCAGCATTTCGTATGTTAGCATACGGAACATCAGCTGATAATTGCGATGAGTACATTCGAATTGGCGAGTCTACTGTGATTCAATGCTTAAAAAGATTCTGTAGGGCAATTGTACAATTATACAAAGATGAATATTTGAGATCTCCCAATGCAAATGATGTAACAAGATTACTACAGAAAGGTGAAGAATGAGGTTTTCCAGGGATGTTGGGAAGCCTAGATTATATGCATTGGCAATGGAAGAATTGCCCAACGGCATGGGCAGGCCAATATTCAGGACGTCATGGTGGACCAACAATCATTCTTGAGGCAGTAGCATCATACGACCTGTGGATATGACATGCATATTTTGGCTTACCTGGATCTAACACTGATATTAATGTCTTGCAGGCATCAAATTTATTTGCAAACTTAACCCAAGGTATAACGCCTCCTACCAATTATACAATACTGGGTAAAAATTATGATGTTGGTTATTATTTAGCCGACGGTATCTATCCAAAATGGTCAACACTAGTTCAAACCATTTCTCATACACAAGATAAAAAAAACAACACTTCGCAATGATGCAAGAGGCATGCCGAAAAGATGTAGAACACGCATTTGGAGTTCTCCAATCACGCTTTGCAATTATTAAGGGGCCTTGCCGTTTTTGGGATAAAAATGTGTTGCACGATATCATGACTGCTTGCATTATAATGCACAATATGATTATCGAAGACGAGCGAGATGAAAATGAAGATGTTATTATTTCTCTACCGCCGCCAATTCAGAATGTTGAAGAGATGGACACAAGTGAAGTCGAAAGATTTCGACAGTTCCTACATCGACATAAAAAAATCAGAGACAAAGAGGCACATTTCGCACTTCGAGATGCGCTGATTGAACATTTGTGGACACGACATGGTAATGAAACAATGTAATTTGAATGTATTTGGATTTATGTATTTGAATGTAATTTGAAAAATTGTATGCATTTTAATTTGAATGTATTTGGATTTATGTGCAATTTTATTTAGTAAATCGTGTTCTCTTCCTCTTTGTATGATCAATAATAATTATAAAGTATGCAATATTAGTCTCGTTTTGTAGGTCCCGAAAAAACAAATTTATCGGTATATTATATGTCAAGATTGGAAAAATATTTTAGCGGATACGCAAGTTATTGTGTAATACAAACTTTTCTTATATATAATAAATAAATATTTAAAATAAAAAAAAATACATAAAAAAAAATATGTAGGCTCGCCAATTCCTCTCTCCCTCCTCTAAATTTAGAGGGGAGAGCTGATCGCCATTTTTAGAGGACAAACTGGCGATCGGTTGGAGGGGGAAAAATCTTCATTTTTGAAGAATGGAGAAGCATTGGAGTTGCTCTTATCTTTAATATTTTGTTTCTTCGCACAATGATGCTCCTCTTCGAACAAACATAGAAAATCAAACCGACCAGCTTGCAGGCCTGTTAATCATATACATTTTGTTTTTTATTCATTGCATGAAGAGAGTTAAAATATGATTAATATATATGTTTTATATGATTATTTCTTCACTTATACGTGTTTGAGTTATGTAGTAGCAGACACGAGTGATTTGGGGTGAATTGGAGCACTTTTGGAGTATTTTTGCTAGTCCAAAATAGAGAGATACATGACCCAATCGACCAAAACATGTCATATGGCCGTGTGTAATAGTTGGGAGAGTTCGAAATGAAAAGACACATTTTCATGTTACACGCCCAATGTTCATGCCGTGAACATAGGATGTGGATTTTAATATTTGGCCTGTATCTACATCATTTTGTCCTGAAGAGCCCATACTTAGGCTCCGTTTGACGGGACTTATTTTCACCGGTGAAGCGGTCACGATCGCATGAATCGGACCTAAATTAAGGTCCGATTCATGCGGTCGTGACCGCTTGACCGGTGAAAATAAGTTCCCCCAAACGGAGCTTTAATATGAAATTTCTGGTGGCAGAAACCCAAGAAGGACAATATCATGGAGGGAAGTGAAAAAGAAGAAGACACCATGAAGGAAGAAATCATGAAGGAAGACAAATCATTTAGTATGCTTCTACATTTGTATTCTCTTATCTTCATCTTCTGAACTTCATGTTTATTGCATGTGTTTTGCTTGTGTAATCATATACTTCTTTGTTGTTTGATTGTTGTAAAACTTCTTGTCATTTATATATTTATTCCCTTTTTCTACTTCGAATTTTTAGGATTTACTTGCGTTTAGGGCTACGCGCACTGTTTTATGAGAGTAAATTTTAGGTGCGTTTCTCCCACTTAAGATCAGGGTGGGGGCGCACATCAAACCGCTGATACTTGTAAAAACAACAATTTTGATCGAAATACTTACAATACTGACAATATTTTTTCAATAATGTAGTATTCCGCGAAAACACTCAAACGTAGGATATTGAATCATACGGCTGTATTTAATCCTCCACCTAAAACCAAATGGGAGAAATGCACCTAATTTTTTTTCGTTTTATGAATAGGTTGCAAGTTGCATGCAAATCTCGAGAGAGATCGGCATCAATCTCCCGTCTTAGAGCAAAATCTAAGAAACGAGCTAGTTTCCATAGATTAAGATGCAGCAAACACTATCGCTTGCGCATAATTACCAAATATTCGTGTGAGTGCGACATTTCATCAAACACGTGCCGTGCAATCGGCGAGTTTCAAAACAACAAATTAACATCACTACGCTTGCAATACGCAACCATCAACGATGAGATAACGGACGCAATATTTCAATGTAGAGATTTTCACCGATTAACGAAAAGTCCCCAATGAGATCGAGCTACCGAGCGCGAGCCTTCCGACCAATTGGTTGGAGAGCGGCGACGGGCCTTGTCGAGCCCCGTTTCGTTCGCCTTTTCCGATTGCGCACTAATTCGTTCGCACACCACAAAGCTCAAAGAAGTAGACGAAGCACACGCAAGGTGGAGGTGAGAAAGGCATTACCCAACCGGATGAGATCCGGAGATGATCACGGCGAGTACCGGCCCAAGAGATCACGCTGCGGACGACGGAGGGGCGGCTAGTCAGAATCACGCCGGGGCGTGACCGAAGTCGGGACCTAGACGGAGTCCGACCTTGCGGATCGGCACAGGGAGAGCGGGGCGCCAGAGTCGCGTTTGGCCGGGGAAGGGGACGAGTTCGCCGGGTCGACGATGGAGGATGGAGGTCGAGGGAGATAAGAGTGGAGTCACACCACCAAGAGGGCACCCGGTGTCACACCGGAGTGAGAGGGGGGTTTGCCGCCGGTGTCGCGCCGGGCGGCTGACCGTAGATGTCGCGCCGACGGGAAGAGGGGCTGAAGATTCGGATCGGCCCTAGGCCAGCTGCTCTTGTCACGCGAGAAAAAGAGAACTCTTTTTTTTATCAAAATATTAATCATTCCAACCCTAATACAATAAGGGGGTATATATACTTCCAAGAGGAGCCATCCTAGCCCCACATCGCGATGACGGATACTAGCCACTAATCAGTTTTTTGTAACAATAAAATGCAGAAATTACGGGAATAAAACCGGCTCTTGACCGCCTAACAATTTGGTCGAGCCGGACGGACGGAAATGCTGAAAATACGAAGAAATAAAGTGACATTCTTTTTTCTTAAAAAATTGCGGAGTATGTTGCGATATGACTTCCTTGTATTGAGGCGAACATCGTAGCCGCGCGGCGCGTTATTGAGTGAAACCGGATCGGCGTCATCAATCCGTGGAACCGGATCGGCGCCATCAATCCGTGGAACCGGGTCGACCCTATCAGATTACCCTAAAGTTAGTCTCCGTTCATCTTGACCAAGGAGTTTAGAGTATCATGAAACTCTAGCGGTTTAGAGAAATCATAGTCAGAAGAGGAAAACTTTTAAAGTGATTAAATAATCTTTTATTTCATTACATTGTGAAAACAACAATAAAACCATGTTATGTTATCTTCATAGGTTTCATATTTTTAAACTCAAAATAGATGCATCAAAGTTATCTTGGTTAGGATTTTATCTCCTTTTATAATAATATAATGAAATTAAGTCAGGTATTTACAAAGAACTCGTAGAATACAACTTTGATATTAGCTTATTTTATACTATCCAAGATACATGCGCATAACTTTTAAATTTATATTGCATAAAACCGATTGTCATTAATTTCATTGGATAGAGATGTATCAAGTTTTCCGTGTTATTGACAGGAAATAGTGACGGAACTAGGATTTTGAAGTCGCACGTGCACAATCTAAGTACTGTCAATTCGGAGGGTTCGGGTGGCACCGCACCCTGAGCGGGGGCGCTGCCCCCAAAATTTTTGTTTTTTGCAAAGTTTAGGATTAAACAGAAATTGGTTATCAACAATGCAATGAAGGGAATAAATATCTCATACTTCTTATTTTTCAACAAGCAAATTTTTTTTTTTGCAAAGTTTAGGATTAAGCAGAAATTGGTTATCAACAATGCAATGCAAAGTTTAGGATTAAGCAGAAATTGATTATCAACCTTGTTTAGAATTAAACATCTCATACTTCTCATTTTTCAAGATTTCTAAAATACAATGAAGGGAATAAGTTGATTATAAGGGGAAGACTGAGAACAGTAAAATCAAAACTAGAAATAACAGAAATTAGTTATCAACAGTAAAATGCGAAGAAGAAGAAGAAGAAGACCTAGGCGGAGAGCAGCCGAGCGGGGAGCAACCGAGCGGGGCGACGGGCAGTCGAGCGAGGCCGGGTTCGGGCCGGGCGACGGGATCGAGACGAGTGACGGGATCGAGACGAGTGACGGGATCGGGAATGGCGGAGAGCAGCCGAACGGGGCCGAGATCGGGACGGGCGACGGGATCGGGAATGACGGAGAGCAGAATACCTAGGCGGAAATATCGGTCGGGCATGTGCCTTACCGTGCCTGACTGTAGTTCCGCCCGTGACAGGGAACATGGTTGTAATATTCTAAAAAATCTAAATGTTTTCATATGTTGTATGTTTGAAGTCTTATTTGTTTATGTAGCTCGGATTTCTTAATTTTATTTTGATGCCACTGTCATAGAATGTAAGGTTGACATGACAATCTTTATGACATCACTAAGGAAAAAAACACTAGTTTTGAACATAAAAGTCGATCAAGTTCTTTAGGTGAGGTAGAGTGTTCACGAACAATGGTTCATAACTATTGCGTTCATGCCCGTCACCACCGCGCCAAATTAAACCTTAGAAAGAACCCACCGGGTCTAATGGGGTCTAAACCGTTATCATTTGCAAATCTACATTCCCAAGTTATAACACAATCAAAGATATTAATGACTCACTATGTCAATTGACCAACTTTTTCGTGACTGATCACACTAATTTTGTAGTCCCAGTGACTTTCGTAGGGGAGCAATTTTTCGGTACGAATAACACATCGTGATCAATCGTGCAAGTGCAAATCCGACCCTCCGTTATAGTGCTTCTTCAAAAATACGACTAGATTTTTGATACCGTTGGATCGGCCCATATTCTAGGGCCGTGTGTCCGCCATAAATTCACCTATCCTGCGGCTGAAATTAATATCAAAGCCTAACCGCAAAATCTCCCACCTTGCTGAAGCTAATTATTATATAAAATAAATATATATCTGCACTACATTAAAAGAGAAAAACACTCTTTCATTAAAATATTTACACTCCTATTTTATCCCCTCTTTATTAAAAAAATTACAGTTTAATAATTTTATGTATTTTTTTATTTTAAAAAATCTACTCTCATATAAACAAATTTCTCTACTTACAATAAAAAAATGTATTATCTTCACCCCTCACAAACACATGTTCACGCGGCAAAAATGAGCGGCGAGCGGAAGACAACACTTAGGAGTTTGCGAGCGGCGGGAGTGCCGTT
The DNA here is from genome assembly GCA_039513925.1 of Platanthera zijinensis. Taxonomy (NCBI): domain Eukaryota; kingdom Viridiplantae; phylum Streptophyta; class Magnoliopsida; order Asparagales; family Orchidaceae; genus Platanthera; species Platanthera zijinensis. The sequence continues at coordinate 5,296,477 of CM077091.1, read as the reverse complement.
GCATCGGGATAATTTTATGACTGGAATAATGTCACACGAGACACAGATGCCCCAGTGCACTATCTCAATTAAGGTACTATCGCGGTGGGTCGTAGGGGCGGAGCCACGCCTATTACTGAAATTAGTATTATAATTATATATATATATATAAACTGTTTCTAAATAAAAAACAATAAAAGTAGGCCCACTGACCGCGCACCACGAGCGGTGTCAAGCAGTTGGCAACGTGGAAATAGCCCCCCACACTGCGACGCCCATTTGATCAACCGCATCGCGACTTTGCGGGTCCCCCCCGTGGGTCCCCCCCCGTGGGTCCCCCGCCCTGGTTTTAAGCCTGCGCCGGCCCTGGTGCGACTCGCTCCTTCCCACCACTTCTCAAAATTGTATCTGCGTTTGCTGCTGCTTCTCGCATCGTTCGTTCTCTTGTTACTGCTTACATATCTGCTTAGGTTTTCGTCTCCACCGCAACGTCGGCCTCTTAAAACCCTAGATTCATCACCACCTCCTCCGCCGCCGCTTTCCGGTATCGCGACGTTCGCCGACGATTCGAGGTCCGACTGCTAGCACTTTTTTTTTCTTTTGTTATTTGATTAGCGTATTGGAGTTCTCTTCTAGTCTATAACCTTCTCTGTTCTTCTGAGTGTGGAATTGTTCTTTCTCTGAGAATTTTGCATGTCCGGCATCTCTTTAACGGGGGTTGTAAGGGAGTCATATGTGAATGATATATTTGTAATTAGATGATTTAAGGAAGTCATATGTGGATGACATGCTTGTAAATAGATGATTAGTCATGTTATGTTGGATTATTAGGCTATAAATATACCTTAATGTGTTGTAATGACATATGAAAAAGATTAATAAAGTTGGGTAGTTCTAGCGGTTGCGGTTGTTAAAGGCGCCATTGTAAATGCAGATTTGTAAATGAAGCTGATAGAAACTGGTCGCTGGAAATTGAGATCTATTTGGATAATCTGTGTTTGCAGAGCTGTTGAGAACATAAAACTATTTGATAAATCTGCGTTGGCGTTTTATAAATATTTTTTATAATATAAATTTTTTTATTATTTTTTAAAGGTATATATATATATTTTTAAATTTTAATATATATACTATATATATATAAATTTATTTTAATATATATATTATTTTTTTAATGTTATTGTATAAACTTATATAAAAATTTTAATGTTACTGTATAAACTGGTTACGCTGACGCGTAGTTAACGAGTGTTGTTTGTTGGGGCATGAGTTTGCTCAGCGGGTTTCCCTGTGTGGTTGGTTTTGGCTTGGTTGTGCACCTTCCCTTACGAGCCGGGTCTGTTTTGGTGACTTGGTGGAACTTTTTATAGGGATGTGGTGGCGTTTTATCTTCGGGTGGTGTTTTACCCAAGTTTGGTTTGTCGGATTTGGATTTCGACTTCGCCGTTAGATTCGTAGCATCGATGTTTAGCTACGATGCGATTTTCGTAAGATTCTGAGTTGGTTTGTCGAATTTGGATTTCGAGTCGATTTTTAGGCGTTAGGGTTAGAGATTTTGACCTCTTTTTCCTCCTAAAAGTTTCAGGAAACGTTGCTAAGGTCATTTGGCGGCCGATCCTTGTCGCGGTGCGAGCGAGAGGTGTTTTATCAGAGTTTCTAGGCAAGTGGATTTTCCCCCTTGCATGTTCATTTCTTGCGTATTTTCTTCCTTTCTTTCCTCCTCCCTTAGAGAGTAGGACTAGAGTAAGTTAATTATGAAAGATCTCTTAAGAGTAGGGCAGGTTTTCGGCCAAAACATGAAGAGTGGGTTTAGAGGTTAAGTAGAATTCAACGTATATTAAAAGGTAGTATTCAGCGGGTTTGGGTTAGAAATTCACCGAGTATCGTAGCCAGATTCGTCGAGTATCAATAATTCAGCCTAAGGATAATTCGGCGTATTTATTGGGTAGAATTCGTCGAGTATGAATTAGGGGTAGGAATTCGTTAAGGTAAATTCGTCGAGTAACATCTAATTCGCCGAGTATAGATATATTTGCTTAAGACCATTTCGTCAAGTATCGATTGGCGCGGTGTTGAGTGAGGCAGATTCGTCGAGTGTCGACTGGCGTAACGTTGAGTGTACTCGCCGATTCGTCGAGTATGGCTCAGGCTTGGGAGCGTTGAGTGACCGTGCCGCCAAGTACAAATCATCGAGTATCGTTAGTCTAGTCGTCGAATGTCTTTAGCTTTCGCCGAGTATCGCTAGTCTTTTTCGCCGAGTGTGGTAGAAATTTGTCAAGTATCCTTATAGTTCGTCGGGTATACTCGCCGAATTTGGCCAGGACTTAGAATTTTTTGCCGTTTCGTGTATGATTCGTCTTGTATGGCCCTTAAGGTGATCTTAGGGCTTGTTTAGGCGTTTCTTTGAGGTTTAGGGTTGGATTTTGATTTGGGGTGTTTGATTTTGATGTTTCTTCGGCTATGAGGGTTGATAGTGGATAAAGGACCACTAACTGGGCGCCGGTTTGTGGATCATTACATGTTGGAGCCAGTAAACTCGACTCCCCCTAAAGCTCGGATCTAAAACTGCAGCTCACACTTACTCTTCTCGAACCACCTCCTAGATGAGAATCTCAGAGGAACAGACCGTGGGCTTCAGCGCGGAGGTCCCACCTCTTGTCCGGAAGAATTATCAATTCTCCCCCTCCCTAGTCAATGCTGAGCTAGGTGCCTTAGAAGAAGAAAAAAAGGGGCAACAACCTTCTATCAGGCACCTTACCGGTCTATTTATAGGCCTCTGAATCTGAACTGCCATTAACCAAATTGAACCAACCGGAAATTACCAAAATACCCTTAGTCGGGTCTGCCAACAGCCAAACTTCGCCGTTCTAAAGGGTTATATGCAGACCACCAAGGGCAAAAGTGTAAAATCACCTGGGGATAAAAAGGTGAACCACTTTCCACCTGAACCGGCCCTTTGACCAAACACTGAACCGGCACTAAACCTCTCGCCGAACCGGCGCTTGGCGAGAGCATCGCCTCGTGGGCGAGAGCTCTCCCCTCGGAGCCCTCTCGTCTAGCGAGTCGGCCCTCGCCCTGCGAGTGGCCCTTTCCCTGGGATCCATTCGCCTAGCCAACGGCGCGGCTCCCGCCTGGGTCCCACTCGCCTAGTGAGCAGCTCTCGCCCCGTGAGTGGCCCTTCCCCCGGGATCCACTCGCCTAGCGAGTCGGCTCTCGCTTGGGCCTATCTTGCCTAGTAAATAGCCTCCTCCTTAAAACTCATCTCGCCTTCTTTCCCCTGAGCCTTCTGCTCCTGCGAGCCCGAGGTTGTACACAATCCCCGCTCTTTTCGTGGTTGCCTCAAGCTCGGAAAGAAAGTCCAACCGAGGCTCGCGTCATTAAAGTGAATATGACAGAATCTTTTTGGGGGCCCTCCACCTGAACCTATAAATATAGGATTTCCGCCCCCGTGTAGAGAGTGCCTTCCCCCTTTCCACATTTCGTCCTTCTCTAGTTCTACTGCCATCATGTCTCACAGCCAGAGCTTCCGCGACCGTATTGCGATGGTGCGCAAGCGGAACAAGGCCAACGTGGCCGCTCTGACCACGATTCCAGTTCGCACCCCCCCTCCTTACCGTCATCATCGTCCTTCCTGAAGAAGGTGAAAACAACGGACCCCTCTCCCTTGGCAGAGGAGTCCTCTCGCGCCTTCGCGGAAATCCACGCCCCCTCCTCCCGCGTCTCCCCGAGAGAAAGGGGCGAGCTTCCGTTTCTTGTTCTTATTTCTCCTTTATTCACATTTTCTCACTTACTATTTACTTTCAGGGGGATCTCGCACCTCAACATCGACCCGAGAGCCCGCGGGACGTCACCGCCGACCATCATCAAAATTCCGACTCGCCTCAGCCATCCACCCCTCCATCTACTCCTCCAAGTGCGAGGGAGGAGGACCTTTCTCACGCTGCTGGGACCTCTCGCTATCCTGGTAAAAAACCTTCCCTTTCAGACATCTGTCCCGCTCGCTACTCCCATACACTACTGCGAGAACCCACCTTACTCTACCCTCATGCCCCTTGCGTAGGCGTCCAGGTCGACTCGCCTACTGAGGAATTCTCTAGGCAACTAGTCGTCTCGCCCCCTCCTCCTATAGACGAGATTGAAGACTACCTGGGCGACCCCATGGATCCGCTAGAGATGAAGCGCAGAATAGCTGAGATGTTTCGGAAGTACGCTCGTATCATCCGCGAGTTGGAACAAGATAACAAGACGGCCGACCGGCGAATCCACTGGTTGGAAGTTGAATTTGCTCGCTTGTCTTCGGAGATCGATGCTGACATTGAGGTGGATGAGACCGATCCTCAAGCCATCCTGAACGAAGTCGATCAACATCTTCGTCTCGCGCGCCGTGGTGTTGACGCGGCCCGTGCTTTTCACCTCCCTAACCGGCCCCCTTGCGCAGGATCTCGCGGTGGCCGCTGGAAATGACACAAACACTGAAAATCCTTCGGCTCCTCTCGCCTAATTTACCCGTCTCGCTCTTCGAATTTGTAATATTCCTGTAATGTTTATTATGCTACTGCCTCGCCCAGGGCCTAGGACCGGTGAACATATTGCTCTCCTTGTGCGGGATGAGATAATTAAATAATCGGTATTTCTGGTTTATTTTTTGTGCTTAGTTGTCACTTCTTTTTATTTATTTATTTTTGCCGTTCGCTCTTTGTCCCGCCTCGCTGAGGGAACCCACGTTTAGCCGCACATGAATCGAGGCAGAGAGAGTGAAACGCCGACCGACTCTCCCCCTTCCTCCATATATTTTTCCCGCCCATTTTCTTCTTTCACTGACCATATCCGCTATAAATACCCCCTCACCCCGGATCAGAGCCACACTCTTACCTCTGTTGCTCTCTAGCTCTCGTCCTTTTGTTTCCCCCATCTCGCCTATTGTTCTCACCCTTTGTTACTCTCGCTCTTTCTTCTTTCGGCCATCTCGCCAATCTTTCTTCTCGCCACCTCTTCTTTTAATCGCCTCGCCTCCAACCGTTTTGCCAAAAATGGGAAAGAAGAAAACTGACGAGGGGGAGGGGCGCAACCGCTGTGGGAAAAGGTTTACCGACCCTCCCGGTAAGATCTCTGAGGAAGAATACGACGGCTTCGCCTGCGAGTTCCTGAGGGAAGGGTTCGAATCGCGGCCCCCCAAAGTTGGCGAGGCGATCAACACCTACTACCCTGGAGAACTCGCCTTCCCCGTCTCGCATTTCGAGGCGGGGTTGAGACTGCCTCTTTGGCCGGAGGTAAAGCAGATCCTGAAATATTTTGGCGCAGTCCCCGCGCAACTAAACCCGAATGCTATTTCGGTGTTAATTGCTTTCGCCAGTTATATGCGCCGGGAGCGCATCGAGTTTAGCTTGACGGTCTTCCGGAAGCTGTTTGTCTACCATACTAACGCCGACGACGTCTCCTACTTCACTGGGCAAGGGCTCAAGGTGTGCGAGACGCCCAATAAGAACCACCACTTGCTCACCAAATTTGTCTTCATCCGCAAAAACTTCGGGGGCGTCCCACTCGCGCCTATGTCGCCTCCCGAGATATTTTACGTGTCTCCGCAGGTGGGTGGTACCGATAAGCTGTTGTACGATTTCTTCATCGGCAAAAACTTCGAAGTCCTCTCCCTGCGGCGGGGGCTCGACTCGCTACTTCCCGTACTCCCTGGCGAAGGTACGCTCGCTTCCCTTTGGTCTCGCCTTTACTTATTCCGTCTTGCTTTATTATCGACCAGTTATCTGTTTAAGAGAGAGGAACGTACCCGTTCACCCCCCTTACAAGAGTAACGCCAAACCATCCTAGGATCTCGCTCTTGCCAACATGGCGGCCGAGGCGGCAAAAGAGTCCTTGGCCCCCTCCGTCAAGAAAAGGCCCGTTGAAGGCACCGCCTCGTCTCGCCCCAGCCCTAAGAAAAAGATGAAGAAGGTTGTGTCCTTCTCCAAAGAGAAAAAGGAGAAGACCCTCAAAGAGAAGAAGGAGATGCCGGGGTCCTTGAGCCCCATCTCCATAGGATCGCAGTCCCCTCAATCACCTCCTCGGTCGTCTTGTCAACAGGCCGTCTCGCCTACCCGCGAGACGGCGCTGCCCGACCAACCTGCCGGCACCTCGATTCAACCTGCTGGGTCTCCATCTCGCGCAGCCGCTTCTTCCAGTCGCCCGATCCCCTCTTCTCATCAAAACTTCAACATGGGCCCCTTGGTCCCAGACACCGTTAACGACCCGGTTTTAGTATGGGAGAAGGAGTCGAACCGGGTGTCAATCTCCACCCTCCTTCCCTCATGGAAGGAGCAGGACCCACCCACTAGCCACGCCTTCTCCCTGGGCTTCGGCCTTTACGGGGGTCCAGGGTCAGATTCCGTCGAGACGGAAACTTCGCGAGATTTGGTTCTGAAGACTACGCATGCGCAGCTGCGCACCTTGGAGCTTTCGCACCGGCTCTCGCGCCGTCTGATTTTTAATAATCGAAAATGGAAAGAATCTGAAGCTGACCTGGCGGCGGAACGCGAGAAGTCTGGGGACCTCGAAAAGAGGCTGGCAGTTGCCGAGACCCTTCTCGCTAAGGCCCGGGGTGGCATGGTAAGCTTCATCTTACCTTCTGTCTGCTTCTCTCACGTCTGCCTCAGGTTAACTAATAAGCTTTTGCAGGATGCCGATACGGCGGACCGACTGCATTCGCGCATAGCGGCCCTGGAGGAGGTCAAAGATCTGAAGTCTCAGATCGTCCATCTTCGAGACAACGCTCCGTCGTCTTCTCGCTCAGTACTTCCCCAGGCTCCTCCCCCTCATTATTCCTACGAGGAGGTCGAAGAGCTCTGCCGAGACTCCAACATTAGGACGACCGAGCTCATCCTGAAAATGATGAAAGAGCTGGGGGTTGTCAAGGAAGAGTCTGAAAATGTTACTGCCCGCGATCTCGTGCCAGAGATTTATGGCGAGGCGGATGATGACTCGTCTTCCGGCGAAGAGGAATGAAACACTTCTGGCGAGACCTAGGGCTCTCTCTTTTTGCTTCCTCATAACTTTGTACTTAATTTCTTTTGTAATGAACAGTTATATGGATAAGTGTACATGCTCTTGCTTTATTTGCTGTTATGTTATTTCGTTTTATTGCGAGACGATTCTTAAGTTTGCTCACGCTTGCGAGACGGGACCATTCCTTGTCTCGCCACCCTGTGGGAGAGTGGATTTTGCTCAGAGTGCGAGTTGCCGCTTTCCCCACCGCTCTTGCGCGCGGGACCGACTTATTCTCCCCTCTCATTTCGCCTCTCGGTATCTCCGGCGCGAGTGGTCTCGAGGGGTCAACTCTCCCCCCTTATTAGGCAGGGCCCTCCTTCTCCCTGATCGTCCACTCGCCATAGGCGAGACCTTCGCCCGGGTGGCTGGCGGGAGTGTACCCATTTGTAGTGCTCAAACTCTTTCCTCTCCCCTTATCATTTTATGAATTCCCCTCGTTTGTTGATCAGTAGAGATGTTTCTTTAAGGGACCTCACCGTTTACTCTGCCACTTAACCTGCCCACTATCCTGCCAGCTTAGTGAGCCGGGTCAGCATGTCTTCTTAGGGCCCTGTCTTTCAACCTACTACCGAGTGAACCTTCAGCCCTGTCAGCTTGATGAGAGCCCGGTCAGCGGGTCTTCTCGGAGTCCCCTCTCCGAACCAACTCCAACCACCGAGTGAGCCTACAGCTTGATGAGAGCCTGGTCAGCGGGTCTTCTCGGGGTCTCCTTTCCAAACCAACTCCAACCACCGAGTGAGCCTACAGCCCTGCCAGCTTGATGAGAGCTTGGTCAGCGGGTCTTCTCGGGGTCTCCTCTCCAAACCAACTCCAACCACCGAGTGAGCCTACAACCCTGCCAGCTTGATGAGAGCCTGGTCAGCGGGTCTTCTCGGGGTCTCTTCTCCAAACCAACTCCAAGCACCAAGTGAGCCTACAACCTTGCCAGCTTGATGAGAGCCTGGTCAGCGGGTCTTCTCGGGGTCTCCTCTCCAAACCAACTCCAACCACCGAGTGAGCCTACAACCCTGCCAGCTTGATGAGAGCCTGGTCAGCGGGTCTTCTCGGGGTCTCTTCTCCAAACCAACTCCAACCACCGAGTGAGCCTACAGCCCTGCCAGCTTGATGAGAGCCTGGTCAGCGGGTCTTCTCGGGGTCTCCTCTCCAAACCAACTCCAAGCACCGAGTAAGCCTACAACCCTGCCAGCTTGATGAGAGCCTGGTCAGCGGGTCTTCTCAGGGTCTCCTCTCCAAACTAACTCTAACCACCGAGTGAGCCTACAACCCTGCCAGCTTGATGAGAGCCTAGTTAGCGGGTCTTTTCGGGGTCTCTTCTCCAAACCAACTCCAACTACCGAGTGAGCCTACAGCCCTGCCAGCTTGATGAGAGCCTGGGCAGCGGGTCTTCTCGGGGTCTCCTCTCCAAACCAACTCCAACCACCGAGTGAGCCTACAACCCTGCCAGCTTGATGAGAGCCTGGTTAGCGGGTCTTCTCGGGGTCTGTTCTCCAAACCAACTCCAACCATCGAGTGTGCCTACAGCCCTGCCAGCTTGATGAGAGCCTGGTCAGCGGGTCTTCTCGGGGTCTCCTCTCCAAACTAACTCCAACCACCGAGTGAGCCTACAACCCTGTCAGCTTGATGAGAGCTTGGTCAGCGGGTCTTCTCGGAGTCTCTTCTTCAAACCAACTCCAACCACCGAGTGAGCCTATAACCCTGCCAGCTTGATGAGAGCCTGGTCAGCGGGTCTTCTCGGGGTCTCCTCTCCAAACCAACTCCAACCACCGAGTGAGCCTACAGCCCTGCCAGCTTGATGAGAGCCTGGTCAGCGGGTCTTCTCGGGGTCTCCTCTCCAAACCAACTCCAACCACCGAGTGAGCCTACAATCCTGTCAGCTTGATGAGAGCCTGGTCAACGGGTCTTCTCGGGGTCTCCTTTCCAAACATCGCAATCTTATCTCATGAAGGAAAACACCTTGAATTTTATTATATCAGGAAGCTGAGCCAAGTTTACAAGTATTGAAAAAGGCAAATTATCAAGTACTGGAAAAGACAAACAACAAGCATGGAAAGAGACAACATCAAGGGTAGAATCTTTTCAAGTCGTCGTCGCTTCGGGCGCGATCGAGAGATACCCCGTCCACATTCTGGAGATGGTACCCTCCTGACTTCAAAGCCTCCCTTACTATGAAGGGACCCTCCCAGTTGGGGTTAAGTTTCCCTACTGAGGCTCCCCTACCTGCTGCATCCATTTTCTTGAGGACCAAATCCCCCCTCTGGAACTGCCTAACCCTGATATGCTTATCCAAATATTTGGACATTCGGCGCTTGACTTCTTCCTGTCGGATTGATGCTAGCTCCCTGAGCTCCTCCACCAAGTCAAGGGAGAGCTTCTGCTCTTCCTCGTTTTCTGCTGGCCACCCTTCATCTCCTTTCCTTGCCGCTGCCACCCTAGGGGATTCAACCTCGAACTCCACAGGTATAACGGCCTCCGAGCCGTGGGAAAGTTTGAATGACGTCTCTCCAGTGGCGGTATTCGGTGTAGTTCTCAAAGCCCAGAGAACGGAGGGGAGCTGTTCTACCCAACTCCCCTTTAAATTCTCTACTTTCTTCTTCAAGAGGTTTACGATGACTTTGTTTGCAGCTTCCACCTGCCCATTGTTTCGAGGATGATGAACTGAGGCGAATCGAAGATCTATGCCCAGTTGGACACAGAAATCCACGAATTCCCTACTAGCGAACTGCGGTCCATTATCCGTGACGATGGCCAACGGGAGCCCATGTCGGCAGATGATCTCTCCCCATACGAAATTTCTGACTACTTGCGACGTCACCTTTGCCAGTGCCTTCACCCCCAGCCATTTCGAAAAATAACCCACCATGACCAGCAGGAATCTCCTCTGGCCACTGGCTTGGGGGAATGGGCCAACTAGATCTAGTCCCCATATGACAAAGGGCCATGGAGCCGTGATTGTGCGTAACCTTTGGGCCGGGAGGAGTTGAAGAGAGGCGAACTCTTGGCATTTCTTACATCTCCTTGTGAATTCCTCAGCATTCCGCCTGAGGGTAGGCCAGAAGTAGCCTTGCCTCAACACCCTTCCTTCTAAAGTCCGACTTCCAGAATGACTCCCACATTCTCCCGAGTGAATTTCCTCCAGCACCTGCGAGGCCTCCTTCTCGGATACACACCGAGCCAGTAGGCCTGACAGCGTCTTCCGGGAAAATGTTCCCTCTTTCAATAAATAATATGCTGATTTGTACCTGACTAGCTTCTTCTTAAAAACTCTCTTGGGTAGACGTCCCGATGTCAAAAAAGCGATAAATGGATCCATCCAGGACCCTTGCTGGTCCACCTCCATCAACTCTCCCTCCTCTATGGAAGGCCTGAAGAGCTCTGTCATAGTTCCTCCGGCCCGAGGGCCGTGCTTAGCGAGCAGGTACGCCTGAGCATTCTCTTCCCTGGGGACATGACGAATTGAAAAGCTACGGAACTGCCCGATGATACCCCTCGCCTTCGTCAGGTACAATGTGAGGGTGAGCTCTCTCACTTCGAACTCTCCATTAATGTGTCCTGCAACTACCATAGAATCTGTGGAGACTTTGATGTCCTGTATGCCGAGCTCCCGAGCCAGCCTGAGCCCTGCAATGATGACTTCGTATTCCGCCTGGTTGTTGGTGAGGGTGAAGTAAATCTTTAGGGCCTGCTCAATTCTGGTCCCCTCGGGACTCACTAGAATCATCCCTCCTCCGAAAGAGCTTCTTCCCGAGACCCCATCTACGAGCATCTCCCAAGCCGCTACAGGGGGTGCTTCAGCTTCTTCGACCTCGACCACATATTCTGTCAAGAAATCTGCCACTACTTGCGCCTTGATAGCCACCCGAGGGATGAAAGTGAGATCGAACTCACTGAGTTCTATCGACCACTTGACCAACCTTCCCGAATGCTCCACCCTTTCCAGGATGCGACGAAGAGGATGATCCGTCACGACCTGGATAGAGTGAGCCTGAAAGTACGGCCTGAGCTTCCTAGCTGAGACGATGAGGGCGAAGGCCAGTTTCTCAAGGATAGGGTATTTTAGTTCCGCCTTTTTCAGGACCCTGCTTACATAATAAATCGGGAACTGCCTCTTACCCTCTTCTCGCACGAGGATAGAACTTACTGCTCCCGTCCCTACTCCCAGGTAAAGGAACAAACTCTCTCCCTCTCGTGGCCCTTGGAGTAGCGACGTTTGGGTGAGCTGTTGCTTCAGAGCTAAAAAAGCCTTCTCACATTCAGAGGTCCATTCAAATTTCTTTCCTCCTCTCAACGTTCGAAAGAATGACGAGCACCTCTCTCTTGCTCTGGAGAGGAATCTACTCAACCCAGCCAACTTGCCGGTGAGACGTTGGACCTTTTTGGCATTCTTCGGAGATTCTAACTCTAAGATTGCTTTCACTTTGTCCGGGTTAGGCTCTACTCCTGAGGGGGTGAGGAGGTGTCCCAAGAACTTCCCCCTGCTGGCCCCAAATACGCACTTTAGAGGGTTGAGCCTCATCTTGTACTTCCTTATAGTTCCAAAGGTTTCCTCTAGATCTAGGACATGAGACCCGAGGTCCCGGCTCTTGATCATCAGGTCGTCTATGTAAACCTCGAGGTTCCGCCCCTTCTGCTCCCAGAAGATCCGGTTCATCATCCTCTGATAAGTTGCCCCCGCGTTCTTCAACCCGAAGGGCATCATATTGTAACTGAAGCACCCATCCTCGGTGACGAAGGTGACATCCTTGACGTCTGGGGGGCGCATACGTATTTGGTGGTATCCTGAAAAGGCATCTAGAAAACTCATTAGTGAAAAATCGACGGCTGAATCAACCAACGCGTCGATTCGAGACAGAGAGTAACAATCCTTAGGGCATGCTTTATTCAAAAAGGAAAAATCGACACACATCCTCCATTTCCCCTCCCCTTTCTTCACCATTACAACATTACTCACCCACCCCGGATACTTGTTTGCAGATATGAACCCTGCCTGGAACAGCTTCTCCACCTCCTCTCTGATGGGCCTGGCCATCTTGGAAGCGATGACCCTCTTTTTCTGTTGAATGGGACGAGCCTTAGGGTCAAGGTTGAGACGATGACATGCCACGTCCGCATCGACCCCCGGCATGTCAGCTGCGCTCCAGGCGAAGACGTCGATGTTCTCCTGTACGCACTTCCTGATTTTCTCCCGATCCTCGGGGCTGAGCTCTCCACTGACTTTTATTTTTTCCTTCCTTCCCTCCTTGATGAGGACTTCCACCTCCAGCACCTCAACTGCCGCCTCCAGCCTTGAAGGCTCCTCCTCTCCCTCCTGCTCCCTCAGCTCACGTTCTATGGCTTCACGCTCCTCAACGGCCGCAGCCACCTTCCTCAAGAATCTCTCCACCTCTTCATCAGCACCCCTTCCTTGCGATGTACCTCCTCTCCTCCCTGGCTGAGCCTCCCCCTTGGACGACTCCCCCTCTTCCCTTACTTTTCTTTTTCTTCCTCCCGCCACTTCTACCTCCTCTCCAACCTCCTGCTCTCCTACCATTTCTGGCTCCCCCGCAATGCCACTCTCCACTCTACAACTTCTCTCTCCTCTTCCACCTCTCCTCCGACCTCCTGCTCTCCCGCCATTTCTGGCTCCCCCGCAATGCCACTCTCCACTTCTACAACTTCTCTCTCCTCTTCCACCTCTCTTCCGACCTCCTGCTCTCCCGCCATTTCTGGCTCCCCCGCAATGCCACTCTCCACTCCTACAGCTTCTCTCTCCTCTTCCACCTCTCCTTCGACCTCCTGCTCTCCCGCCATTTCTGGCTCCCCCGCAATGCCACTCTCCACTCCTACAACTTCTCTCTCCTCCTGCTCCCACTGCTCCATCCTCTTCTCCAGCTCTTCAACATCACCTTTCCAAGAGATGGTGTTCACCGCTGTCACGTAGCATTCTCTGGCTGCCTTTGGATCTCCTCGCACCCTGATCTGAGTCCCCCCTGAGTTGAGCTTCAAGCATTGATGGAAAGACGATGGTACGCATTTGAAGTCGCTGATCAAAGGGCGCCCAAAGATGGCGTTGTAACTGCTGGGAGCGTCCACTATCACAAAGCGGCAATTCCTGGACAACCCTCCTAGAGTCACTTGGAGTCCTACTCCCCCCTCGACCTCCTTCCTTTCTCCTGAAAATCCGAACAGCGGTCCGTCTGCTGCCAACACCCTCCTTGCCTCTACCCTCATCTCGTTGAATGCCTTCTTGAAAATGACATTCACTGAGCTCCCGTTATCCACCAAGATCCTTGACACTGTGAAGTTTTCGATGACGGTCCTAATCACCAATGCATCGCAAAATGGATCCTCGTGATCCGGCAAGTCCTTCCTGGAAAAAGTGATCTTCTCATCCAGGGGCGGGGCTTGTGACGTCGAGGCAACGCTCCGACGGTACATGGTATGAAGGCTGGCCTTACAGGTAGCCTCAATCCCCACCCTCCCACTGGATCACCCCAATCCCCCCTCGATCTCCCACATCCGATCGGTCCACATCGATCCTCCTCCCCAGTTTCAGTCACCTCTACTATCCGCACCGGCAGCTGCTGCTCACCTCCTCCTCTCCTCTCCTTCATTTCCAGAAACTCCGGGCAGGTAGCCGTCGCGTGGCCTTCCTCCTCGTGGAAGTCACAATACAGCAAGGCTACCTCCCCTTCCCGCCTTCCCTCCGGGTGATTCCTCCTTCTCCCTGCTCCAGCTCCCGCTCTTCCCCGCTCTCTTCCTCTTCCTCGCCCTCGGCCGATGGCCATAGCTTGCTGAGGCGGGGGTGGGAGCGGTCTGGGACCATGTCCCCACCCTAGCTGATTGAACCTCCCTGGTCCTCCCTGGTAGTAGTTCCTTCCCCCTTGGGGGAAACCTCTTCCCTGACCTTGAACAGGGCCTCCTGGCTGTCTCCAACCCAACTCTTGATGCACCGGACCCCTCAGCTCTTCCCTCCTCCTTCCTTCTTGCTGCCTCGCTCCTCCTGGTTCCCTCGACTCCACCTCCGTCAACTTTGCCAACTTCTTTGCAAACGTCGGATTTGCTGCCTCCATCGCTATCTCCTTCGCTGCCTGCTCCATCAACCCTTCGAACGACAACGACACCTTCCTTGTCAGACTCATCTTGAAGAAGCCCTCCCTCAACCCCACGGTGAAGGCCATTTGGAGAGCAAATCCTGGCACCTCCTGAATGTCTAGGATTTCCTCCTGGAAGCGATCCACGTACTGGGCCAAGGACTCGTCGGCCTTCTGCTTGATCAGAAAGATAGACTCTGGATTATTCTTCCTCTTCTTCGAGGTCGAGAAGCGCAACTGGAAGCTCCTACTCAAGTACTCGAAACCATATACCGACCCTGCCGGGAGTTGATGAAACCAGTCCCTGGCTTTGTCCTTTAAGGTGATGGAGAAAAGACGACACTTGAATGCGTCCGTCATCGGCCTGATGGAGACCGCGCCTTCGAACCATTGCAAGTGCTGGAGGGGGTCGTCTTTCCCCACGTAGTAGGTCATCTCCAGCTCGCGAAACCCTTCCGGGACGGGAGCCGAAAGAACCAACTCGCAAAAGGGGGACCCTCTCGCCGGAGGTCTCGCCACTTCCACTCGCGCGACCATCTCCCCTGGCGAGACGACACTCGCGGGACTGGCGAAGAGCTCCCTGCCCTCCAGGTCTCGCCGACTTCCTTCTACCACTTTCTCCTTCCCTGGTCTCCCTCCCGGTGCGTCCTCGCCTACTCTTGCCGAGACGATCCTCTCCTGAGGCGCGAGACCAGGTGCCTGAGGTGTGGGGGGGGGGTCACGCAATCATCTTGCTGCGAGTTCTGTTGCAGCATGTCCATGATGCCTCTAATGGATGCCATGAACTCCTCTCTCCCAATGTATCCTCCCGGGTTCTGGGACCCGCCCTCGTGTCCTTCTCTAAGATCTCCTGCCATGGAGTAGTCCAAGGTTCTTCTGTGTAGGCTGCGATCCACGCTCACCGCACCAAAAATGTTGGAGCCAGTAAACCCGACTCCCCCTAAAGCTCGGATCTAAAACTGCAGCTCACACTTACTCTTTTCGAACCACCTCCTAGATGAGAATCTCAGAGGAACAGACCGCGGGCTTCAGCGCGAAGGTCCCACCTCTTACCCGGAAGAATTATCAATTCTCCCCCTCCCTAGCCAATGCTAAGCTAGGTGCCTTAGAAGAAGAAAAGAAGGGGCAACAACCTTCTATCAGGCACCTTACCGGTCTATTTATAGACCTCTGAATCTGAACTGCCATTAACCAAATTGAACCAACCGGAAATTACCAAAATACCCTTAGTCGGGTCTGCCAACAGCCAAACTTCGCCGTTCTAAAGGGTTATATGCAGACCACCAAGGGCAAAAGTGTAAAATCACCTGGGGCTAAAAAGGCGAACCACTTTCCACCTGAACCGGCCCTTTGACCAAACACTGAACCGACACTAAACCTCTCGCCGAACCGGCGCTTGGCGAGAGCGTCGCCTCGTGGGCGAGAGCTCTCCCCTCGGAGCCCTCTCGCCTAGCGAGTCGGCCCCCGCCCTGCGAGTGGCCCTTTCCCTGGGATCCATTCGCCTAGCCAACGGCGCGGCTCCCTCCTGGGTCCCACTCGCCTAGTGAGCAGCTCTCGCCCCGTGAGTGGCCCTTCCCCCGGGATCCACTCGCCTAGCGAGTCGGCTCTCGCTTGGGCCTATCTTGCCTAGTAAATAGCCTCCTCCTTAAAACTCATCTCGCCTTCTTTTCCTTGAGCCTTCTGCTCCTGCGAGCCCGAGGTTGTACATTACACATGATAGTTGTTTGGTCTCTGTGGACTGTTGGTTTGTGTTGGGACAAGTGGCCACCACCGCAGTTCCCTTTTGTGAGACGTTTGGGTCTGGAAGTCCGGTTTTGGACAATTTGGTCATCGACTCCGGCCCGGTTGTTTTTACCAATTGTTAATGATTCACATTTTCGAGCTGTTTGGTGCTCATTTGTTTCTTAGATCAGTTTATGTTATTTCATACTAATCTTTGCAGATTTTGTCGAAGCATGACTTTGTTCCGCACTTAGTGCAATGTTCTTTCAACTCCTTTATGACAGACTTTTACTTTATCTATTTTTATTTGGCTAATCAGCTGTGATTTCAGCATTCCGTATAGTCGGGTTTGGTAAACCCTTTTTTGCCTTTTTACTCATTACCTGCTTATTTTCATTGCCACTTGTATTTTCTTGCTGAGGTGTTATTCTTTTGAATGTCTCAGGTTCAAGGATGTAGCCGGTGGAGCGGCTGTGTTGGGTGGTAGCTTATGGACTGCAGTTATTGCAGTAGTTTTCCTCACCGTCGTGAGGTAGTTGTTGTTTTCAGTTTTAGTTCAGACTTGCATACTTTAGTGGGTTCGTGTCAGGTTGTAGAGGGCCACTGGTAGCTTCTTTTGGAATGTTAAATACTTTGCTAACTGCTAGTTAACCTTTTTGGGTTGGTTGTACTTGCTCTCTGGGAAGGCTTTATGCTAGGTTGCATGTTAGATATTTTAAAGTACAAAAATTATTATTATTACTTCATACATGTCATGTTTGAAATCAAAACCACTATATTTAGCGGCCGTAAAAACTACTTTCACTATTATTATAAATCTAGAGTCTTGCATAACATGATTTATTCTCTGAGGATGTTTATACTCATGTATGACCTCTAATCTTATAAATAAAGTACTTCCCGCAGTGTATAACTTTTTTTTTCTCGTGAACTAGATGAGCCAATGAGCCTAGGGATACGGCTAACCGCTTAACTTAAACTGGTTTTTCCCTAAATAACCCATGAATCTTTTATAAAAGTGTTAATTTAGAGTTTTGTTTGAGCGTCTGCAGTTATCCCCTGCTGACGTGACATCATGACACGCGTTTTCTCCTACTCTGATATATCGTTAAATGCGGAGAAAATGCGGGTTGTGACAGTTGGTATCAGAGGGATAGGTTGTTTGATAATTGGTCGAACAGCTATCTCAGGTTTGTGTTAGTTGTATAGTTTCATTTCATACACACACCGATGTGTCTTCAGTACGTCTTGGCTGAAGCATGAACACTACACTCATAAGCATGATAAGAAGTATACATGATATATTATGTAGTATGAGATGCATAATATGTATTTGTATATGGATCCTCATAGGAGGCAATATGTGACTGTTATGTAGTATGAGATGCATAACATCATCACATGAATGTGCATTAGATTTTTATTTTTCGTTGCATGCGATATTATGTAGTACGAGATGCATAATATTTTATGTGTATGCTGCTCATAACATGCATTAAGGCCTTTTTAGATTGCATAGCACAACATGCATGACATAACATTGCATCAACACACGTGTCAAGCTAAAGATTTACATGATGACATACGTACACACATAGTTTTGAGTCAAAATGAATAAAAATTCATGCATTCATGGTTTATGCACATGAGTCAGTAGGATGACGGTATATCATCCTAAGTTTAGGCATGACATCATAAATGAAAATCCCAGGGCAAGTTAGCAGCACGAGCAAATATTTAATTATGTGTTGTCTGAACTAAGTTGTTTGGTTCTAGCGGTTAAGCTAGGTTTTGATTAGATATCCGTTGTTTGTTTAGATGTCGCCTAAGCGTCCGGTGATGAGGTCGACTTCCCAGTCAGAGGGAGAATCGTCTGGTGCTCAGAGTGAGGCCGTGATAGAAGGATTGCGGCAGAGCAATGATGCTCTATCGAGGCAAATGCTGGAGATACAGTCGCAGATCCAAGCGTTGTTGTCAGTTGTTGCTAGTCGGCCGCCTAGAGTGCAGGACCCAGCTGTGGGTCAGACTGTTTCTGTTCTGTTCCCCCTGCTCCTCTGGTGCCCCCGGTGTTGTTGCCACCAGAGATGACGTTTATTTCACAATTCCAGAGATTAGGACCCCCTACCTATGATGTTAGAGCATATTTTATAGCTTTGGATGATTGAATTATAACCATCGAGGAGATGTTCTCATACTCAGGAGTTTCAGCAGACCAGAGGGTAATGGTCGCTGCTTATCAGCCCAAGGGACTTGCAAAGAGTTGGTGGCTAAGAGAGGAGGAAAACCTTAAGGATGGGTGTTTATGGGAATCCTTCAAGGAATTGGTGCTGAAAAAGTTTTTGCCGTCGGTCGAGAGGGACCGTGATGAATGATTTTCTGCATCTTAAGCAAATGCAACTCACTGTTAGCGAGTACGAGGTGGAATTCAACAAACTGTGCCGATTTACCCCTGACATGGTGTCTTCAGAGTCTAGTCGAGTTAAACGTTTTCTGGGTGGTCTTATGAATGACATCCAGGAGCTAGCTAGTGCTTATGGATCCGAAAGCTATGCTGAAGTTGTGGAGGCTGCTCTGAAGGTTGAGGCGATTGCCAATGCCAAGAACCGAGGTCAACAAATGAGAAAAGATAAGAGAAAGGCTGGTGAGGGTAAGAGTTCCCAAGAATTCGGTGCTGCTTTGAGGAAAAAGAGTAAAGAGATATGCAGTTTCTGTGGCCGGTCAGGCCATCCGTTCGAAAGATTTTACCAGAGACTAGGAGCTCAGAAGCAGGAGCAAGTTCATGCAATTCATAGTGCTCCTAAAGAAGATCTAGTTTCTTCTGCGTGTAAGCGGAAATGGCACGACGCTGCCCATTGTTGGTATAAGAACAAGATCTGCTTCCAATGTGGACAGAAAGGGCATGTTAAGTCGAAGCGCCCGCAGGTTCAGCCCCTGTTGCAACCGGTTCCACTTCAGGCCTTGCCGCCACCGCAGCAATTGGACAAGGGGAAGGACAAGCTGAACGTAGTGTCTTTGGAGGAGGCTCAGACGTCTACTCAAGTAATTTCAGGTTCGATTCTAACCTAGTTTTAGCTTTTAATTTGTAGCTGTAGTTTCGACGTTCGTTCCCTTAGTTGCGTATGTGATTTTATAAAAAAGTTTAAGGTAAAGAACCGCTGAGCGCGCGTTCTTTTCGATTCCGGTGCTACCCACTCGTTTGTGGCTAGGGCCTTTGTAGAGCGTTACCGTTTGACCCTCGATCGTGTTGGCGACGCGTTTAGTGTCAAGTTTCCCTCTGGCGAATCAGTGGTGTCAGACATTCAGAGTTGTCCGATCCTGTTAGGCGATTTTCTAGCTGTTGCTGATCTGATGGTGATAGACTTGGAAGATTTCGACGTGATTTTGGGCATGAACTGGTTGTCCAAGTATGATGCGGTCATCCAATGCAAGATCAAGCGTTTGGACTTCAAGATGGACAACGATCAGCCCAGGAGTGTTTATGGCTCTCAGCGCCAAGTTTCTCCGATTATTTCTGCGGTACGTGCTCAGAAGCTTGTAAATTCCGGATGTTTTGCCTGTTTGGTTTCGGTGCTGGCGACCGATGGTAGTTTTCCGCGTGTAGAGGAGATTGCTGTAGTGCGCGAGTTTCCTGATGTATTTCCTGATAATCTCCCTGGTCTTCCGCCTGAGAGAGACGTTGAGTTCGTCATAGATTTGGAGCCGGGACCCGTCCTATTATTAAGGCGTCGTAACGTATGGCCCCACGTGAGCTGGTGGAGCTGCGTACCCAGTTGGATGAGTTGCTGCAGAATGAATTTATCAGACCAAGTTCTTCACCGTGGGGTGCTCCTGTGCTGTTTGTGAAGAAAAAGGATGGATCGATGAGGCTGTGCATTGATTATAGAGAGCTGAATAAGGTAACCATCAAGAATAGGTATCCCCTGCCGAGAATAGATGACTTGTTTGATCAGTTGCGTGGTAGCAATGTGTTTTCAAAGATTGATCTTCGTTCAGGCTACCATCAGTTGAGGATTCGTGAGACGGATATTCCACGGACTGCGTTTCGTTTACGGCATAGATATTTCGAGTTTTTGGTGATGTCTTTTAGATTGACTATTGCACCCTCTGCTTTTATGGATATGATGAACATGGTAACCATCAAGAATAGGTATCCCCTGCCGAGAATAGATGACTTGTTTGATCAGTTGCGTGGTAGCAATGTGTTTTCAAAGATTGATATTCGTTCAGGCTACCATCAGTTGAGGATTCGTGAGACGGATATTCCACGGACTGCGTTTCGTTTACGGCATAGATATTTCGAGTTTTTGGTGATGTCTTTTAGATTGACTATTGCACCCTCTGCTTTTATGGATATGATGAACAGAGTGTTTAAAGATTTCCTGGACCGTTTTGTGGTCGTATTTATAGATGATGTTCTGGTATACTCCCGCAGTGCTGAAGAGCATGCACAACACTTGCGTTTAGTTTTGTCTACTTTGAGGGAGCATAAGTTGTATGCCAAGCTAAGCAAGTGTGAGTTTTGGCTTCCTCAGGTTTCTTTTCTGGGTCATGTGGTTAACAAAGATGGAATTTTTGTAGACCCCGAGAAGATAACTGCTGTTATGGATTGGAATAGACCTGCTACTCCCAAGGAGATAAGGAGCTTCCTAGGGCTATCAGACTATTATAGAAGGTTTGTGGAGGATTTCTCTACGTTGTCTGCGCCCTTGACTAAATTGACGCAGAAGAATGCAGCTTTTGTTTGGAGCGATAAGTGCGAAGAGGCTTTTCAGGAATTAAAAAGGAGATTGTGTACTGCTCCGGTTTTGGCCTTGCCTACCGAAGGACTGGAATATGCTGTGTATGTGGACGCATCGCACATTGGACTTGGTTGCGTGTTGATGCAAGAGGGCAAAGCGATCGCGTATTGGTCGAGGCAGTTAAAGGTACACGAGAAGTATTACCCTACGCATGAGTTGAAATTTGCAGCTGTGATTTACTCCTTGAAGTTATGGAGACATCTGTTATATGACGCTCTGTGTAAGATTTATACGGATCATAAGAGTTTGAAGTACGTCTTTACTCAAAAGGAATTGAATTTGCGCCAGCGAAGTTGGCTTGAGTATGTTGTCGATTATGATGTTGAGATCCAATACCATCCGGGCAAGGCTAATGTGGTAGCCGACGCCCTGAGTATGAAGTCAGCGAAATTTTTTTAACCTTTCTGTGGATTCGCTGGTGGAGGAATTTCTCTTGATGGATATATCGGTGGGGAGTAGCGACTCGCCCAACAGTTTGGAAGTATTAGAGCCTTCATGGATTACACTTACCAGACTACATCAAAGGAGGATCCTGATTTGCTGCACCTTTATAATAGAACTGCGAAAGGGCAATTACCAGACTTTTCAATTGATGACGCGTGTACCTTGAAGTACCGCGACAGATTTTGTATCCCCGCAGTTGAGGATATTTGAGTTAAGTTGTGCAAAGAGACGCATTGTTCTAGTGTGGCCTACCACCCCGGTTCTACTAAAATGTATAAGGATCTGAAGCAGATTGTTTGGTGGTATGACATGAAGGACGATATAACTAAGTTTGTATCAGAATGTTTTACTTGCAAACGAGTTAAGAACGATCATGGAAGGCCTGAAGGCAAGTTGACGCCTCTAGAAATTCCAAGTTGGAAGTGAGAGAGTATTTCAATGGATTTCATTGCTGGATTGCCGAGATCTCCCTGAGGACACGATTCAGTTTGGGTATTGTGGACAGATTGACGAAGTGTGCTTATTTTGTGCCGTTCAAGATCGACTACTTCATGAAGAAAATAGGTGAGTTATACTTTAATGAGGTTATCAGATTACATGGAGTGTCTGTCAGTATTATATCAGATCGAGACTCCAGGTTTACGTCTCGCTTTTGGAAGAGTTTACAGGAGGGCTGAGTACTGATTTGAGGTATTTCACCGCCTATCATCCGCAGACAAATGGTCAGAAGGAAAGAGTAAATCAGATCGTGGAGGATATGATCAGGTGTTATATTTTGGACCACGGAGGAGCGCGGGATGAGCGTTTGAGATTGATGAAATTTGCGTACAATAACAGTTACCAAGAAAGCTTGCAGATGACCCCGTTTGAGGCTCTGTATGGGAGACGTTGTAGGACTCCCTTGTTTTGGGCTGATGTTGGTGAGAGACCGTTGTTGGGTCCTAAAGCGTTAGAAGAGATGAATGTTTTTGTAAAGCATATTCGAGAGAAGCTTCGGATAGCTCAAGAGCGGTATGAGAAGAATGACAATCGGCGTTGGACTGATTTGGAGTTTGCTGTTGGGGACATGATATTTCTTAAGGTTTCCCCAATGTCCGGTGTTAAGAGGTTTGGTAAGAACCATAAATTGGACCCTAGGTATGTGTGACCTTTCAAAGTTGTGGAGCGTATTGGTGTGTCAGCTTATAGGCTGGAGTTGCCAGCAAGTTTTCCTAGTGTGCACGATGTTTTCTACGTGAGTCAGTTGCGGAAGTGTGTGCTGAGCAACATGCAAATTCTTGATGCTGTGCCCCAGTTGGAGCCTAATCTTTCATATGTGGAGGTGCCTGTTCGTGTTTTGGATACTCAAGATCGGGTATTGCGAAGGAAGACAATACCCATGGTTAAAGTTTTGTGGAAGAACCAGGACGTGGAGGCACGACTTGGGAGTTGAAGTCAGCTATGAGGGAGGCTCATCCTCATATGTTCTCCTAATGTTTTTGGTAAGTGTTTTCTTTGATAGCCTTTGGTTACTTTTATTTTTTTTTGGATTTGATCCTTTTTATGTCGAGTTTCAGGACGAAACTTTTTTTTAGGGGGGGTGGCTGTAACGCCCCTGATTTTTCAGTATTTATTTTAAATCCCGTAGTGACGTATTTTTGACGGCAGAGCGTTACGTTGACGCGTAGTTAACGAGTGTTGTTTGTTGGGGCATGAGTTTGCTCAGTGGGTTTCCCTGTGTGGTTGGTTTTGGCTTGGTTATGCACCTTCCCTCGCGAGTCGGGTCTGTTTTGGTGACTTGGTGGAGCTTTTTATAGGGATGTGGTGACATTTTATCTTCGGGTGGTGTTTTACCCGAGTTTGGTTTGTCGAATTTGGATTTCGACTTCGCCGTTAGATTCGTAGCGTCGGTATTTAGCTACGGTGCGATTTTCGTAAGATTCTGAGTTGGTTTGGATTTCGGGTCGTTTTGACGTTATTTAATTAATTAATAATATATATTATATTTACAAGTATAAATAGGAAATCCGTCGCGTCAAACCCTATTCCTATTCATCTTCTTCCCGAACCCGAGCGGCAGCCGTTTTCCCGAGCGGAAGTGGAGCGGCATCCCGCGTGCCTTCGGCCGGTGATTTCCAGCTATTTGGTGGTCGGATTCCTCGATAGATTAGAGATTTGGAAAGCTCTCGCCGAGATCTACCCGATCGTGGTAAGCTTTTCTCGATTCCTCGATTTTTAGGCATTAGGGTTAGAGATTTTGACCTCCTTTTTCCCCCAAAAGTTTCAGGAAACGTTGCTAAGGTCATTTGGCGGCCGATCCTTGTCGCGGTGCGAGCGGGAGGTGTTTTTTCGGAGTTTCAAGGCAAGTGGATTTTCCCCCTTGCATGTTTATTTCTTGCGTATTTTCTTCCTTTCTTTCCTCCTCCCTTAGAGAGTAGGACTAGAGTATGTTAACTATGAAAGATCTCCTAAGAGTAGGGCAAGTTTTCGGCCAAGGCATGGAGAGTGGGTTTAGAGGTTAAGTAGAATTTGACGTATATTAAAAGGTAGTATTCGGTGGGTTTGGGTTAGAAATTCACCGAGTATCGTAGCCAGATTCGTCGAGTATCAATAGTTCAGCCTAAGGATAATTCAGCGTATTTATTGGGCAGAATTCGTCGAGTATGAATTAGGGGTAGGAATTCGTTAAGGTAAATTCGTCGAGTAACATCTAATTCGTCGAGTATAGATATATTTGCTTAAGACCATTTCGTCGAGTATCGACTGGCGCGATGTCGAGTGAGGAAGATTCGTCGAGTGTTGACTGGCGTAGCGTTGAGTGTACTCGCCTATTCGTCGAGTATGGCTCAAGCTTGGGAGCGTTGAGTGACCGTGCCGCCAAGTACAAATCATCGAGTATCATTAGTCTAGTCGTCGAATGTCTTTAGCATTCGCCGAGTATCGCTAGTCTTTTTCGCCGAGTGTGGTAGAAATTCAT
Source organism: Platanthera zijinensis (assembly GCA_039513925.1). Taxonomy (NCBI): domain Eukaryota; kingdom Viridiplantae; phylum Streptophyta; class Magnoliopsida; order Asparagales; family Orchidaceae; genus Platanthera; species Platanthera zijinensis. The sequence continues at coordinate 5,272,472 of CM077091.1, read as the reverse complement.
CGAGTATCCTTATAGTTCGTCGGGTATACTCGCCGAATTTGGCCAGGACTTAGAATATTTTGCCGTTTCGTGTAGGATTTGTCTTGTATGGCCCTTAAGTGATCTTAGGGCTTGTTTAGACATTTCTTTGAGGTTTAGGCTTGGATATTGATTTGGGGTGTTTGGGTTTGATGTTTCTTCGGCTATGGGGGTTGGTAGTGGATAAAAGACCACCAACTGAGCGCCAGTTTGTGGATCATTACACATGGTAGTTGTTTGATCTCTGTGGACTGTTGGTTTGTGTTGGGACAAGTGGCCACCACCGCAGTGCCCTTTTGTGAGACGTTTGAGTCTGGAAGTCTGGTTTTGGACAATTTGGTCATCGGCTCCGGCGCGGTTGTTTTTACCAAGTGTTAATGATTCACGTTTTCGAGCTGTTTGGTGCTCATTTGTTTCTTAGATCAGTTTATGCTATTTCATGCTAATCTTTGCAGATTTTGTCGAAGCATGACTTCGTTCTGCACTTGGTGCAATGTTCTTTCAACTCCTTTATTGCAGACTTTTACTTTACTTGTTTTTATTTCGTTAATCAGCTGTGGTTTCAGCATTCCTTATAGTCGGGTTTGGTAAACCCTTTCTTGCCTTTTTACTTATTACTTGCTTATTTTCATTGCCACTTGTATTTTCTTGCTGATGTGTTCTTCTTTTGAATGCCTCAGGTTCAAGGCTGTAGCCGGTGGAACGGCTGTGTTGGGTGGTAGCTCGTGGACTGCAGTTGTTGCAGTAGTTTTACTCACCGCCGTGAGGTAGTTGTTGTTTTCAGTTTTAGTTCAGACTTGCATACTTTAGTGGGTTCGTGTCAGGTTGTTGAGGGCCACTGGTAGCTTCTTTTGGAATGTTAAATACTTTGCTAACTGCTAGTTAACCTTTTTGGGTTGGTTGTACTTGCTCTCTGGGAAGGCTTTATGCTAGGTTGCATGTTAGGTATTTTAAAGTACACAAATTATTATTATTACTTCATACATGTCATATTTGAAATCTAAACCACTATATTTAGCGGCTGTAAAAGCTACTTTCACTATTATTATAAATCTAGAGTCTTACATATCATGAGTTGTCCTCTGAGAATGTTTATACTCATGTAGGACGTCTAATCTTGTAAATAAAATACTTTCTGCAGCGTATAACTATTTTTTTTCTCGTGGACTAGATGAGCCAATGAGCCGAGGGATACGGCTAACCGCTTAACTTAAACTAGATTTTCTCTAAATAACCCGTTGATCTTTTATAAAAGTGTTAAGTTAGAGTTTTGCCTGAGCGTCTGCAGTTATCCCCTGCTAACGTGGCATTATGACACACGTTTTCTCCTACTCTGATATATCGTTAAATGCGGAGAAAATGCAGGTTGTGACAACGGCTCCGCCGCCGGTAGCAACCCAGGTTTTCCTCCTTCCCTGGAAACCTGGAGAAACGGGAGGGCGGCACAGCGCGGGTCACGGGAGGGCGGCACAGCGCGGGTCACGGGAGGGCGGCACAGCGAGGCTTTTCTCCCGCGATTTTTTGATCCTGCAGAAACGCTGGCGGCTGGAATTGTAGGCGGAAAAACAAACGGGTTTAACACCTGTTATTGCGTTTTGATAAAATAAAACGTACTTAAACGCTAAAACAAACGAAGCCTTAGGCTTTATTTGGCACGGCGGTGGCGGGAGCAGCCGGCGGGTGGAAAGGGAGAGTTGGAACTAAAGAAGGGGAGGCGGGGCTGGAAACTAAACAGATCGGCTCTGTTGCTCAGGGCGGGTGGGAGCAGACACGGCAAACAGCACCGCCGACCATTTGTTTACCCGCCGTGCACCCGCCGTGCGGCAGGGTTTTCCGCAAACGTGGGGTGAAAACGCCGCGCCAAACGCGGCCTCTACTCCTAGCTTCGTCTCTACTCCTAGCTGTCTTCTCCCTTGCCTCTTTCCCTTCGTCTCTACTCCTAGCTTCGTCTCTCGTTTTCAGTCTTCATCTATGGTATCTAGTTTACAACTCTAGCGTCGGTGATCCCGCCGGCGAGCTCGTAATGACCTAGGGTTGCTACAATGGTGCTCTAGTTGATTTTCCACTCCCAGCTCACTGTTTTTGCAATTTCTTTCTACTGCCATTCTGTGGAGTTTCATTCCTCCAATGGCCTTGCTGATCGACATCATTTTGAAGTCATTTCTTCTATCAAGAATTTCAAGATTTCCTAATTCTGTCTCCATATTTCCCAGTTTTCTCATTGAATTTGTTTACCAAAACAGCAAAAAAAAAACACTACAATCAAGATTTCGGTCCCCTCCACATGTAGCTCCTTAATCTATTCACAGCCTCGGGACCTGACTGGAAATCTTCATAAGCTGCGGCGCAGCTGCTGGAGTTACCTGATATTGGCCTGCATTTTGGGCTCACCCTGCCACTGCGGGCTTGATCGTCTATCAAGACTTGAAGCCGAAAGGAGAACCATCCGCGCACGTTGTTTCCATTCTCTGTTCGGCGAGAAGAATCTTTGGAGACCTAATCTTTTTCCTAGTGACTCACACGCTAGATTTTTTGCTGATTACCCAAGATCCTCCATTGGAGGCCTTCAAGATCCACCTTCGACCGCAAACTACGAGTTTTGTTTCCACTCTTGACAACCTTCCCGATCCATCGCAAGTTTGAAGTCTTAACAAGATCAAAAATTCATCTTCATCGACAAATTTCTAGTAGGCCAGATATTAAAAAATCCGGCAAGATCTGTAGCAATTTCTTCACATCTTGTCCAACTGTTTCTCCTGAGAAATGAAAGGTTGATGATCCTTACCTTAAGAATTCTTGTTTGGATTCCGCCGAGGAATTCCAGGCTTACCGCTAAGGGAAGAAAATAAAGCAACTCATGCGACGTTGATTTATTGATCAAGTTCAAATCGAGAAAGACATTGAGAATTCCAACTGCTTCACCACCTTTCGGTCGTGTCTCCGCCACTCGATCCACCAGGCCGAAGAGAAGACCTCTCAGACTACTTAAATATGCATGGTCCTACTCTTGACCAGTATTTAACTGCAGTGTTGACTGCACACCCACAAATTTTTGGAACACCACCAACAATCATTTTTTGAACCGCCTTCCTTTATTTCAGGTGTTTCTTGATCTCACACCGTCGTCGCTCCAAGTTTTTACGGCGCTGCCATTGCTCCATCATCTATGCAAAGTATCTCTCATCGGGCTCATACGCATCGAATTCCACCCCTAGAAATAGGCTCTCACAGGGCTCATGCGCATCAAATTCCACCTCCATTCATGGCTTCCAACAACTCCACATCCACTCGGTTGAAGGATTTGACCACCAGTAAGAAAATTCTTTAGAAATAACTTGTCACCCAACAAGACCAACATAATTCTTTTCATCAAGAAACCCAAGCACATTTCAGTTAACAGTCCTCTGATCAAAATTTCTCTAAAAATTTGCCAAAATTTGATCACTTTGCTCGATCCTCATCGCCACCTGGTTTCCATTGGTCATCATATGGATCCACTTGCTCACCTGTAGAGGGATTTCAATCTATTTGTCACATTCACGATGCATGGGATCAAAACCCGATTAAGGTGGACATGTAAAAGATTGTTGATGATTTTCGTGTTCGCTCAAGAAGTCGTCAAATGATGGCGGACATGCAAGAAATTATTGATGACATTGATACTCATCAATGGAAACAACTATTGCACCTTAAAAGATTGGATGATTTGAAGAAGGCTTGCATCGAGGACGAGGAACACGTAGCCATCAAAGCAAACATTCTTCTTGAGGGGCCAATTATGGCAAACACATTTTCTCCACCATCTGAAGAGTTGTCATTTGTGTTGGTTGATCTTGATATTTTCGACAAATTAAAAATTGTCACGACACAATCACATCGGATGCATATGTATCTTTCCAAGAAAACCTTATTATGACCTCTTCAAACATGTATTTCTGCAATGATGTGCCAAGGAAGGATGCAAAGTTCTTTATTGATGACACTCATTCCGAGAATTATGATCTGGACTCATTGTTGACAGTGGTCCTAGTAGAAATATTTGGTCTAAAGTTCATTACTTCCATACTAATTTCTTGGATGATTTGCTTACATCGCCCCCAACGAATTTTATTCGTTTCATAAGTCGCAAGCTAGAGAAAGGAAGACAAGAGTTTTAAACCAAGTAAAATGCATAAAAGATGAAATAGATATAATTTTGACGGATAATGTGGATATTAAAGAGCGATGAAAAAGATACTTTTATCAACTCTATAATAAAACAAATGACAATGAATTGAATTTAGAGGAGTTAAGTAAATCAGAGTAGTATAGAAACATAACGTTTTTGTTGAGAGAGCACAAAACTTGTATGTATTTCTTGTGTATGTAAATACAATGAGAGAATACAAATATATAGGAGAGAGAAGGAGAGAAGAAATCCTATACAAGATGTGGGACTAAGAAGAGAAGAAGGAAAAAACAATAAAGAAAGGAGCCCAATAATGGGTCTTTTACATGGGCTTTTCTAACACTCCCCCGCAAGCTGGAGCGTACAAATCGTATGCGCCAAGCTTGGGCAAGCACTGATAGAAGAGGGTGCTGGAAAGAGCCTTAGTGAGAACATCCGCAACTTGTTCAGTCCCCGGAACATGCTTCAGGTCAAGCTTCGTCATTTGAACCTTTTCCCGGATGAAGTGACGGTCGACTTCAATATGTTTTGTTCTTTCGTGGAAGACCGGGTTCTTGGCTATATGTATAGCAGCTTGACTGTCACAGATGAGGAGAGCCGTGGAAGGGAGCTTTACACCCAAATTGGTAAGAAGACTTTCAAGCCAAGTTAGTTCAGAAACCACCGAAGCCATTGCCCGGTATTCTGCCTCAGCTGATGTTCGAGCAACGACAGCTTGTTTCTTGGTTCGCCAGGTAATCAAATGTCCTCCAAAATATGTGCAAAAACCACTGGTTGTCCGTCGATCATTAAGGGAATCAACATAATCAGCATCAGAATATGCGACCAATGTTGGAGCTGAAGATGAGGTTTTGTATACCAATCCTTGATCATGAGCCGTTTTAAGGTATCTGAGAATGCGTTCAACGGCCTGATGATGAGATCTTCGAGGGGAATGCATATATCGACTAACAATACCAACATCAAAGGAAATATCCGGTCTGGTAACTGTGAGGTAGATCAATTTTCCAACGAGACGACGATAGTATTCAGGATTCTGGAGTAGATCTGAGTCAGAATCCTGAGCGCATAACTTGTGATTTGCATCCATTGGGGTGTCAATCGGCTTACAACCTGAATAACCAGCATCATGGAGGAGCTCGAGACAATACTTCCGCTGAGAGAGGACGAGACCATCCGGCCGTCTAGCAACCTCAAGATCCAAAAAGTATCGAAGGGGCCCCAGATCTTTTGTTTGAAAAACTGTGCTCAGATGTAGTTTGACCTCCTGTATTCCTTTCGAGTTGTCTCCAGTAATTATGATATCATCAACGTAAACTAACAAAAGAACCGTTCCCGTTCGGTGACGAGTGAACAATGAGAAGTCTGCCGAGCTCCGAGTAAAACCAACCTCCCGAAGGGCCTTACTGAACTTATCAAACCACGCCCGTGGGGATTGTTTGAGACCATACAGAGCTTTCCTAAGGCGACAGACCTGAGACTCCCCCGTGGTCTCAAACCCGGGAGGTTGCCTGCATATACACTATTTCCTGGAGATCACCATTCAGAAAGGCATTCTTAACATCCAGTTGGAGTAAGGGCCATCGACGATGGACAGCCACAGAGATGAGGACCCGAACGGTGTTCAGTTCGGCCACAGGAGAAAAGGTTTCTTCATAGTCAAGACCCTGTTGTTGAGTGAAGCCACGAGCCACCAGGCGAGCTTTCAGTCTGTCAATTGTCCCATCAGCAGCATGTTTGATGACAAAGACCCACTTACACCCAACCAGTTTCTGACCCGGAGGAAGGGGGCCGAGAGTCCATGTTTGGTTGGCCCAAAGAGCAACCATTTTCTCCTCCATGGCGGCCTGCCAGCCAGGATGTTGGAGCGCCTCCTGCACAGAGGTAGGAACAGAAACCGAGGACAGTGAAGTAGCAAATGTCCGAAGGTGGGGAGAGAGGCGATGTAGAGAGACAAAGTTCGCCATCGGATGAGCAGTAGAGGCGGGCACCGGATCAACAGGGCACGGAGAAGCCGAGGTCGAGGCCGACTGTATAGGGGCAACGGAATGAGGAAGGCGGCGAGTATAGACACGTATAACAAGCGGCTTGGACGAAGCAGGAGTTGGGTCAGGAAGAACCTGTGGAGGAGGCGCAATAACGGGGATGACAGGTTGTGGGAGGGATGGCTGTAGAGTTGTCGGTGGTAGAGGTGTGGGTAGAGGAGGAGAGAAGAAAGGTTGATCCTCCCGGAAGGTAACATCAGCAGATACGGAGACTTTCCGGGTAGCCGGGGAATAACACACATAGCCTTTCTGAGTACGGGAATATCCGACAAAAATTTATTTATCCGCCCAGGGATTCAACTTGTCCGTGGACGGACCTAGAAGATGGACGAAGCAGGTGCAGCCAAAGACGCTGGGTGTAATAGGGAAGGACGGAGCGGAGGGAAAGAGGAGGGTGAACGGAGTGGCATGGTGGAGAACCGAAGAAGGGAGACGGTTGATTAGGAAGCAAGCAGTGGAGACCACAAAGTTCCAGTAAACTTTGGTAACATGCATGTGAAGCATGAGGGAGCGGACAACGTCAAGCAGGTGTCTGTTCTTTCGTTCGACAATACCGTTTTGCTGGGGGGTGTAGGCACAGGATGTCTGATGAATAATACCGAACTCGACGCATATATTGGCAAATTCGTGGCTAGTGTATTCGCGAGCATTATCAGTGCGCAACGTTTTTATGATAGTGGAGAATTGCGTACGAGTTTCTAACACAAAGACCCGGAATACGCGAGGAAGCTCAGAGCGATCACGTAGTAAGTAAAACCACGTCATGCGAGAGTAATCAACAATAAAGGTGATAAAGTAGCGGTAACCGGAAATACTACTAACTTTGAAAGGACCCCAAACATTGGAGTGAACTAAATCGAAAGGAGCTGAGCTCCGAGTACAATGCGCGGGAAAAGAAGAACGCGGCTGGTTGCCGAAAATACAAGAGTCACATTGAAAAGGAGGAAGAGATACATCAAGAAGCGCCTTCTGGAGGGCTGGCAGAGGGGCATGCCCAAGACGGTGATGCCAATTGACGGATGAGATGGAGGAGATGGAGGAAAGGACGGTTGGAGATGCATCGAGAAGGTAGAGCCCATTTTGCAGTTGACCCTTACCAATGGTAATCCACGTCCGCCGATCCTGTATAAAAAAACAGAGGAGATGAATGTGACAGAACAATCCATATCATTAGTAAGACGACCAATAAAAAGTAAATTAAATGGGGATCCCGGAACATAAAGGGCCGAGCGAAGAGAGATGGAGGGGGTGAGGGAGAGGTTAGCACAGCCAGAGACCGGAATAAGCGCCCCATTAGCCACAGTGATACACTTCGGATGAGGAGCATCCGAGAACTTGGGCGGCCGCAGCGAGGTGATGTGATGAGTGACACTTGAGTCCAAGATCCAGCGCGGACTGGAGGAGAAACAAGCCATATCTGCAGCGGAGGTGGAGGCAACAGAAGCGGATGGAGGGCTGAGCAGGCCATGAAGTTGCTGGAGCTGGAGGCGGACGGCCTCAAGGTCGGTGCCTGTGGCAGAAGAGCCGTCAGCTGCAACAGCAGCAGTCGGACGAGGAGGGTAGCCATGTTTCTTGTAGCAAACAGCCTCAGTGTGGCCGTCCCGACCGCAATAGGAACACTTTGGGCGGCCCAGACCATCACGCCCCCGTCCGCGGGAGCCCGAACGTCCACCACGAGCAGAAGACGGTGGGGGAAGTAAGGGGGGAAGGGTCTGCTGGCGAAGGGCCGGAGAGGAGGGTGCAAGAGTATCCGGGTGCGGTGTCACTCGAAGGAGCATAGAGCAAACATCAGATAAGGAGTAGTTGCCGATGCCAGAACCTGAGCACAGATACTCTGAAGGTGTGTCGGGACACGAGCCATCATCATTGCAATACAAACGGCCTCCTTTTGTGCGCGCTGAGCAGCAAGATTAGTGATAGAAGGATGATGCTGAATCCAAGTCTCTGCAAGAGTCTTAGCACGAGCAACAAAAGATGTCATGTCCGCAACCCTGCCAGCATCGAGAGCCTGAAGATCGGTAATAATGTTATAGAGGTGCTGGAGGCTGTCCTTGCCGGAGTATAAGGAATGGAGCTCATCCCACATAGCGTTGGCCGTCTCATGATACATGACCATTTGGTAGGGCTCACCCTCCAGGGAATTGAAGAGCCACGTCTAAACACGACCGTCATTGCGCAACTAGTCCTTGGTAGTAGGAGAAGGAGGTCGCTGAGTGAGATGATGAACAAGGCCTTTGGCCTGAAGAACTCGGCGAACCGAGTGCACCCATGGGATAAAGTTCTTCTTTCCAGACAGGGAGATGGTGGTGATCCGCAGCCCATCACGGATTTCAGGAGGAGCCGGGCGGTCTGCAAAGGGGTTAGCTGGGCGGTCTGCAGAGGGGTTAACCGCCTGGCCGGTGGAATCAACGGAGGATCCCATGAAGCCCGGAGAGGCCGCAACGAGCAGAAATAGGGCGCGACAGGAAGAAGAGGTCGCCGCGGGAGAGCTCTTGCATGACAAGCCCGCGCGGTTCAAAGACGAGGCCGCAGCGGGTAGTCAAGGCGACAAGAGCAACGACAAGCACTAAGAGAGAACTCTTGTACGACAAGCCCGCGCGGTTTATAGACGAGGCCGCAGCGGGTAGTCAAGGCGACAAGAGAAGCGACAAGCACTGAGAGAGAAAGGGAGGCCGCGACTGGAGTGCGGATAGACAGACCGCACGGTCACAGTGAACACACTAGCGACCAGAGAGTGAGCGACAAGAGAGTTCGGCTCAAGCAGAACACGGGATTAGGCGCAGCGGTTAGGGATAGAGACCGCGCGAAAAGGAGAACCGGCGAGAAGGAGAACTCGCGCGGCAGAAGGCAGCGGGAGGGAGGCGGTCTGGGCGGTTAGAAAATGGGAGACCGCAGGGACCGTGAACCTCCCTCTGATACCATGTTGAGAGAGCACAAAACTTGTATGTATTGCTTGTGTATGTAAATACAATGAGAGAATACAAATATATAGGAGAGAGAAGGAGAGAAGAAATCCTATATAAGATGTGAGACTAAGAAGAGAAGAAGGAAAAAACAATAAAGAAATGGGCCAAATAATGGGCCATTTACATGGGCTTTTCTAATAGTTTTATCGTAAAATTCAAGTATCAGAGGTAAATGATGCTTTAAAGAAGATGAAAAATGGAAAGGTGGTTAAACTAGACGATATACCTATCAAATGAAAATGTCTAGGGAATGAAAAAATTTTGTGGCTTACATGTTTTTTCATTAAAATATTGAAGTTAAAGAGAATGACAGAGCAATTGAGAGAAAGTATTTTGGTACTTTTGTATAAGAACAAATGAGATATACAAAATTGTGTTAATTACAGAAAAATTACATTGATGAGTCATACCATGAAATATGAGAACGAGTAATAGAAAGGAGAGTAAGATCGGAGACTAACATCTCGGAGAATCAATTTGGATTCATGCCAGGGAGGTCGACCATGGAAGCTATACATCTCTTGAGTAGACTCATTGACAACTACCCAAAAAGAAAATGAGATTTGCATATGCTATTTCTCGATCTTGAGAAGGCTTATGATAGAGTTCCAAGAGAGATCTTATGGAAAGTCTTAGAAAAAGAGGTGTAAATGTATTATACATTGACATAATCAAAGATATGTATACAAATTCAGTGACAAGGGTGTGGACATCTAGAGGATTAACATAAGAATTTCCTATCACTGTTCGCTTACATCAAGGTTCAACTTTAAGGCCTTATCTCTTTTCCTCATCTTAGATGAGCTCACCAGACATATCCAATAAGCAATACATTGGTGTCTATTGTTTGCGGATGATATCGTTTTGGTTGATGAGATGCTCGAGGGTGTAAACGCAAAACTTGAATCTTGGCGAGACACTTTAGAAAAGAAGGGTTTTAGGTTGAGTAGGACAAAGACGGAGTATATGGAGCTTAAATTTAGCAGTGCACGAAGGGCGGATGACTTCGTTATTAAGTTGGGTGATCAAGATATTTCCCATAATGAGTGTTTTAAATATCTTGGATCGATAGTTCAAAAAGACATAGGTATTGATAAAGATGTGACATATAGAATTCAAACTGGTTGGTTGAAGTGGAGAGGCGCGTTAGGGATCTTATGTGATCATAAAGTACTATTAAAACTTAAGGGCAAGTTTTACCGTACTGCACTCAGACGCGGATCTATGATCATCCATGTTATCAAAGGCGCACCTAAGGCTCAAGACTCACCAGACTTAAAGGTTTGCGCCTTTGTGCGTCTTATTTGAGCCTTTAGAATATAAAATGCGTGTTTGAGTGAGATTTTTGTTGTAAATTTTTTTCTTCAAAAAAAAATATAAGAACTCAAAAACTTTGTATTGATTTAGTATTTGTGAAAGATAATTGTGCTTTGAGACTTAAATATGATGCAAATGACTACATTGATTTTATTTTTAAGAGATATAAACGATAGTAATAAATGTTAATTAGTACACTAGATGAAGAATTTGATTGAAAAACTGAAATGATGTTTGATGTTGATTATTTAAAATGGATGTGGTTGCGCCTTACCTTCGTCAGGCGCGCGCTTGTGCCTTGAGCTTTGTGTCTAGGCTCCAAGACCCCTTTGTGCCTCGGTGCGCCTTTAATAACTAAGATGATCATCAACTGACCCTGCCCAATTAGTATTAGTGAACACTTCAATGGATAATTCTTTGTTCGGAGAAAACAAAATGCCACGTCCCGAAGAGGTTTTGAGATATCTAAGAATCCGATTGGCAACATCTAAGTGGTGAGATTTGGGAGCATGCATGTATTAGCTGATAACACCAAGATATATCCGGGCGAGTATGTGATAGATAAATGAGTCTCCCCACCAGCCGTTGAAAGCTATTGGACCCCGTGACAGGTTCTCCACTATCCCTCCCCAATCTATGGTTCGCTTCAATGGGGGTGTCAGCAGGTCTACACCCACTCTTCCCCGTAGTCCAACAAGTCAAGGATGTACTTTCTCTGTGAGATAAATATACCGTGCTTTAATCTGACAACTTCAATGTCAAGGAAGTACTTGAGGTTACAAGATCTTTTACCTCAAATTCACTCGCCAAACTTTTCTTTAGATTTCCAATTTCTTCCATATCATCACCAGTTATGATAATGTCATCCACATACACAATTAACACCGTCAATCTCCCTTGTCTGTGGCTTACAAATAGTGTATGATCTGCATTACTCTGGGTATACCCAAATGTCACAATTGCTTGTTAGAACCTCCCAAACCAAGCCCTCAATGATTGTTTAGGCCGTATAGAGTCTTCTTCAATCTGCATACCTTTTCCTCAGATCCCTCAGAGGTAAGACCAGGAGGGAGAGACATATAAACTTTCTCTTCCAAATCTTCATGGAGGAAAACATTCTTCACGTCCAACTGTCTGAGACTCCACCATTTGCAAGCAGCACACGAGAGCAGATTCAGATCGAATTCATCTTTGCAATTGGAGTAAAGGTTTCCTAATAATCAATCTCGGCCGATTTGGTGTATCCTCTGGCCACGAACCTAGCCATGTAACAGTCCACCAGCCCTTGGGGGTTTTGTTTTACCGAAAAATCCACTTACATCCAACCACCGTCTTGCTGTGATGAAGGTCAACAAGGTCCCATGTGTAATTCTTCTCAAGGGCAAACATCTCTTCCTGCATATCATCTTTCCTCTCTTGATTTATTAGAGCTTCCTGCCACGAATAAGGTATGGAAATGGAGGACAGAGAAATGACAAAGGCTCTATGCTGGGAGGACAATGAGTCATAAGTCACATAATGAGATAAAGGATGTCGAGTGGAGACACAGTTACCTTGAGGACTGGTAGACGGATCAGGCGTGAATGCAAGTATAATGTGCAGTAGCTTCCTGTTCGTGCCCCTTTGCTGACGAGTATAAACCCGCAAAGGAGGAGTAGGGCGAGAAGGCAGAGGCAGCAGTGGAACCACAGACAGTGGCAGAACCACAAGAGGGATAGTAGGAGGAGAGATAGTAGACTGATATGGAGGAGATATATAGGTATGGGAATACAGGGGAGTTCACTTCCTCGGTAATAGTCTCCCCCTGAAGTGAGCTCCCATAATAGGACTCGAATTCCGGGAAAGTGACTCCATAGAGACAAATGTCTTGCGGGTCACAGGATGAAAACACTTATACCCATTTTGAGTGTTGGAGTATCCAATGAAGACATACCGAAGTACACGAGGATCAAGCTTGGAGCTATGAAGCACGGATACTTATTTAAAGGAAGCGTACCCGTACCAGATACGTATACGGTACCGGTACGTACCCGATACTCGACGAATACACCTATGTGGATACACTTGGACTTAACACATTATTTTGCATATTGTGATAGGAGTTTGTTTTTCTAGACTAAACAAAAGTTGGCTCTATGCTAGGAAGCGTTTGTACATTCAATCAAGTTGTGTATTTATACCTAGTATGTTTCTGGTAAATGTACGTTTCTATTACAAGTACGTGTATTAAACGTGTTGATACGCCACAAGTTATTAACAAAACGGCTAACTTGTTTCTAAACTAATCGGAGATTGAAGATGTTGATCTCTAACAATGAAGAAGAAGAAAAAAAAGACTGATGAGTAGACTTAAAATTTTATCTCTTTTGGTTAAACATGCAAGATGTTAACTTTTGTAATATTTATGAATGCTTAATGTTTGAAAAGTTCATATTATGTTGCATTGATTTGTGGACTTGTACTTTAAGTTATGATTAATGTTTGATATTTCGATGTTTTGAGAACTACTTATTGCACTTGTAATATATATATATATATATATATATATATATATATATATATAATTTGTTATAACGTACCATGGCATACCCGTATCATTGTTTTTTAAATTTTTCCGTACCGTCGTACCGGGTACGTATCGTATTGGGTACATGTACCTGTACCTGTGCTTCCTAGGCTTGGATGTGTGGTGCACATGGACAAAACACACATCCAAACATACGAAGGGTGAGGTCGTCGGGGAGGATATTGAGAGTTTCTAACAGAGTTTTGTGGTTGAGGATACGAGTTGGCAAGTAATTAATAAGATGCGTAGCTGTGAGAACATCGCCCCCAGTAGTATTTGGGTAGGTGCATCTGAAGAAGTGAACAACGAGCAACCTCGAGAAGGTGACGATTCTTTCGCTCGGCGACCCCATTCTGATCAGGGGTGTACGGACATGAAGTTTGCTAGATGATACCCCAGTCATGCAGATAGCGTTCAAAGTGAGAGTCAATGTATTCACGAACATTATCACTTCGCAATATTTTTACCGTGACATTGTATTGGGCCGTAATCATGTTGTGTAAACACTGAAATAACGAGAAAATGTCATATTTGCTTTTCATGAGATAAACCCATGTGCACCGAGAACATCAGTCGATAAAAGTGACAAACCATTTGCACCTAGAAATAGAAGCAACCGGGTTAGGGCCCCAAACATCAGAATGAATAATCTCAAATGGTGTAGCGTAAGGAGGGGACATTCGAGGAAGAGAGCCCCGCTTGTGCTTACCCACTTCACATACATCACAACGAAAAATGTTAAAAACAAAGGACGATATAACAGGAAACAATAATTTCATAACATAGAAAGAGGCATATCCGAGGTGACAGTGCCAAGAATCCAATGTAGAAGATGAAGCCACATGAAGAGCACTCAGAGAGGATGTAGAAGTCGAGCTTGAAAGGTCAAACTGTTATAGTCCATCGCACAATTTACCATATCCAATCACCTTCCCCGTCGTCAGGTTCTGAAAGATACAAGAAGAGGGGAAAAAGTCACTGAGCAGTGCATAGAGTTAGTCAATTGACTGATAGAAAGAAGATTTTGATTAAACTTAGGAACATGGAGAACGGACGAGAGAGTACAGAAGAGTAGAGAATGGTTCCTTTGCCAGCAATAGAGGAAAAAGAACCATCAACAACACTCACACTGTCACGACCCGATAAGGGAGAGTAGGATACACAACCTGAAGCAGTGCCAGTCATATGATCTGTCGCTCCGCTGTCAATGATCCACTAGGTTGGGGCGTGGCTGGTAGCAGAAGAGTGGCGCAACGGAAGTGTGGTGGACCCATAACCCACAGGTCGGAGGATCGTAACCTCCCTCTGATACCATGTTGAACGGAGGAAATGAAATTGAATTATTGAAATAAGGAGCATTCCCTTATATATGGGAGTGACAACATACAAGCAATCACCAAAAATAAAACCATAGTATAACAGTTTGGACATGTACAAAGGAGACCATTAAAGGCACGTGTTAGGCGTGTGAGAGTCTAATGACTAGTCATGTTAAACGAGGGAGTGGTAGACCAATAAATACTTGGAATGAAACTATAAGGAAAGATATGACATCTTAGCCATTAGTGAGATTATGACAAAAGATAGGACACAATGGCGACAAAGGATCCATGTAGCCGACCCCACTATAGTGGGATAAAGGCTTGAGTGTTGTTGTTGTATAATTGACGAGGTCGTCGTTTGATAGACATGGTAGGAATGTAAGGGAGTCACATGTGAATGGCATATTTGTAATTAGATGATGTACGAGAGTCATATATGAATTGCATGTTTGTAAATACATGATTAGTCATATTGGGTTATTAGGTTATAAATATAGCCTAATGTGTTGTAATGGCATATGAAAAAAGATTAATAAAGTTTAGTAGTTCTCTTAGTTGTGTTCTCTCTTGCCTCTTTCCTTTTGTCTCTACCCCTTGCTTCGTCTCTCGTCTCCAGCCACCTCGTCTCCGGCCTTCATCTACGTACTAGTTTACCATTTTAGCGCCGGCGATCCCGTCCTCGAACTCGTAACAACCTAGGGTCATTATAGGGGTCCATGCGGTGTGATTTAGAGCCTTTTGTTCTCTTTTACCTGAAGCCGAGTTTACAAGGAGTGTGCTTCTTAGTCGTTTTTTTCATTTTTTTTTGTTTCACTCTCGCATCACTCTCTTGATCCTTTCCTGCATTCCGTCTTAATTTTGATTGACATTGCTCTGATTATATGATTCAATTCATTTTATTAATTTTGCCTTTCTTCCTTTTTGAATAAAATAAAATATTTTATATTTTTAAATTTTGGCTCAGTTTTATTTGCAGATTTTTGTGCCTGCTGTCATTTCGCATCTATACTTAAGTGTGATTGTTAGGATCTCACTGGAAAAGTAAAATTTTCTGGGTCGAAAGAAGGCCTAGGAAGGTGTCCGGAGACGAGAGAGACGATTAGGGAGGAAAACGAGAAGAAAAGATAATTTTCATTAATGAAACATCCGTAGTTCATTACGTTGTTGACGTTATAATTATAACTAATTATTCGACAGTTCCAATTACATTGATAGTATATATTTACCAAATATAAAAATGATAATAACCCACTGGCACGCCTGGATCACTGTGTGGAGAAGAGGGCCTCAATCCAGAGCGTTGATGGAGTTAGTTGATCCTAGACCATTGAGATGGCCTGTGATGAATCTTTGCCGTTTGATTTAGAAGGAGCTGGCATCATCCCATCCGCTGATGAAAAGCTAAGTATTTGAGTCCCGTTGATTATAAACCCTAACAATGATTATTAAAGAAAGATTATTGTTTTTGTAAAGGAAGGTCCAAACCTTGTATATACTTCTTGAATACAAAAAAACAAGTATGAGTACAAATATATAGGAGAGAGGAGAGGAAAACTTAGCTTTACAAACAATGTGGGACTAAGCACTAAATCCTATATGAGCCATATTAATGGGACAATACATCATTTTTCCTAACATTCTCTAATACTTCCCCGCAAGCTGGAGCGTACAAGTCGTCGGCACCAAGGTTGGATAAGAACTGATGGTACATTTGTCGTGGTAATGCCTTGGTGAGAATGTCGGCAACTTGCCCAGATGCAAGAACATGCTCCAGCTCTAACTTCTTTTTTTGAACCTTTTCACGAACGAAATGACAGTCAACCTCGATGTGCTTGGTCCGCTCATGAAACACAGGATTCTTCGCGATGTGAATTGCAGCCTGGCTATCGCAAAACAAGGTTGCTGGTGAGGGTAAAGTGACCCCCAAATCACCAAGTAGACCCTCTAGCCAGGTGAGTTAAGATACAACCGCCGCCATTGCATGATACTCGGCTTTAGCGGATGATCTAGCAACAACAGACTGCTTTTTGCTACGTCAAGTAATAAGATTCCCCCCAAAGTAGGTACAAAAGCCTGTAGTAGAGCGTCGATCATCTAGGGAACCCACATAATCTGCATCTGAGTACGCAACAAGAGATCGGGAGAAAGATGGCTTATATACCAATCCTTGTCCAGGAGCTGTCTTCAAATATTTGAGGATGCGTTCCATTGCCTGGAGATGAGAAGTGCGAGGGGCGTGCATAAATCTGCTAACAACTCCAAGCGTAAATGAAATATCAGGTCTTGTAACTGTTAGGTAAATCAATTTTCCCACAAGACGCCGATAATACTCAGGGTTCGTAAGCGGGGAATCAGAGTCAGACCCATGAGCACATAACTTGTGGTTGGCATCCATCGGAGTTTCTACAGGTTTACACCCATAATAGCTAGCATCGTGGAGGAGATCAAGACAATACTTTAGTTGTGACAGAACAAGGCCATCGGGTCGTCTTGCAACTTCAAGTCCAAGAAAGTACCTCAAGCCTCCCAAATCTTTTGTCTGGAAAACGGAGTTCAAGTGTTGCTTGATTTTCTGTATCCCTGTGGTGTCGTCGTCAGTAATCAAGATATCATCCACATATATCAAGAGAATGACGGTCCCAGTTGATTGATGATGAGTGAAGAGAGAGAAGTCGGCCGAGCTCCGCTTGAATCCAACATCGCGAATAGCCTTAGTAAACTTTTCAAACCAAGCCCGGGGAGACTGTTTGAACCATAAATAGATTTCCGAAGAAGGCATACACGAGACCCCCCCCCCCCCACCGTGGTCTCAAACCCGGGCGGTTGATGCATGTAGACTGTCTCTTGAAGGTCGTCATTCAAAAAATCATTTTTAATATTGAGCTGATGGAGAAGCCAGTTTCGATGCACATCCAAGAAGATCAGAACCCGAACAGAATTCAACTTGACAACGGGAGAGAAGGTTTCCTTATAATCAAGTCCCAATGTTGAGTAAACCCACGTGCCACAAGTCGGGCCTTGAGCCTGTCAATTGTTCCATCCTGAGCATGTTTTATAGTAAACACACACTTGCAACTGACATATGATTGTCCGGGAGGAGGAGGAACCAGATCCCAAGTCCGGTTAGACCAAAGAGCAGTCATTTCCTCGTCCATGACCGCGCGCCACCCTGGATGTAGAAGAGCCTCCTGCACTGAGTTAGTGATAAAAATGGAGGAGAGCAACCTTGCGGAGATGTGGAGCAAGGTGATGCATAGAGACATAATTTGCCATGGGGTGAGCGGTAGATGATGTTGGATCGTCAGTCCGCGGGATAACACTGGTACAGGGGGGCTGTTGTAGAGCTCCAGAAACCGGGGTACGACGAGTATAGATACAAATAAGGGGTGGTTTGGATGGTGGAGGTGGGGCATGTATCGGAGGTGGGGTTGGAAGTAGCGGTGGTAAAGAAGACGTGACAGGAACAATCAGTTGAGGAACTGAAGGGGAGAAAGGAGGAGCAATGACAGACGATGAGTCGTAGAATGGGTGAGCCTCCTGAAAGGTGACATTAACAGAGATAATGACTTTGCCATGAGGCGGAGAATAACACACATAGCCTTTCTGGGTCCGAGAGTACCCGAGAAACATACATTTGCGTGCCCGGGGAGCAAACTTATCCGTGAGTGGACCGAGATTATGAACATAGCAGGTACACTCGAACACACGAGACGTGAGAGTAAACGGTGATTGGGACGGAAAGAGAAGGCTAAACAGAGTGGTATGAGAGAGCACAGAAGAAGACATGCGATTGATGAGGTGACATGCCGTAGAGACAACAAAGTTCCAAAAACGAGTAGGAACATGCATTTTAATCATGAGGGACCTCGACACATCATGAAGATGACGATTCTTCCACTGCCACACCATTTTGTTGAGACATATTAGCACATGAGGTTTGATGTATAATAACGAACTCGGTGCATAAGTTAGCAAATGTACGGCTAGTGTATTCCTTAGTGTTATCCGTGCGAATAACCTTTAAAGGAGAGGGGAACTGTGTACGTATTTCGCTAAGGAAGACCCAAAATGTAGTGGTAAGTTCAGTATAATCCCGAAGTATGTACAACTAGGTTAAGTGTGAATAATTATCAATAAATGTGACAAAATATCGATAGCCAAACATACTAGGGGTTTTATAAGGGCCCCAAATATCAAAATATACTAATGAAAATGGAGTATCACTCCGGGTACAAGTAGGAGAAAAAGAAACACGATGCTGTTTTCCAAAGATACACGACTCACAAGAAAACTCCTGCAGAGAGACATCCGGAAGAGCCTTATTGGGAGTCTGGAGGGGAGCATGCCCGAGACGACGATGTCAGTCGGTAGTAGAGACAGCAGAAAAGGCAGAAGGAGGGACATCGAGGAGATAGAGCCCATTTGACAGCTGTCCCTTACCAATGATATTCTGCGTGTTCCGATCCTGCACAACAAAGGTAGAGGGTGAGAAAGTAACACAACAATTGAGGTCTTGGGTGAGGCGGCTAACGAAGAGAAGGTTAAATGGGGAACCGAGAACATGAAGAGCAGAGGTCAGAGACAGAGTGAGTGTGAGGGGTATATCAGCAGCACCAGAGACGGGGGCGGTATCACATTCGCCACAGTTATGAACTTGGGATGAGCAGTCACTGAATATTGCGGAGGGCGTTGCGATGTGATGTGTGACACCCGAGTCCACAATCCAGTGAGAGCTTTACGAGAGATAAGAAATACCTTCATTGGAAATAGAGGCGACAGAGCCAGACGAGCGAGAGATCACCCCTTGCAGGTGTTGGAGCTGAGTGTGTAGAGCATCAATGTCTGCCCGAGCAGAGGCAACAGAGTCCAGGGCAGGAGCGGCAAGAGCGGCAGGAGCGGCAGAAGGATCAGCCAGAGCAGGAGCTGCAAGATATGGTGACAGGCCATGTTTGCGATAGCAGGTGGCCTCAAGATGGCCATCACGTCCGCAATAGGTGCACTTAAACAGAGTTTGCCAGACCGACCGCGTCCCCGAGTCGTGTTACGACCTCCTTGGGCTGAGGACCCCCAAGCATGCGGGGATGGTGAAGAGTGCTGTAGAAATGCTGGGGAGAGAGTAACAGGAGTATCCAGGGGCGGAGTGACCTTCAGAAGCATGACGCACACATTAGATAAAGAGGGTGTGGTAGTAGATGAGAGAGTCTGGGCCCGAACACTGTGGAGGTGAGAGGGAACCTGAGACATCATCATCGCAATCCCGACAGCCTCTTTCTGGGCCCGCTGAGTGGTCAGATCTGTAGTAGGAGGCTAATGCTGGATCCAGGCCTCCACCAGGGTCTTGGTTTTAGCAACAAAGGAGATCATATCACCAGGACCCCCGGGATCAAGGTTTTGAAGATCCGAGATGATGTCGAACATGTGTTGCAAACTATTTTGGCCCGAGTAGAAAGAATGGATTTCTTCCCACATGGCCTTCGCCGTGTCATGATACATAGCCATCCGATAGGGTTCAGTGTCCATAGAGTTGAGGAGCCAAGATTGGACGCGACCATCATCGCGAAGCCACTCATCGGTAGGAGCGGTTGGCGTAACCCTGGTGAGGTGATGAAGAAGACATTTTGTGTACAGGACACGACGAACCGAGTGAACCCACTCGACAAAATTATGCTTCCCACTGAGAGAGATAGTAGTAATGCGTAGTTCATCGCGAAGCTTGGGAACTGGAGCCGCAACACGGTCAGGGAGAACAGAGGAAGCGTTGGAATTCTCGGATGCCATGAGACCGCAACAGTTTGAAGAAGATTGCAAGAGTCCTGGGCGGGCAACGACTAGAGGAGGCGGAGGCCGGAAACAACCCGGTAGCAAGTACGAGACCGTGCGGTTAGAGGAAGACAGCCACAAGCCGAAATACACGGCGAACAAGAACTAGTTCGTGCGGCTAGGAGCAGACCGCAAGGAAACAGGAACTAGTCCGGGCGGATAGGAGCAGACCGCAAGCAGATAGGAATTAGTTCGGGCGGCTAAGAGCAGACCGTACCAAGAGCAACCATGGCGAATAGTCACCAGACAATGCAGTTAGAAGCAAACCGCACCAGAGCGGGAAAGACAGTCCGCGCGAAGAGTAGAGCAATCCGCGAAGCGAGAAGCGACAAGGAAATCGACAAGAGAGGAGCGAGCTCCCCGCGACTAGAAGGAAACCGTGCGACAAAGAGACCGCACGGTAAGGAGATCGCGCGGCAAGAGAAGAGGCCGCGGCGAACACACAGGGAAGAGATCGCAGCGGGCAGACACGGGTCGCAATGGGTAGAGCGGGAAGCCAGATGGTAGAAAGTAACCGCGAGAAGAAAGAAGCTACCCAGCTAACAGGGGAAGCCGCAGCGGGTAGAAAGAAACTCGAGACGGGTAAGAAGACCGATCCGTACGGGAGTGGGGTCCACACACCAGAGATAGAGGAGGCTATAAAGGAGCGTAGACGAGAAGGAGGAGGTGGATCCACGGGAGAGGGGATGGAGGCGGGTAGAAAAAAGAGAGGCCGCAAGACCGCGCGGTTAGGCAGGAACGCAAGCTGGCCGGTTAACAGGAGAACTGGGCCGTTTGAGAAAAATAGGCCGGACCGTATGGCTCTGATACCATGTAAAGAAAGGTCCAAACCTTGTATATACTTTTTGAATACAAAAAGCATGAGTACAAATATATAGGAGAGAGGAGAGGAAAACTTAGCTATACAAACAATGTGGGACTAAGCACTAAATCCTATATGTGCCATATTAATGGGCCAATACATCATGTTTCCTAATATTCTCTAACAATTTTAATTTATCCTGCAGCTCTAGTCACTTATTCCTTGTTGCTTCTTTCTTAGAGAAGGAAAGTAATTCTTTCATGTTATTTGTGATTTCAGTGAAGCTGAGAATTTGTTAATTAATTAGTTGATGTAGTGGAATTAATGAGTTTAAACTAATCATGTTTTGTCCTGCTGTCTTCTTTATGTCAGCTGTAGGGATTTAATTGTACCCAGTTCCTCTTAATCTGGTTTTCACATACAGAACAAACTTACCCACCTCTTGATGATGCTCTTCGCAGTAATCAGCAAGCTTCACAGCATTCCGGTACCTTGAGGTTGGCTTACTTTCTTATCCTCTCTTTTTTGTAGTATTTGGTTAATGATTTAGTAGCTTATTGCTTTGAAATTCATAACATTTACCACTTATCTCAGAATAAGATTTACTGTGGATTTCCTTTTACATGATTTGAACTATTGCCTCTGGGATTCTTTGTTGCTTTATTGTCTTGTCTTGAGAAGGGTCTGGTCTAACATGATTTACTTTAAAATTATTCTAGGTTCTGATCCATGTGGTTTACTTGAAGATGCTTTTGCATGCTGATTATTGTCCACTGTGCTTAATGGAACTTGCACTCCTAAAGAATCCAGATGATTTTGATGGAGGGTGCATAAACCCTATTTGATATAGTAAGTTTTCTATGTGGTTTAGTGTTTTGATCAATACTTGCTGTTGAGATACTAATTTTATTGGTTCTTATTGTAAAGAAAAGCAGAATTTGAGAAAAGTAATTCAATTTTTTTTTAATTTTCTCCAACTTGTACAACCTTGTTACATGCAAACATGCACTTATATAGGAAGAGAAAAGAGGAGAGAACTCCAATCCTATGATATGTGACTAAAAAGAGATTTACATGGGCCCCAAGAGTGGGCTCTTATATTGAGTTTTTATCATTTTTCCTTAACACTCCCCCGCAAGCTGGAGCATGCAAGTCGTAGGCACCAAGCTTGGATAAGAACTGGTAATATAACGACCGAGAGAGGGCTTTAGGCAGGATGTCAACAACTTGTCCTGTAGCGGAAACATGCTCCAACTCTAGTTTCTTTGACTGAATTTTTTCTCGAACGAAGTGACAGTCAACTTCAATATGTTTTCTTTGTTCATGGAATACAAGATTATTAACAATATGTATAGCGGCTTGACTATCACAAAATAAGCTTGCTAGAGATGAGAGTTTGAGCCCCAAATCATTTAGAAGACTTTCAAGCCAGGTTAGCTCATAAACAACCGCTGCCATAGCACGATACTCGGTCTTAGCAGACGAGCGAGCAACAACAGTCGGCTTCTTGCTACGCCAGGTAATAAGGTGTCCACTAAAGTATGTACGAAAATCAGTTGTGGAATGCCTATCATCAAGAGAACCCACGTAGTCAGCATCAGAATACGCAAAAAGAGATAGAGAAGTAGATGGTTTGTAAATGTGTTCTTGTCCCAGAGCAGTCTTTAAATATCGGAGAATGCGCTCGACTGCTTGGAGATGAGATGTCCGAGAAGCATGCATAAATCGACTCACTACCCCAACAACAAATGAGATATCAGGTCGTGTAACTATAAGATAAATCAACTTTCCCACCAAGCGTTGATAGTACTCTGAATTTGTAAGCAGCGGGTCGGAATTGGAACCATGTGCAGAAACTTGTGATTTACATTCATAGGGGTGTCCGCAGGTTTGCACCCTGAGTAGCCGGCATCATGAAGAAGATCAATGCAGTATTTCTGTTGGGACAGGACAAGACCATCAGGTCCTCTTGCGACCTCAAGTCCAAGGAAGTATCGAAGATTTCCCAAGTCTTTTGTCTGAAATGCTGAGTTTAAATGTTACTTCATTGTTTGTATCCCTATGGAGTCGTCGCCGGTAATCAGAATATCATCAACATGTACAAGGAGAATCACAACACATGTTGGTTGATGATGAGTGAAGAGGGAGAAGTCTGTCGAGCCCCGTGTAAAACCAACTTCGCGAACAACCTTACTGAATTTCTCAAACCAAGCACGTGGGGGACTGTTTGAGACTATATATAGACTTCCGAAGAAGACATACCCGAGACTCCCCCGTGGTCTCAAACCCCCGAGGTTGGTGCATATAAACAATCTCCTGGAGATCGCTATTGAGAAAGTCGTTTTTGATATCCAACAAATGTAAGGGCTACTGACGATGCACGACTAAGGAGATCAAGACTCGAACGGTATTTAGATTGACGACTGGGGAGAAGGTTTCATCATAATCAAGTCCTTGTTACTGAGTGAAGCCCCGGGCCACGAGGCCAGCCTTTAAGCAGTCAACAATCCCATATGGAGCATGTTTGATAACAAAGACCCACTTGCAATTGACATAGGATTGGACGAGAGGAAGAGGAACCGAATCTTAGGTCTGGTTAGCCCAGAGAACATCATTTCGT
The DNA here is from genome assembly GCA_039513925.1 of Platanthera zijinensis. Lineage (NCBI taxonomy): Eukaryota > Viridiplantae > Streptophyta > Magnoliopsida > Asparagales > Orchidaceae > Platanthera > Platanthera zijinensis. The sequence continues at coordinate 5,248,828 of CM077091.1, read as the reverse complement.
CATCCATGACTACACGTCACCTCAGAGGTTGAAGAGCTTCCTGTACAGAGTTAGGAATATAAATGGAGGAAAGAGTGGTGATAACTTTTAAAAGTGGACGAGAGAGGCGATGCAGAGATACATAATTCGCCAAGGGATGAGCTGTAGAGGTTGATGTTGAATCGTCCGGGAGCGAAATGATATTGGTAGAAAGGAGATGCTGTAGGGGACCAGTCTTGGACGAACGACAAGTATAGACACGAAGAAGTGGTGGAGCGGGCGCCGGGAGTGGTGAAGGAAAAAGTGGGAGAGACGGAGTTATGACAGAGACAGCAGGACGAGCGATTGGGATAGGTAAAGACGATGTCGAACGGGAGGAGTGGAATGGTTGATCCTCAAGAAAGGCCACATCAGCCGAAACGATCAGCTTGGCATCAGCAGGAGAGTAACAGACATAACCCTTCTGAGTGCAGGAGTAGCCAACGAACATACACTTGGTAGCGCGAGCAGCCAGCTTGTCAGTGGGTGGACCAAGAATGTGAACATAATATACACAACCGAATATACGAGGTGTGAGGGAGAACAGAGACATGGAAGAAAAAAAGAGACTAAACAAAGAAGTGAAGTCGAGCACGGAGGAGGGCATGCGATTGATGAGATGACAGACAGTAGAAACAACGAAATTCCAGTATTCTGTGGGCACCTTCATTTGAAACATGAGTGACCGAGCTATATCCAGGAGGTGACGATTTTTCCGCTCAGCCACACCGTTTTGCTGGGGGGTATAAGCACACAAAGTTTGATGTAGAATTCTGAACTCGGTCCATAAATTTGAGAATGTGCGACTAGTATATTCACGAGAGTTGTCGGTGCGAATTACTTTTAATGTAGTTGAGAATTGCGTACGCGTATCAGTAATAAAAGTACGAAACACAGATGTTAGTTCAGTACTATCATGAAGTAGATATAATCAGGTGAGACGTGAGTAATCATCAATAAAAGTTACAAAATAGCAATATCCAAAGATACTAGAGATTTTATAGGGCCTCCAGATATCAGAATGCACTAAATAGAAAGGAGTATCACTCTGAGCACATGTAAGAGACGATGTTTTTTGCCATAGATACAAGACTCACAAGTAAACTCTTGTATTGAAACATCAGGAAGAGCTTTCTTGAGAATTGGGAGGGGAGCATGCCCAAGACAACGATGCCAATCAACAATGGAGATAACAGAGAGAACAGTAGGAGGAATATCCAAGAGATAGAGCCCATTCGACAACCACCCTTTACCAATAGTATTCCGCATTCGACGATCCTGCACAACAAAAGAGGAAGGAGAAAAGGTTATATAGCAGTCAAGTTCTTGAGTAAGGTGACTAACTGATAGTAGATTGAAAGGGGATCCTGGAACATAAAGAATCGAGGAGAGAGAGAGAGAGAGAGAGAGAGTTGGGGTAAGTCGAAGATTAACAGCGCCAGAAACCGGAGTTGTGTCGCCATTTGCTACAGTGATGAACTTGGGATAGACAGACTGGATGTACTGAGGTTGTTTCTGGGAGGTAATGCGGTGAGTAGCTCCTGAGTCCATAATCTAGTGGGGGCTATGAGAGAGACAAGATATAACTTCAGTGGAGAAAGACGCAATCGAGCCATACAAGCGACTGATAACCTCTTGGAGTTGCTGAAGCTGGGTGCGGAGAGCGTTGATGTCTTGCCGAGTGTTAGAGTCAGAACCCGGTGTAGCAACATCAGTGGGAGGAGCAGCAGCTGTAGTAGAAACAGTAAGGTATGGAGGCAGACCATGCTTCCGGTAGTAAGTGGTTTCAAGATGACCCTCTCGACCACAGTACGTACATTTAAAAGCAGAACGCCCAACACATCCTCGTCCCCGAGACGTGTGGTGACCTCCGCGAGCTGAGGATCCACGAGCAGGAGTAGGTAAAAGGGGCTGCTGAAGGAGAGTTTGAGAGTAATTTCCTGGGAACTCAGATGGTGGAGTAACCTTGAGTATCATAGAACAGACATCAGACAACGAGGGTGTTGTGGAGAAGGAAAGAATCTGAGCCCAGAAACTGTTAAGATGAGGAGGAACACAAGCCATCATCATAGCAATCCCAACAGCTTTCTTTTGTACTCGTTGTGTAGTGAGGTCCCTGGAGGGAGGCTGATGTTGTATCCAGGCCTCCACTAGAGTTTTGGCCTTGGCAACGAAGGAGGTCAAATCGCCCGTTGTGCCGGGGTCCAGTGTTTGAAGCGCGGAGATGATGCCAAATAAATACTATAAGCTGTATTTACCAGAATAGAGAGAGTGAAGCTCCTCCCACATCGCCTTGGCCGTCTCATGATACATGGTCATGTGGTATAGCTCGGTGTCCATGGAATTGAGGATGCAAGATTGGACCCGACCGTCATCACGGAGCCATTCGTCAGTGGGAGCAAGGGGAACGTCCGTAGCAAAATGATGAAGAAGACCTTTAGTTTGTAGAACCCGACGAACAGAATGCACCCATTCCACAAAGTTGTGCTTCCCACTGAGAGAGATGGTGGTGATCCGAAGCTCATCACAGACTTTAGGATAGGGAGCAGCAGCACGAGCGGGAAGGGAGGAAGCCGCCGTGGAGTACATGTCAGCAAAAAGGGAGGGAGGCCTGGTAAAGTAGCAGGTAGTAAGGCAGGAGCCTGCAGTGGCTAGAAGAGAAGCACGTCGGGTAGAGGAGAACAGTCCGCGCGACACCAGCGGTTAGAGAAGAACCAGTCCACGTGACAACACAGTCGGTAAGAGGAGAAGCAGTCCGCGGCGAACACTCCGAAGGATAAGGTCGCAGAGAACAGTCACCAACAGTCCGCGCGAAAACACAACGACAAGTCCGCAGGTGCCCGCAGCGGATAGAAGAGAAACCATCAATCCGCGACGAACAACAGAGGGGAGGTGCACGCAGCAGGCAGAACGCGCGACAAGAGCAGGTCGACAAGAACAGTCCGCCCGACAAGAGGGGCACACCACGCGACAAGAGCAGTCAGTGCGACAAGAGCAAGTCGGCAAGAGCAGTCTGTGCGACAAGAGCAGTCCACGCGACAAGAGGGGCAGTGATGTAGACTCGGATTTAGGTTTTCAAATTATTTATTTTAATCAAAGAAAAATTTATTTTATTATAAAAATAAATTTATGATGTTTAAAAAAATACGTGAATTTTAATATTGGTATAGAGTCAATAGAAGCCGAGCGGCCAAAATCGAATCTTTCAAGCTTAAAACAATTCTTCCCGATAGTTTTTACAAGATTGATAATTTTTATTTGAATACGACCATTTGAACGAATTGCGATTCGAGTCGTAGCGGAATTTTCGCATCCACAAGCATATCACAAACAATAACTTATGAAAAATAACGAAAATAAAAGCGGTTGAATGTTTGGGGCAAACTCTTGATCATTTAACTGATGCATACATTTTTAAAACTAATTAAAGCGAGCAAGATCAGGAGAAGGATACCACAAGAGGACAGTCCGTCCCAAAAACGTCTGCAGATGTACTGACAGAGAGATGCCAACCGGTCACTGGAAAGGCAAACTGGAGTTGTCAATAACCGGCCCGATGCAAGAACTGAAATACCTCCGTCGGGAGGGGCTGGGGTTGCCGCCGGTGCAGAGTGGCTGGAGAACGGCCGCCTGGAGTTGGGGATAACAGAATAAGGGTGTCGATGTTACAAAAATTGCATAATATCAGACGATACATCAGGAATCGATAAATATGGGGTGAACGATATATCTAAATCGTGGCTTTCCTCCCGGTGTGGGAGCTTAGGAGGGAGTGCAGTGAGCAATAATGTGGAGTCAGTGAGAAGTGAACTAAAGGTCGTAGAGATTTTCTCGCGTCCCCTTGGGATAAGACAGTTCTTCCGGGGTAAAAGAACAATCTTGTGCCCGTGGTGCTCGAAGGTGTGAGAGTTCCTCATTCCGTTATGCATGACTCGTCGATCGTACTGCCAAAATCTACCTAGTAGGATGTGACAGACGTCCATAACAACATGATACAATACTCTATCTGAGTACGTGCTCCCTATAGAAAACTCGACTAGACAATACTGAGTGATGGGCATAGTCAAATGACTATTGACTCTGGATAAGCTGTAGGGTTATTCTAAAGTGTGCGTCTCGAGACCCAATATGTCGATCATGCGTTGAGACACAAAGTTCTCCATGCTGCCACTATCGATAATAATGGAACAAAATTGCCCTTGAATGCGTGAAGTAATGCGAAAAATTTCGTGCATTTTATAGTCATCCTCAGTAGACTCGCTAGGGGTGATCAGACTATAACGTAAGACGCAAACTAAGTGTTCGGCGTGTTTGCCTTCCACTTCTATGATGTCCTTAGACTCGTGCTCGTGTTTGGGCTCAGGGTGGGAGTCGTTTATTTAGACTCCATACTCAGGCTCACTGTCAGGGGAATCGATAATAGTGACGAAGTGGCGTCGCGAACAATCAGATGATTTGTGCTCCGACTCCATACACTTGAAGCATTGGAATACTCCAATGTTGGGCTTGGCCCCGACAATCTCCTTACCCTTGGAGGGAACAATGGATGGGGTTGGGGTACCGACAGTGATAGGAGGGTGAGGGGAATCTGAGATCCGAGCTGTGGTAGTAGTGGTGACACTCGATGCAGTTTTATCAGTAGATCGGACCCCAGATGTTTCGCTTTTGCAAGGATTCCACTCTGCGAGCTCTACTATAGACTTCTCCTAAATTGCGATAGTCGTGCAACTCTAATTGATCTCGTATGGAATAATGTAACCCATTTAGATAACGGGATACAATCATGTCATCATCCTCTCGGAGGTTGAGGCGAGACTGGAGTACAAGAAACTCATTTGTGTACTCATCCACGGTGGATTTGTCCTTTCACAGGTTATGGAACATACGATACAGAGTTTGCATATAGTCAGAGTGAATATAACATTTACGCAACTGAATTTTAAATTCGTTCCAAGTGGTGATCGGGGGCATTCCTAGATTGAACCTAGATCGCTCTAATTGACCCCACCAAACTAGGGCAGACCCTTTCAGTGTAAGCGTGACGTACTCAATTTGCCTAGCTTGGGACAATTGCTTCCAAGCCAAGAAACGATCCATTCGTTTACACCAGTCTAAACATCCCTCGGGTTCTAAATGTCCCTCAAAATCACCAACGTCTAGCTTGATCCCTACATCCCAATGAAGTGGGTTACGTGGTTCAGGTTGGGCAGGCTCTAGTGGCCTAAGGTTAGGATCGACTTCGACCACTGGGATAGGTGCTCGATTTACGTGTATGGTGGCCTCTATGGTGTTGATTGATCTGCGTAATCCGTCCACTACGTGCCCTAGACCTCCCACGGTGGTGGTGAGATTGTCGACCGCCTTCATTAAGTCGTTCATACGCTGGTTGAGATCTCGTACGCTATTTTCTAGGTGATCGACTCGCCTTTTCATTTAAAATAAATTTTCTCAAAAATTTTAATTGGTTTTTTAATTAAAAACGATAAGTTAATAAGAAAAGACCATTTTTTGTTTTTTTAAATACTTAGAAAATTTTAAAATAGATTTGTTTTATTATTATTATTGTTTTTTAAAAAATTTTTTGGGAAACCTGATCGTTTGATTCGCAATAGGAGCGAGTCAAATCTCCTCTGATACCAAACTGATGTTGTGTTTGATTTAAGTTTTCAAATTATTTATTTTAATCAAAGAAAAATTTATTTTATTATAAAAATAAATTGATGATTTAAAAAAAATACGTGAATTTTTAATATTGGAAAAGAGGCCGAGTCGCCAAAATCGAATCTTTCAAGCTTAAAACAATTCTTCCTGATAGTTTTCACAAGATCGATATTTTTTATTTGAATACGACCCTTTGAACGAATTGTTATTTGAGTCGTAGCGGAATCCGCGCATCCACAAGCACAACACAGAGAATAACGTATGAAAAATAACGGAAATAAAAGCGGTTGAATGTTCGGGGTAAGCTCTTAATCATTTATATGTTGCATAAAATTTTAAACTAATTAAAACGAGCAAGATCGGGAGAAGGGTACCACAAGAGGACAGTCCGTCCCAAAAACGTCTGCAGAGGTGCTGACAGAGAGATGCCGATCGGTCACTGGAAAGGCAAACAAAATAATATTAAATTATTAAGTTCAAATAATATATGCATCACAAAAAGATATAAATAAAATCATTTAAACAAAATGCTTAATTTCTCTTGATGCATAAAATATGCATCACAAAAATTTATTTAGGTTCAAATAATATTAAATTATTAAGTTGATATAATTTTTATACATTTTTTAGTTAATAAAAATAATTAAAAGATCATTATTGGTAATATTTTTACGTGTATTATTAGTCGGTGCAGTTCAGTTTTTCAAAGAGGAAAACTAAAACCGAATCGAGTTATTTGATTCAGTGTAAAATCGGTTTGATTTGGGCGATTCGGGGCGGTTTGGTCGGTTTTCAGTTTTTCATGCACACCCCTATCACAAATGTCAGATACGTGTCCGATTTAAGGAAGAGCCCGATTTCTTTAGGCATATTGGAGGTAGTCGATTATTCTTATGGTTGTGATGGTGGCTATTTGAAAGTCAAGAAAGGTGTTCTAGTTGTGATGAAAGGTGGGCGTGTTGGTACTCTTTATTAACAGATTGACACCACTATAGCTGGAGAACGGCCGCCTGGAGTTGGGGGTAACGGAATAAGGGTGTCGATGTCGACGTTACCGACAACAAAAGAGCTCACTTCAGTTGCAAGAAGAGGCGGGAATGGAGGGGTGTCGGAGATGGCCGCCTACGGTTTGCTGGTGTGGTCAAAGAAGCCCTCACGGTGGAAACGGCGAGAAGGACGTTACTGGCGTCGGTGGGGTCCTGCGGGCTAAGCAGAGCCGGCGTTTGGCGAGAGACCTTCGGCGTTTCGTCTGGAATCGGGCGGAACTCGTCTGGTCGGGATAGATGTAACCGACAACTCTGAGAAACAAATTTAAGTTTCTCTGAAATCCGGTTCTTGCCCTCCCCTGCCCTGTATGCCCTATTATAAGCTTTAAGCTTGATATTTTCTTTCCAAAATTCATTTTCTAAATGTGTTGTTTTCCAAATAAATTTTATTTTGGTTGAAATTCCTAAACTTTGCCTGGCAAGAGAAATCTTCACAGATATTTCCTTATAAACATTAATCTTTTCCTCAAAAAATAATATCTCCTACTAACATTATCTTTTTTCAAAATTTTCCCAATTTTAAATTTATGTCATCTTAAATGAATTAGGCTTGCCCGTTACGTCCTAACGACTAATATTTCCGGACCTTTTTTATTAATGGTCTCACCGGGCGGTCAAACCGAAGAGCCAAACGATTGCAAAAAATAAAAGTGCGGGAAAGTAGTACATGAAAATAAATGTGAATAATAAAAAGAAAATACACAACGCGTAGCGTCAAGTAATTTTGGATGCGACAACGGTTGCATCAGACAGACCGCACAACAAGAGCAGTCCGCGGGACAAGAGAGGCAGTCCGCACGAAAAGACAATTCTTTGCGATAGGCGGATCGCAAAGAGAGCGGTGCAGTCTAGCTAGCGGCTCTGATACCATGTAAAGAGAAGCATAATTTGAGAAAAATAATTCAAATTTTATTAATTTTCTCCATCTTGTAGAGCCTGGTTACATGTATACATACACTTACATAGGAAGAGAAAAGAGGAGAGAACTCCAATCGTATGTGGGACTAAAGAGAGATTTACATGGGTCCCAAGAGTGGGCTTTTATCATTTTTCTTTAACGTTTATATACAATCGTACTCGAAGCAGCCTCTTGCAGAAATATAGTGTAAGTTTTGCCTACATTTCATCCTTGTGATGGGACCTTTCCTGGGACCTTTCCTGGGACCTTTCCTGGGACCCTGCTGTGCGGGTATAATTTGTGCACCGGGCTGCCCTTTTTTATATACAATCATAGCAAATAATTTGGAACATTTATCTGAAAATCTTTATTTGATTGATCACTCCCCGTCAAAAGTGTTGAGAGGATCTTAAGTTATCAATACTGCATGGATGCCTATGATGGTGACATATGAAGCCTGGTAATCTTTTCCATGCATCTGCAATGGCATGCTTGGCATTTAAAACTTGCTCATTTTGCCTTTACGGATTTCTTCATGTGATTATGTACGGTATTAGGCTTAACCAAGTTTATTTTTCATACATCTCTACTCCTTCAAAACCAATTCATAAGACCTCCCGTGATCATTTCACTGAACCTCTTCATGAACCATCATCTTCCTCAATCTCTTCATAGCATCCGACACTCCCCTAGCTATATCAAATATTCTGGCCCAAATACTTTAGACTTTTACAGTACAATCCGTATTCGCCGAGGGTAGGCCCAAACCCAATTGCAGAGCCCGTGACAACAAAAAGTTGACCGATTCACCAGAAGGAACAACACCGTCCAAGATATTCAAAAAGAAGCCAGGCGACAAGATAATTAGTTCGACCGTAGGCGAGACCACTCTTAAGGTCGCTCATAGGCAAGAACTCTCTTGAGGTCGTTCATAAGAGAGATCCCTCATGTTCATAAAGTGCTCTATTTTGTTCAAGCCCATTTGTCTCAAACAATATTTTTTCTCTATATTGCCAATTTTGGATGTGGAATATGTTTGGTTATTTTTCCAGTATAGTGTTAAAATGCTAGTAAATTTATGTTGAGTTTCTTATGATAGTTAAAGAACAACATAATGCTAATAAAGTGTTGATCAATGTCCTCTTCTTCTTTTAGACTGAATTCCAATTCCAATTCCCACGTGTTTTGGAATTGTCGAACAACATAATTGGAATTCAGTTCAATTCCAATTTCTGCAGGTTTTGGAATTACTTGAATTCTAATTCCTCAATTCCAAAATCAATTAACCGAAAGAACCCTTAATGTTTGCGCAAGAGAATTACACTACTCCCGATCTTTTATGCTAGCAAAATCTTAACGTCGCCGCTTTAGCTCCTCGACAGCCGCGATCTCTCTCTCCTCGACAAATACACACTGCTACTCTTTGTTAGGGTCTTGGACTTGGATGTCAGTTATTTTTTCCTGGTTTGGGCTTGGGTGAGTGAGATTAGGTTGACTGTGCTCTCAACTTTGCTCCGGGCCTCGATCCTTTTCTCTCTCGCTTGGAGCTCCTCTTGGTGGAGGTAGTCGGTCCGAGTAGCCCCTGATTTCTCTGCATGCGCCTACATGACCTCACAACGGCCATGGAGACAGCGAGATCCGTCTTCGCCTTTTTCCTCATGGCCTTTGTCGTGGCCTCTGCATTGTTATTCCCCGACACAACCCCTCATACAAGAATTGCCTCCTTCGCAGCCTTTCTCGCAGCCTCCTTCACAACCTTTTTCGCTGCCTCCTCTTCCTCCTTTTTTGCCTTCTCGTTCTCCTTTTCCTTTACAACCTCTGCAGTCTTCTTTGCCTTCTCCTCCCCGGCCGCCTTCCTCATGACAATCTCCTCCTTTTCTGTTTCCGCCCTCGTGGCATCATCCCCATCCTTCCTCTTCTTCTCCGCCCTTCTTGTCGCCTCCATCTCTGCTTATTCTATCCTCGCCTTTCTCGTTTCTTCCTCCTCCTTCCTCGCCGCCTTATTCATGATATCTTCAGTCTCCCTTTTCCCTAGGTCTGCGAGGTCCTTCAAGGCCCGTTTCTCCTCATCAACAACTTTGTCCTTGAGAGAAAATCAGTGGTCACCATCGCTTCTACGTGTTGCTTTGCTTCCTCCTTCGATGATTTCGAGGGCTCGCCTCCCTCCTTACCAATTTCCTTTTTGCCAGATTTCAATGGTGACTTAGCACTATGACTCTTCTTCTCTCCTGAGCGTTCGCGTTGGTTGACCTCTTCCATCCTGACAAGGTTGCCCGACGAGATTGTCCTCTTCAGGTCATCTTCAAAACCTACCATCTTCAACGCTGCCTCGGACCTGAGAATCGTTACCACTCCTCCACTCTCGTCGCTGAAGAGGTCGGCAAAGTCCCCCTGCAGAGGAGTACCGTCAATATAGCGATTAATCAATGCGCTATCTGAAATGCTAGAAGACATCGCAGGCAGCGCTGTGATCTCGCAAACAAAAGGAGTACTCACTCCAAAAGTAGCAAATTTGGTGATCTCGATGAAGGGGCAAGTCGCAGGCGCAGGTGTACTCGCATTATCTTATTCGCCTAGAGAGACTAGCTGTTTCTTCTCCTTCTCCAAGTGATGAGCATGGATCTGAGCCAAGGAAGAAAATTTGTTTCCTACCATGTCTTTCAAGAGTACTTGCACGACTACTGACGAAAATCGAGCCGCCGTCAATGATGATTCTGTCCAAAAAACCGGCTTATATATATAGGCGCGATGATCATTTATGGAGGAATAAGTCACGTAGACACTATATTTTTTGAAATCTCCTGCCCGAGATTTGAAAAAATGTGAGGATCCTATCTGCTTAAATTCCACCATATTCATTGTCGATAATCAGGATGATACTTCCCGGACAAGATTGACGATCTCCCTGACCAGCCAACACGACACATGCATACTAGCATAACACCAGAGAAGTAATTGCGGACCATTCCTGAGTACTCATCAACTTCCCGCTTCTTGTACTTAGAAAGTGTTATCACACCTTGTAAGCGGGCATCCAGTATTTTTGGAGATTGCTAGCAGACAAAGCCCTCCAAGCCTATAAATAGGACATGAACATTAGTTGGAAAGGCATCAAGAAACGAGCCAAGACCCCCTACTCGCACACTCAAGGACATAGTTTGCATGTACCTTTGTAGACTACTATTTTTCATCTCTAACCTGAATGTAATCCTTTTGAATCAATTACAAAATCATGCACAACTAAGGTTCGTGCTGTGCGAAATATGGCCTCTCCGGTCACGACATTCCTTTTCTCCTCGCCCTCGTATTCACATAATAGAGTACTCGCTTACTCACAATCCTCCTATCTCTTCATTTTCTGCTGAGTGTGATGTTAGGATGTTTTTGCCCCAATAATCCCATATTGGGGCAAGTCATGAATCAAAAGTTGAAGATAAATATTACTGTCATTTTTGGCTCTATTTTGTTCCAACCCATGATACTAAATTATGTTGTGCCAATTCTAAGGGTCAAATATTGTAGGTAGTGCTCAATATCTTGAATTTATTGAAGTCAATACTAATGAATCATAACTATACATTCCACGAATCCTTTGTGAAATCAGGATAACGACAATCAAAAAGTTTTCATGCATCATCACCATCATAAAATGTCGTAGCATGTCATGTTACTTTCTAAGTTTATCATGTCATATCTTTCTTTTGGCGTATACTTTTGATGGGATCAACCGCACGATCATCACCGACAGAGGAGATCGAGACACCACTCGACGGGGCCCTCATTTGTGTACTTGCATTCGACATGTTGATTGAATCGACGATCCGAGGCCGCGAGCGCATCTAGAGTGTCGTTTTACTAATTATATGTATTTTTAATTTATTTTTTTTTTTAACTAACGTTATTAGGACACTAGGCGTAACAATCGATCATAGTCGTTCACACCGGTACGCAACCGCCCAACTCGTTATAAATAGGGGTGAAGGATTCCATTTTCGGGCATTGTTTGTATTATGAGAAAATCCAGACCGACAGTCATATCGCAGTGTGGCGCCGCGAGACCTCGACGTGCAATATCCAAGTTACTTGTAATTTCAGTTATTGTTCTCTAATTTTTTATTTCCAGCAAAGCTCGACCCTCCCCACATGATTTCTCTTCTAATTTCCATAAGCAACCTGATTCCCCTGTCGTGAAACCACTGAATCGGTCAAAACTGTTTAGTCTTTCATTTTTTGCCGTCATCTTATCGTTCTTCCTCCTCCTTGCACGCCCTCCTCCATGCAACTACCACATCGATCAATCCTTCATCCAGCCACATAACTGCTTGCCATTTTCACTGTTCGTCTTCTCCCCACCATAAATATACTTCATCCACGCCATTTCCGCCCATTCCGAATTCTCCTCCCCCTTCAACAATTGCCAGACTCTTTTCCCAGCACCTGTAATCGCAAGTCCTGCCCTCCATGTCACTGCCAACCACCATCTTTCCCATCTGGGAACCCTCTTCCTCTCCCGTCTCTTTTAGGGAAACTCGTCTAGTCCTGTTTCAGCTAGGGAAGCACTTCCAGGCCCCGTCCTAGTCTGGGAAGGCCCAATACAACACTTTTTCAACCAGGAAAATACCTCCAAGCCTTGTTCCAGTTTGGGAAGGCTCTGTCCAGTTCCATCACAGCCAGGGGAGCCATTTTACAACCTCACCACAGCCAAGGAAGGTTCTGCCAGCACCTATCCAATCTCGTCGACCCTGTTCACACCCTGGCAGCCCCACATATTCTCTAGCAGCAAGCCCTATAGTCTCGGAGGCCAATACCACTGCAGGAATCGACTTTTCCTTGACTTAAACAGCGCACACAAAGCTATCCAGGACCTTATTCAGCACCCCTTATTTTCCATTACAGCCGATGCATTCATCTTGTAGAGCCACGTCTGCCGCCATCACCGGATCCCTCGTGATTGTGAATATTGTTGTATTGCGTTACCTAATTCTTTATTGAATATTGGATAAGTATGTTGTATTTGTCAGATGTTGAAAATTGTTAGTGTTATTGTTTGGTTTCTTTTAAATTCTATAAAATTTATTCGTGCAAGTTGTGGTTGAAAATCCTTCGTGCGGAGAAAATTTTTTATTGTTTGTGCGCTTGAAAATCGAAGTAACACTGTGTAGATTTTCTTAATTTATATAATTATAGTTGCTAAAATCTGATTCCAACTAATTTTAAAACATACATGCATCATTTCATTTAGGTTTGTTTGTGTTCATTCCCTATACTCACATATGATTTCATTAGTGTCGGCACAACCTATTTTGCATCAGTTTGGTATTAGCGGGAGGTTAGGGCTTAGTTAAAATACGTGAGACTAAATTCTATATCACCTAATGTCATATCATTTGTCCGTCACTACCATAGTCCTCTTTTTTAGGAGCCACAACCCGTCTATACTCGATCCCGTGGAGTACCTTCAGAGAGATCTTCGCATTATTGCGATGATTATCTTCGTCCTCAACCCTCCACTCATAGAAATCGTGCTAACCCTTTTCCACGATTTAATTCTCCTTAAGGTAATTGCTTGGAGGAATATCAAGTGCCCTATACATGTCATCTTCATCAAGATAACATCATCTATAGTGACTTTCCTTGTGTTTCAAAAATGGAGATGTCGTAAGCCGAATTTCAACGATTGGTTCTTGATCAATTTGATCGCTTGGATGCTAATTTTGATCACACGAAGAATGCCTTAATAAGAATCCATAAAAGAAAGCTTACGAATTTAGGTCAAGCCACCGACGCGTCTAGTAGTTCTCCCACTGACATAAAAGACCCGACATTTGATTTTGATTCATCTCATGTTGATGAGGCACATTACCCACTTGATTTTGGAGTTGAGTCCGATCATGACCTATGATACGGGTGGAGAGAGACACTAGTATGATTAGTGAGCACAATCATGAGAGTGAGGACAAACAACCCAGTGACAATGTGATCATAGATCCATCCTCCACTCCTCATTTAGACCTAGTGTTCCATTCAGCTAAAGAGCCAATCCTCAACATTATACATATTAACCCACTATTGAGTATGGACTTGTCTTACTCTTCTCCTGTCGTCTCCCCGAGCTACCTCACGACCGGGAGCCGAGAGTCTAGTTTGCATTTGGAGGACCATTATGCTGTTGATGGGTTCTTTGGCAACCCCACTGTTGAGCCTCCTGTTGAGCCACCGCGTCCTTGTGAGGATGAGATTCAGGTGAATGACTCATTTATGAGTATTGAGTTATTGACATTTCTTTGTTTATCGCCCCTTATACCAATATTGCTCCAGAGTGGATCTTGAGTGCAGCATCAAATATGTAGGGTTTTCCTTAAGAACACTAGAGCATACATCCGATGTTTTGAGAGTTTACCATCTGACCACTTGCACTCTTGGTGAGTTTTGGGACACACCACCTGCTGACTCACCAGATGAGTTCTTTCTTATGAGGGGCACTCGCCACACTCGAGTTACATCTCATTGTCCATGTCTATGGTTTTGACTCATGTGGTCGCCGTATTCGCGATGAATTTTCATTCATATCTACTCCTAGTGAGCCCCCTGACGCGCCCCATTCCTTGAAAGACATTTGTCACCCCATAGGTCTACAACTCAGTTCTGATGTTTTAAGTAGTCCTTCAGATATTTGTCGCACACTCGATGACTATTTCTATGTTCTACCCATAGAGCCTCCTGATAGGCCATTGTATTCTAGAAACATTTAACTTGTTCTCAGACTTCCCCTAAAGAATATGCCACCTTTGTTGTGCTTCATTTGCATCATCATTTGTATGAGAGCCTTCCAGATATTTTTCGATCCTACATTGGTACTGAGAGCATTTGCGACGAATTTCATTATAACCCTCCCGGTGACTACCCTGATGAGCCATATGTTGAGCCACCACTCATCTAGGTTGTATCTATCATTAGGAAGACAAACGAGTTTGAAAGCGCACTCAATGTTTTGTTGATTATATGCCTTATTGCCCGCACTTGTAGAGAGAATATGCACAATATATTGGCATATCTTGCTACTGATGTCTTTGATATTCATTTGAGTGTTGAGCCCGCAATGAATATTTCTATACCCCACCTTCCGAGCCTCCAGATCATGCACCAATCTTAGGAGTTTCTTATAGTACCCCAAACCCCCGGTTTATGGAGCTGATCGTGTCAGTTTATCTTTTACTTTTGATGACTGATCATGTAAATTTAGTGTATGATTTATTTATGTTGCATTATTCACATCTGTTGCATGTTGTGCATCATTTGCATGAAATGCATGAATTAATCCGGAAGAAATTTATTAAAAATATTGAGTTATATAAGGTACGGGCAGATATACATAGATGTGAGCAACATTTTTGGGTGGACGAGCAGGACATGGTCATACTTTGCATGGAGGGGCTCTCAAAAAGAGTCGCTACTAATTACTAAACTATAACTTAAGCGAATGAGTCATTATATGATTATAAAGAAAATTAGAACAAATGCCTACTAGATCAATCTCCCTGCAAATATTAATATTCACCCTATATTTAATATGAAAGATTTGACACATTATTATGATCCTCTCGAGCATAGAGACTCATACCTTGGGCCACTTATGACACCATCCTAGTTACAGCCTGACCCTTCCCTTGATTACCCTGGACGAGCACCCACAGAGTTCTCTTCTGCGAGATCTCCCCTTCATGAGTTCTTGCGGACTCCTTTTCGTTGATCGCCCTATCCACGAGTTCTCCCCTTCAGGAGTGCTCGCAAACTCCTTTTCGTTGATCGTCCTTTCTGTGAGTTCTTCCCTTCGGGAGTGCTCGCTGAATCTTTTTCAGTGATCACCCTGTTCGTGAGGTCTCCCCATTGGGAGTGCTCGCGGACTTCTTTTCGGTGATCGCCCTGTCCGCGAGGTCTCCCCTTTAGGAGTGCTTGCTGGCTACTTTTCGATGATCCCCCTGTCCGTGAGGTCTCCCAAAAGGAGTGCTCGCGAACTCCTTTTTGGTGATTTCCCTTTGCACAAGGTCTCCCCTTCAGGAGTGCTCGCGGACTCCTTTTCGGTGATCACCCTGTCCGCGAAGTTTCCCCTTCGGGAGTGCTCACTGACTCCTTTTCGGTGATTGCTCTATCCGCAAGGTCTCCCCTCTGGGGGTTCTCGCAGACTCCTTTTCAGTGATCACCCTTGTCACGAGGTCTCCCCTTCGGGAGTGCTCGTGGAATTCTTTTCAATGATCACCCTGTTCGCGCGACCTCCTTTTTAGGGCAGCCCGAGATTCCTGAGCCTACCTATCAGGGCAGCTTATGATTCCTATAATAGTGGTCAGGTCAAGACCAGAGGGGGATAGAAGCACGGGGGCCAGGCCATAGCCATAGCCATTGCAATTCGCGGTTGTGGGCAATTTGGTGTCTCCGCTTGCTTGCGACAATCTTTTCCTCACCCTCTCTCTCACTCATCCATTTGGGACTCAAACTAACCGGCCACTCAACAACTACCCTCTATCCTTCAACTTTTGTAGTGTGGACTTGGGACATTTTTGGTGCCAATAGAATGAATACCCGACCTTCAGATCTCAAGTAATCGATGAACAACAAGTCGCAATGGAGATGCGAGATTTAGCTCAGAATGACACCCAAACTTTAAACAACCATAACTTTTGATCCGGGTTATGATTTTTGCCTATAATACCTTTTCAAAATGAGCTCGAAACCCTCCATCCAAGGGCGAACCGGGTTTACCCGTTCGAGTTCGTTTAGCGCTCTTAAATTGCCCAAATTCAACTCCGTTTAGGAGTTATTGCAGTTTCTCTTTCGACATTTTTGTCACGATGGATTTGTCAAGGAAGACACCCAAAAATCCTTCCAGCGAACCAGAAATACCTGTCTAAAGGAGTGATTTCAACCTCCTACTAGCCGAAATCACTCGCCTCAAAAGACAAGATGATTTTTTGCCTAATGGTGTGACAAGTAATAAAGAGGGACTTTCAAATGAGCATGTCAATCATTTGTTGCGACCTGATGCAGAGGAGCTCTCCACCTTATTCCGCGAGCTCCTTACGGTGAAAGTGAGTGCTCACCCTCATAAAGTTGTTGAACTATTATCACCTTCAATAGAAGAGCAAGCTCCATTTGGGTTTGAAGCGCCTCGTCTGCCTTAGTTCACGGGAAAAGAAGATTCAGCTTACGATTTACAAGATTTTGAGTCTGTCATAATTCTGCGAGACCCATCTGATAGTATTCGCTACATGATATTATCCATGACCCTTAGTGAGAAAGCTAGATATTTGTTTTATTGTTTATCACTCGATCCATCAAATCTTTTGCAAGAAAGGAGACTTTTGATGCGTTTTGCCACCTTGGTGAAGCGAAAAAGAGGTCATCCGACACTCTTACAAAAAAAGCAAGTCGAGTTTGAGACACTTTGTGAATATATTGATAGATTCCAAGAATAAATTCCTGACATCGACAATGTTGATCAGAGCATGTATAAAGTTGCTTTAATGTGCGTCTTCTAGCAAGGATTGTTTTAATTTGAAGTGAACCGTGATCCATATGTCCTATGGAGACCTCATCACTAGAGCTAACTCCTTCGTCGAAGGAGAAAAGGCAAACCCATATTTAATCTCCTCTCTTTCCCAAGTAATACGTCTACCAAAGGAAATCTCTCTTCGTGGCTGCCCTCCTACTGGTTATGAGAACCATTTTTTAGAATGCAGTCAAGAGACCAATTCGCTAGTTTCTCAACATGAGATGTATTCTCATCATTGTCATTCATCTACACCTCGACATCTTCGACAATCAAGACAGTCAGAGTCGTGCTCTATTACCTCTGATATATCTCCACAACCTATATCACATAACATGCCATCTACATCTACTCAGGCTTATTCTAGCTGGTCATATGCTCCTCATGCATACAAGCGAAATGACTCAAAAAGATTATACAGATTTAATTATCTCTATGGAAGAAGTTTATCAAATTATCCAGAAGGAGCCTGATTTTACATGACCTCCACTCTTGCGACTTGATCCTGGGAGCCGCCACAAGAATTTCTTGTCAATACCACATGAGTGTTGGTCATGATACAGAAAGGCGTCGAACTCTTCAATGACGTGTGGAGAAATTGCTAAAGGCAAGCGACGAGAAATTGCATAAAAGTCTAATTGTGAATCTTCTTTACAATACCAAGTACTTGCTCGATGCTAGGATTGCTCACAAGATCTTTTGGTGGTTAGATTCGCCTTCCTAAAACTCTTTCAATTATCTTTGTACTAGTTTGCTTCTCAATTGTTTGCAGAAATGAAAATTAGATGAAAATGTTAAGGCTATAAACCCACCATATAGTGGTCGCCTAAATCCAATCATGTAATTGACTTAATGCATTTCATCCCCTAAAGGCTCTCTCCTCTAACTACAAACATCCTCAAATCACATGATCACATAAGGACGTAAACCCACCTTATAGTGGTCACCTTGATCAAATAAAGTTGTAAACCCACCTTACGGTGGTCACCCCAGTCAAATAAGGCTGTAAACCCACCTTTGGTGGTCTTCCCGATCAAATATGGTTATAAACCCACCTTACGGTGGTCTCCCGGATCAAATATGGTTGTAAACCCACCTTACGGTGACCTCCCCAATCAAATAAGGCCGTAAACTCATCTTACAGTGGTTGCCTTGATCAAATAAGGCTATAAACCCACCATACGGTGGTGGTCGGCCTTGATCTAATCTCGAGTGATGATTTGTAGTTGCCTTGATCTTTGCCAACATTTGTCACTCTTCTGCATCCCTCTATATCAAGGGAGGTCTAGGTGATTCATCATCTCTGACATGCACTCATGCAGATATAGTAGAAATCGGGATTGTATTTCCTCACCAAATCGGGCACCACATATATATATATATATATATATATATATATATATATATATATATATATATATATATATATATAGGTACATTAGCACGTGACATATCACATGGAATACATAATCTCAATACGAAATAAAAACGAATATTCAACTCTCTCCCTCAAGTTGGGAATATATATTGATCATTCCCAACTTGTTAGTATTGTTCTTGAAGTTGTCGTTGCATAGCCCCTTGGTGAAAACATCGATAAGCTGATCAAATGAGCTCACAAATGGAGTGCAGATATTCCCCTTGTCGATGTGGTCTTTGATGAAGTGTCTATCAACTTCCACATGTTTGGTCCTGTCATGTTGAACTGGATTGTGTGCAATGCTGATGGCTGCCTTGTTGTCAAAGTAGATAGTAATAGGTTTATTCACCTGAAGGCCCAAATCCTGGAGAATGGTTCTCAACCACAATCCCTCACAAACTCCTTGAGTCATAACTCTGTATTCTGCTTCAGCACTTGAGCTAGCAACCACGTTCTGCTTCTTGCTTTTCCATGAAACCAGGTTGCCTCCCACAAATGTGCAGTACCCCGTGGTTGACTTTCTATCATCTTGACTTCCAGCCCAATCAGCATCAGTAAATACCTCAACATCTAACGACTGATTAGACTTGAACAGAATCCCACGCCCTGGTGTCTTTTTGAGATATCGCAACATCCTAAAGGCAGCCTGCTGATGACATAACGTAGGGGAGTGCATATACCGGCTTAGGACACCCACCGCATACGTGATATCCGGGTGAGTATGGGACAGATATATGAGCCTCCCAACCAATCATTGGTATTTTGAGGCGTCCGCTTTCTCCCCACTAATATCTCCTTCAATCTTATGATTAGCCTCAATTGGAGTGTCAACAGGAGCACACCCAAGCATCCCAGTCTCCTCCAGAAGATCAAGAGTATACTTCCTTTGAGAAATGAAGATCCCCTGTCGGGACCTCGCAACTTCAATTCCCAAAAAATATTTCAGCTTTCCCAGATCTTTGACTTCAAATTCTTCGCCCAGTTGTTTTTTCAAGTATTTTATCTCATCCAAGTCATCTCCAGTAATGATGATGCCGTCCACGTACACAATAAGGATAGAAACTAGAGCACCCTTCCTCTTGATGAAGAGAGTATGATCAGCTTGACTTTGAGTACATCCAAGTCGTAGTATGGTCTTGTTAAAACGCCCAAACCACGCTCTCGGAGATTGTTTCAGGCCATACAGAGATTTTAGTAGGCGACAGACCCTCCGGTTGGACTCTTTGACATGAAGGCTAGGGGGAATATCCATATCGACCTCCTCTTCCAGATCACCATGCAGGAATGCATTCTTGACATCGAGCTGCAGTAGCTCCCATCCGCGAATCACAACACAAGAAAAAAGCACACGAATTGAGTTCATCTTGACAACATGAGCAAAGGTCTCCTGGTAGTCAATGCTTTGAGCTTGGGTATATCCTCGAGCCACTAAACGAGCTTTGTATCGCTCCACCACCCCATCTTGGTTCTGTTTGACAGTGAAGACCCAACGGGATCCGACCGTTCGCTTCCAGGGGAAAGGCTAGTGAGCCACCATGTTTTATTTTTATCCAAGGCACTCAGTTCCTCCTCCATAGCTTGTTTCCATTCAGGTATCTGAACAGCCTCCTGCCATGTCTTAGGAATCACAACAGATGAAAGAGAGGAGATAAAAGCTTTCTGAGCCTGAGATAGATGAGTATAACAAATGTAGTTAGCAATGGGGTGTTTGGTGTCACCCCTTTTACCTATAAGACGTGCAAGAGGAACATGGAGGTCATCATCTGAATCTGGAGCTGAGACGGTCATTGGCACTGGCGGAACATTCAGTCTGCACTTACTCAACAGTCCTGGGACGACGTGAGTACGTGTATAATATAGGTGGAGCGGAGGTGGAAGGAGGGGAAGCAGCAACAATTGGAAGAGGAGATTCGATGTTAACAATTGGTAGAGGAGATTCGATGTTCTCGTCACCGTCACCTCTCGTCTCCTCCTGACGAGGACTAAAGTACGACTCCCCCTCACGAAATGTGACATCCACTGTGCAATAGTAGCGCCGAGTCGGAGGATGATAACAACGATACCCTTTGGTTGTAGGGGAGTACCCAACGAAAAACACCGTAGGGAATGCGCATCGAGTTTATCACGATGCGGGGTATGAACATGGGCAAAACAGACGGAGCCAAAGATACGAGGAGCAAGATAAGAGGTGTGGACGATGTGTTGTTTGGCAAGACGCGATAGGGGCGTATCAAATAAAAGGGCACGAGACGGAAGACGTTTAATGAGATGAGCAGCTGTGAGAACTGCATCACCCCAATAGGATTTGGGAAGGTGCATAGCAAGGAGTAAACACGGAGCCACCTCCAGCAAATGTCTATTCTTCCGTTCGGCCACCCCATTTTGGGTGGAAGTGTGGACGCACGTGGTTTGATGTATGATGCCATTATCAGATAGATAGGCCCCAAAAACACCCCGATCATCATATTCCCCACCATTATCACTACGCAACATCCGAATTTTGCCACCAAATTGTTGGTTCACCATCTTATGAAACGTCTGAAAACAGGAAAGGACATCCCTTTTCTTTTTAAGCAGATAAACCCACGTAACGCGGGAGTGACAATCAATAAAAGTAACAAACCATTTATAACCAGATAAAGATAACACTGGAGACGGGCCCCAAACATCAGAGTGAATAACATCAAATGGACAGAAACTAGGGACAGACAAATGACTAGTACTCTGACGGACATGTTTTGAGTGTTCACATGCATCACAAGAGAAAGACTGAATTAAAGAGGTAAAAACAGGAAACAATTTAGTAAGATAAAGAGACGAAGGGTGGCCAAGTCGCAGGTGCCAGCGTTGAATGTCATGTAGAGTCAGAGATCTGGTGGATGAAAAAGCACTGGAAGAAGACTGGTCCAGCAAGTACAGTCCACCAACGTTCCTACCACTGCCAAGCGTCCGCCTCGTATCCAGATCCTGAAATACACAAACATCAGGAAAGAAGGTCACAGAACAGTTTAAAGAAGTAGTTAAGTGACTAATGGAAAGCAAATTGCGAGGAAAAGACAGGACATGCAAAATAGAGGACAGTGATAGGTCGAGAGAACAGATGACAGTCCCTTTACCAGCGATGGAGGAGAGAGTGCCATTAGCAGCAATAACCTTATTACGACCAGAAAGAGGAGTATAGGAGGTAAAACATGAGGCAGAATCAGTCATGTGATCAGTCGCACCCGAGTCAATAATCACTCGGAAGGTGAGGAGGACACAACATGAGCACTAGAGAGACCCGAAGTAGCAACAACAACATGAGAACCAGAAGTAGGAGAGTCAGTGTGGGAGCGCAGCATGCGACGGAGAGCATCTAACTCGACAGCAGACATGCCTCCAGAGGTGTCCTCCTGAACCTCAGTAGAGTGCGCAGAAAACTCAGTACGATCGCCAGACTGACGGCCACCACCACGGGGCCCACCGAGACCCCAAGCACTAGAACCCCGACCAGTAGGGGCAAGGTGAGGATGTAAACGAAAACATGAGTCCCTGGTATGGCCCTTCTTTCCACAGTAGCTACAAAGAGGAGGTCCGCGTGAAGCCGCAGCAAGCGCAGAATGATCAGTAGCAGGAGATGCACCAAGAGTACGACGGTGTTTCTCATCATTGAGCAGCATACTGAAGGCCTCCCGAAGAGAGGGAAGTGGCTCACGATGGAGAACATGCAAGCGAACAGCATCAGACTCCATGTTGAGCCCCATAAGTAAGACGTGGACACGGAAACGATCTTTGTCTTTCTGAAGTGTCAGCGCATCAGCAGTACAAACAGCCGTAAAAGTATTGAAGAAGTCCAGTTCCTGATAGAGGCGCTCAAACTCGGAATAGTAGGCAGAAACAGACATAGTGCCCTGCTTCAGCTCCAGAACACGGCGAGTGAGCTCATACACTTGCATCGAACTGCCTGCCTGAGAGTAGTTATCACGGGCCCGAGTCCAAATATCATATGCAGAGTCCAACAACATATAACTGTGATACACCTGAGGGGACATCGAGTGAAGTAACCACGAGACAACCAACAAATTTTACGCATCCCATTTTTTCCATGTGGGATCGGTACGTGGTGGCTCAACGGTGGTACCATCAACAAGTCCATATAACCGGTGGCTGCGAATAGCATGCTTGGCCGCCCTGGATCATTCCAGATAATTTGTGCCATCCAAGACAACAGTAGTGATCTTCAACGAGCCAGACGGGCCATGGCTCCGAGGAGGGTCGGCAGGCGAACCGGTTGGAACACTGGATTGAGGAGCCGAGGAGATAGTGGATTGATCATCCATTGAGAAGAGAGATAGAAGAGCGGTAGCGGCGAACTGGCGAACAGGTGAGCGGAAGGAGGCGAGCGGGCGAGCGGAAGACGGCGAGCGGGCGAGCGGAAGACGGCGAGCGGGCGAGCGGAAGACGGCGAGCGGGCGAGCAGAAGACGGCGAGCGGGCGAGCGGAAGACGGCGAGCGGAAGACGGCGAGCGGGCGAGCGGACTGGCGACGGCGACGGCGAGCGGAAGGAGGCGAGTGGGATCGACGAAAGCGGGAGCGGCGGGATCCCTAATCCTCTGATACCAAGTAGAAATCGGGATTGTATTTCCTCATACTCTAAACCGGGCACCACATACATATATATAGGTACATTAGCATATGACATATCACGTGGAATACATAATCTCAATACGAAATAAAAGCGAATATTCAACTGATATCGCTAGAGGAAGGATGACCTTTCTGAGGAAAGAAATGTCATTGGACACCTGCCCAACTGTTCATCCTTGCCTCTAGCCCTTGAAAAATTGGGTTCAAAAGTATTTTGTGGACAGAACCTTCTCTATGAAACCTCATTAAGCTTCTTGTTCTCAATATGAGCTCCGCCTTTTATCAAAAATATCACGGACAAGGACTGTATGGTCGCATATGGAGAGACTGTTCAGAGCTCTAATTTGAAATTATGATGGAAGTTGCTAACAGTCTCCATATATTTACATGTAATGTATATACTAAATTTGTGGAAACTATCCTAGTCCACACACTTTATCTTATGTGACCTCAATGAGCATATCCCCGTAGACCTTATCAGACTTATTACTGATCTCTCTAGAGGAATTTAAGTCACTTTATATGTTTATTATTTGTTCAGTGCAAATACTTCAGGATATATGAATCACTTTCAATCATGATCAGTTGTTTAAAACTCTCATATTATTCTGGATTTCAATCCAATCCGACAATATGGTATTATTTCAGATTTCCATCCGATCTTATATGTTTGTATGCATATATTGTTTTGGGTTTCTTGATATCAATTGGCCGAGTGTCATTATCAGCATAATTATCTTTATCAGTGAGCTAAGATTGTATAACTAGATTGATTTCACATCATTATTCTAGAAGTATGCAAATATGAGGTTATCAAAATGTTGTTTTCCACTACAATAAATGTGGATACTATTCAGTTTTTAACATAGAGATATCATTACTTCAATCATTAAATCTATCATCCAATAGAAGTAAGCGTGAACATCACATCTCCTCTATAGATAAGATGTTATTTTCTATGCTTTTTCAAGTCCGTGGATAAAGCAGAAGCAGATATTAGCAAGTTACCTCAGGTACCTGACATCTCTCTTTCTATATGCATACCTGTTTTTGACATCTCTTGCAGAGATAAATAAGAGATAAACAAGTATTCACGAGTTCTTCATGTACTCGCGTCTTATATTTCATATACCTATCTTTGATATTTTTTGCAGAGATAAACATGTGTTCGCGAGTTCTGTTCAGGTACTCATGTCTTATATTTCATATACTTATTTTTGACATCTCTTGCAGAGATAAACAAGAGATAAATAGGTATTCGTGATTTTTCTTTAGGTACTCACGTCTTATATTTCATACACCTATTTTTTATATTTTTAGTAGAGATAAACAGGTGTTCGTGAGTTCTCTTCAGGTACTCGTATCTTATATTTCATATACGTGTTTTTGATATCTGCTGCAAAGATAAACATGTGTTCGTGTGTTCTCTTCAGGTACTCACGGTTTACATTTCAATTATATCCATTTTAGCATTTCTCTTGTAGAAAAATAATAGGTATACCTGTGTTCTCCTCTCCTCAGGTACTCGCGCGATATGTTTCTTTTATACCTATTGAAGCGGGTAAAAAATGTTAGGATGAGACTATTACAAGAAACCCACCTTTATATATAGAGGTGATTACAATCAAAGGCAACAAAAATAAAATATAAAGGATAGTCTAACACTCCCCCTCAAGTTGGGCGTGTGATGTTAACCATGCCCAACTTATCCACAATATTGCTAAATACGTTCCCACTCAATCCTTTGGTGAGAATGTCAACTACCTGCCGATCGGAGGGCACAAAAGGTGTGCATATGATTCTTCTCTCAATGTTCTCCTTGATAAAGTGTCGATCCACCTCGATGTGTTTAGTCTGGTCATGTTGCACAGGGTTGTGCGCAATACTGATGGCTGACTTATTATCATAATACAGCCGGATAGGTCCTGCTTCAATAAAACCAAGGTCACTCATCACAGAGCGAAGCCATAACCCTTCACAGACCCCGTGAGCCATAGCTTTAAACTCTGCCTCAGCACTAGATCTTGCCACAACTTGTTGCTTCTTACTCCTCCAAGTAACAAGATTACCCCCAACTAGGGTACAATATCCTGAGGTTGATCGCCTATCTTCAACAGATCCGACCCAATCAGTGTCAGTATAGACTTCAATATTTAGACCGTTATTGGGGGCAAACAGGATACCCCTTCCTGGTGTAGACTTGAGGTACCAGAGGATTCTGTGAGCAGCATCCACATGACGAGTTTTAGGAGCATGCATGAACTTGCTAACGACGCTCACCGCATATGAAATATCTGGACGAGTGCGGGATATGTATATCAATCTCCCAACTAATCTTTGGTATTAAGAGATATCAGCAATTTCCTCTCCATCATCGCGCCCCAATTGGTGATTTGCTTCAATCGGGGTGTCAGCTGGTCTACATCCACTCATCCCCACCTTCTCAAGGAGATCTAAAGTGTATTTACGCTGGGAGATGAAAATCCCCTGCTTGGATCGAGCAACTTCAATACCCAAGAAATATCTGAGTTTACCTAGATCTTTGACCTCAAATTCTCTAGCCAATTTCTGTTTCAACCTCTGGATTTCTTCGATATCATCCCCTGTTATGACTATATCATCAACCTCTGGATATGTATATCAATCTCCCAACTAATCTTTGGTATTAAGAGATATCAGCAATTTCCTCTCCATCATCGCGCCCCAATTGGTGATTTGCTTCAATCGGGGTGTCAGCTGGTCTACATCCACTCATCCCCACCTTCTCAAGGAGATCTAAAGTGTATTTACGCTGGGAGATGAAAATCCCCTGCTTGGATCGAGCAACTTCAATACCCAAGAAATACCTGAGTTTACCTAGATCTTTGACCTCAAATTCTCTAGCCAATTTCTGTTTCAACCTCTGGATTTCTTCGATATCATCCCCTGTTATGACTATATCATCAACATGCACAATAAGTGCAGTGAGTTTTCCAATCCTTCATTTATTAAACAGAGTATGATCAGCATTGCTTTGATGGAAACCACAAGATAGCATGACCTTGAGAAACCGCCCAAACCACGCTCTTGGAGACTGCTTCAGCCCATATAAAGCCTTTATCAATATGCAGACTTTCCCTGCAGCACCTGTAGAAATGAGGCCCGGAGGAATAGACATGTAAACCTCCTCATCTAGATCACCGTAGAGGAAGGCATTTTTCACATCAAGTTGCAAGAGCTCCCAGCCTTTGCAAGCAGCACAGGATAACAAGACCCTGATAGTATTCATCTTTGCCATCGGGGCAAACGTCTCCAGATAGTCAATACCAAGGGTTTGCGTATAACCCCTCGCTACCAACCTAGCCTTGCATCTTTCAACAATCCCTTGTGAGTTCTGTTTCACAGTGAACACCCATTTACACCCAACCGTCTTCTTTCCATAGGGAAGGGGAACCAAATCCCATGTATAGTTTTTCTCAAGAGCATTCATTTTCTCAACCATCTCCTCACGACACATAGGGATCTCCAGAGCCTGCTGCCATGATTCAGGTATGGAAGAAACAACAAGGGAAGAAACAAAGGCCTTGTAGGTAGTAGAAAGAGAATCATACGATACATAATATGCTAAAGGATGGAGAGTGCAAGACCGGATACCTTTCCTGAGGGAGATTGGTTGATCAGAAGGCCCTGAGTCAGGTTCCACTGACTGTTCTGGTAGCATAGTCGGATCTTGCGTGCTCGTCCGCTTTGTACGTCGGGTATAAACCTGCAAGCTCAGAGGAGGAGGCCCAGGAGGAGGACGTATGTCCACTGGTAGAGGAGGCACGGGAGGAGAGATCACTCCCACTGGTAGAAGAGGCACGAGAGGAGGACTCACTTCCACTGGTAGAGATAGAGGCTCCCCTTGAAGTGAGGAGTACGGTGGTGGTCTGGGCAGAGGAATCGAGGGAAGGGAAATGAGAGTATGCGAGGGAGAGGCATCCGGGACAGGATAATATGCCTCGGATTCACGGAACATAACGTCCATAGTGACAAATACTTTCTTGGTAGGTGGGTAGAAACATTTATACCCCTTTTGCGTTGGAGAGTAGCCAATGAAGACACATTTTAGTGCCCGAGGATCGAGTTTGGAAGGGCGGGGGTGATGGATATGAGCGAAGCAAACACATCCAAACACCCTAATAGGAAGCCGAGAAGGGGGCACCTGAAGAGTGTCAAGGGGTGTAACATTCCCAAGAACACGAGTGGGCATACGATTGATGAGGTATGCGGCAGTAAGAACGACATCACCCCAGTAGAATTTCGGAAGATGCATAGTGGACAAAAGACAACGAGCGACTTACAAGAGATGACGATTCTTCCGCTCAGCCACACCATTTTGTGCGGGAGAATACACGTAGGTAGTCTGGTGGAGGATACCACGATCAGCAAGATATTGCTCAAACTGCGATTCGATGTATTCGCGACCATTGTCACTACGAAGAATTTTAATTTCGGAGTGAAATTGAGTGGAGATCATGCAATGAAACCGTTAGAAAACCGAGAAAACCTCATTTTTGTTACGCATCAAATACAACCATGTAGTACGAGAGAAACAATCAATAAAAGTAACAAACCACACACATCCAGAAATAGAGGATGTCGGGTAAGTACCCCAGATATCAGTATGAATAACAACAAAAGGAATAGAACTTGACAATGAAACATGCGTAAACGAGGTACGATGATGTTGTTTAAGCTACATACATCACAGACAAAAGAGTTAAAGACAACAGTAGATATAGCAGGAAATAATAATTTCATAATAGAAACAGAAGGGTGTCCCAGACGACAGTGCCAGGAGAAGATGGACAGTGCTGGAATGAAGAGCCAGAGGAGACGTAGCCTGGCCGGAGTTGAGCACATAGAGTTCATTTACCATGCTACCAGAGCCAATCACCTTCCCCGTCGTTAGCTCCTGAATAACACAAGAAGATGGAAGAAATGTCACAGAGCAGTGTATGGAGTTAGTTAGATGACTAATGGAAAGAAGACTACGAGTAAAATTAGGAACATGGAGGACAGAAGATAAGCTGAGGGAGGAGCAGGAGATGGAACCCTTGCCGGCAATGGAGAAAAGGGAACCATCGGCAATGCTCACCTTATCACGGCCAGAAAGAGGAGTATAAGATATAAAACTTGTAGAGGACCCATTCTTATCATGGCATCGCCTAGGCGTCGGCGACGCCTATGCGTCAGGGCACCCAATTGTAAACAAGGCGTTTGACGCCTTTTTTTTATAAAAAAATGGTAGAATAGACTGCGGTTTATATATAAACCGCAGTCTATTCTAGGGTTCATTGTAGAATAGACTGCGGTTTATATATAAACCGCAGTCTAATCTAGAATAGACTGCGGTTTTTACATAAACCGCAGTCTATTCCAAGGTTCAGAGGTAGAATAGACTGCGGTTTATGCAAAAACCGCAGTATATTCTACCTCTGAACCTTGGAATAGACTGCGATTTATGTAAAAACCGCAGTCTATACTATCTATTTTTAACCGTGAACCGTAAAAATCTAGTTTTACCCCGAGTTTTTGGTTATTCTTTTTACAGTCGCTGCTCTTCCTGCTCTTTGCGAGAAACCCTAAAGACGATATGGTCGCTGCTCTTTGCGATAATCCCTAAAGGCTATTTTGTTCAAGTTTCTGCTCTCCTTTGTTTCGATTTGACGATTCTTCTTCGGCAAATCTACTCTTCTCACTTAGGTATACTATTTCCTAATACCTTTCTCTGTTTTGTTCAAGTAATGTAGTAGTATAGTATTAGTACTTTATTACTTTATTATCATACATGATACAACACAATGTGCCGAAATATTTCAGTTTAACCTCTATAATACATGTCTAAACCTCCTGAGTAACATAGTAACATATATATTTAATTATTTATATGTGTGAATCGTGTGATTGTGTGGTAGACTGGTAGTAAGTAGTAACTACTAACTAGTAGCTCAATATCATATTTATAAACAACACAATATATGAATTTTGTTTAGGTTTTTTGTATGGTTTAGGTTTTTTAAGGGTTTTACAGGAAAATGTCGGATAAGAGATCTTATGCTAGAAGATATAGACAAGCTACCACCTAACAAAATTGTGATAAAAAAGGCAAGGATGATTACAAATTTCATCTACAGACACACTCGTTTACTTAAAACAGTCAGGAGTACTATAGGTGGTGATCTAGTTAGGCATTCGGTAACTATATTTGCAACATCATTTCTTACTCTACAAAGTTTGCTTAAGCATGAGGAGAAGCTGAAATTATTCTTTGTGTCGCCTTCATGGAATGTCTCTAATTTGGCAAAAACTGAATCCGGAAAACAAGTTGTTGAAACAGTACTTTCAACTGTTTTTTGGAATGGAGTAAGAGATTGCCTAAAAGGAGGAAAGCCATTAATTGTCGTTTTGCGATTAGTAGATGGGGATGAAATGCCGGTTATGCCTGAAGTATATGTGGCGATGGAAGAAGCAAAACAAAAGATTAAAGAATATTTTGATAATAAAGAAAGATTATATAAGAATATTATTGAAATTGTTGAAAAAAGATGGACAAATTAAATGGACAACAATTGTATAGGGCGGCTTTATTTCTTAATCCAGACAAATATTTTGAATACGAGGAAAAACATAATGATCATGCCTGAAAATTTCAAGATGCTTTCAATGATATTATTACAAGACTAGTGCCCGATCAAGAATTACAAGACAGGATTGCAGAACAAGGTACTAACTACAAAACATCTCGAAATAGTTTTGGAAAGCCTATGACTATTAGGCAACGAACCACCTTAAATCCAAATAAGTATTGATTACGTTTTTTTTTTCTTAAATTATTTATATGTCAAATAATTTACATTTGTCTTAAATTAATAGTGGATTGGTGGGGTGCACATGGAGGACCGAATGTTGACCTTACAAAGGTAGCATTGTGCAT
Organism: Platanthera zijinensis; assembly: GCA_039513925.1. Taxonomy (NCBI): domain Eukaryota; kingdom Viridiplantae; phylum Streptophyta; class Magnoliopsida; order Asparagales; family Orchidaceae; genus Platanthera; species Platanthera zijinensis. The sequence continues at coordinate 5,218,657 of CM077091.1, read as the reverse complement.
ACTCGGCTTATGTTGTTCATCTTCTAGTTGTGAACGCAATTGGAGTACTTTTGAGTTTGTAAGTAACTACGTATACCAAAAATCAATATAAAATTTAATATTTTTATAGTTACTAATAAGTTTGATATTATCTTGAATTCTTGATTCAGATTCACACAAAGAAAAGAAATAGGTTGGAGCATCAAAGACTTAGCGATCTTTTATATATCCAATATAATCGTCGTCTACAAGCACGATTCCAAGAAAGACGTGAAAAGGGAAGAAATTACAATTTTTTAGTGCTTGACAAGCTAGATCTGAGTAATGAGTGGATGGTGAACAAACCAGAGGCAGAGGATGCTCTAGTTTTTGATGATGATAATCTCACATGGAATGATGTAGAGAGTGCTATTGGAACTGGAGCTCGAAATTTACGAAGTGGGGCTGAAGCTAATCTTCAAATAATGGCTGAAAGGGAAGAAGACTTAGATCATTTTTTCATTGCCAATGATGATGAAGATATTGAGGATAATTATGGGCAAAACCCAAGTACCTCAAACCAACCAAGCACATGCAATGCTAATGATAACTTACTAGATGATGATTCTAGTTGATCTTTTCTTATTTTTAATTTTTTTTAAAACATTATTCATGCTTTCTCTGTAGATTGGATGATGATTCTAGTTGACATTTTGGATTTGGTAGTTTAGTACATTATTATATTAAATGTTATTGCTTTCTCTGTGTGTTTACTGTTTGTATTTGGTAGTTTGGTACTTGGTGGCTGTGCCTGTGTTTGTATAATTGTATTTGATAGTTTGGTACTTGGTGGCTGTGTACTTAACTATGAAAAAAATCCGTGGCTGTGTTTGTATTTGGTAGTTTGCTACTTGGCCGGCTGTGTTTGTATTTGGTAGTTTCTAGTTTGCTACTTGATGGTTGTGTAACTTGTGTTTGTATTTGATAGTTTACTGAATTACTGCTAACTGCCCATATATGATATATGATATATCAGAAGCTACTTCTTACTGCTATGAAGAAGAAAAAAACTGTGTGACTGCGTTTGTAATGTAACTGTGTATTTTGTAATTTGGTGTAACTTCTGTCATAATTTTTTTTTTAAAAAGAGCTTTAGACTGCGGTTATAATAACCGCAGTCTAAAGTGTGGCTGACAGTATATAGACTGCGGTTGTTATAATAACCGCAGTCTATATATATACTGCAGACTATAGACTGCGGTTATTATAATAACCGCAGTCTATAGTAACCGCAGTCTTTAGATTGAAGACTATAGACTGCGGTTATTATAATAACCGCAGTCTATAGTATTTTTTATAAAAAAAATTTAAATAGAAGGAAATTGGCGCCTTGTGGTCGCCTAGGCGCCCGCCTTGTCGCCTAAGCGTCAAGGCGCCTGACGCTCGCCTTGGTTTGCCTTGACGCCGTGACAAGAATGAGAGGATCTAGTCATATGATCTGTGGCCCCAGAGTCAATAATCCACTGGGTAGAAGGATGAGAAGCAGCAGAGTGAGCACCTGGGAGACCCATGCGAGCGTAGGAGGAAGAGACAGAAGGTTCTGTAGAAAGGCCCTGCATCATGCGTCGAAGAGCAAACATTTCACCGCTGTGAAAGCACCAGGAGGGGCAGAGCCATCAGAACTGGAATAACCAGGAGGGACCGCGACAGAAGCATCAGTAAGATGAGCAGAACGTGGAGCAGCATGACGACCAGAGGAGCGCCCAGAACCACGACCTCCATGAGGCGGAGCACCCCCTCTGGGGTTAGGAAACCCATGAAGCCGGAAGCAGGTATCCCGAGTGTGACGGTGCTTGCCACAATAATCACATAGCAGATGATCCTTATCAGAGCCCTTCAACCCGGAGTCCCGAGACAGACGAGTACCAAGAAGAGAGGGGGCAGTAGCTGCCAAAGCTGACCCCTCAGGAATCGGGTCTGGAAGAAGAGTCAGGCGACGATCGTATTCCTGCTGCATAATACTGTAGACCTCAGGAAGGGATGGTATCTGCGGTCGGCCCAAAATATGAACACTGATCTGATCGAAGTCGCGATGTAGTCCATGAAGAAACTCAAATATACGATTGCGGTTATCCCGGGCCCGAACCATTGCCTCATCAATAGGGCTCACAAAGGTAAGAGGATCAAAGTGATCATATTCCTGATACAGCTGCTTGAACTCCAAGTAGTATGCAGACGGCGGACGGTCACCCTGCCGAAGTAACGAGATCTTCCGGCGCAACTGAAAAATCTGAGCAGCATTGCTGCGGCGAGAGTAGGTAGACTCTGCGCGGCGCCAAATGTTGGCAGCGTTGTCAAGGAATAGGTAGTTCCGGGCAATGGACTCCTGCATCGAGTTAGTAAGCCAGGACATGACCAAGGAGTTCTCCGACTCCCACTGCGGTCATTCAGACAAATTCATGTCGGGCTCCTTCATTTTGCCAGTGACATAGCCAAAGAGACACCGACTTTTGAGCGCCAGAGTGATAGAGCGAGACCACAAGAGATAATTGGAGTCGTCAAGACGTATGGTAGTGATTTGGGGTGTATTATGATCATTAGTGCCACGGAAGAGGACCGTCGGAGTGGAAGCACCAGAAGAGGGAGCAACCCCAGAAGAGGGAGCGGGAGATTCAGCATCTCCAGACATGATGTCTCGGGAATAGAAATCCAAAGACAACACATGATTAGGGCATCAAAAAATCGGAGGGAAAAACGAAAAAATCCACTCCATTAGAACACCCAAAGCAAAAGACGGCGCCGGATAAAAAAACTGGGCTCTCACGGCTTAGGCATACCGGCGCCGGATGGAGGGAAGGAGGGTTGAAGACCCGACTGGAAGAAGAAGAAGAAGAAGAAGAAGGAGAAGAAGGAGAAGAAGAAGAAGAAGACGGGAGCAAGCGGAAGGCGGGATCGAGCTGAAGGCGGGATCGAGCGCGGAAGGCGAGCGGGCGAGCGCGGCGAGGGTTGAGCGGGATCGGGCGAACGCACGGCGGGCCTAGGGCACACGGAACACCTTCGGCTCTGATACCATGTTGAAGCGGGTAAAATATGTTAGGATGAGACTATTACAAGAAACCCACCTCTATATATAGAGGTGATTACAATCATAGGCAACAAAAATAAAATATAAAGGATAATCTAACAATACCTGTTTTTGACTTTTCTTCTTTGCAGAAATAAGTAAATGTTTGCAAGTTCTCTTCAGTTACTAGTAAGTTTCCTCAGATACTTACATTATCTTTTGTATACGCTTGTTTTATCACTTTAGAGGAGGTTGATCGCGACATTCACCGATAAGTTGTATTTTTTTAAAAAAAATTCAAAACTTGAAAAAATGCGGGGATAATGTTTATCCTGAAATTGGCCATCACCTCCTCTAAAGTGATCGCTCCATGTGCTAGCCTTAGCTAGGCTATTTTCCTTTTTTGTGATCGCCTTGTCCGGGAGGCCTCCCATTCAGGAGTGCTCGCGGACTCCTTTTCGGTGATCGCCCTGTCCACGAGGTCTCCCCTTCGGGAGTGCTTGTGGAATCCTTTTTGGTTATCGCCTCGTCTGCGCGGTCTCCCCCTCGGGAGTGCTCGTGGACTCCTTTTCAGTGATCGCCCTATCCGCAAGGTCTCCCCTTCGGGAGTGTTTGTGGATTCCTTTTCGGTGATCGCCTTGTCCTCGTGGTCTCCCCCTCGGGAGTGCTTCAGACTCCTTTTCGGTGATTTCCCTGTCCGCGTGGTCTCCCCTTCAGGAGTGCTCGCGGACTCCTTTTCTGTGATCGCCTGTCTACGATGTCTCCCCTTCGGGAGTGTTCGCGGACTCCTTTTTGGTGATCGACCTATCTGTGCGGCCTCCTTAATAGGGCAGCCCGAGATTCTTGAGCCTGCCCATCCGGTCAATCCTTGATTCCTATAAATAGTGGTCAGGTCCAGACCAGAGGGGGATAGAAGCATGGAGGCCAGGAGCTATGAAATCCTTTGAAGTGTCTGATCGAGCTCAATAGGCGAACGGGGCGGACACCACTCTTGAGGTCGCACGAGCGGCCTTACGACGTCTCTTCAGAGACTGCGAGCTCCTCTCTGCGGGCTATGTTTACTGTTTTTTCATGTATCTTGATGTAACCTCTGATGCAATATAATATTTGTATTAATATCCATTCGTGACTCAACGTAACCGGCCACTCAACAGCTACCCCTTATCCTTCAGCTTGAGCAGTGTGGACTTGGACATTTTTGGTGTCAGTAACAGTATGTACATAAACACTTCTCTACCAATGAGGTTAGAACCCATCAATCACCATCAAACATATTTCAAGGATTTCACGTTTAATTGCTGGCGGTACAAGAGTTATGGAGTTTCCTACATCTTTTATTCTGGGAAAAGCAACCTTTCTGGAGCATATTTATTTATTTTGGTGGTTTCAAATCAAAATGCATAGTTGAGCCGTGTCTCAGGACTATCTTGACTTTAGCAAGTTGTATGAGTTAAACATAATCTCTTCTCTCACAGTTGATGTCCAGAAGAGGAAGCTGCAAAGGGAGAAATTTGTTTTCCTGATATTTTTGGCTGGATTACTGAAGGAGTTTGATATTGCAAGGCCCAGAAGGTAGGTGATGTAGGAATTACCTCCGGAGGAGGGAGCGGTGGAGCCTTCCGGCCGGAATCGCGCCCCACGGGCGGAAGGATCGTCGAGCGGCGGGATCCTTCCGGATCGGCAGTTCTCGCACGGAGAAGAGGGAGGCGGCTAGGGCAAACTGCTCTTAATATAATACCAAAACTGAAATGAAAATACACTCTCCTCTCTCTTATACTATGGGGGGGGGGGGAGAAAATAACTATTAGCACACACATGCTAATAACACGCATAATAGTTTTACATAAACAAATACAACAAAAGGGCATAAAATAAATAGTGCCGCCTCTTTATTTAGACGGTTCGCGGCATCCAAAGCGGGTCGAACTTCTCGAGCTATGCAATCCCCGGTTCGCCGTGGGCTTCGTCGCTGACGGTGCTGGTCGCACCGTATTCCACATCATTCTCCGCCACGTGAGAAGCACTCGACCCCGAGTGGTCGGCATAAAGAGGCACGTCCGGGTAGAACGGAGATAAGTCGCTCACGTTAAAGGTCGTGGAGATGTTAAACTCCGGTGGTAGATCAACCACGTAAGCATTGTCGTTGATCTTGCGGATGATGGGGAAGGGGCCGAACTTCTTCGGCATGAGCTTGTGGTGGGGGCCGGCAGGAAGCCGCTCTTTCCGGAGAAAGACCATAACCAAGTCGTCGACTTGAAAAATCTGCTCGCGGCGGTGCTTGTCGGCGATAGCTTTATATTTGGCGTTGGATTCGAGCAACTTGAGGCGGGTCTCGGTCTGGACGTCGCGGGCCTCTTCCGCTAACTGCGTGGCTGATGGGGGGGGGGGGCGGGTAAGCGGGCCAAATCAAGCGCATGCCGGGGCGCCTTGGTGTAGACGATGGAGAACGGGGTGCGACCGGTTGAGCGGTGGACCGCATTGTTGTAAGCGAACTCAGCTTGGGCGAGAGCGAAATCCCACTGCTTCGGCCGGTCTTGGCAAATACAACACACTAGATTTCCCAAAGTCTTGTTGACCACCTCGGTTTGCCCATCCGTTTGGGGGTGAGCGGAGCTACTAAATTGGAGAGGTGTCAAACATTTTCCACAGCATGGTCCAAAAATGGCCTAGAAATTTTGGATCGCGGTCGGATGTGATGGTGGTTGGAACGCCATGCAAACGGACCACCTCGCGGAAGAATAACCGCGCAATATGGGAAGCATCAGATGTTTTGCGGCAAGGAAGAAAATGTGCCATCTTGGAGAAACGGTCTACCACGACGAACACTGAATCAACTCCGCGCTGAGTTCGCGGAAGGCCCAAAACGAAATCCATGGAAAGGTCCTCCCACACGCCAGAGGGGACCGGGAGAGGTGAGTAAAGACCGGTGTTGTGTACTTGGCCCTTGAATTGTTGGCACACATAGCACTTCCGAACGAAATTTCCCACGTCCTTGGCTAACTGCGGCCAGAAATACCTCTCGTGGAGACTAGCAAGTGTCTTGTCTCGACCCAAGTGACCACTCAACCCGCCACCATGTAGATCACGAATCAGCTTCTCCCGTAATGAAGAGCGGGGGATGCACAAGCTGTTGTCTTTGAGTAAGAACCCCTCGAGTATCAAGAACCCGCCGTGTGAACCGCCCCTCGAGCAGGCGCTCCAAGTGTCTTTAAAATCCGGGTCGTCGGCATATGGCTCGGCGAGAATATCAAAACCAATGATCTCGTGTTGTAGTGTGGTCAATAAACAGCTCCGCCGGCTGAGGGCGTCCGCAACGACATTGGAGGAACCCGGCTTGTGATGAATAATGTACGGGAAACGCTGAAGGTAAGTGGTCCAACGGAGATGCATACCATCCATGCGTTTCTGGCTGTGGATAAATTTTAGGGCTTGATGATCCGTATATAAGATGAATTCCTTGTGTAGTAGATAATGCTCCCAATGTTTGAGGGCCCGGACAACGGCATAGAACTCTTGATCATAAGCGGACCACTTCCGCCTAGCATCGCTTAACTTCTCGTTGAAAAAGGCAACCAGCCGCTTGTCTTGGGAGAGGACCGCCCCAATGCCAACACCGCTGGCGTCACTATGCACCTCAAATAGCTTGTCAAAACTGGGTAGCGCCAAGACCGGTGCCGAGCTGAGCTTCTGCTTGAGCAGCTGGAAAGAGCGGGCAGCCTCGTCCCCCCAAAGAAAACGCCCCTTCTTGAGGCAGTCGGTCATGGGAGCCGAGATGGTGCTGAAATCGCGAATGAACCTCCGGTAGAATGTGGCTAACCCATGAAAAGACCGCAACTCGGAGAGGGATGCGGGTGCCGGCCAATCTCGGATGGCTTGTATCTTTTCCTCGTCAACTTGTATGCCGTCCGTACCCACCACGAAACTCAGAAAGTTCAGCCGCGACGCAAGAAAGGTGCACTTCTTGAGGTGAATAAATAGTTTGTTCTCCGCCAAAACTTCCAACACAGCACAAACATGAGATAAATGCTCCTCCCGGGTCTTGCTAAAGATGAGAATGCGTCGAAATAGACGACCACCGACTTGCCCACGAAAGGTCGCAGCACCTGTGTCATAAGACGCATAAAAGTGCTTGGAGCATTAGACAAACCGAAAGGCATTACCTTCCACTCGAAGAGGCCGTCCAGAGTTTTAAAGGCGGTCTTCCATTCGTCGCCCGGTTTGATGCGGATTTGGTGGTACCCGCTTCGGAGGTCAATTTTGGAAAACAGTTGTGACCCGTCCAACATGTCCAACATGTCATCCAGGCGGGGAATGGGGAAGGAGTACTTGATGGTGATGCGGTTAATGGCGCGACTGTCAACGCACATCCTCCAGGACCCGTCCTTCTTGGAAACCAAAAGTGCGGGAACACCGCATTGGCTAAGACTCTCGGAGATGAAGCCCTTTTGTAGCAGCTCTTCCACCTTCGTACGTAAGACGTCATGCTCCTTGGGGTTCATGCGGTAGTGGGGCAAATTTGGGAGGCTAGCGCCCGGTATGAGATCGATCTGGTGTTGGATATCCCGAAGTGGTGGAGGGTGGTCTGGCAAATCATCCGTGGTGATGGCGCGGAACTCATGAAGTAATGCCCGAATGTCTGGGGGTGCGTCATCCATCTCCCACTCGTTGGTGGCGTACAACCCGTAGGGAACTAGGGCCACCACCTCCTTGGCCTCCACAACGTCCCGCTCGAACCGTGAGGTGTCATCGTGCATCACGAGTAGGCTGCGCCCCTTGTCGGTGGGCGGGTTGGCCGCGGGTCTATCGCCGACCCGAGCCACAATTTGTATCTTCTTGCCGGCCCAAGTGAAGGAGTAGATATTGTCGCGGCCCTAGTACGCCACGTCTGTATCATATTGCCACGGTCGTCCCAAAAGTAGGTGGCTCGCGTCCATCTCCACAACGTCGCACCAAATGTCGGCTAGGTAGTTCTTGCCCATAGCGACGGGTACGTGTGACCGATGAGTGACACGCACGGAGGGGCCCTTTTGAATCCACCCAATGGAGTAGGGGTGCGGGTGCGGCTCGGTTGGTAGATGCAAGTAGGTAACCAACCGACTAGCGACAAAATTCTCACAGCTGCCATTGTCGATAAGGACATCACATATCTTTCCCTTGATGGTGCAATAGCTCCGAAAGACATTACTCCGTTGGGCGTGCTCATCCACCCGCGGTGCAAGGAGGCGACGGACCACGCAAGCAGCAAAATCGTCATCTTCTTCAAACCCATCGATGACCTCATCGGCCTCTCCCGAGTCATTCTCCTGATCCTCGTCCTGAGTAACAGCGTGTACGGGTTGGCGCAGAAGAGGGCACCGTGAGGCAAAGTGGCCCGGTTGGTGGCACTTGAAACAGGTCCCCGATGGTGCGCGGTCAGGTGCCCGACCCTTAGGTGCGGAAGGCGTGGCCGGCACCTCGCGGCTGGTAGAATCCCGAGTATGCGACCCCGACGCATCCGACCAGGGACGACGAGAGGCCGAGCGGGTTGAAGGTGCCGCCGACGTCTCCATGAGTTCCGCCTTGAGGGCCATGTTGTAGGCCTCATCCACCGTGCGCAAAACATGCAATCTGATCTTCTCACGAAGGGACGGGCGTAGCCCATGTAGGAAGCGAGTAACACGTTGGCCGTCCGACTCGGTCAAGCCGTTGCGGTCCGCGAGGCGGCAAATTTCAGCCAAATATTCGGTGACGGTGCGAGAGCCTTGTGAGCAACTTTGGTAGAACTGGAACAGGTGTTGGTCGTAGTCGGGGGGTAGGAACCGATTTCGTAACATTTTCTTCATTTTGAGCCAGGTGCGGACGGGGGCCTTGCCTTGGCGTTGCCGATTGAGTTGAAGTTGATCCCACCAAACCGCCGCGCCGGATTTAAGGCAATACGCGACCATCTTCACTTGGCGGTGTTCGTCGAGTTCGGCCATTTCGAAGAAACGTTCGACCTCCGAGATCCAATCGAGGAAGTCTTCAATGCCCAAGTTACCAAAAAATTGTGGAATGTCCGCACGTATGCGGTAGCCGTGCTGCTGCGGTGGCGGCTGGTGGCGCCATGGAGGGGGATCAGCCCCGACGTGGTAGTCATCCTCGGAGCTGGAATCAGACAGGGGAGTTGCCGGCCGGGGAGGTGCCGCACGGCCACGACGGTACTGCCGGCCGAAGTAGGCGTCGACCGGAGGGGCTGCAGCGGGTGCGGGATCGCCGGGCGGAGGTGGCTGCGGGTTGCCGAGCGCCGCGGTGAGGGCGGCGAGCTGTGCGGTGATGCCATTGATGGCTGCTCACAGATCTTGGTCGTCCCGCGGATTATCTCCCATGAGCGACCGAGAGAGAGAGGAGAGTAGGCGGGGCAGCGGGTCACGAAGATCGACGCGGCGAGGTGAGCAGGGAGGACCGGCGCCGAGCTAAGAAGTCGGGGCACGCCTCTGATACCAACTGATGTAGGAATTACCTCTGGAGGAGGGAGCGGTGGAGCCTTCCGGCCGGAATCGCGCCCCACGGGCGAAAGGATCGTCGAGCGGCGGGATCCTTCCGGATCGGCAGTTCTTGCACGGAGAAGAGGGAGGCGGCTAGGGCAAACTGCTCTTAATATAATACCAAAACTGAAATGAAAATACACTCTCCTCCCTCTTATACTATGGGGGGGGGGAGAAAATAACTATTAGCACACACATGCTAATAGCACACATAATAGTTTTACATAAACAAATACAACAAAAGGGCATAAAATAAATAGCGCCGCCTCTTTATTTAGACGGTTCGCGGCATCCAAAGCGGGTCGAACTTCTCGAGCCATGCAATCCCCGGTTCGCCGTGGGCTTCGTCGCTGACGGTGCTGGTCGCACCGTATTCCGCATCAGTAGGGGGATTAGTGGTAGACTCATTGACATAGACATTTTTCTTTCCTCGGTAGAATATTTTCCTAGATAAAACTATTTATGACTCCTGTGAGCTGTCTGCCTTAGCTGCACAACATAGGGGCGACCTAATTTCATTAGAGTACGTATGAGTTGTCATGGTGATGAATGATCTAGAGGACAAGTTGGAGGGCAAGCTAACTCGTGAGATGCGTCAGTGACATTTTTTTCTTCCATTTCCAACTGGTAACAGCAGTTGGTTAGCTCTTCTTGTGTCTTCTAGTATTCTTTCGAACAACAAATTTCTTATTGTTGATTAATCACTATACACGTAGTTTATTTGGTGACTTATTTAACATTTGGTTGTCTGAATAGTCTTGTCTCCTAGCCTCTAACTAGGAGTATTGATTGCTCTATGTTGACTTGGTCTTGATATCATCCACTTGCGACTTGTTACCGCCCTGTGAGCATGACAATGTAGTCTTCCGTTATGGGCGTCACACCCAATATTATGAGATTGCTTTTATTTCGTCTTGATATGCTTTTATTATATCTTAAATCCGCATCCTTAAATGATGTTGTTATTTATGTCGCGTCTTTATATGATGTCCTGTTTTAGTTGCATGTCCAAATCTGTCATTTATTTCCATTAAAGTTTATTGTAAGCCCTATTTAAAAGACACTAGGGGTCCTGCGTAATCAAGTAATTAAAGAAACCTTGTTTCCCATCTTTGAATGAGATTTTGGAAGCTCTCTCTCTCTCTCGAGCACGCCTCTCTTAGGCATCCACTGTCAAAGCTCCGTAGTATCTCTGGCACCGTCATCTCCACTTCCAGTCACTCCTCCGGCAACCTCCGAGTAGGCCCATAACAATTTGGTATCAGAGTCTCGTCCTCGTTCTGGCCAAGCATTGTTCTTTCGTCGTTCCAGCAGTTCCGCCCCTTCGTCCAGAACCACATCGCCATCTACGTCCTCCGTTGTTCCAACGACAGCGCCAGCTTCTTCCCACCCCCACGAGCTTGAGCTTGCGTCCTTTTCGTTCCAATAGGCATCTCTGCTTTCCAGACGCCTCCTGGCTTCTTCCCTAGTGCCAGTTCCAGCGACACAGGCAGGGCTTCCCCTACACGCAGTCAAGAACGCGTCCAGACGCGATCAACCGTGTCTCTCCATCCTTCCCGCACAGTCAAAAGAACAACAGGGCGACCATACTTGCTGCGTCGACGCCTCTTCATCGATACTTCCTACTTGTAGCACCTTTGGCGAGAATCCTGCTCGCATTCTGCTAGCACCTCTACTTCCTGGAATCGCCCTCTACCGTGGATTCCACAAACGGGCCATGCGACTGTCCCGCCTCCCACAAATGACGATCGGCCCCTAGACCATAATACCTTCATCAAGCCGCTCAGTCCAATCCCTCGAGCCGCTCAGTCCAATCCCTCGAGCCCAGCGAGCCCCAGTCCCATCCTTCGCGCCGCCCTTACCTACTCGAGTCCATCCCGCAGCAGGCCTATTCACGACTAGGGCGTTTCTTAATTGATTGATTATTTTGTCAGTTCCTCCCAATGCTGTCGACAACGATCTCCTTGCACAATTTAGATCCCCACCGTACAATTCGGAGACTGCGCGACTGGTTCATGTGTCACATCATTTCGGTGCGGCCATCATCACCCTCCTCGCCGACATGATCGCCTCCCGCCAAAGTAAACAATTACTTGTCATTCCACCGCTGCCCCCAACCCATGTTGTCGTCACCTCGCCACCTCTTTTGACGGCCTCTGCTCGGTTGACCTTCTCACCGCCTCTTCGTACGCCACCTGCTTTGCTAGCTCCTCTGGATCTATTTCTTCAATTGCCCTCCCCAAAGTCAGTACCTCCATTTTTTACCGATGCAGCTCTTTCTCCTACCAAACTATCGTATCCCTCTTCTGTTTGCAATTGTCGAGGATCCCCGTTTAGTACGTTCATCACGATCTCTTCTTTATCAGCTACAATAACACAATACTGAGAGTTGTTCTTGAGGGAAATCAAAGAGCCCGATGATCAAGGGATACAAGCCTCATTTGAGCTTGAGGACATGCTCGATTTGAAGGACGGAGGAGATATTATAGGCGTCACACCCACTATTATGGGGTCACTTTTTTTTGTCTTGATATGCTTTTATTCTGTCTTAAAGTGACATCCTTATATGATGTCGTTATTTATGTCATGTCTTTATGTGGTGTCCTGTTTTAGGCGCATGTCCAAATCTGTCTTTTATTTCCATTAAAGTCTGCTGTAAGTCGTATTTAAAGGACACCAGGGGTCTTGTATATTCAAGCAATGAAAGAGACTCTATTTCCCATCTTTGAATGAGATTTTGAAAGCTCTCTCTCGAGCATGCCCCTCTTAGGCACACGCGGTCATGACTATGTAGTATCTCCGTCACCATCATCTTCACATCTGGCCACTCCAGCAACCTCCGAGTGGGCCCATGACATCTTCACTGTTTTTGGTCGCAGTTTGTCTTATGATGTTACTGAAAAATATGACCTCCAATAGCAAGTGCTTGTTGCTTTTTGAGGAAACAAAGTGACAGAAACTGACATTAGGATTGTTGGTTGGGTATAAATAGTGACCTCGAAGCATTCTGTGGCTATTTAAATTTTGGGCTTGTGGAATCTTAAAGTTTGCGAATCAAATAAGTGGAGTTAGTGCACTCACAGGATTAATGTATCCTGACATATAGGCAAGTAGGGAACAAAAGAGGCAACAAAATAGCACAAGGCTGGCTCCAAATTATATGCATTGCTTTAATCAATAAGGCTTTTTCGTCTCTTTTTCTCTGGTCTTTGAAACAAAGATTGTTCAAGTAGCGTTGAATTTGTACATTTATCTCGATATTGTGAAGTTTAATAGTTCCTCTCAAATTCTCTTGTGCTGCAACAGGACCTCTCGGCCAGTTTCACTTATGGTTTACCCCAAAAAGGGTCTATTATCAACCAGAGCTTCTTAAGAAAACTTCTGAATAATTATTTATCGCATTGTCTGTTTTGAATTCTACAAAATGGATCGTTGTGATACCTCGGGATTTGTAAGTGGAGGTGGCACCATCCCAGTAACTTGTAAAGGCTCTAACTGATTTGTATTAACATTTTCCCGGAAGTCAGGCAAACTGTTTCTTTCAATATTTTAGTTGGTACAAGGAGGTCCTTAAAGTGATGAGCGACAGCTTCAAGTGCTTTCACTTTGATTTGAAACCTTGTACAAATGCTTCGAGTAATCAGAGCAAAGTTCCATTAGGACCTGAATTTGGTGCAGATGCCAGGTTGCGATTGGATTCCTCATGTTCTAATTTCGCACAGTCTCAATCGGTAGGGTCAAAGCGGAAATGGTGCGAGAGTAACGAAGCTGATAAATTTCTTGAACATGCTTCATTGGCTCTTGGTTTAGGTCGCTCGTTGAGTTCGTCAGAAATGAGCAAGGGGAGCTCCAAAACTGCTTGCACAATAACTTCTGTGAGGGAATCAACTGATGAGGAGTCTTCTTTTGATCTTGGATTTAAGTTCCAACTTCATCTTGGCAATGATAAGACATATAGTCCTATGAAATATTCAAAAGATGCTTCTGAAGAAACCGAGATTAAACCCATCTTTGATCTTCAGTTGTCTCTATCAATGGGAATATCAGAGTCTACGCTTATTAACTCTGTGAAAGTAGCTGATGAAGAAGGATCTGCATCATCTGAACTGAAACTGAACAACTGTTTTCATGCCAAACAGAATATCTCTAGCTTCTCTCCACTTCCAACTGAATTAGTGAAGAAAGGTCCAGTTACCTGTACTTCCGGGAAAACTCATTCTCAGCAACGCCCCACTTGTAACAAAAACTGTCAGTTCCAGGGATGCTTGAAAGGAGCTAGAGGGACTTCTGGATTGTGCATAGCCCATGGTGGGGGTAGGAGGTGCCAAAAATATGGCTGTCAGAAAGGTGCTGAAGGAAGGACTGTGTACTGCAAAGCCCATGGAGGTGGTCGCCGCTGCCAACACCTCGGCTGCACCAAGAGCGCAGAAGGCCGCACTGATTATTGCATTGCGCACGGCGGAGGCCGCCGTTGCAGCAACGAGGGCTGCACACGAGCTGCGAGGGGAAAATCCGGCTTGTGCATTCGCCATGGAGGCGGCAAGAGGTGCCAAAGGGAGAACTGTAGCAGGAGCGCCGAGGGCTTTTCAGGTCTCTGCATATCTCACGGCGGTGGAAAGCGCTGTCAGTTTCCGGCTTGCACGAAAGGTGCACAAGGGAGCACGATGTTTTGCAAGGCGCATGGTGGAGGCAAGAGGTGTACTGTTCTGGGCTGCACCAAGGGTGCAGAGGGTAGCACGCCATACTGCAAGTGTCACGGAGGAGGAAAGCGGTGCTCATTTCAGGGCGATGGCCTTTGTTCAAAGAGCGTACATGGCGGGACGCTGTTCTGTGTTGCGCATGGAGGTGGTAAGAGGTGCACTTTCCTGGATTGTAACAAGAGTGCTCGAGGGCGGACTGATTATTGTGTTAGGCACGGTGGTGGGAAGCGATGCAAATTGGAGGGCTGTGGTAAGAGCGCACAAGGAGGCACTGATTTCTGCAAGGCACACGGGGGTGGCAAGAGGTGCTCATGGGGCCAGCCAGGTTCAGTTTATAGTGCTGGTGCCCCTTGTGACAGGTTTGCCAGGGGTAAAGTTGCTCTTTGTGGGGTACACAGTCCATTGGTACAAGACAGTTGCACTCATGGAGGCGGCACACTGCGACCTTCTACTTCTGTCCATCAATCGGCGAGGTTAAAGCACGACCTGATTGAAGAGGAGGTTATATCATCGAGAACTCGGAGTTGTGGTGGCTCTTTTAGCCTTAGCTCTGAGGACACCATGAAATTATTGCATCTTCCGATGAATGGCCACCAGCCTAAGTTGGCTGCCCTTCCAGAAGGAAGGGTGCATGGGGGACGCCTTATGGAGATGTTATCTAGCTGTCCTGATGTAGGAAAAGCTTCCTGTAGTTGGGATTTGGCGGTGATTGTGGAGCGGAACATGCCTCATGCAATGGTGCATGAATGGGTCTGAAGTTTAGACATGATCTTACGGTAAATTGGCCTCGTGGCGGTCAGATTGGATATGTCATGTTCTAGTCTGCCCGTGCTTCTGTTTATTGATGATTATTTTGCTGCATAAAGTGTTGAATAAATCTCTTTTCCATCGCTCACATTTACTGTATAATAGTATGTATATGTATGATTTCAATCCCGTGTTGTGAAATGAGAATAAGGCTCAGTTTATCAGTTCTTTACTGCCTCTCTTGCTTACATTACCTCTGCTGAGTATCAGAAATTCTTTCTTGTGTGCTTGTTGTTTTAGAAGTTTTTTTTTTATGAATTTTTTAGACTATTGATCTTTTTGTATTTTCATTCTTTTTGTTGAATATCCGCTTGTTGGATGTGTAAGATTTTTGAGTAATTATTTATAAATGAGGTAGTTGTTCCTCTTGGTGTCACACATGTTGATATTGAGCCATTCTGTTTGGTTTTTAAATTGAAATATGCTATTTTTGTTGAACCATTCTGCTTGTTTTTTAGGGCCTGTTTGGGAGGGCTTTATAGCTCCTTTTCATTTTCTAGAAAACGCCACCACACATAATAAATCGTTTGGAATGTCTACCGGTGGGAAAAGCTACCACCAAAAACTCCTTTTTCTCCTCTATTTGAAAAGTCACTAGCCTCCTACTTTTCAACTTTTCGAAAAGTAATTTCTCATCCCGATACACAGTTGATGCTATGAAAACATTTTACTCCTCTGGATCCAGTTCGACAATACTGCGAAAACACTAGTCTTTTTCTAAATGAATATTTCGCTCGGGCGCGATTTTTTCGCACGGGTGATTTTTTCGCCCTAACGCGAATTTTTCACCCGGACGCGAAATTTTTGGCCCGGGCGCGGAATTTTTCGCCCGTGCGCGAATTTTTCTCCCGGGCGTGAAATTTTTATCGGGGCGCGAATTTTTGGCCCGGTCACGAATTTTTCGCCCGGACGCGAATATTTCGCCCGTGGGCGAATTTTTCACCCGAGCGCGGAATTTTTCAGCCGGGCGCGGAATTTTTCGCCCGGGTGACATTCTTTCGCCCTTGCGCGAATTTTCCACCCGGGCGTAAATTTTTTCACCCGGAGGTGAATTTTTTTTCCCGACGCGAATATTTCGCCCGGGCGCGAATTTTTTGTCGGGGCGCGAATTTTTGGTCCGGTCGCTAATTTTTCGCCCGGACACGAATATTTCGTCCGGGCACGAATTTTTCGCACGGGCGACATTCTTTCGCCCGAGCGCGAAATTTTCGCCCGGGCGACATTCTTTCGCCCGGGCGCGAATATTTCGTCCGGGAAACATTCTTTTGCCCGGGCGCGAATTTTTCACCCAGCCGCAAATTTTTTCACCCGGGCGCGAATTTTTTCTCCCGGCGCGAATTTTTCGCCCGGGCGCAAATTTTTCGCCCAGGCGCTGTTTTTTCGCCCGATTGTGCATTTTTCGCCCGGGAGCAGTTTTTTCCTCGGGGGCGGTTTTTCCGTCTGGGAGCGGTTTTTTCCTCCAGACGCAGTTTTTTCGCTCGATCGCAGTTTTTTCGCCCGATGACAATTTTTGCACCCGTGCACGATGTTTTCCCCTGGGAGCGAAATTATCGCCCGGGCGCGAAATTTTTGCCCGAGCGCGATTTTTTCGCCCGGACTCGATTTTTTCGCCCGGGGCGATTTTTTCGCCCGGACTCGATTTTTTCGCCCGGGGCGATTTTTTAGCCCGGGCGCGATTTTTTCGCCCGGGCGCGATTTTTTTGCCCGGACGCGGTTTTTTCGCCCGGTCGCGATTTTTTTCTCCCGGCCGTAATTTTTTTTGATCGGGAGCGGTTTTTCGCCCGGGCACTATTTTTTTCGCCCGGGAGCGAATTTTTTGTCTCGACGTGATTTTTTGCCCGTTCGTGGTTTTTTTGCCCGGTCGTGTATTTTTTTTGCTTGTAAGCTATTTTTTCCACTCGAATGCAATTTTTTTCGCTTTCGAGCGGAAATATCGCATCCGTGCGAAAAATTCTCGTCTGTGCAAAAAATTCGCGCCCGGGCGAAATTTTCCCGCCTTGTCGAAAAAGTAGTGCCCGTCCGAAAAATTTGCCGTCATCCGAAAATTCGGGCTCGTCCGGAAAATTCGCGCCCGTTCAAAAATTTCGCGTCCGTCCGAAATATTGGCACCCGTCCGAATAATTGGGGCCCGGCCGAAGATATAGGTCTCGGCCGAAAAATTGGCGTCCAGGAGAAATTATCGCGGCCGGGCGAAAAATTCACGCCCGGGTGAGAAAAACCGCCACCCGGCGAAAAATTCACTCCCGGGCGAAAAAAACCTACCCGGCGAAATAATTGCGCATTTTCCCCCTGACGCGCAATTTTAATTTAAAAAGTTACCGCAACAAATATTTGTCAAACTGTTTATAAAGTGTTTCTCCTTTTTGAAAAGCTATGCAAAAGAAGTTCACCCAAACAGTTTTCCGTTTCTAATAGACATTTTCCAAAAGCTCCTTTTTCTACCATCCTTTTGCCACCACTCCTTTTCCTTTCTGAAAAGCCTTTCCAAACAGGCCCTTAAATTGAAATTATGCTCTTTTTGATCATTTTGTAGTTGCAAATACAAGATTGTTTGTTGTAAAAGCAAATTGTTTAGATGTGCGTTCTGTAGGTACACTATTGGAGATATAGGCTTTGTTTAGGGCGGCGGTGGAGGTGGAAAAGGCAGCGGTAGCATAAGAGCTGTCCAAAAAATTATTTTGAACAAGACGAAACTATTGGGAAAATGTTCATTTAAGTGTTTTCCAAAAAAGTGTGTATATTTTTCTGTTTGGAAGAACATTTTAATAAAAGTTGTTTAGCTTTTTAATAATAATAATGTGATTTATGTAAATCATTTATCTCGCATTAGTATATATTATATAAATCCTAAATATGTAGGTTACAAAAGGTTGGTTACTAGAAGCAAATATTGTGAATGAGTGAAGAATTGTGAATGAGAGAGCTAGGGAGAACATATTTGGTATTAAAAAACTTGCAAAAAATCCTCGTTGGGAGAAAAAGCTGGCTTTGATACCAGGTGAGTTGTAGTTAGGAATATTTTCTCAATTAGGGTTGCATTCAAAAAGTGGGAGAGGGAGGGGTAGGGAGAGGGAGTGGGAGAGAGAGAGAGCGAGAGAGAGAGGGGGAGGGAGGGAGCGAGCGAGCGAGAGAGGGAAAGAGAGAGCGAGGAAGAGAGGGAGAGAGCGAGAGAGGGCGAAAGAGAGCGAGAGAGGGAGAAAATGGGGGTAGGATGGAGGGAGGGAGGGAAAGAGAGAGAGAGAGAGAGTGGGAGAACATTACAAAAAACTCTCGGGGGGAGAAAAGATGGGCTCTGTTATTAAGTGAGTTGTAGCCAGGAATATTTTCTCGCTCAGGGATTGCATTCAAAAAGAAAATAATTGTTGGAGGAGCGTAAGGAGGAACATTTAGAATTCAGAGAAAACTGAGAGAGCAAACTTAAATTCTTTATTTCTCATTCCTTCATACATAACTAGAGGTTTTCTTTTATAGGCCTCTTTTATCATTATATATCATAATTACAAACATAGTACATGAATAAATTTTTAATGTAAAGATAAATGACCATAAATTGACTTTTTAATGTAAAGATACATGTGGCCATTATAATGGCTAATTTTTTATTTTAAAGATATTAGTGGCCATACTATCAAAAGTGAGCACACGTCTTCCTGAAAAAATGCTTGCTACTGGTGAATCCAGTCAGTTGCATTGCTAGTCAATAATGTCTTCTTTCTCCTTTCAGAGGAGGTTGATGATGGAGTTGTGTTATCTTACTAACTTTGACAGTATTTGCAAAGCATCTCGATGGTGGGGAATTATTGTCCTTGCGCAATATTAGTGGAGTGCAAGAGAAGGTTTGTTGTTGCTGAATTTGCTAGTTATTGATTTTAAGCAGTATTGTTGGAGTGGTTGGAGGTGTCATGTCTACATATTTGACATATTCCTTACGAAAACCATGCGCCTGATATTTTATTAAAAATATTACTATAATACTTTTTGTTACAACACTCCAGCTTTAAGTGTTGATGTCATGTTTGCAGATGGTATCTAATATCTCTGAGAAAGAATAATCAGTCCATTCAACGAAATAATCACATCTTAATGGGCTTGTATCCCATGTCTACATATTTGACATATTCCTTATGAAAATCATGCGTCTGATATTTTATTAAAAATATTACTACAGTTCTTTTTGTTACAATACTCCAGCTTTAAGTGTTGATGTCATGTTTGCAAATGGTATCTAATACCTCTGAGAAAGAATAATCAGTCCATTCAACGAAATAATCACATCTTAATGGGCTTGTATCCCATGTCCACCAATTCTATTGGTGTTACAATACTCTTCTTCTTGAGTATCTCTAAATTAGAAAGCCTTTCAATGAGTAATTTCATTGTCTCAATAAAAATTTATTTTTCACTATGATTAAATTCATATAACAAATTATTAAGTAACTGAAAATCATAATACTTTAATTTTTGATGTGAATGGAATACATGAATTTTGAAATTGTACTGTTTGAAGGTGTTCGCTTTGCTCGTTGTTGTTGTGTTTAGGGCTATGACCATGCTTTTAGAAGTGTCTGACATATTTGCTTGAGTCAAATTCTTGTTTGTGATTTATATCCTTGTTTTTCCCATATCCGGCATATTGCAAAGGTAATTTAGACCAATAGGGTATTTAGGTATATTTCAACCAATAGGGTTGATAAGACCAGTATGTCTAATAGACTAGTGAGTCTTTGTGTCATGGACCAATGGGTCGTTGTTTATACTTGTGATATAGGTACTTTTACCCATGAATTCCCTGATGGAGGATGATTATTTATTTTATCCTCTTCATCAAGTTTTTCTATGAATTTAATGGCCTGTCCTTCAACCAGATTATTATCTGGGTCGTTTTGTTGGAGAATATTGTCTATATTATTTATGTCAAGGAGAACTTTGGCGAGTACAAAGTTATTTTAAAATTTTGAAGTGTTACTATCTTGATTTTTGAGCTAGAAGTGTCATTATTATTTTGGTATGCTGTGGTGATAGGATTACCAGAGGCTATAAAATTCTTCCGGCATTGTTATTTGTCGAGAAATTTCTTTAATAAAAACTTGAAGATCCACTACAAGAAAAACTATAATTAACAAGGAGCAGAATACTTTGCTAATCCTTTAAATTTGTTGCTAATTTTAATTAGCAACGAATTTAGAAACAAAAAAAATTCGTAGCTAATATGCTCATAGCTAATTTTAGCAACGAAATTTTTTCTTTCTATATAGCAAAGATTTTTTAGCAAAGTATTTTATTTTTTCTAAATTAGGAAAGAATTTTGTTTTTGTTGCTAATATTTAACATTTTCATTTAATAATTCTGATAATTATAAACAAATATTACGTATACTAAAAAATATATTTGTTTAATTGTATATGTTTGGTTTCAAACTCACAACCTACACCAAACAACAAACCATTCTTACTAACTGCTCTAACTTAATTCTTTGTTTATAAGTGACGATATTATTTATATGTAGCATATACATAATTCATAAAATTATATAATCAACTGAATGTATAGCTAATTGTTGTATTTTTTTTCAATCTTGACTTCATATAATGTTATATAATCTTTTTGCGTAATGTAGCTAATTGTTGTTGTATCATTTAGAGATATGTAATATTCTCATTGGATCCCAAGGACCTTTGATTCATTTATCATTGAAATATTTTTTAAGTTTAATGATTGTGTAATTGCTTTTGCTATATTTTTGTCATTAAGGCTTACACAGTAGTCTGGGTGTATAACTATTCCAAATACTCTATTTCCAAGGTTTGATTTAACTCCTCCCAAAAGGCTATTTAGGGGTTCAATAATACGTTCATTTCGACAGACAATAAGAATATGGTCATGTTTTTCTAATAGAATGAACTTAGTTATTTTTAATTGGATTCATCCTATATGTAGGTAGTTTTTATCAAGGTATTGTTTCTTTAATTTGTTTAATTTATTTGTATTTAGAAGTTGAATTGAATTGAAATTTTCCACTTCTTTAAATTCTATATTGTCTTGCATGCACTCAAATATATAAACTTTTTTGTTCAAAAATCTAGATTTTCAATTATTTACTTTATATATATATATATATATATATATATATATATATATATATATATATATATATATATATATATATATATATATGTTCTTGATATGACGTCTTTTAGTTGCTCGACATCTTCATCGATTATTGTGTTTTCTTCTCCATTACTTTGAGCTATGGTACTATTGGTTGTTATTTTGCAAGTGTTCAATAGAATATTGAAGGATAGTGACTCAAATAGTCTAAGTTATATTTTCCCATTTTGGAGAATGTTTGTTTGTTTCATTTAAAACGTTTTTCTTTATCATGGTAGATTTTCATACTTAAGGATTATTAGTAGTTCTATTCAATCACCTTATTCAATTTGAGTGTCACTAATTACCATATTTTTAATTATGATGGATAATATTTGTTCTTTGGATGGGCGAATTATGGTGCTCGTAATAATTAATTTTTTTTTTGCAATAGTTGGTCTATTTGTGATAAGGTCAAATTTGAAAGTCTTTATTTCAAGGATAGCTAAATTAGGGGGGGGGGGTGAATAGGTTATTGAAATTTTTAAGTCTTTTTGTTGATTTTCTTACTAAGTGATCTTGAGCTTGTCCTTAGTACATGCAATATAAAGAATAACAAACAACACACAGCAAAGCACACAAGTATTTATAGTGGTTTCCCAATTTGGTACATCCACTTTCCCTCCCTCCTATCCAACTAACTTGTTGGACTAGGCACAAACTCCTCCAAACTGCTCCTCAGAGCTTACACCTCAGGCCCTAAGCCTTACACATAGATTCTCTACAGAATCCAAATTCAGAACCACAAAGGTTCCTACCTCAGAGCTCTGCAGTGCTCCTACTGCTACGTGGTCCACTAATCACCTACCTCAGCCTTATTTCTAAGTCCTACAACTCAGGCTTCCCAGCCCTACAACTTCAGGCACACAGCCCTACTTTCAGAGTGTTGCAACACTCCTACACTCAGTACCAATCCAGGTGCCTACCTCAGTGCCCTTCCATGCACCTACAGCTCAGCCTCCTCCAAGGCCTACAACTCAGTGACACACTTGTCACCTACAACTCAGTGACTCTCCAGTCACCTACCTTAGGCTGTTAAGCCCTACACTCAGGCTGGGAGGACAGTCCTACCTCAGATCCACAAAGGATCCTACCTCAAAGAGTAACACTCTCCTACCTCAGGCTGTTAAGCCTTCCGGCAGCTCAGATCCACACTAGGATCCTACCACAGAGAGTAACACTCTCCTACCTCAGGCTGTTAGCCTTCCGGCAGCTAAGATTCAAACTAGGATCCTACCTCAGTACCCCAGCAGGGCACCTACAGCTCAGTGACTAGATAGTCACATACAACTCAGGCCAAAAGGCCCTACAACTCAGATTTAGGTAAACTAAATCCTACATGATGAAGGTGGGTTGATGGATATTCTTGACACAAGAGATATTTCTTTGTGTCAAGCTTCTTGACTGAGATAAACTCAGCCCAACAATGACTGCAGGAATTTATTTTCTGAGTCTATCTTCACTGAACTAAGATCTACTTAGTCCTAACTACTTCCACAACAACAAGTAATTACTTCTGCTAGAAGTTACTTGCAGAGCAATGTTCTACCACTTCCTGAACTGAGACAGAGGCTCAACCCTAACTACCTCTTCACAGCACCAGAGATTTTTCTTCTGGTCAGTGAAGTTACTACATCAAACTGCTGCAACCTGAGCTAAGAAAATCTCAGCTCAACTTTGCAGACTGGAATAGATCTGCCTCTTGCTCTTTTCCTGGGCTGAGGTTATTCAACCCTAGCTTTGACTCCTGAGGTGGTCCCCTAAGTCTTCCTTCAGCTTCTTCAAGCTTTCTTCTCTTCGCAGCTTCCAGATAAAGATCTTCAGGTGCTTATGTTGCTGGAACTGTGAAGAACCTGCAGCAAGGGTCGGCCCTTGGCTGCTACCTTTTTCCTCAGAGAAATGCTCAGGACTTGCTTGCTGGTGCAGATGAAGATCACACCAGATATCTTGTTGTTGAAGGTCTTGATTGCAACAGCTAACTTGCTCTCTATATTGTATACTTGAGCTTCCTATTCTTCAGCTCCACAACAATGGTGGAGAAGAAGAACTATCTCTTGAATTGTTTTCTCTGACCGTTTTGTTTCTCTATCACGCCTCTTTTCTTTTATTGATTTTGACCCAACGGCTCTTTGAGCAGTGAGCCCCACATAATT
Source organism: Platanthera zijinensis (assembly GCA_039513925.1). Lineage (NCBI taxonomy): Eukaryota > Viridiplantae > Streptophyta > Magnoliopsida > Asparagales > Orchidaceae > Platanthera > Platanthera zijinensis. The sequence goes on along the minus strand of CM077091.1, from coordinate 5,195,325 downwards.
AATGACCTGCAACAACTTACTTTAATGCCAACTACCGTACAGTAGGTCTGCGGCAACATTTGTCGCGTACTGTATCCATCCCGCCACTAATTTGAATTATGTTGACTTGTTGACTTGCTGACGTCATCAGCTGTGAACTTAGCCAAAAATAAAACACCATTAGCATAGGCGTTGAGTGAGTAAGCATCACTCAATGTCAAAACACTTAGACAGATTTACTGTCTTATGACGTTGAGTGAGAAGCCTTCACTCAACGCCAAACTACTTAGAATAATAATCTATTTCTAGGTGTTGAGTGATTCAGCTTCACTCAATGCCAACTTGCTTTATCAGCTATCAGTTGCTTGTCGTTGAGTGTGTGAGCATCACTCAACGCCAAACTCCTTATACAAAATTCTGTCTTCACTAGGCGTCGACAGCGTTGAGTGAGCAACCTCCACTCAATGCTTTTTGTCTTAGCCATTTTTCTTCTTAACTTGTCTCAACGCTTTCTTGTTAACAGCTGAGACAAGTTTCTGTCTTAACGCTTTCTTCTCAACGGTCTCAGCGCTTTATGCCTTAATCATTTTTTCTGGCTTTAGCTGCGTTCAACGATCTGTGAGCTGAGCTCGACGGCTCTGATCTTCTCAGCGGTCTCAGCGCTTTCTTCTCAGATATCTCAGCTGTCTCAGCACTTTTTTCCTTAGCCAATTTTTCTGGCTTTAGCTCGACAAGTGTTGAGCTGAGCTCGACAATCTGTAAGCTGAGCTCGACAAACTGCAAGCTGAGCTCGACGAACTTTAAGCTGAGCTCGACGAACTTTGAATCATGAGCTCTTGATTTTATCCTAAGAAATGTTGAGTTGAGCTCGACGATCTGCAAGCTGAGCTCGACGATCTGCAAGCTGAGCTCGACGATCTGCAAGCTGAGCTTGGCGACTTCTGAACCTCAAGCTTCTAAGTTTTTGCTCAAGGAACGACGAGCTGAGCTCGACGAATAGTGAGCTGAGCTCGACGAACTTTGAACTCAGTTTGACGAAATCCCGAACTGTGTTCTACTCACAGCCTTTTGCTGTATGACGTTGAGTGTGTCTTCATCACTCAACTCCTGTGGAATTAAACATATTTCTGTCATCTCACAACATGGGTAAGAGTTTACCTGACTTGGCCACTTAAGCTACCTCCTGCCTTTCCATCATCTTCACTTTGTGACCACTTGTCACATCACTTAGACAGCTTGTTTAGACTTGTTCCATGGAACATCCTGCATATGATGAGCTTAACCCACATCAACTACAACTATGCTCTTAGTGTTGATGGAGATGCCTCTTCAAATCCAATCTAGGGAACATTGTGGGCAATGGACCCAACAAAATTATCTTAGGGGAATGGTGATTTTTAAGTTGAGTGATATTTCACGCGTATGATATAGTACTATTGTAATATCAGTTCTAGCAAATAAAGTGTATCCTGGAGAAGTCATATCTTCTCTTTGTGTATATAAGGCATATTGTGATGTTAATTCAATTTGAATGTTATTTAAGGTTTAATTTAAAGTTATCATGTTTACATTTAATTTTTCAAAGGCTTTTTCCAAATCTGAATATACAGATTCTAATTGTATATTGATGATTCATCACTAGAAATGTCTTTTACATTATATGTATTGATATTGTAATCATGAAGATTTGAGATGAATATTTTTTAATAGTGGTGGGACATTCATTAGCATAGTTGTCGAAGCTGGCAAAATTTCACACTTGAAAATTCGGATCAATGCAGCCTAAGGTTACTGGTCCAGCGGCCGAGCTTAACAGCTTAACGGGCAAGGACACAGAAATAGAGTGAACACTAAGATGACCCAAGGTGCTGCGGCAGGGAGATCCCACCATATACCCAAATGCTTAGAAAAGCTTCCCCTCCACAACCAAGAATGGTCGAACAGGGTACAAGGGGACACTAACTTGATGACTATCACAAGTTCGCGACCAAGGGGATGATCACTTTCTCATGACTCAAAACTTCGATAGCGGGATCCAAAAGCTCAGCCAAAAGTCCAAAGAAAAGTCCTTATCCTTGTACCCCTGAGATCCTATTTATTGGCAAATCCAAGGGGTGGGGGTCTTATTTATAGCCCAACCCCCACCCGACGACCATGCGACTTTTGTAGGAACTAGCCTAGCTTGAGCGAGTATCTGTCTTGGTCACCTATTGGGAGAGTATGCAAGGGGTGCTCGTCATACTCGCCCAAGTCTTCTACTGTCTTGAATGCTGACTTTGACCTCTCCCTTGACCCATTGACTTTGACTCCTGCATTGACTGGGACTACCCTCGACAAACATGGATTGTACACAATCACCGCTCTTTGTGAGGAACCTTAAGAGCTTGGAAAAAAAATTCAACCCCTATTCGGCGAGCAGTCTTAGTCGAGTATCTGTACTACTCACGGTCTCTCACTGGCTCCTGACCTCTATAAATAGAGGGGAGGCTTATTTTTGAGGCACACTTTCTGAGCTCGCACGGGATGTTGCTGACTATTGAGGAAATATATAAGGAGAGCATGGCCAAGTTGGCGGGATTCCTGGAGCCTACGACTTCTAATGACTGCGTATGTATCTGTAGTTGTGATTAATTACGTTTTGGAAAGGCAAGTGCACCTATCGTTATAGAGTATAGAATCAAGTGTCATATTTTTTCGGGTCTATCGAGTACTTGTACTCACAAAGAAGAGCTATTATTTTATCTTAACAAAAGAGTAGTTAGTTTGCAAAAAGGGAAAATGCGATTAAATTTTGTGAGAAATTCGATGAGATAAAGACTAGCACTGATCTAAAATCTCTTTGGATAAAATAAACATTGATAAAATATAAAAGTGCAAGTTTCTAATAATTTATCTTCGACCGTGGAGGCTCTCAAATTATTTCAATGGCTCTCTCGAGAATACGCTAACGTCTAACCTTAGGCGGAATGATTAAGATCCCTTAGCAAGTCGAACCATCTAAGCTTGCTTTAGATAGTGAACCCCACTATTGGGTTTGACTCAAATCTGAAAGATTTGGGTTGTACTCTTTTGAGGATTACATGAAAACTCCTTTTATTTTTGAGTGATCTCCTTATATCCACAACCTCCCAGTAAAATCTAGGATACAAATCTAGGGTCAAAAACTATGTCAGCGATACGTTTAAATGATCTCCTCGTTCCCACAACCTCTTAATAAAATATTGGATATGGATCTTGGATCGGACTTGCAACACTATAATTCGAACAAATAAGAATCAAAGATAACTCGAAGTAAATTAGAATAGAAATCTTGCTAGATTATTAAAAGATATACCAAAGTTCATTTCATTCCAAAGTTTATCATGATCAAGTGCTAATGGAAATTTAGCTACTCATCATGATATGAAAATTACATAAAGTGGTAGAGAGACATGATTAATAAATATAAGAAAGCTCGAATTACCAAAATACAAAGCTAAACTACAACTAGAAAAGGAAATTAACTAAGCTAAGCTACAAACTTGAAATGAAAAATAAGAAAAAAAACAATACCAAATTACAGAATTTCTCAACCAAAATCTCCCTCCCGAGCTGAAGAAGAAGACTGATATTTATAAGAAATTTGCATGGGAGTCACGCCCCCTGGTTACGCCTGTGACCAGGGAGTTAAGGTATGGAACCGGCGACTTGAAAGCCTGGGAAACGCTGGGAAACCAATTCGCAAAAAGTCATTTCATTATGGGTCACGCCCCTTGGGCACGCCTGTGATCAGGGCGTGTAGAGAACAGATATGAAAACAGCGGGAAAACGGCTTGATAAGGAGTGATGGTGGCAGTAGATAAAGAGGCCATGCCTCAGGGTCACGCCTGTGAACACGGCATGACTGTTGAAATGGTCGATGGTAGAAATTGACTTTCATAACTCTGAAGCACAACCAGGATCTGGATGTCACGCCCTCCCTATCACGCCTGTGACAGGGGCAAGTAACTTTAAACTGATGTGGCAACTCAATATGAACAGCGGACACGTCCCCTGGTCATGCCCGTGACCAGAGCGTGTAATATTAATCTGATGTGGAAATAGCTTTCTGGCAGCAGGAGGCGGGACAAGGTCCGTAATGGAGGTCATGCCCCCTAGTCACGCCCGTGACCAGGGCATATAATACTGGATTTTCTAGAAAAGCTTCAAAACTTTCCCTATTTACACAAGTGAGCTCCAAATTTATATTAACAGTCTAGAATTACCTGAATTTTAGAAAGAAGCAAATTAGGGACTCAAATTGGAAAAATATAAATAAAATTCGATAAATTATTAGATAAAAACTATAGTGAAATAAGATAAAATAAAAAAATTCAAATACCCCCATACTTAAGCTTTTGCTATTCCAGAGTAAAAGAATGAGAAGTATTTATAAGATGTTAATATAATTTTCAATTAAACTAAATATTTATTAAATCAAAAAAGAGCTAAAAAAATAAGGATTCAAGGATTAAGTCCTAAATTATGAAATTAAAATGAGAAGAGAGAAGTATTTAGTAAATATTTCTCAAATAAATTAACTGACATTTAAAATTGAGTAATTAACAAACAAAATTAGATTAGAATTATTAACTCCCTTAATTAAAAAGAGACTTGATGGGGTCATCCCCCGATATATAGGCAAATCGGGTTGCATGTAACCAAAACACCCACTCCCCCCACTAATGAAGTGAGGGGTCACGGTTTAAACCGCTTTGCGCGCGATCCACGTGCTTGATCTGTTCCATAACCGCCTCACACTTGATCATAAACACAGCGCACGAGATTCTAACTCCTACGTGCCGGATCGTCAATCGCTATTTAGGATCCCGCACGTCGGCTTCCTCACGTCTGGACGGCGGTGCTGGCCGCCCCTCCTCTCCCCGACTACCTACGGCGAGCTCGGCTGGGGAGGCGCCAGCCCCCAAGGGGCCGGCTGTGTGCCTCGATCCAGCCACCCAAATCGAGCACAGAAAAGGACACGGGTTGGGGCACGTCTGTGTCCCAACCTGACACGCCCGTGTCGGGTCCTCGACACGCCCGTGTCCAGGGGACATGTCACCAATAACCATCATGCCAAACGTCATGTCCCTTGGTGTACACGGGTGACGATACGCCCGTGTCGGATTTGACACGCCCGTGTCAACCAGTACACGGCCGTGTTCGACAGTCGATACAAAACTCAGAAAATTCCAGAGAAGTACACGGCCATGTGACACGCCCGTGTCCCATGCCGTGTGCACTGACACGCCCTGGGACACGCCCGTGTCCCAGGTTGTGTCCTTCACTGGACGACCTGAGCATGACACGGCTGTGTGACACGCCCGTGTCACAGGCCGTGTTCACCCTACCAAGGTCCAAACTTGGTACAAACGCCGCCCGATTCAACACTAAATTTCGGGGTGTTGCACACCTGACCCCTTAGGGCCGACCGCCCCCTTTGGTCGGCCGGCGTATTGCCGTCCAGGGGCTTTGGCCGGCCACAAGGGATCGGCCTCCCCCTCCGGCGCCCCCATATGGGGCGGCTGTCGCCCGTAACTACCCGCAAAGCGGGAAGTTGGGGGTGCTTACCGCGCATAACTACCCCCATTTCCCGTTGGGCCATTCCCGTTGTCGAGCGAGTCTATTTTGTACCCAAGGGCAGGCTCGATATTTTCCTAAAAATGGTGATTTGTGTGCCTTAAACAGAGCGATCATATTCACCCGGTTGGTAGTTATGGGGGGGGGGGAATTACCGAGTCACCCCTCTCCAAGCCTATAAATAGACCCCTCATCCTTCTCATTTGACTAACTTCGGATTTCGGGATTTCTACCAGAATTCCTGTCATTCTCTCTAGCTTTCTCTCTCTTGTTTTCTCTCCCCCTTCACAGGTCCAGTGCCATTGTCCTCGCTGCCAAGGTAAAGCCCATGGCAAACAGACTCGCTTCTAAGTCAAAGGGCGCTTGAACCATCCTCCATACAATTCAGAGTTCGAAGGAAGTCGTTCGCCCATCGTCCGCCACCCCCAGCATTCAGAGTGTACCGTCAGCTGGATTCCCATCGTGCCAACTCAGTCGTCCGCCACCGATCATCTAGAAGTGTGCAAGCATTTTCCCGCAAGTAGAACATTGTATCTCTCTCCTCCTCAAGTTATAATGAGGTGCGACCTGTCGTCCTCGATCTCCAAGAGAAGCCTTGTAATCTCAACCTATCTAGTGGAGTTCCTGTCGGCACAGCCCCGACCGTGATTTTTCACCCTATTTAGAGGGTTTTCTATGTAAAAAGACTCATCTTGTCTGTGATCTGTTTTTGTGACTGTTTGCGAAATCGACTGCTCCAAAAGCTAAGACGGTCCAGTTAGTCCGGTCTATCGGGAGCGCTTTCGCATACTACAACAGTTTGACGCCGTCTGTGGGAAAATATTCCTAGGAATCCTAGGGAGATTTGGAAGATACTACACATTGCACTACCACATCTGAGAATGAAGTCTATGGTCGGAGGAGCACCCGGGAGACTCGAGGGTCGGCTCATCAGGAGCACGACGACCTCCACCAGTCCCACTCACTCGTCAATGTGATATAGCAAGGGGAGGTCGCTACTGCCCCCGATACCGCCTCGCAGGAAGGGTCACCCGCATGGAGGTCACCATGCGGAAGAACTCACCCTCCTTAGAGGCCTCGCCACCGCTCGAGCACACACAGGAGTTCTAGCACCGGAAAACGTGCCCCCACCACTAGCTCACGATCATAGAGTGGAAGAAGAAGACTTTGAGTCCTCGCAAGAGGCCAGTACAGAGCACCCCATCTGCCAAGCAAGGGCTGCTGAAAACGGTCTGCTTCATCGTCCCTAGCGGGCAAGGGCCCCCGAGAACGTAGCAGAGGGAATGACTAGAGATGAAGTTAGAGAGTAGTCTGAAGAAGAGTTTGGCCAGATAGGCTGCAGGGCATCGCAAGTCCACCGCCCAATGAGGAATGGATCGCCACTAGCACCGGAAGTGCTGACACACCCGGTCCCAGCAGGTTTTAAACTTCCAAGCATCGAGTCATATGATGGAACGAAGGATCCCTTGGAGCACTTCAATCACTTCACCACAATCCTACACATCTTTAATTGTCCCGATCGCTTGCTTTGCCAGGTCTTTCCCGTCAATCTCAAAGGGCATGCGAGAACTTGGTACCTGTGAGAACCCGCCCACCCATATCGCATCTCAAAACCCAGGTGTTGAGATGAAGGGTGGCGGGGTACATAAACACGGAGGAGCAGGCGCTGCGGGCGATGTGGGACTAATCCCAACCACAGAACCGCGGGGATATTCCGCCACACAGGGGGCCCACCGGGGTCAACACCCAGACCAGGAACGCGACGGGGAAAGCCACGGGGGCGGTCCCACACACACGGTCCTGCTAGCAAATTACTCTCAACACACCCCCGCAGCAGGACAACCGTACAACCTCTGATACCATGTGAGAAACGAACTAAAATAGACCGGAAAAAGTATAACTGAAATTTTATTATCAGAAAAAGGTGTCTATTACAAAGGTATGCCCTCCCTTATATAGAATGGAGGAGAGATGAGAGAATACAAATAAGAGATGTGGGACTAAAAATTTACAGGACTAAGCGGACTATACAGAACAAACCGCACAAGCCGCGCGGTTAGACAGAAGGGCTAACCGCACGGCTACCACCAGAGAGAGAGAGAGAGACCGCAAGGAGAGACCGCCAGAGAGCTCGGCAACCAGACAGCAACAGCACAACAATCAAACCGCTGAAGGGAGACCGCCAGACCGCGCGGTCTCTAACCCGCCAAGACAGACCGCCAGACCGCCCGGTCTCAACTTCAACACTCCCCCTCAAGCTGGAGCATATATATCGATCATGCCCAGCTTGTCACAAATATGATGAAATGAGGCGGAAATTAGCTTGGTGAAGATGTCAGCCAGCTCTTTATCAGAAGTGACAAAGGGAGTGCAAATTTGTTCCTTTAAGATCTCTTCACGAATGAAATGACAGTCGACCTCAATGTGCTTGGTTCTTTCATGGAAGACCGGATTTTTGGAGATGTATATGGCAGCCTTGTTATCACAGAACATAGGTAGCGGATGGTTGTAGACCTCTCCTAAATCCAGCATTAGAGCCCGTAGCCATTTTAGCTCACAAGCGGTCGACGCCATACTCCAATACTCTGCTTCAGCACTGGACCTGGAAACAACAGACTGCTTCTTGCTCTTCCAGCTTACCAGATTACCCCCAACAAAGGTGCAGAAACCAGAGGTAGACTTGCGATCCCCTTTGTCATCAGCGTAACTCGCATCTGAGTAAGCTTCAACCCTCAGATGACCATTCTTCTGGAAAAGCAATCCTTTCCCAGGTGCGGCTTTGACGTACTCTAAGATCCGTAAGGCGGACTGCAGATGACACTCCCTGGGAGCTTGCATGAATTGACTCACCTTGCCAACAGCATAGGAAATGTCGGGTCTGGTCACTGTGAGATATATGAGCTTACCAACAAGACGTCTGTACCTCGTAGTATCTGAAAGAGGAGGCGAATCATCTGTCCAGGTTTTGTCTTCTCCAACAGCCATGGGACATCGAGCAGGTTTGGCCCCAGTCAATCCTGCATCTTTTAAAAGATCAAGGGCATACTTACGCTGGGAGAGGACTAAGGAATCGGGCTTCCGAGAGATTTCGATCTGCAAAAAGTACTTTGGAGAGCCCATATCTTTCGTGACCAGATGTTGAAGAAGATGTCGCTTTGTCAAGGCTACCCCTTCCTGGTCATCGCCAGTGAGAAGAATATCATCAACATACACTGCAAGAACCACCAGTCCCGAGGAGGTTTTGCGAGTAAATAGAGAGTGATCGGCAGAGCTGCGCACAAAACCAACGGCCGCCACGATGCCGCTGAACTTGTCAAACCAAGCTCGAGGGCTCTGCTTGAGGCCATAAATTGCCTTCTTCAGCCGGCATACTCGTGTCTCCCCCTGAGCAACATACCCAGGAGGTTGCTCCATGTAGACGGCCTCCTGAAGATCACCATAAAGGAAGGCATTCTTTACATCCAGTTGGGAAATCGGCCAATCTTTATTTACCGCCACAGAAAGAAGAACCCGTATAGTGCTGAGACGAGCCACGGGAGAGAAGGTATCAAAGTAATCAACCCCATAGGTCTGAATAAAGCCCTTAGCAACAAGGCGAGCTTTATAACGGTCCACAGTGCCATCCGGGGCAAATTTCACCACAAAGACCCAGCGACAGCCAACAACATCAGTACCGAAGGGAGGAGGAACAAGAGTCCAGGTACCCCGCTCTGTTAAGGTGGCCATTTCCTCATCCATAGCCATCTTCCAGTGAGGAATAGCAAGGGCCTCCTGGTAGGAGCGGGGCGTGGCAGTAGCAGAGATAGCTAGAGCAAAGGCCCTGCGAGAAGGGGTAAGACGATCATATGAAACAACAGCAGTAAGAGGGTGTAGGGTACACGTCCGCACCCCTTTGCGAAGAGCTATAGGAAGATCCAGGTCAGCAGGTTCCTCGGCATCCGGAGCATCCGTGGCAGAGAGAGCTGGCCCGGGAGTAGAGAGCGGCGACGGCGGAGATGCAGGAGACGGTGGTGGAAGAAGAGGAGTGGATGAGGGCGGAGTAGGGGTGAACATCGTAGTGGGAGACGAGGGAACAAAGGAAACATCAGGAGAATCAGAGGCTGGGAGAAGAGGAGGGGAGTCATCCGAGAAGTAGGAGGTATTCTCGAAGAAGGTGACGTCAGCAGAAACGAACTACTTACGAAGGATGGGATCAAAGCAACAATAACCTTTCTGAGTGATGGAGTACCCCAGAAAGATGCATTTGGTGGAGCGAGGAGATAGCTTATCACGGGTGGCAGAAGGGGCATGCACAAAGGCAGTGCATCCAAATATTTGGAGAGGGAGAGGAAATGGCTCCTTGCCCGGATACAAAATGGAGAAAGGGGTTTTTCCGTGGAGAACGGTGGAGGGAATGCGATTGATGAGGTAACAGGCAAGGAGAACAGCATAGCCCCAATAGGAGCGAGGAACATGCATCTGGGTCATCAAGGAGCGAGCGACATCAAGAAGGTGACGGTTTTTGCGTTTTGCCACACCATTTTGTTGTGAAGTATAGACACAACTCGTTTGATGAATAATCCCATTTTGCATGCAGAAGGCAGAAAAGTCATGACTGATATATTCTTTGGCATTATCAGATCGCAGAACTTTAATAGAAACATCAAACTGAGTTTTGATCATGAGATAGAAGGATGTCCATACAGAGAATAATTCGGAGCGATCTTTTATCAGATACACCCACGTACAGCGAGAGAAATCATCAATGAATGTGACAAAATATGAACTACCCCGACCAACAGTAAGAGTAGGAGAAGGACCCAAATATCGGAGTGGATGAGATCAAACGAACGGGTGGATCCACGAACGTGCTTCGGAGGGAAGGAGGAGCGGTGATGCTTGCCAAGCTGACAGGCTTCACAGTTGAGCGGAGGACTTTGTGGAGGAAGGTGGGGCAGAAGTTGACGAAGAAGATGAGGAGGAGCATGACCAAGACGGAGATGTCATTGGAGCAGATCTGTGGAGGTGGAGGAGAAGGTGGAGAAAGCGGAAATGTTATCCAGGAAGTATAGGCCGCCACTCTCAGTCCCAGTAGCAATTGTCCGTTGGGAGTCCGGATCCTGAAAAGAGCAAGGAGTAGAAGTAAAAGTAACAGAACATTGTAATTGCTTGCATAGAGAGGTAACAGATAATAAGTTGCATGGGAACATGGGCACGTAGAGAGTATCCTCCAAGCGAAGAGACGGAGTGACATGAACGATCCCCGTCCCATGAACCGATGATGAAGAGCCATCAGCGAGAGTAACCGGGGGCAACCGACCATGTGTTTCTAGGAGAGAAAAACACTGGAGATTGCCGGTCATATGATTAGTAGCACCGGTGTCGATCAACCATTTTCCTTGAGTAACAACGTGGGCACTACCAGAAGACGTGACCACCGAAGCGAACGGCTTTGAGGAGTATATGGAAGCCATGAAGGGAGGACCAAAAGAACTGCAGCGGTCACGGTGACAGCACACCAGCGGCAAGAAGGGCCACGACCAAGATGTAGAGCAAGGCAAAAGGGGACGAAGAGGGAAGCACAAGCCGCGCGACTTAATAGGAGGTCGCGGCGACTAACAAGCAGGAGCGGCTAAAGGAAGAGCCTCACGGAGGAGAACAAGCCGCTGCGACTTAGAGACAAGTCGCGGGGACAAGAGAGAGAGCGGCGAAGGAAGAAGGGCAGAGAGGCCGCCTAAACAAGGAAGAACTCGCGCGAACAGAGAGAGATCGCAGCGGTTAGGAGAAAGAGATCTGCCGAGCAAACAACAGGAAGCCACGCGGTTAGGAAACAATCCGCACGGATAGGAAGAAGAAGATCTGCAGCGGTCATGATGTCAGGCACCAGCGGCCAGAAAAGCCACGACCAAGCCGCAGAATCAAACAGAGGGAGAGAAGTCGGGCGGCTAGCAGACAGACCGCGCGAACAGAAGTGGAGGAAAACGGGAGGCAAAAGGCGAACAAGGCAAAAGAGGCCGCGGAGACAGGTCGCGGCGACTAGAGAAGAGAAGGAGGAAGCGGCGACTAGAACAGGTCGCAAGAACGAAGCAAGCAACAGAAACAGGCCGCGCGAACAGGGCGCAAGCAAACAGGCGGAAGAAACAAGCCGCGGGAGACAGGCCGCGAGAAGAAGAGGCAGGTCGCGCGGACAGGAGAATGCACGGAATCAGGAGGCAAAGATCGATTCCTCTGATACCATGTGAGAACCCGCCCACCCATATCGCATCTCAAAACCCAGGTGTTGAGATGAAGGGTGGCGGGGTACATAAACACGGAGGAGCAGGCGCTGCGGGCGATGTGGGACTAATCCCAACCACAGAACCGCGGGGATATTCCGCCACACAGGGGGCCCACAGGGGTCAACACCCAGACCAGGAACGCGATGGGGAAAGCCACGGGGGCGGTCCCACACACACGGTCCTGCTGGCAAATTACTCTCAACAGTACCACTTACTCAGGGAAGGGACCGTCCAGAACTTTGCGCATCTCACCCAGCAGTTCGTGGACCAGTTCATAACAACCCGCCGTATCGCGAAGGACCCATATCATTTCTCGGGAATCCACCAGAGCGAGGGGGAAACCCTTAAGGAGTTTTTCCGAAGGTTCACTTCGTAAGCCAGACAAATCCCGGGGGTGAACCCATAACTCTTGCGCAGAGTCTTCCTTGGTGGGCCCCGGTCAGGCGTGGTCTATTCTGCCTTAATGAGAGAAATGGTCCCCAATTATCCGTAGCTGGTGTACCGAGTAGAAGCCTAGATTGCTGCCAATGAAGCAATTGAAGCACATCAAAAACAGTTCGAGGGAGGAGTAAAGAGGAAGAGAGTGTAACCCATCCTAGGGCGTCGGGAAGAATGCAAGGAGAACTTCTGTCACCGGGATCGCTGCAAGGATCACCCATCTAGGCAGTACTAGGAGTACGCACCGCTCAATACCTCTCGCGCTAATGTGCTTTATGCCATCCGAGATGACCCAGCATTGCGGAAGTCACGAGAGGCTCCGGTATGGAAGGGAGATCAGGGAAAGTACTGCGAGTTCCACAAGGGGAAGGGACATTCCACCAACGAGTGTATAAGGCTCAAGTACGAGATCGAGAGACTCGTTTGTCTGGGCTTCCTAGACAGATTCTTACAGGACCAGACGAGAGATCGTCAAACTTAGCAAAGAAGGGACCAGCTTCCCGCGCATCAAGAGGCTTAAGGTGGGCGACAAGTGGTCGGTACGGTGGAAACCATAGCACGCTCCCCTTCCCAGTTGTAAATTCTATCGCATGGTAGGAATAGAACATCAGGACCCCAGACAAAATCAGTTTTGGAGAGGAAGATTTGGAAGGACTTCCCATATCCCATCAAGACCCGTTAGTCATCACTGCAGAAATTAGGAATCCTGCATTCCGCGTCAAATGGATATTGGTCGACAACGGAAGCTCATTAAACGTTCTATTCATGCCAGCCCTCCACAAAATGCAGAATCCCAAAGAAAAGTTACAGCCCGCCGCATGCTCGATTTATGGTTTTAGTGGAGGGACAGTTCCGGTCGAAGGAACGATCATACTCCCAGTCATTTTGGGAGAATTCCCGAGGCAGGTAACGCATCAGGTCCTGTTCGTGGCAGTGGATTCCGAATCTCCATACAACGCGATCTTCGGCCAACCACTCCAGACCACATTCGAAGCTATATCATCAATTCCCCACCTCACCATGAAGTTTCTTATGCCCGTCAGAGTAGGTGTTGTTAGAGGAAATCAGGAGGCAACACGGACATGCTATCTTCATCAGCTTCACCTTGAGCAAGGAGCATTCATCTACCCCCACGCAACCATGAAGAGCACCATCAGTGCTCCCAAAGCAACTGGGTTCGGAAGACCCTAGAGGCTCCGGTTTCAGAAAGGAAAAACATAAAACATGAAGTGGGCAGGAAGGCCTAGCTACATTCCGTTTATCGAACTAGTTTTGTTTTCGCAATTTCATTATGACTACAATTGTGAACTTATAAAGTCGCAAGCATCTGCTTGTGCACGAACTAACTTTCATTTCTATTAAGTGCAAATTGTTTGTCTACTTTAAATATTACTGTTACAAGGCTCATCGTTGACTATAGCACGAAAGATGGAGCCAAACCCCTAGCTGGGGAGCCAACAACAATATCAGCTCCTTGTCACCACCTCGAAGACAAGCTCTCACACCACCACACTATCGTGGATCGAAGGTCACTTCAAATAGAAGGTTACATCAGGATTCACCCCTGGCTCATCTCCAGGGCTCCCAGCCCCTCGTGCCCTCACTGCCTGCGATCAAAGGTTCGCCATTCTCCCGCAGAGGGTCACGACATTGCCAGGACCCGCCCCCTCGCACTCGCCAGGGTCTGCAAGTTTCTGAACTTCGTCAATTCTCTAGGGCTCCCATCCCATCGTTCCCTCACTGCCTACGATCGAAGGTTCTCTCTTCTCCCACAGAGGGTCAAAATGTTGTCAGGGCCTGCTGATGCGTGTAAATACGGCAAGCGCACCGGTCGCACAAGTAATAAAGTTTGGGAATAAATCCCCGAGTGTCGGTCTCTTGAGGAATGCAGTTGGCGTGGAACGACGAATGACCCGAAATTATTGCTAATAGAGTTAGTAAAATGAAAGAAGAAACAAAAGGGGCTTTGAGGTTTGTGTTCTTACAAACAAAGAAATTAAAGCTAACAATGCGGGTCGCATTCACCGCTTCGCAAGGCGAGATGGGTGTATCGGCCGCTATGCCGTACTTCGGTAGGGCGAGTGGACGGTGAGCCAGTGGGTGAGGTGTTAAGTGCGGAGTGCAATCAAGTGGAACGGTGGGAGTGAGATGGGGCGAGGCGCATCACAACACAAATCCCACAAACAAGTTTAAACAACGAAAATCCAATTACAAATAACTAGAAATTCGAAGTTCATAACAAGCTTGAGTCATTCATACACTACAAGGAAGGTAGAGGAAGAGTAAACCAAGAGGGTGAAGATCCACCGCGGTTGTTGGCCGGAGGTGCGGGTTGTCAATCCGCTTTCACGCGCAGTCCGAGGAGGCTTCCGGTAACGCCGAGCTGTCACCTCGAGGGCCTTTGAGTCCGTTCTCTAGGTCGTCTCCGTCATCTTCTTCTTCGGTAGAAAGCTCGGAGAAGAGGTCGTTAATGGCCGGGAGGGTCACCGGAGGATGTGGAATGCTTTAGAATCGCCGGAAATCACCTCCCGATGGTAGGGATGAAGGTGGAGATGGATGGAGCGTCTGAAATGCGGAAGGGCGAAGTGGCGGCCAAGTTCGATCAAGGTCCGTTGACCTAATTCGCGGAGCAGGCCAATTTATAGAAGCAGGATTAAATAGCGCGCACGACCACAGGCGCACGACCAGTGGTCGTGCGCGAACAATGTCAGCGCCCGTGCGGCAACAACCTGTAGAACCTGCACCAGGAAATTAAAGCATGTGCACGATCAACATCGCACGATCAGTGATCGTGCGCGGCAAGGGTGGTGATCGTGCGATATGGGACATAAAATGGAAAAAGATAGCATGACTGCGCACGACCGGCAACGCACGAGCAGTGATCGTGCGCGGTATGGCTAGTGATCGTGCGATATGGCGGGACAGGACAATGAAATGAGAGCTCAGGCTGCGCACGACCGATGGTCGTGCGCCAAAGAGGTCGATGGTCGTGCGTGGGTAAAAACGCACGACCATTGACTCCTTTGCCAAAAATGGTGAAAGTCCTATGCCGGACGCCCACACGATCCCCGAACCTGTAGGAAAACTGCACGCGCTGTCGATCATGGCAGTCACAAAAATATACAAAATGCATCACACGAGGGAAATACACACACGCACAAGAATAGGCTAAAAGAGTGCACAAGATGTGTAATGACATAGCGAACCAAAAGGAGTGCTAATGGCGCTAAATGATAGTGCAAAGACAAGAAAACGAGCCCAGATGAGTCCGGAAATAGATATGAAATGGGGACTCATCACACCCCCAGACTTAACCATTTGCACGTCCCAGGCAAACAATCATCTCGTGAACTCTAAAATAGCTAGCTGACGAAGTAACTTCGATCTAGAGTAGAACGAGAAATCGAAGACTCAAGCGTATAGAAAATATAATAGAAGAAATTTCTAATTATACTAAGAAATTTATAACTTTTGACAAAAGTAAATAAATATTGTCACTACTCAAAAATTGAATGCCGGAGAATCGTTCGGTCATGCGTAGGAAGAAAATAGGCGGGTCGCTTGGCTAAACATTGCCAAAGATCGGGGCTCGTGATCACCTCCAAAGGAATCCACCAATATCGGGGACCATATGCTTGCCCGTTCACACTCTCTCCACGACACTAGTTTGACTCTAGCGTGAGTCTGTAGGACTTCGAGTAATGATGGGGCTTGGGTTACGGTGAGGTAAACAATGATAAAAAGAAAGGCTAAGCACCTAACCCAAATGAGCTCGCCTAAGAGAATCCCTCGGCAAACCACCAAATGCACGAGTGCGCCACACCCCCAGACTTAACTTTTGCAACATGGGTGTGTGCACCGCCTACTCCAAATCAAAATCATTTTCAACAAGATTTTCAATCAATTTTTTTTTTCTTTTCACATTTCATTTTCACTTTTCAATTTCTCTTCTTTTTTCTTTCTTTTCTTTTCTTTTTCATCTCTTTATTTTGAACAATTCAGCAGATTTACTTGTGCGCACTTCCACTTTTTCACAATTAATACACCACATCACAACCCAAAATGAAAATATGAAGTACGAAAGCTCTATTTGGGTGTGCGACTAGGATAGACTACGAGGCTTTGGTGAAATAACGGTGGAGCTGAATCAAAAGGAAGGGTAGGCATAAAGGGGCTAGCGAGGGCGACGTTAGGAAGGGTACAAAGCTCAACCGGGCCAATATGATAGCCTACATCACTCTCATGCTAGACTAACCATGCACCAATGCTTCGAAAGTAGCTTGGGGCAAGTTCTTAGCTACCGAGAAAAATGATCCTTCCTCCCGACTCGAGCAATACGAAGCTAGAGACGCCTACACACATTCCTACGCTACCGACAGATTGCTCCGGATTCACAATTTTGAGTAGGGCAAACATCATTTACGAATGCAGAAAAAATATAAATTTGCAAGTATAAAGAAAAATTAAATCTATACAATTTCTACACCACGAGAGTACTCGATTAGGAGCACTGCACGAGTTTCGAACTACTCTAAATTAAAATCCTAAGTCAGCACCGTTGTTTTAAAATTGACACAAAACGATAACATTGACTCGAGCCGTGTGCGTGGTCAAGTGCACGCTTGTGTGGGTGGTAAGGTGTGTGCAGCAGGATTCTATAATAATGAAATATAAAATAAAACTACTGGCATGCTATCAGTGTGCTCGTGGAGTGCATAAGCGCTCTCCCCCCCAGACTTGCATGAAAACAGGCAGAAATGAAAATAGTCATCTAAAATAAAAAGAGGCCTGAGGAGAAAGGGTACCTATGCTCCAAAGAAGGAGCATACCAGAAGGCGGAGGTTGCTGGATCGCACAAAAAATATACTGTACCTGCGAATTAGGTTGAACAAAAAAAAAGACAAATAACAGAAAAATAAAATAGGCAAGCGAAATAAAAAGCACAAAAAGAAGGACCACAGAGGTCCAAGCTTGGGTTGTCTCCCGAATAGCCGTTTTGTTTACCGTCCTTAAGGTGGACCAAATACCTGTATTAGCAGTTTATAAATTATTCTTGCAGTAAATAAAAAGAAAAGAGTTGCAGGAAAATAAGAATAACAAAATGCCGGGACAACAGGATCGGAAGATAAAAATGCAGAGGTAGCAGCGGGGCGGAGGAATTGCCCTCATTCTTCGTCGCTGCTGTGGATCTCAATGGGTGGCGGGGGTGGAGCGGGAGCGAAACGAGCTGGTGGCGGAGGGATGTTCAGGCCACCACGCAAAGCCTGCTGATAGACCAGGTTCTGCATCCACAACTGGGAGGCCTCAATATCCGCGAGCCGCTCATTCAAGAATGGAATGCTCTGACCCTGTGCAGCACTAGAGTGAGGGCCGGCCTGTCTCTCTGGCTCGGATGGTGGTGGCTGTGGTGACTGCGAATGACGTGGCCGAGTGCCTCCTGCAGCTCTCCGCCTACCCATGGCGGATGATTTCGGCGCAATTTCATCTTCATCCTCCTGCAAAGCTCCTCGGGCATCGCCCGACATAACAATTTCAAATCGGCGATCGGCTCGCCGCCCAATAACACGCAGCAGATGAAAACCTAACCATGTTGGCACGGGTGATAGCAGAGGGGGTGGTAACCTGCTCCATCGGCGGCAAACTGTCCCAAACTCCCAAATTCTTGGCGATGCGAGTGATGTAGTAAGCACCACCGATCGCGCCGGCGAGGCGATAAGTAGCCTCGTAGTGGAAGAATGTCGCCAACAAATAACCAAGGTGAATGGGTTCCCGACTGAGCATGCTATATAAAGAAACTAAATCCTGCCACCCGACCACATTTTGGCTAAGCGACCGCGCAGTGAGAGAGTGACTAAGCAGATGCTGAAGGTACCGTAAGGCAGGGGAGACAATTTTTGTCGACTTGGCCTTCCGAGCCACATACTCCTCGTCTGTACCAGTGATTTCACGCCAAGCTGAACCATGGGAGGTTCCTTCAGGGAAGCCGGAGCCTAAACCCTGTGGCTCTGAGATATCCGAGTAGAATCCGGCTCGGACGCCCAACACATGGATGGTCATAGAAATGACCCATCCCCTAATCCGGAAGGAGCAATCAACATGACGGTAGCCGATCGTGTCACACTCCCACTCGAACGTGGAGAGGAACTCCAAAGTAAGTTCTTTGTATCCAGGTTCGCGGCATTCAAAAACATGGCGCCACTTATCAAACGAGTAGAGGTGGAGGACCGAATCCGCAAGGACGCCGCCGTCGCCAATGGACCTCAACTCCTCCCAATCCACAAGACGCTGAGGGAGGAAGGGTTTGTTCTTCAATGCATCATACCGGCGTTGGTGGGTGTCCTTCTGAAACGTTGCCATCCTCGTAAGCACTTGAGCCAGAGTGGAATGCCGGTAAGCGTTGATAGCCCTGCGGTTAGAGGGAGAAGCCATCGCAAGAGGGAGATCCGGAGCAGCGAGGAGAGAAGAAATCGCCCGGAGATTTGCCGGAGCAGAAGAGGGAGGGAGGAAGATCGGGAGAACGGCGCACGAACAGTGAATCGGGAGCGAGACATTAGGGCGCACGCTCAGCGTCTCCCGAGGGGGCTTTTTATAAAAACTGGGTCGACCGCACGACCAGTGATCGTGCGAAATTAAATAGCGCGCACGATCAGTGGTCGTGCGCGATATATCAAAATTACAGGCAGCCTAGTTTTATACCAAGATTGCTCGGATAACGCTGCGGGTGCGCACGGGAGATAAGGAAATGAGGCGGAGCTACCACAAACATTTAGAGACTAAAGGAGCATGAAAATCAAATAAGAGATAAAAAAAGATTAACTATTGCTAAAATCCTACAATGAAAGAAAAGAACAAGCTATCTAAATAACTATTGGGTTTTCTGTCTCCCAACAGGACTTATTCAACTTCTAAACAAGTATTAGCTGATTGGCGTATGAAAATAGAAATGCTCAGGCACTTGTTCATGCACGCATTTTGGTAGCGGGTACCAGTATGGAGACAGAACAAATGCCCCACTACCTGTATAAGTATACCTGTCATAAATGTCAGGCATGGGAAAGAAATAACTTTTGAAGCTCGCCGTTTCCAACACCACCTGCAAATGGTCTCTAGCAGTCGTAGGCCACATTACAGGCCCTTGTACTGATCGAACCGGTTCCACGATGGGGTCCTGCAGGGATGTGAAAACAGGAACAGGGTCAAGAAATAAATCAGAAGAATAACATAACGGATCCTTAATCTTGGAGATGATTCCGGATTCATCCCCCATTGGTGAAATTGCAGAAAACTGAACACCACTGTCCAGGATGGTACAAGAAGTTCCTAGCGCAGCCTCCGCCTCGTCCGTGCATTGAACATCCTCACATGGGGTAAAAGCAGCAGCCTCGACCACGGAATTGACCTCCACAACAGGATCTAACAGAAAGCTGGAAATGCTAGTTTCCACCTGCGAATCAACCTCAACAGAAATATCAGAAAAAGACAGAATATTATGCAAAGACGAAGGTGAAGGTACAGAACTCGGCAGAAAGTCAAGAACTGGCTCTTCGCACCCAGACTCAATACTAGGTAATGAATGTTCATGAGAAGTATAGATATCCACGCAGGAATGGGGATCAACACCAGCATCGGTGCGTGTACCAGAAATGCTTTCGCCGAAACATGGGGATAGCAATGGTGCATAAACCGAGGCTGAAGGGGTGCTGCTCAAGGTTGAAGTGGGAATAATCCAAAAATCCGGCTCATCATCCACTCCCAATTCAGCTAAATAAGCTATGCAATCCTTCAATGCATGATCCCAGCTTCGACAAAAAATGCACTGCTTGGCCGGCTTTAGCGGTGCAGCGACAGCTGAAGCCGAAAAGAAGTAGTGCGGTAGTGGCTCTGCTGGTCGGTGGATAACAGGCTTATATCTACGGAATGTAGAGTCGTGAATTTCTTGGGTACTATACTTCTGAGGACATCTATCGCTAGCATGAGAAATGTCTCCACAATGAGAGCAACGAATATTGAAATTGGCCCACATTGTAGAAATATCAAAAATAAAGGGTAAAACTACTTTGCATAGATTCTTCGAGTAAAGCTAACAACTCCAACAATGAAATAACGATATAGGGGAAAAGGGATATAAATAAAACAAAACAAAACAACTCTAATAACAAAATTTTCAGAATCATGGGTCGTTCAACAATTGCACTCCCCGACAACGGCGCCAAAAACTTGATGCGTGTAAATACGGCAAGCGCACCGGTCGCACAAGTAATAAAGTTTGGGAATAAATCCCCGAGTGTCGGTCTCTTGAGGAATGCAGTTGGCGTGGAACGACGAATGACCCGAAATTATTGCTAATAGAATTAGTAAAATGAAAGAAGAAACAAAAAGGACTTTGAGATTTGTGTTCTTACAAACAAAGAAATTAAAGCTAACAATGCGGGTCGCATTCACCGCTTCGCAAGGCGAGATGGGTGTATCGGCCGCTATGCCGTACTTCGGTAGGGCGAGTGGACGGTGAGCCAGTGGGTGAGGTGTTAAGTGCGGAGTGCAATCAAGTGGAACGGTGGGAGTGAGATGGGGCGAGGCGCATCACAACACAAATCCCACAAACAAGTTTAAACAAATAAAATCCAATTACAAATAACTAGAAATTCGAAGTTCATAACAAGTTTGAGTCATTCATACACTACAAGGAAGGTAGAGGAAGAGTAAACCAAGAGGGTGAAGATCCATCGCGGTTGTTGGTCGGAGGTGCGGGTTGTCAATCCGCTTCCACGCGCAGTCCGAGGAGGCTTCCGGTACCGACGAGCTGTCACCTCGAGGGCCTTTGAGTCCGTTCTCTAGGTCGTCTCCGTCATCTTCTTCTTCGGTAGAAAGCTCGGAGAAGAGGTCGTTAATGGCCGGGAGGGTCACCGGAGGATTTGGAATGCTTTAGAATCGCCGGAAATCACCTCCCGATGGTAGGGATGAAGGTGGAGATGGATGGAGCGTCTGAAATGCGGAAGGGCGAAGTGGCGGCCAAGTTCGATCAAGGTCCGTTGACCTAATTCGCGGAGCAGGCCAATTTATAGAAGCAGGATTAAATAGCGCGCACGACCACAGGCGCACGACCAGTGGTCGTGCGCGAACAATGTCAGCGCCCGTGCGGCAACAACCTGTAGAACCTGCACCAGGAAATTAAAGCATGCGCACGATCAACATCGCACGATCAGTGATCGTGCGCGGCAAGGGTGGTGATCGTGCGATATGGGACAGAAAAATGGAAAAAGATAGCATGACTGCGCACGACCGGCAGCGCACGAGCAGTGATCGTGCGCGGTATGGCTGGTGATCGTGCGATATGGCGAGACAGGACAATGAAATGAGAGCTCAGGCTGCGCACGACCGATGGTCGTGCGTCAAAGAGGTCGATGGTCGTGCGTGGGTAAAAACGCACGACCATTGACTCCTTTGCCAAAAATGGTGAAAGTCCTATGCCGGACGCCCACACGATCCCCGAACCTGCAGGAAAACTGCACGCGCTGTCGATCATGGCAGTCACAAAAATATACAAAATGCATCACACGAGGGAAATACACACACGCACAAGAATAGGCTAAAAGAGTGCACAAGACGTGTAATGACATAGCGAACCAAAAGGAGTGCTAATGACGCTAAATGATAGTGCAAAGACAAGAAAACGAGCCCAGATGAGTTCGGAAATAGATATGAAATGGGGACTCATCACCTGCCCCCCTCACACTCGCCATTGGTCTGCAAGTTTCCGAACTTTCCATTTTTTCAGGGCTCCAAGCCCCCCGTGCCCTCACTGCATGTGATCGAAGGTTTGCCCATCTATCGTAGATGGTCACGACGTCGCTAGGGCCTTCCTCCCTCACGCTCGCCAGGGGTCTGCAAGTTTCCGAACTTCAGTGTTTCTTCAGGGCTCTCAGCCCCTTGCAACCCCTGCTACCCACGATCGAAGGCTCGTACTTCTCCCGCAGTAGGTAGTGACCCCGCCAGGGGGTTCCCTTCTCACAATGGCTCAGGTTTGAAGGACTTCTCCGCATCACACTGTGAACATTACCAGCCTCAAAGGCACAACTGATAATTGTGCACATGACATCATAACATCACACAACAAACTATGTGTTTAACACCGATGACTAGTATATCATAAAATAAAGCACAACATACAAAGGTACGATAAGATAAGTACACAAGTACACTGCGAGGTATGAAGAATGCAAATCAAACAAGGAAATCCAAATAAGGACTACTCATCCTCAACATCAGCAATCTCATCCACAGACAAATCGTCAAAGCCAAGATCAGAGACATCACATGTTTGCTTGTGGGAAACCATCTCGAGGGCCTTCAACATTCTACGAAGGAAGGCCACCTCTTACACCTTGGCGATGTCTGGCTTAATCTCCTGCTTCCATATCTCCTCACGGATCTCCTCAAAAAGCAGACAACGGTCTCGCATGAACTCGATAGAATCTCTATACTCAGCAATATATGTCGCTCTCAACTCGGCCAAGCGCTCCCCTAAAGAAAGGCGCTCAACTTCAAACTTCAGAGAATGTCACTCTATCCGTAGGAGAGCATTCTCCTCTTGTGCACTCTCCAAAAGCCGCGCTGTCTTCTCCACCAAAATCTTCTCCGCCTGAAGCTCCTCCTGTAATTGCGCCATCTCAGCTTTCATCTCCGCCTCAAACTGGCAAAAGCAAGAGATATCATGATCTCGCCTCCTCCTTAGGTCGAGACAGGACCTCTCCATAACTCGACACTTCCTCTGAAGCGACCAGTAATTGTCCTTCAGGCTTGCTAGAAGATCATCCAAAGAGGGGTCAATGTTGGCTTGAACGCCGGTCTGCGACAAAGAGAACAAGTTAGTGAAAATTAAAGAAGTTCAACAAAATCAACATGAGGAACTACACCCTTACCGCCATAATCGGGCTCGAAGATAGCACAAGCCTCTCATCCCCTGACTGAGGCATAAGAGCCTTCTTAGGAACTTGGGGGGGGGGGCTGCAGAGTCCAAAATCTCAATATCAGGGTAAACATGCATAGTCACCTCAACCCTAGAAGAGCACAGAACCTCCTCCAAACGAGCATCTGATCGCCTCGAAGCATGACGTTCGATCGCTAAATCGCCACAACCTTCGAGTATTATATTCCTCTTCTAATCACGGGCCAAAGGAACTGCAGCAAAACACTCCGCATCTGCCGAAAGGCCACATGAAAACAGGTGCTTCTCCTCCACGAAAGAAGAATATTGAAGAGACGGTTTGCCAACTCTCGAGGTTCTGAAAATCCCAGTACTAGAGTGAACTCGCGCTCACACCCCTTTGTCTTTGTGTGACAGCGATTTGGAATGGCATTCCAAATCTCTGGTAGCTCTCAGCAATTACAAACGTATACATGCAATGTGTTCCCATGACGACGATCCACCCGGCTCCCAAACTCCAGCCAGTGTTTGTTGCTAAAGACATCAACTCGAACGCCGCTATCAACACACACCTCTCACCAATCCTTGAAGATATCCAAAGAAAATCGGGAGCCGTGCTCATGTAAGAAAACCTCAAGCCTAATAATACGCGTCATCGCCAAGGGAGTAAACTGAGACACTGGTACCCCACGGAACTTCAAGATCTCGACAACTTACTCACACAGCGGCAACCGGAACTCGGACTTCAACGACGACTAACAAAGATTCATCCAGCCCACCGACGGATTTTGCACTTGCTCTTCGGCACGTGGAATTCGGATTTCCATACCGACGAGCAACTTGTATCGCCCCCTTCAAGCAACAATCAGCTCCGGAGTAAGTGTAGAGTGCAGCTGAATCGGCCTACCTTGCGCCACGTGATAAGGAGCCTGCACAAATAAACAATCAAAAAAAGAAATATAACGCCCAGCATAGTCAAGAGCGAATCTTGCGAAAGACGCACAAGAAGAAGCACTACACCCGAAAATCGGGGTCTCGTAAGGAGACCAGGTCCTATAAGAAGGCAGAGGCGCGCAAAGCCGCGAGCATGCACATGCAAGGCCCAAATGCGCGGCCACGCACGTGAAAGCTCAAGAATCGAGCACATGCGCGCTCGGCCTAAGCGTGCATGTGCTCTTCGCACATGCACGCGTGCACACGCGCTCTGCCCAGGCATGCACACGCGCTCTGCCCAGGCGCATGCGAACGCGCACTCTGCCCGTGCGTGAGCGCACACCAGTCTGGGGCGCACACGCACACCTGACCTGGGTGCGCGCGTGCGCACCTCACCCAAGCGTGTGCTTACGCGCGCGGGGGGCATGAGCGACCGCGCACAACGTTCGCCCGCGCATGCCTGCACGGGTGTGCTCGCGCGAGCGGACCCGATCCGTTCGCGCATCCGCCTCCTTTTTCTCGCACCCGCTCACTCGCCTATGTGCCCTTCTAGGCTCAGCCGCTGCCTCTCGCGCTTCGTTGTTCTTCTCCGCCATCGATACTGAAGATGTGCACAATGATGGAAAGCCTCGCACTCCTCTCCTGAAATTTGGACTCCGCAGGCTTTAGATCATATGAAGAGAAGTCTTCTTATTTTCCCATTTGTACAAACATGATCGGTCATCACTGGTATTGATAGCGGGTGACTCTCCATCACCTGTGTGCATGAATGGTATGATCGAGGTCACTTTGTCTCTCAAACTTTTGGACACTCTCTACGTGCCAACCTTTTCATACAATTTACTTTATGTTACAACTCACTCAAGATAACTACATTGTTCGGTCACGTTTACATCTACTAATTATTATTTTCCGGATCTTCACTCAAAGGAGACGATTACTACTAGGATTGAAAGTGGCGACCCCTACTTCTTGGATAATGTGTCCTCTCACTATGCGGAAACTACCTTCAACTTTATCCTTCAGTAGCATATTTGCCTTGTTCATCCTCCTCCTCGCCTCCTCTACCAAATAATGCCAGACCTGCCAAAGGACAACTCCTCCCTCAACTATGAGTCTACTATTTTGGCAAACAACACCGCTTCTCCTGTCCAGCTAAATATAGACGTAACTCTTCTCGTCCAATTGATATTTTTGACTTGGACATCCGGGTTCCATCTCCTACCAAAACTGTTGGTAGGGAAACTCTTTAATATAGTTCTTTTATAGATAACTTTTCAAGATGTACTTGGGCGTATCATTTAAAAGAATGCCCCGAACTCTTTTTTGTATTCACAGGTTTTTATAATGAAATCCACACATAATTTGGTGCTTCTCTCAAAGTTCTTCATACTGATAATGCTAAAAAATATTTTTGTAACCAGTTTTCAATCTTTTGTATGAATAATAGAATATACATCAGACTAGTTGTGCTTACACGTCTCAACTAAATGGAGTTGCTAAATGAAATAATTTTCATTTTCTAGTTGTTGCTCGTACTCTTCTCACTCAGATGAATGCTCCTAGCTCATATTGGGGTCATGCCATCCTCATCTCTTGCTACATAATTAATTTTATCCCCTCCATCGTTCTCCAAGGACAAACCCCTTTTTCCATCATGTATGTTGGTGAAACACTTCTTCCGCTTCCCCCACGTGTATTCAGTTGTACTACTTTTGTTCACTCTCCTTCACCAGGTCGGGATAAACTCTCTCCTCGAGCAATCAAGTGCATCTTTATTGGCTACTCCCCCACTCAAAAGGGTTATTGATGTCGATGCTCTTCTCAGGAAATAATATGTCTCGGCTAAGGTCACCTTCTTCGAATTTACTCCTCACTTCTCGAAAGATCCTATATCTTCACCAACTACTGATACTCGTGCTTCTATACCTATTATTTTTGTCATTCTCCCTGAGATCACTCCACCTCCGCTTCTTAGTTCTCACACCATACCATCTCCTTTTTTGCTTCCCACCTCATCTCCTCCAACCTCGGGGCCATCTTTATCAGTTCTCTGGCCAGCACTCTCTTCGTTAGACAAATCTGATACAAATGGGATGTTAGATCTTGATCTTCACATTGCTCTTCGTAAGGGTTCACACATGCACTCAAAATTATATTCATGATGTAGTCTTGTATGCTTGGCTTCCTTCCTCTTGCATGGACTTTTCTCTGGCCCTTTCAGCCACTGTCACCCCGAACAATTACCAAGAAGCTAGTACTATACCACATTGAAAAGCTATCATGGATGAAGAAATAATAACCTTAACTGAGATAGGTACTTAGACTCTTATCCGTACTCCTCTAGGTATGGATATTGTTGGTTGTCGGTGGGTATTTGTGGTGAAGTATAATGTTATGGAACTGTGTATATCCCGCCCGCCCTTTTCCTTTAGTCGTTGGATATCTATAAGGTTCGAGTGGTTTCTAGGGGTTTCACTCTAACATATGGTGTGAACTTTTTTGATACTTTCTCTCCGGTTGCTCGTATCAATACAATCCAAGTTCTCTTTTTGTAGCTATCAATAGGGATTAGCAGATGTCTCAGTTAGATGTCAAGAATGCCTTCCACTATGGTGATCTCTAAGAAGAAGAATATATGGAGCAACCTCCTGAGTATATTACTCAGGGGGAGTTTCAAGTTTGCAAATTACGGAAGGCAATCTATGGCCTCAAACAAAGTCCTCGAGTCTAGTTTGACAAGTTAAGTAAAGTTATCTCTACCATTGGTTTTGCTCACAACTTTGCAGATCACTCTATCTTCATACACAAAACTTCTCATGAGCTGGACATTATTGTTGTCTATGCTATGACATACTTCTTACTGGTGATGATAATGCTGACATTGCTCTGACAATGAAACATCTTCTTTAACACTTTGTCGCCAAAGATATGGGACATCCAAAGTACTTTCTGGGCATTGAGATTTCGAAAAAACACAACCCAGTTGTTCTCTTGAAATGCAAGTGCTTGGTGTTAAACCCGATCAATGTCCAATGTCGGGAGGCGAGGATAATTGTTGGAGTGAGGACTTGCCACTTCTTTCAGATGTCACTAGATATAGATGCCTAGTGGGCAAACTCGTTTACCTGACAGTAATAAGACCTGATATCGATTATGTTGTGGGCAATGTTAATCAATTTATGTAAGCCCTTGAGAAGTGTCATCTACAAACAACCCAAAAATCTTGAAACATGTGAAAGGGTCTCCGGGAAGGGACTATTATTTCAAAAGAATAATCATCTGAGAATAGAAGCATATTCTGATGTCAGCTATGTTGATGATAAAGAAGTCAACGCCTGAATTTTGTACTTTTATAAGAGAAAATCTTGTAATCTGGAAGAGAATGAAACAAGTTGTTATCTCTAGATCAAGCGTTGAAGCTGAATATAGAAGCATGATGCGGATCACTTGTGAATTAAAATGCAGTTACGAACACTTATGTTTAACTTAGGAGAAGTTTCTGACTATTTTTTATTGATGTTCTATGATAATAAAGCCGTCAAATACATATTAAGAAATCTGGTCTTTCATGAGAGGAAAAATCATATGAAGTTGAATATCACTTCATTAGAGAAGAAATCTTGAAGAAACAAAGTTGTACTCTGTTCGTCACCTCCGATAAAGAGTTAGTAGATATCTTTACCAAACCACTATCTTCATATTTTTTTGACATATGTGATAAGATGGACATGATCGACATATATGCTCTAGCTTGAGAAGTAGTGTTAGAACATATAGATGTGCGATTAACCTTGTTTAACCGCACCTTGCGATCATCACGATAAGAGTGGCTAACCACAAGCTAATCATATTGATAGATATATAGGCGATTAGCAGTGTGTAACCAATGATTGTGAAGAAGATGTGTCAATCAAAAGATGTGATAATGAAGACTGATGGATTCATCCTTGGTACTTGCTCAAGAATGGTGTTTAATATGGGCGATTACCTTGGTGTAACCGCACATCCTGTACGATCAGCCCATGTATGACCACATTGACTGCGCTTGTCGCATTAACGTAGTTTTTTGTAATTAGTCGTACATCTTCAAATTATATATTTTCTCTACTCCTCTCTTCTATATAAAGGAGGGCGCACCATTGTAAAATTCAGATGTTTTTTTGACAAGTTATTTCTAAGTTCTCATATGTATAAAGGCATGAATGGCACAAGTTTTCTTGTTTATTGTTAGAGAATGTTAGAGAAAATCATGTAAAAACCCAATAAGTGTCACCCAATTATAAGTCCACTTAGTCTTATTGTTTAGTCCCACATCATTGGATTGGGAATCCCTCTCCCTCTCTCTTCCTATATATATGTACACATACTTATAGTTTAACATACATTTTGGAGATTTAATATGATCATTATTATTCTCGTCACTTTGTCGGTACCACGCTACATGGTATCAGAGCAAAAGATCCTTCCTTCTCCTTCCGACTGACTTGCGGTTAGTTTTTTTCCTAACCACCTTCCTGGCCCTCCTCTCTCAACCTGCGCAAAGCTGCAATCCACTTCCTTTCTAACCGCCTTTTCCTCTCTCCCATAGATTCGACTTTTCTTCTCATCTACCTTGGCTATTATACTCCCTGGTCCCAGGACTAGTGGCCCCTCTCTTTTTGCTTCTTGCAGCAAGCTTCCTTCCTTGCCGCTCTTTTGTGTGGTTTCATTTTGCTAGTCGCAAGCTTTGCTAACCGCCAAATCTTGTTTTGTTGTCTCGCTGAAGTCCGCGATCTACTCGTTGTTTGCTTGCGGCCTATTCGCTCGCGGCATGTCTTCTCGCTATTCGCTTGTTCGCTCGCGGGCTATTCGCTCGTGGCCTATTTGCACATTGATGTTTGCTTCACGCAGTCTGCTCGTCGTGGCTCTTCCTATCTGCTCACGTCATGTCTACTTCACACAGTCTGCTCTTTCCCTTACTGTTAGCTTATATCTCTTAGCCGCAAGGTCTGCTCCAAATCCGCAGTTCTTTGCCTTAGCCGCCTGCTAGTTCTTTCCCTTGCCGCTAGCTTATCTCGCCTAGGTGCAAGGCATACTGTCACTTTTGCACGCTTAGTGTAACACCTCCATCTGTCTTGTAACATATAATAGAAGGCCCGACCGGGGCCCGATGCCATATACTACGGGCAGTCAGTGGAGTTACGTATTGAAACTATAAACCATAAGCGCATCCTAACTCATAGTGCATTCTAGCGGAAGTAAATTAATTGCTAAGAACCCAACCATAAGAATGTCCACTAAGCCAAATAGGAATGACAAGATAAATACACAAAGTTATGGGCTTAAGACCTTACAACTGTTTCCTCAAATAATAGTATTTTACAAACTTCAGCACGCAGGTTGGTCACACATGAAACAGTAAAAACAATTTCGCTTTGGCCTTAGAGGGCCGACATCGCAACCATGAGCTTTAGCCCGCTATTTCTCGCTTGGCTCTAAGCTGCGCCTGCACAAATGCAATCCACCCCGAAGGTGGCAAACAAAGCAACAGTCAACATTAGTTGACCAAATTATAACGACCCCACCCCTCGCCCGGGGTGGCTGTGCTCCTTCTCTACAAGCATTTAGCATAGATATATAGCGGCAATAGAAATGTGCAACTGAAGCACTAATCACCACAAACATTGGCACTACCAGCCACATGTCTCGTACACTCAGGGCACATTATCGGTGTGTTGAGATTCAAGCCCTGCCACCGTTCATCGGGACGATTTACACTTGAGCATTCTCTTTCGGCGTGCTGAGATTCAAGCCCCACCTACTTGAGCATTAAAGTCTTTCCGACCCGGAGCCTAAGACTCTCCCTATGATGCCTCGACAAAGTCATGTTAAGATTCAAGCCACTGACTCACTCCAAGACGAACGCCATAAGGTGGGTACAGGTCAGCCACAACCCGTTGCTCAAATCATCAGGCCCGCAAGCCAAGAGGCGGGTCAACCTTCCCTTGCCCATTCACGATGCATAACTGTGTTCTATTCCAAGGCTGGCACACACGGCCACCTAAGCTTGGCCCCTTAGACTCTCAGCTTAACACAATGGCCCTCAGGTCTCCAAGAGACAGGCCCCACATACTATGGCCCCCAGGTCTCCCAGAGACACGCATCAAATACAATGACCCCTAGGTCTCCGAGAGACATGCCTCAAATACACAATGGCCCCCAGGTCTCCGATAGATAGGCCTCACAGCTCACTGGGAGCTACCGCCGGCGGTAAAGCTACTGTCGCGCGGTAGGGTACAGACTATCGTTTCTTCCCCTCCAAATAGGTGTTTTCCTTGAGTCCTCCAGTAATCTCTCTACAGCGACCCGCACACTAGTGACTCCGAAAACCGCACGCTTACCATAGAGTCTTCTCCGGCATACATAAAATCATCACCAATCCAGACCAACTTGTCCGGATGGGCTTCACGCAACATGTTTAACCTGTACTTTGATTCCGGATTCTAAATGCAAAGATAACGGGGATACAACCGATCTACCCGCCGGGAGAACTATATCCACGCATTCATGGAGCGTCTACCCTCACATGCCAAAACTAAGGACTTCACATGTACAAGTAAGAGGATCGTTACCGTTGATGTTCGTTTTGGCACCATGGAGAGAATCTAGTCGGATAACAATGACCGCAACGGACTTACCACCGCAGATCTGAACTCGGCTCGCGACCCGGAGCTCCGAAACTCCAACGATGACGAGATCTCCTTCCTCTCTCTCTACTTCGCTCTCCACGCAGGCTGCTGCTCGGAAGAAGGAAGCCAGGAGAGAATGAAATGAAACTGAAGTTCCCATGTAATAAGCCGAGCTACCGCCGCGTGGTAACTAGCTACCGTCATGCGGTACTTAGACGTCCAATCCGCAATCACGCCACCCAAAACCTCCAATCATGGGTTGACGCGTGGCCTCGTCGTTGCTACCGCCGTATGATACCTATTAACACCGCGCGCTAGGCGATGCGTCACATCAAATCGTCGCACAATGAAAAGTCACTAGCGCCTCGCGGTAACACTACCGCGATGCGGCATCTTCCCGAGAGGTTTGCAAATTAAATTGTCTATGCTACCGCGACGCGTTATCAACCTACTGTCGGGCAGTAGACTAAGCGTTGAGTCAACTTGATGCTCTCGAAGACTGACGCTACTGCCGTGCGGTACCGCTACCGTCGTGCGATAACTCTACCGTCGGGCGGTAACTCAGAGAAATCAATACTTGCTTCAAGAAACTTAGGACATTACAAATCTCCCCCACTTAAAGAATTGTGCGAACAGAAAACAAGGGACCAAAAATTGTAGTAACAAAATTTTTATTATCCAAAAATATATCTTTTACAAAGGTATGACCTCCCTTTTATAAAATGGAGGAGAGAAGAGAGATTACAAATAAGCAATGTGGGACTAATAATTACATGAACATAAAACTATACAAGCCACATAAGCCGCACGGTTAGCTTAACCGCACGACTACTATAATCTGGAGGACAAGCGGCCAATATCCCCAAGCCGCCATAGGCAAGCCGCCAGACCGCCAGACCACCAGACCGCCCGGTCTCAACTCGCCAGACCGCCCGATCTCAACACTCCCCCTCAAGCTGGAGTATATATATCAATCATGCTCAACTTGTCATAAATGTGAAACAAAGAAGCGGATACCAGATTGGTGAAGACATCTGCCAACTCGTTGTCATAAGTGACGAACAGAGTACAAATCTGTTTCTTCAAAATCTCTTCTCGAATAAAGCGACAGTCGACCTCTATGTGTTTTGTTCTCTCATGAAAGACCAGAATTTTGGAAATGTATATAGCAGCCTTGTTGTCGCAGAATATAAGAAGAGGATAGTTGTAGACCTCTCCTAGGTCAGGCATGAGATCCCGTAACCACTTTAACTCACATGTGGTCGACGACATACTACAATATTCTACTTCTGCACTAGAACTGGAGACAACAGACTATTTCTTGCTCTTCCAGCTCACAAAATTTCCTCCAACAAATGTGCAAAAACCTGATGTTGACCTGCGGTCTCCTTTATCATCAGCATAGCTCGAATCTGAGTACGCTTCAACCCTCAAGTGACCATTCTTCTGAAAAAGCAATCCTTTCCATGGAGCTGCTTTAACATACTCCAATATCCTCAAGGCAGACTATGGATGACACTCACTAGGAGCTTACATGAATTGTCTAACCTTGCCTACAACATAGGAGATGTTGGGTCTGGTCACTGTGAGATAAATGAGTTTGTCCACCAGATGTCGGTACCTTGAAGAATCAGATAGAGGAGGCGAGTCATCTGTCCAAGTTTTGTCTTCCCCAATAGCCATGGGACATCTGGCAGGTTTAGCACCAGTCAACCCTACCTCTTTTAGCAAATCAAGAGCATACTTCCGTTGGGAGAGAACTAAAGAGTTGGGCTTCCGAGAGATTTTAATCCCCAGAAAGTATTTGGGGGAGCCCATATCCTTAGTGACTAGGTGTTCCCAGAGGTGTTTCTTTGTCAAAGCTACCCCATCCTGGCCATCGCTAGTTAGAAGAATATCATCCATATATACAGCAAGAACCACCATACCAGAGGAGATTTTGCGAATGAATAAGGAGTGATCGACTGAACTTCTTGCAAAACCAATAGCCGCAACAATGCCGCTGAACTTGTAAAACCAAGCCTGAGGGCTTTGCTTTAGGCCATAGATGGCCTTCTTCAGATGGCATACTCGTGTCTCCCCCTGAGCAACATAACCAGGAGGTTGCTCCATGTATACGTCCTCCTGAAGATCACCATAGAGGAAGGAATTCTTGACATCCAGCTGGGAAATGGGTCAATCCCTGTTGACAGCCACAGAGAGAAGAACCCGAATGGTGTTGAGACGAGCAACTGGAGAGAAGGTGTTAAAGTAATCAATCTCATAGGTCTGAGTGAAGCCTTTGGCGACTAAGCGAGCCTTGTATCGATCCGCATTGCCGTCCGGACGGAACTTCACAACGAATATCCATCGATAGCCAACCACATCAGTGCCCAAAGGGGGAGGAACAAGGGTTCATGTACCCCTTTCAATGAGGGTAGCAATTTCCTCATCCATGGTGGTCTTCCAATGAGGAATAGTAAGAGCTTCCTGGTAGGTGCAGGGAGTGGCATTGGCAGAGATATCCAAGGCAAATGTCCTGCGAGAAGGAGTTAGACGATCATATGAAACAACAATAGCTAGCGGGTGTTGAATACACGTCCGCACCCCTTTCGAAGAGCAATGAGAATATCCAGGTCGGCGAGTTCCTCAGTTTCCGGGGCAACCATGACGGAGAGAGCTGGCCTGAGATTAGAGAGAGACGACCGCAGAGAAGAAGGAGATATCTCGGTAGGTGGACATGGTGGAGGAGATGGTGGTGAGGGAGGAGGTGGCGGAGTTTCAGTAGGTGTAGAGGGAACGGAAGGGGTGGTAGGAGAAGAAGGAATATCAGGAGAGGAAGAGGAGTCAGGAGAGAAGTAAGACGCATTTTCAAAGAAGGTGACGTGCACAGAGACAAACTGCTTGCGGGAAACCAGGTCAAAGCAAGAATAGTCTTTCTGAGTGGTAGAGTATCTCAGAAAGACACACTTGGTGGCCCGTGGTGAGAGTTTGTCACGGGTGGCAGAAGGAGAGTGCACAAAGGCTGTGCACCCAAAGACACGGAGAGGGAGAGGAAATGGATCCTTCCCTGGATAGAGAATGGAGAAGGGCGTTTTCCGTGGAGAACGGTGGAGGGAATGCGATTGATAGAATAGCAGGAGATGAGTACAGCATAGCCCCAATAGGAGCGAGGAACTTGCATTTGAGTCAGCAGAGTACGCGCGACATCAATGAGGTGATGGTTTTTGCGTTCGGCCATACCATTTTTTTGTGAGGTATAGACACAGCTAGTTTGATGAATAACACCATGTTTCATACATAAGGAGGAAAACTCATGACTAAGATATTCCTTTGCATTATTAGAGCGAAAGATTTTAATAGAGACATAAAATTGATTCTTAATCATATAATAAAAAGATGTTCATGCATGAATTAATTCAGAGCGATCTCGTAAGAGATACACCCAAGTAAAGCGGGAGAAATCGTCAATAAAAGTTACAAAATATGAACTACTCTGACCTATGGTGAGGGTAGGAGCGGGTCCCCAGACATCGGAGTGAACCAGATCAAACGGTCGGGAAGATCCACGACCTTGCTTAGGTGAGAAGGAGGAGCGATGATGCTTGCCAAGCTGACATGCGTCACAGTTGAGGGGAGGACTCTGCGGAGGAAGGTGAGGCATAAACTGACGAAGAAGTCGTGGAGGAGCGTGAGCAAGACGAAGGTGCCACTGGAGAAGATCAGTAGAGGAGGAAGCGGACAATGTGGAAACGTTATCGAGGAAGTAGAGGCCGCCGCTCTCAGTCCCAGTAGCAATTGTCCGTTAGGAGCCCGGATCCTGAAAAGAAAAAGAGGTAGGAGTGAATGTGATAGAACACTGTAGTTGTTTGCACAGAGAAGTGACAGATAGTAAATTGTAAGGGAACATGGGCACGTAGAGGGTATCCTCCAAGAGAAGAGACGGAATGACTTGAACCACTCCCTTCCCATTGACCGGTGATGGAAAGCCATGCGCAATAAAGACAGGGGCAACCGATCATGTTTTTCTAGGAGATAAAAACATTGAGGATTGCCGGTCATATGATTGGTAGCACCAGAGTCGATCAACCATTTACCTTGAGTAGCGACATGATCACTACCTAACGACGTGACCACCGAAGTGGACTCCTTCGAAGAGGAGGTTGAAGAGTCACCTGTTGGTCGAAGATGAGGATGTTTCTTCCAGCAGCGATCAATCGTATGTCCGGTGCGGCTGCAGTGAGAGCAGAGAAAGCGGGCAGCACTTGCATCTAAGGTGGGAGACTCCGCCTCGCCAAGGATTTGTTGACGGATCATATCATAGGACTCAGGAAGTCGCAGAAGGTAGCACACAACCAGCAGCTCCTGGAAGTGTTTGTGTTGCTCGGCCAGATCCGCAGAGAAGGGGCGATTCTGGAGAATTTCGGCTCCAAGAGCCTGAACTTGTTGGTATGCAGCAGTAGGAGATATAGAGGGACGGGCAAAGAGGTCAGCATACAAAGTATAGATGCGAGACGTCTAAGCCCCCTTTGAGTAGAGAGAGATAAGATGAAGCCATACAGCCTTGACCGTCTCATCATGACGGATGACGGGTAGACATTCATCAGAAAGACTGTTAGCCAGCCATGTGCGGATAAGGGCATCGCTGGCATCCCAATCATCAAAAAGAGGGGAATCTTACGGAGGAGGGTCATCAGTGAGATGAATGTGTTTGCGTTGAGAGCGGAGAAGGAAGGTGAAGGAGACACTCCAATCTGTGTAGTTGGAACCGAAGAGTTTGGAAATGGTGCCAAGGTTGCCCGAAGGAGTAGGAGGAGTGGGAGTGGGAGGAGGAGCGACATCGGGAGTAGTGTAGGTAGAGATATTAGAGGTTGTCATAGAAGAGAGCAGAGAGAAGAACAAGTCGCACGGATAGAGAGGGCTCAAAAATCAGGAGGAAAAGATCGAGTCCTCTAATAACATGTGTTAACAGAAAACAAGAGACCGAAAAATTGGAGTAACAAAATTTTTATTATCCAAAAAGATATCTATTACAAAGGTATGACCTCCCTTTTATAGAATGGAGGAGAGAAGAGAGATTACAAATAAGCAATGCGAGACTAATAATAACATGAACATAAAACTATACAAGCCGCATAAGCCACACAAGCCGCACGGTTAGCCTAACCGCACGCCCACTACAATGTGGAGGACAAGCGGCCAATATCCCCAAGCCGCCATAGACAAGCCGCCAGACCACCAGACCGCCCGGTCTCAACTCGCCAGACCGCCCGGTCTCAACAAGAATTTCTTCCCAAAATTACATATAGCAGGAAAAATATAGGAGTATAGATACTACAAAGTATACCTCAAATGAATAGCTCTGGGAACTCTGCTCTCATGGTTTGCTCCCGCTCCCAATATAGCTCCTCACGGCCACAATTGTCCTAACGGACCCTGACCATCCTGATTGTTTTATTCCGCAGTTGTTTGACTTTCGAGTCTTCGATACGAATGGGCTTGACCTTCGTTGTCAACCCACCATCAATCAGCACCTGATCTGCCGCAACCACCTGCTTAGGCTCCAGCACTGCCTTCCGCAATACCGATATGTGGAATATGTCGTGTAGACCACTTAGTTCTGTTGAAAGCTTAAATCGATAGGTGACCTCACTTATGCGCTCCAAACCTCAAACGGCCCAAGGTACCTCAGACTTAGCTTTTTCAAGCATCAAATCCTTGATACGCCCTTGAACGGTTTGATCTTCAGGTAAACCCAATCGCCTACGGCAAACTCGACGTTTCTGTGCTTGGCGTTATAATACTTAGTCTGCCTATCCTGAGCGACCAGCAATCGCTCACGGATTATACGAATGATCGAAGTTGCATCCTCGACTTCCTTCCGTTTGAACAACTTTGTTTCGCCCGTCTCCAACCATGCCAAGGGAGTACGACACTTTCTATCATAGAGGGCCTCGAAGGGTGCCATCTGAATACCTGTCTGGTAGCTATTGTTGTAAGCGAACTCAATCATATATAGGTGATCCTTCCACCTCTTCCCGAAATCTAGGGCGCACATGCGTAGCATGTCTTCCATTGTCTTGTTTACCCTTTCGGTCTGATCATTCATCTGCGGATGAAAGGTCGTACTGAACTCCAGTTTGGTACCCAACAGTTGATGAATAAGCCTCCAATCATTAGATGTAAAGGGCCCATCTCGGTCACTGACGATGCTACGAGGCACACCGTGCAATCGTACGATATTATCAACATAAAGCTTCGCTAGCTTTTCCACTGAATCATCTTTCCTATTCGGAATGAAGTACGACACATTCGTTAAACGATCAACGATCACCCAGATGACGTCGTTCCCCTTCTGCGATCTCGGCAAGTCATGCATGAAATCCATAGATATGTCGTCGAACTTCCATTCCAGTATAGGTAAATACTTCAGAAATCCAACTCCAGCACTTGCCGAACCCGATCGGCGAGGTCATATTGCACCTCCATCCAGTTCAAACATGCTTCAACACTAGACCTCCAATCCACACAAGAAAACTCCAAGGCCTCCAAATCTTGAATAAGACGCTCGTCATGCAGCTGTATTCAGTTGGCCTGTGCCGAAATCCTGTGACTTAGCGCAACTGCAACAATATTTCTCTTGTCAGGAATGTAATGAATCTTGAAGTTGTAGTCTCCAAGAAACTCCATCCACCTTCGCTGGCGCATATTCAAGTCCTTTTGGTCTAACAGATATTTTAGGCTCTTATGGTCTGTAAAGATATCGATCTTTACGCCATACAAGTAGTGCCTCCAAAGCTTCAGAGCGAATATCACGGCCGCCAACTCCAAATCATGTACCGGATAATTCCTCTCGTGCACTTTCAGTTGACGCGAGCCATATGCTAACACCTTCCCGTGTTGAAGCAAAACACAGCCTAAGCCGCTCCCCGAGGCATCGTTGTAGATCTCATAGCCTTTCGTTCTGCATGGTGAGCATAGAATAGGCGTCGTGGTCTGACGACTTTTCAACTCTTCAAAAGCTTGCGCACATGCGGGCGACCAAACAAACTTTTGATCCTTCCTTGTCAGAGTAATGAGGGGTAAGGCTATCCGCGAGAAGTTCTCCACGAAGCTCCTGTAGTAGCCAGCAAGCCTCAGAAAACTCCGGACTTCAGCCACAGAAGACAACACAGCTACTCCCGTATCGCAACAATCTTCGCCGGATCCACCGCAATTCCCTCTCCACTAACAATATGACAAAGGAATGCTATCGAAGACAGCCAAAACTCATATTTAGAGAACTTGGCGTAAAGATGACTACTCCTCAGGGTCTCCAACACTATGCGTAAATGATCTGCATAATTGTCCACAGACTGGGAGTATAATAGGATATCGTCATACCTAGATTTCAAATCTATCTTTGTGCAAACAGTCAATCCAACAAGCTGGTCGAACAGATCATCGATCCTCGGAATTGGGTACTTATTCTTCTCGAACAGCTTATTCAGATCTCGATAATCGATGCACAACCGTAGACTTCCGCCCTTCTTTTTAACAAAGAGGACTGACGCACTCCAATGTGACAAACTTGGACGCACATAACCTTGCTCCAGCAGCTCTTGAAGTTGTACTTTCAATTCTGTCATCTCTTTTGTCGTTAGATAGTATGGGGAGCGTGATACAGGCTTGACACCTGTCACTAGCTCAATTGTAAAATCGATCTTTCTCTTTGGTGGAGCTCCAGGGAGATCTTCGGGGAAAATGTCGGCAAACTCTGATACCACGGATCAAATCAGGCTTGGGTCTCTTAGCCTCCAATAGGGCGAAGAATAACTCTGCGCCCTCATGAACGGCTTTGACTACTTGAAGAGCAACATCATCGTCTTGCTCGGTCCCTTCATACCAGAGAAGGTAGTTTCACCGCCCGTATTCAACCTCAGTTTGACCATCTTGAGATTGCAATTGATGTACGTGTAACGCCCCCGATTTTCCTGCGTTTATTTTTATTCTCGTTGGCGTTACGATGACGCGTTTCTGTGGCTTGTGCCATGTGTGGAGTATGGTTTAGCTCCTTAGAACTGAGTGCCCCGTTTTGTAGCCTGTTGGCAAGATCTCCCTAGCAAGCTGAGTCGTTTTGGGTGACCCGGTGTGGCCTCTCGGGGGGATGTTTGTGTTTGGCTTTGTTTGGGTATAACTCGAGTTCTGTTCGTCGAAAGTTAATTCCGACTTCGTCGTTGAGTTCGTAGCGTGGATATTTAGCTACGGTGAGAATTTCGTCGAATTCCGAGGTGATTCGGTTTTCGTGTCGTTTGGTGTGTTATTAGTATTTGTGATCAATTAGTTAAATTGATTTGGCTGTCCTGTAGCCTTTCGGTTTTGACCGATTGTTAAATTCTGCGGGAGAATTTAATTGGGCAGTTATTGCCTTGCCTTGGTGGCAGCCATATTTTTGGCTTATGCTTATTTTGGTATTTACTTAATGAAATTAAGTAATTAGGCGTTTTAGGGTTCGGTTATGGATGAACCTGTGTTTAGTTTTTCGTATAAAAGCTTCTCTTAAGAAGTGACAGCCCACTTCTTCTTCCGTTTCCTGAGAGAGAAACCGTCGGCTTGTTCTCGGAAAAACAGAGGAGAAAACCGCCCGTCCTGTACCTCCTTTGGTCGGCGATTCCGGGCTTGTTCGTGGACGGAATTCGATTCCGAAAACGGCGTTGTCTTGCTCTCTCCGAGATCTTCGTTTCGACGGTAGGATATTTGATTTTCGTGGAGTTTTGATGAGATTTGGGTTTCGGTTTTGGAGTTTTCAGCCATTAATGGCCGTGAGATTTATTCTAGGTGCTGCGACTGTTTGTTCCGTGTGAAGAGGAGGAGAGCCATCCAAGCTTCGCTGAAAGTTGAGGCAAGTGGTATTCTTGCCCTTGCCAAGTTTCTCTTGATTATTTTTGCTGAAATAGAAATCCCTGTTAGCCCAGGTTAGAGGCCTTGTTGTTCTCATATTTATTGCTATCTATAGGAATTAGTTCTTCCTATTGACCCCCCCTACTTGTGCTGATGGAACCCAACTTTGCCGGCGTAATGCCGTCTATCTTTGTTCAGATTTGCTCTGGTTTGGGTGTAGCCGAGAGGGAGTGTTAGGAGGGGAGGGGAGTGTTTTTTTTCCAGAAGTTAGTAAGTGTATTACTCGAGTATAGGAATATGTTACTCGTGCGGTAGAAGTGGATTACTCGGGTATTAGTTCTGGAGTACTCGAGTAGGTGGTAGATACTCGAGTGGTGGCTTTGAGATACTCGAGTATTAGCCTTGGAGTTACTCGAGTAGTAGGTAACTACTTGAGTAACGGGTTTGGTTTACTCGAGTAGTAGGTAACTACTCGAGTAGGAGTTTGGATTACTCGAGTAGTAGCTTTGAGTTACTCGAGTAGTGTTCTTTGTCACTCGAGTAGGAGTTTTTGGTTTACTCGAGTAGAAGGTAACTACTCGAGTAGGGGTTCTGGTTTACTCGAGTAGTAGGTAACTACTCGAGTAGGGGTTTGGAGTTACTCGAGTAGTAGGTAACTACTCGAGTAGAGGATTTGAGTTACTCGAGTAGTGGACTCGAGATACTCGAGTAGGTGGTTTGGTTTACTCGAGTAGTAGGCATCTACTCGAGTGCAGGTTTGTAGATACTCGAGTAGTAGGCAACTACTCGAGTAGCGAGTTGGGGTACTCGAGTAGTTGGTAACTACTCGAGTGCTGGTTATGTTCGTATACTCGAGTAGTGGGCGACTACTCGAGTAGAGGGTTGAGGTACTCGAGTAGTAGGCGACTACTCGAGTAGAGGGATGAGGTACACGAGTAGTTGGTAACTACTCGAGTACTGGAAATTCCCTGCCTTCTTTTTGTCTTAGAATCGTTCGACTATCGTCGATCTCTGAATGGAGATCGTCGATCTCGGTTTCTGCCTTAGGCCGTTCAACTATCGTCGACCTCCGGTCGACAATCGTCGAGCTCCGTTTTACCTTAGTGGGATTGAGGTTAGAGTTTGGTTTTGGCCTTAAGTGAGGCTAGCTCACTCAACGCCAAGATTTAGGTAGGCACTGAGTGGGTCTCACTCAGCGCCTTGCCGTGTTGATTCTTTTCAACACTCTTCCTTTACCTTGTTTTCGTTCCCGAGTAGTTTTCTTGTTTTATTTCTGGTATTTCCTTGTCGGCCGTTTTCTTTACCTTCTTAAAGGCCGAATCGTGGGTCGTGGTTAGTAGTGGTGGTTTGTAGCTCTTCAGGAGGGTGGAGTTGTGTGATATAGCCAAGGCCACTCTTGTTTTTCTTGCTCTAGGTACGGGCTGGGCATGTGTGGGTGGAAGGTCCCTTGTGCTTTCACGTGTAGACCCTCGAGCTTGTTGACTTGGACATGGTGGATTGGGGGACTGCGTTTGCCTTCGATCCGGTTCCTCGTTGTTTGTTTTTGCTACTACCACTCTCCACAGTTTAGGGTGTTAGAAGTTTCTTCCATGGTAGCTTGCAGCACTTTTGGCTCTTGGTAGCCTAGTAGGCCCGACAGGATGTTGTTCCTATGTTGGGTTGTTGCTGTTTCCTTTGCTCGTTGTGCTTTTCTTGTTGTCCTGTTTTGGACAGTTGTGACTCTTCCTACTGCATGTTTTTTTTCAATTACTTCTTCCTTTTGGTTGACTCCTGCATGCAGATGTTTTTACCTTGTTGCTTGCTGAGGTATTCTGTTTTCTTTTGGAATGCCTCAGGTTCTGAGTTGTAGCCGGTCTGGTGGCTAGTTGAGGCAGTGGTGCTGTTGGTGGACTCCCAGACTTTGGAGTTCCGTTTACCTTGTTAGTGAGATAGTTTCTTTGTACCTTCTTGCAGACTTACATATGTGCCAGTGGGTTCGTGTCAGGTTGTTGGCGCCCACTGGTAGTTTCTCTTACCCTTGTACTAGATATATTACTTATGCTGCTACCATTTTCTGGAGATAGTCTACTTGCTTTGAGAAGGATTTATGCTAGGTTGCTAGTTACTTTTAAACTGTTATTATTATTATAAATGAAGCTCCTGATCAGCATGTTTTATAAGACTTAATCACTATTTTCCAAATCACGTATGAAAATCGTTTTCTTATATATTATATAAATTAAATGTAGTGTCTTGCTTAGCATGAGTGGTTCTCTTGGGACCCTTATGCGCTCTTTAGGGTGTAAAACCTAATTAAAGTATTTTTCTTTCCGCAACGTACAAATATAGTTTTTCTTTTGTGGACTAGGTGATCCACTGAGCCGAGGGATACGGTCTCTAAAATATAACTGATTTTCTATCCATTAAACACAGGTTTTTCTTGCATAAAGTTTGTAGTTGGTTTTGCCTGAACGTCAGCGGTTATCCCTTGCTTGACGTGGCATCACGACGCGTGTTTTCTCATACTCTGATAATTCTTATAATTGGAGAAAATGCGGGTTGTGACAGTACGCACGTTGCTCTGAGAGCCAATCTATGCCAAAGATCACATCGAACTCCACTATCGGTAGTAGCGACGCTTCCAAGTCAAACTCTTGACTTCCAATCCATACCTTAACGCAACAAGCCCTATCCGCACGCATTGAACATCCGTTAAGCAGCAACACATCCAGCCTATCCTTAGCCACAGAAGAAGGCACTCTGATATGTGATACAAAGTCCTCGGACAGGAAGGAATGCGAAGCTCCTGTATCAAACAGTGTTCTCGCCGGATGGTCCAAGATTAAGACAAAGCCTAACACAAACAAATTATATACAAGCAACGCACAAAGTATTAAGTATATAAAGCAGTAAAAACTACATCTTAACTCATACCTATTACGACGTCACTTTGTTTTATGACCTCTTATTGCCCAAGATTATATACTCGGGGTTGCGCTTGGGATGCGGTTGACTCTACCACTATCTTTACCTTTTCCACATACGTCACACCCATCTTTTTATCCGTCCTCGGAAGGACACTATGGCATTCTCGGGCCATATGACCCAGCTTGCCACAAGTATAACAATAGATTGGGCCTATATGACCAGACATTGCCCTAGAAGGAGCAGATGAAGAAGTCGGTCATGTAGATCTGGGATTCTTATTCCACTTTTGGTACCCAAACTTCGACGAATTTGGTACCTTAAACTCTGTCCTCTTTAGCACCGAGTTATTTTTGTTCTATATGCGCTTCATGTCTTGCTTCAGGGATCGAGCTGTATTGACTAAGGTCAGAAAACCCTGTGCCATTGGACCCGAGAGTAATAACCTCAGATCGTCGCGCAATCCTTCATAGAACTGGTTGGTCTTACGCTCTTCGTCAGCAAAGGTAGAGCCTGGATAACGCCCCAACCTTATGAATTCATGTATGTAGTCGTCCACACTACTGTCACCCTGAGTCAACCTTTGAAATTGATTTTCCATGGCGATCCTTTGAGCAGATGGGAGATACCTAGCCAGAAAGACCCTCGAGAACTCCTCCATCGAGATCTCAAACAGTTGTCTTCCAGCAAACTGATGAAGCTCCAACTCATCCCACCAGAGTCTCGCCTCACCTTCCAAGAGAAAAGTAACCACATACACCTTTTGTCTCTCCTCCGTCTCTGTCGCCGTCAAGACTCTCTTTATCCTTGAGAGCCAATCGTCAGCTTGAGTGGGTGATCCAGTTCCCTCAAACGTCGGAGGATGGAAAATCATGATGTGCTTCAATTGTTTCTCTGTCACCCGCCTTATTGTTAAAGGTTGATTCGGTACTTGACACCTAGCCACAGGCTCAACTACGTCAACCTGCGACGGAGCAACCTTAGGGGTAGGAGGTTGTACACGCCCTCCTGGTTGCGCGTTGATCATCACGAGCACGGCTTCAACAACTAAATGAATAGTCTCAGCTGAAAGAGGAGGTGTATGCATATCACCTGGTGCACTACTCTCAACAGAGAGCTGAGGTTGAGACTGCCCCGCACCACTTCTAGTCACCTATAAG
The DNA here is from genome assembly GCA_039513925.1 of Platanthera zijinensis. NCBI lineage: Eukaryota > Viridiplantae > Streptophyta > Magnoliopsida > Asparagales > Orchidaceae > Platanthera > Platanthera zijinensis. The sequence goes on along the minus strand of CM077091.1, from coordinate 5,151,602 downwards.
CGTGCAACACACAATTTAGTGACTAGACAAATTGTGAAACATCAATCACAAGGACGCACAGGTTCCACAAACATGTGTATTTTCATTCCTAAGTGGACATTCATGTGTTCTTTCATGTTATAACGGTGACGCACAGACACGTGCTCACCACACCTTAAAAAGAATTTGACCACTAATTCGAATAAGGGCGACCGACACCAGAGTCTGATACCAAATTGTAACACCCCATCCGTCTTGTAACATATAACAGAAGGTCCGGCCGGGGCCCGACGTCATATACTACAGACAGTTAGTGGAGTTACGTATTGAAACCATAAACCATAAGCGCATCCTAACACAGAGTGCATTCTAGCGGAAGTAAATTAATTACTAAGAACCCAACCATAAGAATGTACACTAAGCCAAACAAGAATGATAAGATAAATACACAAAGTTATGGTCTTAAGGCCTTACAACTATTTTCTCAAATAATAGCATTTTACAAACTTCGGCACACAGGTTGGCCACACATGAAACAATAAAAATAACTTCGCTTTGGCCTTGGAGGGCCGACATAGCAACCATGGGCTTTAGCCCGCTATTTCCTGCTTGGCTCTCCAGCTGCGCCTGCACCAATGTAATCCACCCCGAAGGTGGCAAACAAAGCAACGGTCAGCATTAGCTGACCAAATTATAACGACTCTACCCCTTGCTCAGGGTGACGGTACTCCTTCCCTGCATGCATTTAGCATAGATATATATCGGCAACCAAAACGTGCAAATTAAGCACTAATCACCACAGACGTTGGCACTGCCGGCCACACGTCCCGTGCACTCAGGGCACATTATCGGTGTACTGAGATTCAAGCCCCACCACCGTTCACTAGGACGGTTCACACTTGAGCATTCTCTTTCAGTGTGCTGAGATTCAAGCCCCACCTACTTGAGCATTAAAGTCTGGCCCGGAGCCTAATACTCTCCCTATGATGCTTCAACAAAGTCATGTTGAGATTCAAGACACTTACTCCCTCTAAGCCGAACGCCATAAGGTGGGTATAGGTCAGCAATAACCCGTTGCACAAATCGTCAGGCCCGTAAGCCAAGACGCGGGTCAGCCTTCCCTTGCCCATTCACGATACATAACCGCATTATGTTCTAAGGCAGGCACGCACGACCACCTAAGCTGGGCCCCTCGGACTCTCAGCTCAACACAATGGCCCTCAGGTCTCCAAGAGACAGGACCCAAATACAATGGCCCCCAGGTCGCCGAGAGACAGGCCTCAAATATAATGGCCCCCAGGTCTCCGAGAGACAGGTCTCAAATACACAATCGCCCCCAGGTCTCCGAGAGACATGCCTCACAGCTCACTGGGAGCTACCGGCGGCGGTAGATCTACCGCCGCGCAGTAGGGGACAGATTATTATTTCTTCCCCTCCAAACAAGTGTTTTCCTGAAGTCCTTCTCCAGTACTCTCTCTACAGCGACCCGAACACCCCGTGACTCCGAAAACCGCATGCTTACCACAGAGTCTTCTCCGGCATACATACAATCATCACCAATCAAGACCAACTTGTTCGGATAGGCTTCACACAACATGTCTAACCCATATTTTGATTCCGGATTCTAAATGCAAAGATAACAGGGGTACAAACGATCTACCCGTCGGGAGAAATACTTCCACGTGTTCGTGGAGCGTCTACCCTCACATGTCAAAACTAAGGACTTCACATGTACAAGGAAGAGGATCGTTACCCTTGATGTTCGTTTTGGCGCCATGGAGAGAATCTAGCCAGATGAGAATGATCGCAACGGACTTGCCTCCGCAGATCCGAACTCGGCTCGTGACCCGGAGCTCCGAAACTCCAACGGTGATGAGATCTCCTTCCTCTCTCTACTTCTCTCTCCACACAGGCTGCTGCTCGGAAGAAGGAAGCCAGGAGAGAATGAAATGCAACTCAAGCTCCCATGCTATAAGCTGAGCTACCGTCGCGCGGTAACTAGCTACCACTGTGCGGTACTCAGACGTCCAATCCATAATCACACCACCAAAAACCTCTGATCCTAGGCTGATGCGTGGTCACGTCGTTGCTACCGCCGCACGATATCTATTAACGCTGTACGCGGTACCTATTAAAGCCGCGCGCTAGGCGATGCGTCGCATCAAACTGCAGCACGACAAAAATTCACTAGCGCCTCGCGGTAACACTACCACGACGCGGTACCTTCCCGAGAGGTTTGCCAATTAAATCAGCAATACTACCGCGACGCGTTATCAACCTACCGCTGGGCGGTAGACTAAGCGTTAAGTCAACTCGACACTCTCGACGCCTGATGCTACCATCGCGCGGTATCGCTACCACCGCGCGGTACCTACCCGAGAGCTCTGCCAAATAAATTGGCCAAGCTACCGTCGGGCGGTAACTCAGAGAAATCAATACCTGCTTCAAGAAACTTGGGGCGTTACACTTGGTCGCCTGTCTTATCCGTGCAGTCCGCGGACTCCTTGTCTTATCTGCGCAGTACGTGGACTCCTTGCCTTTCCGCAAGGCGTGCTGTCACTTTTGCTTGCCTGGTCGCCTGTCTTATCTGCACAGTCTGTAGACTCCTTGCTTTGCCACATTCACTATTCGCTAGGCTGCTCTATGGATTCCACTGCTTTTTCCTCTCTTCCTGTTCATGCAGCTACTTCCGTTCCAAAACTTCGTGATGAACTCTGGATCACCACCATCTCTCTCAGAGGGAAGCAAAACTATGTAGAATGGGTGCACTCTGTTCGTCGTGTATTGTAGACGAATGGACTTCTTCATCATCTGACATATGCTACTCCTACTGCACCCACCGACGAGTGACCCCATGATGACGGTCGTGTTCAATCATGGCTTCTTAACTTAATGGACACTGAGCCATACATGATGGCCATGTATCACAAAACGACCAATGCAATGTGGGAGGAGCTCCACTCCCTCTATTCTGGCCAGAACAGTCTTCAACACTTGTTCGACATCATTACTGATCTTCAAACCCTTGATCCAGGGGCACCAGGTGATATGACCACCATTGTTGTCAGGGCCAAGACTCTTGTTGAGACCTGGATATAACATCAGCCTCTTACCACAAATTTAGCTGCACAACGGGAAAAGAAAGAAGCGGTCGGGATTTCCATGATGATGGCGCGTGTTCCTTCTCATCTGCACAGTGTTTGGCCTCAGATTCTTTCTTCCTCTACAACTCCCTCCCTGCCAGATGTTTTCTCTATGCTTTTGAAGGTTACCCCACCATCGGATGCTCCTGTGAATCTCTCTCCGGCTATCCTCCAACAACCTACACCAGTTCCTTTGGCTCGTGGTTCTTTGGCTCGTGGGGGTTGCAACACGTCTTCGGGACGAGGACGTGCTAGAAGATCCTCCTTTAAATGCATGTTTTACAGTCAGGATGGTCACCTTGAGGCCACCTGCTATCGCAAACATGGTCTGCCTCCACATCTTGCTACATCCACTACAACTGAGCCTCCACTCACTACTACCGCAACGAATTCTTCCTCCACCCAAAATGACATCAATGCTCTTTGCATCCAGCTCCAACATCTCCAAGGGGTGATTACTCGAGAGTAGAGGGAGAGGATAGACAAAGGTCAGTCCGCAGGTGGCTATGCGAGAAGGGGGATGCGCGGACTCAAAAAACAGACCGCGGAGACCGCAGGGCGCCGGGAAGAGGAGGGCGTGCGGATAAGAGATGTGAGTCCGCAGGAGTCTCGGAACATCCCTCTGATACCATGTAGAAAACAGCCCAAAGCTTACTAGAATCACTCAAAGACTCACATCCGTAACCGAATGCAGCAATGGTATCGTCATGTCAGGCCATGTCACCCTAGCTTGGATGCCCTCCTACACAACCTGCTGCTGATCTATCTGCGGGGTTTCTCCTAAAAAGGAAGACGTAGAAACCGTTAGTTATTAAGACTTGTTCGGGAGAAGGTTCAATTGATAAAATTAGAATTAGAGCATGTTCCTGGTTCTGGGCAAGTTCCTGACATTTTCACCAAGACGTTACCACAACCGATGTATCATCAGTTTTTGTCCAAGCTTGGTGCTTACGATTTGTATGCTTCAGCTTGCGGGGGAGTGTTAGAGAATGTTAGAGAAAATCATGTAAAAGCTCAATAAGTGTGACCCAATTATAAGCCCACTTAGGCTTCGTTTGGTTTGACGTTTCGTCGCCTCCGTTTGGAGCAAACGCCGTCGGACGGGTAAACAAACGGGCGCCGGCGGCCTTTGCTCCATTTGCACCCGCCGGACAGAGGAAAAGCCATCAAATCGAAGCTTTTCCAGCCCCGCCTCCCCCCTCCGGTTCGACACCTCCATTTGGACCCGCCGGCTCCTCCCGCACCACTCAATCAAACGAAGCCTTAGTTTTCTTGTTTAGTCCCACATCATTGGATTGAGAATCTCTCTCTCTCTCCCTCTCTCTTCCTATATATATGTACATATACTCGTCCCTTTGTCGGTACCACTCTACAGTTACAACCCAAAGTAAAACTTGATATAATAACCAAACAGTAGCTCAACAGAAAACTCAGCAGGGAACCTTCAGGTGATCTCATCAATCATGTTTTAGCCACCCGCATAATTAAAGCGCATTCATATTTACCAAAATATCAAGTTTTCATGGGTAATAAGAGTTCATCATTTCTTGTGTCAAATCGTTTAACATTGAATTCAATTCCTCAAACATAGGATGAGAGACATCTTGAGACAAAAACACATTTACTTTACCATTGCCATGGATCCAGCTGCAGCCTGGCTCTTTCTTCACTCCATGACTGCTCATCTTTGCTCTGACCCTAGCAACATCAGTCCACATTCCTAAATCAGCATACATGTTTGACAATAAAAGATAACCAGAATCTGTTTGTGGCTCTAATTTGAACAAATTCTCTGCTGCTCTCTCTCCAAGCTCCACATGCTTATGAATCTTGCATGCTGTAAGAACTGTTTGCCAAATTAAAGCATCGGGAGTCATCTCCATACCGACAATAAAGCGTTCAACCTCGTCAAGTTTACCCACTTTTCCTAAGAGCGAAATCATGCATGCATAATGCTCAGCAGTTGGAGTTATTCCATAAACACGGTTCATCGATTCAAAGTGGTGCCTTCCTTCTTCAAGTAACCCAGTATGACTACATGCAGAGAGAACAGCAATGAATGTTACCTCATCAGGTTTCCAACCATCATGTAGCATCTGTTGGAATGCGTTCAGAGCCTTCCCAGCAAGTCCATGTTGAGAATACCCACAAATAATGGTGTTCCATGAGACTAAGTCGGGCTGACCAAAGGAAGCAAAGATCATCTCACCATCACTCAAACACCCACATTTTGCATAGAAGTCCACAAGAGAGCTTGTAACAAATGCATCTCCAAGCCCAGTTTTAATGGTGGTGGAGTGGAACTGCCGACCGCTATCGAGAGATGCTAAATTCGAGCAAGCTTTTAAACAGCTTGCGAGCGTAAACTCATTGGGTCGGATGCCTTCTTGGAGCATATGGTTGTAGAATTTGATGGCAATCTCCCCTTGATCTTCCTTTACATGCCCCGATATGATCACAGTCCAAGAAAAGACATCTCTTTGTTTCATCCGGTATAAGACCCGAGATGCCCTGTTCAAATATCCGCAACCCGCATACATATCAACCAGCGCAGTCCCAACAAACAAATCATCTTCGAGATTGTTCTTCAGGATTTGAGTGTGAACTTGGCACCCATAACTAGCCTCCATTAAGGTAGTGCAAGATCTCAGGGCACTGATGAAAGAGTACATGTTGGGCACTTGGTTTTCCATAAGCATTTGAAAAATTCTCAGACCTTCCCTGCAGTTGTGAAATGCAGATAAAAGAGCATTCCAAGAAATTATGTCATGATACTCCATAGTATTAAAGAAAAAGAAACCATCCTTTGCATTCACACTTCTCATGTACATGTCTAAAACAGCATTACTAACTTCAATCACCATTTCAAACCCAGTTTTGATTACATAAGCGTGGACGCTAGTAGAAAATCTCCGGTCGCCGATTTCAGAAGAAGCAGCAGCAACACTCGCGAGGGTGAAGTGATTCGGCTTGACACCCATCCTAACCATGGATCTGAAAAGCTCAATTGCTTCATCCTTAAGCCCTTGTTTCTCAAGACAAGAGATCATTGAAGTCCAAATCACCACATCAGCGTATCTAATCCGACAAAATACTTTGAAAGCATCATCGGGGCATCCACTCTTGCCATATACATCAATGAGATTGCTAGCAAGAACTTCATCAATTTTCAGTCCTACTTTAATCATCAATGAGTGAAGTTCCCTGCCTTTTCTAACATCACCCAATCCAGCACAGCACCTGAGAACAATAGATAAAGTAAACTTGTCTATCCTCTTCGAATGCTCGGTCTCTTTAAAAAGCTTGATGGCCTTGCTTTCGTCACCATTTATAGCATAACCGTTTAGCAATGCATTCAAAGAAACTTCATTATACTGAGGCAAGCATAGAAACACTCTCTCTGCCTGCTCAGTATCCCCGCATTTTACATATAAATCAACCAAACCAGATCCGACATATAAATCTGATAACAATTGCATTTTTATAGCTTGTCCATGAATCTGTCGTCCAAAATCCAAATTAGAACAGTTTGAACAGATTCTAAGGCCTGCAGACAGATCAAATCCATTAGGCAGATTCCTCTCCCTTTGCATTGCACAGAGCAATCTGAGGCCCTCAACCTCATCTGCGAGGGTCGCCCAGGATACCATATCCCTTTGATGCATTTCATCGAACGCCTTACGAGCATAGTTCATACATCCCAACCTCATCCTTTTCTCTCCACACGTTCTCATCCCAACTGTGGTGTAATCCTGAAGCATGGAATGATAGCTTCGCAGTGTGTTGTGGAGATAGGAAGCTTCTAATGGGGATTTGATTGCTGGAGTAGCTGAGGGAGTTTTCAGAGCATTCTGAGGAAGAAGAAGAGCGCGGCTCTTTTGAATTTCCAGCTTCCACTCTTGAGCTTTGCAGCAACTGCAGAAGGACAAGTGCATAGGCTGGCAAGCCATTAGCTATCTGTAGGAAATTTTCCTAATGAAGTAGACCAAACAAATTGAGTCAGCCCCATCGAATTCTTGCATTAATATGAGTCTATTAATTTAATTTGTGCTAATTGTCGAAGCCTCCAAGAAGGGTTTCAAGAGTCACCTCTTGAGTCCTATTTAAGGCTTGATGTTATTCTTCTTCTGTCTCTCCATCTCTCTCTTTTTAGGCTTCGTTTGGCGCGGGGGTCATAGTCATGAACGTGATAGTTATGAACCGTCATTCGTCAACGTCTGACCTCATCTTAAAAAAATTCATGCATTTTATGCTCAAAACTAGTTTATTTTCTCGGCAACGGTCATAACATTTGTCTTACCAAACATGCATTCTATGATAATGATGTTTTTGACCAAACTCACAAGAGCAAAAAAAAAAACATGCCAAACTTCAGCTTCGTATGGCACAACTTATTTGCTCCGATGAGTTTGGTCAAAAACATCATTATCATAGAATTTATGTTTGGGTAGACAGGTTATGACCGCTACAGATAAAATAAACTAGTTTTGAGCATAAAATGCATGGAATTTTTTAGATGACGTCGGGCATTCACGAACGACAGTTCATAACCTCCGCGTCCACGACCGCCACCACCGCGCCAAACGAAGCCTTAGTCTTAGGACCAGTTTGGGAGGGCTTTTTAGCTCCTTTTTGTTTTCTGGAAAACGCTATCACACCTAAGAAATTGTTTGGATTGTCTACCAGAGGGAAAAGCTAACGCGAAACACTCTGTTTTATCCTTTTATTTAAAAGTCATGTCATCTATTTTTCAACCTTTTCGAAAAACATTTTCTCATCATAAAACGCTTATCTCCTGAAAAAATCTGCAACTTGATTTTTTTTCAAGCGGGATTTTATTCCCGGATGCCTTTTTTACACCCAAGCGCATTTATTCGTCAGGGCGCATTTTTTTGCGCGGACGCAAATTTATCACCCGGACGCAAATGTTTCGCCCTGGCTGACATTTTTCGCCCGGACACGGTTTTTTCGCTCGTGCACGATTTTTTTCCCCCAGACGCGTTTTTTTTCACCCGGGCCGACTTCTTCGCATAGACGCGATATTTTCGTCCTGCTGCAATTTTTTAGTACGGGCGCTTTTTCGCCAGGGGACGATTTTTTCGTCCGGGTGCGTTTTTCTTCATCCGGGCACAAATTGTTTGCCCGACGTGATTGTTTTGCCCAGGAGTGGTTTTTCACTCGGGAACTGTTTTTCGCCCAGGAGAGAATTTTTCGTCTTGACTCGAATTTTTTGCCCGAGAGCGATATTTTTCGTCGTAGGTCATTTTTTTTGCTCGGGAGCGATTTTTCGGCCGTGCGCGATTTTTTTTTCATCCGGGCGCGATTTTTCGCCCGTAAGCGATATTTTTCGTCGGAGCGTGTTTTTTTTGCTCGAGCGCGTTTTTTTCGTCTGGACGTGATTTTGTCGTCTGAGCGCGATTTTTTCGTCCAGGCGTGATTTTTTCGTTCAAGCTCGATTTTTTCATCCGGGCGTGATTTTGTCATCCGGGCGCGAATTTTTCGCTCGGGGGCGAATTTTTTGCTCGTTCGTGAATTTTTTTGTCCGGACGCGTATTTTTTTCGCTCAGTTGCTATTTTTTTCGTTCGAATGCATTTTTCCGCTTTCATGCCAAAATATCGCGTCAGTGAGAAAATATCATGTCTAGGCGAATAATTTGCATCCGTGCAAAAAATTAGCGCCCAGGCAGAAAATTTGCGTCCGGTCGAAAAATTCGCGTCCGACCGAAAAATTGGCGCTTGTGCGAAAAAACCGCGCCCGGGCGAAAAAAACGCCCCCGGGCAAAAATATGACGCCTTTTCTCCCGGGCCCGCATTTTTTGTCGTGTGCGTATTTTCCGCATGAGCGCTCATTTTGCCCCGAACACGCATTTTTAATAAAAAAAGTCACCGTAATGGAGATTTGTCAAACAGTTTATAAAGTGATTCTTCTTTCTGAAAATCTCTACAAAAGGAATTTACCCAAACAAATTTCTTTTTCCAATATACATTTTTCAAAAGCTCATTTTTTTACACTCATTTTGTCATCACTTTATTTCCTTTCTAAAAAACCCTCCCAAACAAGGCCTTAGACAAGAACTTTGTTGCATTCTGAATTACCTTCTTGTGTGATTGACTGAATAAGAAGATGCAGTGGGTTGTCTTGAGAAGAATAAGCAGGGGTAGAACAACGATACTTGGCCCGATTCCTTGCCCTAGCTGCGATACATGAAATTAATCTTCAGTTAGAGGAGATATATAGAAAAAGAGGCGCACCCTTTTGCTATATTAAATTGGGAGAACTCAAGGATGATCGAGGGGAGTCTTATGCCTAGGGTAGCAGCCCTGCAATACTGCTAGCACATGAGCTAACTCTTACCACATGTTGCATATCCTATGTGTCAATCCCATCATCACATCGCATAGTATAAATATGTGGAAGTAATAAGAACAGCAATGAACCTGTCACAAAAAATAACATCATAAAATGTCCACAAAAATAAAGTGCATAATGTAATGGCCTAAAAAGAACACCCTACAAAGTCTATCAAAACTAAAGCTAATATAAAGTTCCTCACATCTCTCATAACCTCTTCTGGTATGATGGTCGGAGTAGATCCAAGATGAGGTGGGGGTGTCATGGGCACGGAATCACTAGACTCCGGCCACCACATGTTTCTACTGTTGCTGCTATGAATGTTGAACCTCCTGGGTGATAACTATTGAAATATTTTTATATCTTATCTTATCTTATATATATAAGGGAATGTAGACAGAATGAATATTGGCCATTGGATCATGAGAGAGAACATTGGATGGATTTGGAGAGAGAGAGAAGAGGGAGAGGGAGAGAGGGGGGAGAGAAGGAGAGATAGAGAGGGTGGAGTGATAAAGAGAGAGGGAGAGAGGAGTAATAAATTATTTTTATAGATTAAAATTTGTAAAATTTTATAAAATAAAAGTAGGAATAATAATTCATATTTTTTGCGGTCATTTTAAGTACTCATATGTATATGTTTTGAAAAAAATAAGATTTCGGGTGCGTGCGCAGCCCGCTCATAGGCGGGCGCAACCCGCAGCGATGCATCGAAGCCCGTCTGGATGCGGCTGAAGGCCGTCCGAGAGCTTTGAGCACGGACGTAGCTCGCGCGAAGAAGCTCGTATTCTTATACTTTTATATATTTTTTCGGTTTTGAAAAAACTCATATAATCCAATAATAAATCTAGTAAACAAGATAACAATAAAATTTGAGTAAGCATAGGTGAGAAATAAAGAAAGTCGTATATAATAAAGTTTAGAATCCAGCCTGAGTAAGGTCTGTGGTCACTGCCCTAAATAAGTTGCACCACCCTTCGGCGGGGTTTTCAACCGTCGCTCACTTCTCCAAGGTACAACACCCGACTAGATGACGAAACTCTGATGTGCGCGGACACCCGAAAAAATATATAAAAGTATAAGAATACGAGCTTCTTCGCGCGGGCTACGTCCGTGCTTAAAGCTCTCGGACGGCCTTCAACCGCATCCAGACGGGCTTCGATGCGTCGCTACGGGTTGCGCCCGCCTATGAGCGGGCTGCGCACGCACCCGAAATCTTATTTTTTTTTCAAAACATATACATATGAGTACTTAAAATGACCGCAAAAAATATGAATTATTATTCCTATTTTTATTTTATAAAATTTTGCAAATTTTAATCTATAAAAATAATTTATTACTCCTCTCTCCCCCTCTCTTTATCACTCCACCCTCTCTCTCCCTCCTTCTCTCTCCCCCTCTCTCCCTCTCCCTCTTCTCTCTCTCTCCAAATCCACCCAATGTTCTCTCTCATGATCCAATGACCAATATTCATTCTATGGTCTGCCTACAAAGCACCCGAACTCCCATTTGATGAAGCAAATGTGAAGAAAATGGAATCACAAATAAATTCATCGTAAGTGCGAACGTGGGCAAGTGCAATTTTTTTTGGAGAGCGTATATGGAACAATTCAAAAAAATCTCTTATATATGAGTATCGTAAAATGGTAAAAAATTAAGTATATAATACATTAGAACTAATATAATTGGTAGGTTATAATCGTGCAGAGACGTTGGACTTCCAACATATAAGAGTAATGGAAAAAAATGCGTAATGGAAATCAATGCGTAACGAAAGCGAGCAGAGAATCAACCCAAGTTACGTCGAGAAAAACTCGACACACGTCGAGTTCTTCTTGACATAGGCAAGCCGATAGAATACTTATTGACACAAGCATCAAGTTCTAATCGACGCAGATGAAGTCGACGCACAGTTAATCGACGCAAGCGTCGAATGTTTTATTGGCACAAGTCGAGTTCTTATCGACACAACTAAAGTCTTTCTGACGCATGTTAAGAAAATAGGATTTATAAAAGTGTTAAACCTATTTTATTCAAAAATACAATTCAAATCAATTATTCACCAAATCCCAAATCTGAAGTCCGGATCTGGTGCGGTGCATGCGCGCGCGCATGTGTGGTTCATAGTTCCTCATTATGTCCATTTGAGCAAATACGAAGATGTGAATTCATTTATATACTTACTCACATATATGTTGTTAAGCAAGGTGGGACTAAATGTTCATCCTTCCCATTGTGAAAGTTTTCCCTCCAATTTTTAGTTTTGGAGCTTTTGCATCATTTATGAAGAGCTCAAATACCAAACACCATAGTTGGCTCCAAAACATTATTAATTAAATGTTGTAATTACAAAATTTCTAATAATCCCACACAAAAGCGAAAAATCAAAATTAAAGGCAAACTTCACAAATTAGGATATTACTACTGATAAATAAAATCAAATACGAATTTGCTTCATCAAGTTGTATGTAGTGCAATGAGTATATGTTGAATGGTAATCTTGAACCTATACTTAGTATTTATTTCCTATACCGAAGAGTATAATGTGTCATAAGCTTTGAATTATAAACTTTTGACCGATAAATTAGATATGCACACAAAAGATTGGTTATTGTTTGGTTATGGCGGTGGGCGCGTTAATGGTCATGTGCATTCCTTGATTTTTTTTAGGGTTAGTAAGATTTAGCTCGGATCCCAAAGTCGCGGCCTCACGACTATCCCACATAGGTGGTGTAACATCCCATTTTCAATTAGGCCCCTCAACTTAGATTGGGTTAGGCATGGGGTGGGTTATAGGGATATTTAGCTAGGTTTGACCCTAGAAGGTGGGGTGTAACCATGTGGGGCCCACTATAGGGCCCAAGTCAAACTAGGTCAAATTAGCCTAAATAGGGATCCTAGCCACACCATGACCCCACCACAAGTCCCTAACCCTATAAACAATCTAAGTGGACACTAAGACATGCCATTGGGTGACCCCATGACCCAAGTTGAACCAAGTCAACCTTAACCCTAATTTGGTCAAACCTTTAACCATAGGCCCACTTAGCCCAAGTAGAGCCTCACCTTGACCCAACCCAAGTTGGGTAGTGACATTGGGGTCATTACCTTCAAGTGGGGTCAGCCCACTCATCATGGTTGACCATGTAACACCCCAAAAATCCCTAAGTCCAAAAATGGGTCAGGCTGGGTGACACGGCCTGGGACACGGGCGTGTCCCAGGGCGTGTCCAATGCACACGGCCTGGGACACGGGTGTGTCCCAGGGCGTGTCCTTTACTGTAGGCGTCGACTCGAGTTCTCGAGATGGCACGGTCGACGATCTCGAGAGGTGACACGGACTTGGACACGGGCTTGTCCCAGGGCGTATCCTGCTCGGGTGAATACCCGGGTGGCATTGAGTGGCGTTGAGTAGAATGGCGTTGAGTGTGGAGCACGTCCTGTGACACGGGCGTATCATAGGGGCGTGTTTGGCACACGGCTAAGGATACGGGTGTGTGCCTTAGCCGTGTCCTTCTCGGGTAATCTTTTCTTGTGTTGAAAGAGTGACACGGCTAGTCACACGGCCGTGTGCTTTTTGATACGAGCGTGTCAGGGGTTTGACACGGGCATGTCTAAGCCCATGTTCTGGACTGGGTGAGTCAGTTCTGTAGCTGCTTCAGGAACACGGCCTGTGATACAGGCGTATCACAACCCGTGTTCAGTCCAGGAAATCAGTTTAAGGGATGATCTGATCAGTTCATTTTCTTAACCAAGATCCAATGGTTTAGGCTCATCCCTGGGGTGATAAGGCCGACCTTGAGAAGGAGAAAGCTCATTTTTAGTTGTGTCTTGCTTTTTCTTAAGTAAGAGAGAGAGGTGAGCTTGAGGAGGAAGAAGAAGAGGAAGCCGGCTGCCGGTGGTGCTACGGTGGTTCAAATCGCGAGCCGAGTTTGGATTTGCGAAGGTAAGGCTGCTACGAGGACATTCATCCATTTGCTTTTCTCCCCATGGCTCCGAAGCGTCTTCCAAGGGTAACGATTCCCTTCTTGGACAAGTGAAGTCCTTATTTCTTACATTTGCATAGGAATCCTCCACCAAAAGGTGGATGGCGAAGAGATTCCCTTGGGATTGGTGGTTCATCCCTTGTTATAGTGCATTAGAACCGGAAGTGTGAGTACGGTTAGGCATGCTGTGTGAAGCCCATCCGGACATGTTGGTCTGGGTTGGTGATGCTTGTTTGCACATCGAAGAAGACTCCGTGATTATTGCTAGTATGCACGAAATCTGTGATGGATGCATGTGGCTTGGTTCCACAGGAAGTACTGGAGGAAGTCCAGGAAATGGTGAGAGTTGGGATCAACTCTTGTGTCCGTGAGTTCCATGTGGTATAAAGTTAAGCCGTAGGGCTGCAATTGCGAAAAGGACTTAGTGTCGAACAGGTAAGGCTGCAATTGCAAGGGGCATTTTGGAGAAATCACCTAAAAATAGGAGTGAGAAGAGTAAAAGAGGGAGTGATAGCCACATGGCCCTCATTCCTTCTGCCTGAGCTTGCTTTCCGGCCTCCCAAAGTAATTCCAGAAGAGAATTAGGGCATGGTGGCCACTTGGCACCATTAGTGATACAACCAAAGCCCAAACCGAGTTCACCTCGGTTTTAACTCCTCATACACCCACTCCCTGCCAAAACCAACCACACCATCAGCTTCAGAGGGGGAAAACGAGTGGAGATAGACTACTATAATAGAGATTTTGGTGGAGAAACCAGAAATCGAGTAGGAGATCGCCGGAGCAGCTCGGCCATGGCTCACCGTCGCTAAACTCGTCGTCAAGACGCCATAACTGTTCGTTTCACCTCACCTCTACTCGTGCTAGATTTCTAGATCATCTAAGAGAGACATCGGGCTCAATTGAGCCCGATACCATGTGAGAAAATGTGAATTTTCCAAGCTTTTCTCCTTGCTCGGGTTCGCCGGAGGAGCCAACTCAGGCGGCTTCACCGCCGGGAAACGCTAGCCACCACCTCAGTGGAGGTGGTGACGACAATCGCCGGCGGTGGTGGTGGCTCAGCTGGCCAGAAGAAGCCAAGCAATACATCCCAGAAGAAATGAATCTTGGTCGTTGATGAATCGGGGACGATGAACGGATGCCGTATGTTCATCCCCCGATTTAATGATTTAATTAATTCATTTGAATTTGAATTTTTTCACATATATACAGTGATGTTGCATGTTAAATTTAGATCTCTTAGAGGCATTTTTAGACCCTGAACTTACAATTAAAAATGTAGCCCTACCTCTTACCTTTATTTTGACACCCTAAAGTCACCATTTAGTACAGTAGTTTGTTGTGTAGGATAATATTTCTAGGACTAGTCCTAGGCTAGGGCGGAAATTAAAATAATTTCCCAAGCCAAACCAGATGTCCACATGACCCAAAATTTTGGGCATGTGCTCAATTAGGTCATATATATCCCCTGCCCAAAAATGGGAATTTTTGGGAACCATTTTTCTATAGTATTTATCATAATACACAAAATTAAATAAATGAAATAATTGGAGTAATATGACTCCAAATGGATCCAAATTTTAGTGTCTTGACCTTTGGTTGAATATATACCCCTGGTAGAAATTTCAGCTTCATTGAACTACTGCATGTTGGAAAATCCCACTTGCATGTGTTGGCTATATTTAGGCTTGGGATGCATATAGAAAAAACCACCAAAGTGTGTATTTAACCATTTTTACACTTTTCATGTCAAGTAAACTTTGGACATGGGTTCATAGGGATGGAATATACCCCTCACATAAATATTGGGATTTTTGGTATCAAAAATCTAATTATTTGGAATTTTGAAAAATTAGGTTAATTAATGGCATTAATTTGGATTAGGGTTTATGTATGAGATAAAATCCCCAAATTTTGTTTAGAAATCAAGGGTGACATTATTAAACCCTGGAAAACTTTATGGTTCTGTTTCATGGATGTCATTAGTTGAAAAGTGGAATTTACCATTTTACCCTTTTATTGCAATTATATATAAATGATGGAAAATTACATTGGAAAATTTTGTAAAAATTTCTATTAGCGTATTTAAGCATACATGACCCTGTATAATTATCCTAGAATTTTTGGAGGTGTCAATAATATTTAAAACTCCACAATGGCATTTTGGTAATTTAATAGAAATAGAATTTTGTAGGCCATTACACTATTAATGATTATGAATCTCTGCACTTAGTAACATTTCATCATTATACTTGGCCTGCAATTTTCGGAGAATTTTTAGTCGAGTAATTTCTATACTTCCTTTAGAAAATGACATTTTTATGGATTTTGTATTAAATAAGAATTAAATGGAATCCTTGTTAGGAAAATTGTGACATTTGGCAGGCATGATTATTTTACCAAATTACAACTCAGGAAAATTCCTTAGGTCAGTGGGATCATCAATTATAGCACTTCATATTTTAAATGGCCTAGGGAATTAAATAAAGGATTTAATTTAATGACTTAAGTAATTTAGAAAATTGTGAAATTTATCATGGTCAACATATAGGTCCATACAATCCTAGGATAAATAGATTGGGGCATATGGCCCAAGGAATTTGGAAGAATTATTTGTGGGTGGTATTGAGTCAAGGGTAGGGTCTAGCACAGATACCTATACTAGTAGGGCCACCGGGGGGGGGGGGGAATTGATTCACCATCGAAGTGAGGATTACATTTAAGGAATAAGTCATGGTTGGTCTCCTATAGGATACTTCCTAACCATGAGTGGTAGAGTGCAAGTCCCATGACGGCAACCATAACAGAGGCCGACGGAAGACCGCCGCCCTTCTAATAACATCTTAAGTCATTAGGGTCATACTATAATAACAACGAGAGTTGGGTGTAAATCCTGGGTAGATACCAATAAAAGTAATTATCCTTGCGAAAGGGAACTTTGGGCTTGTCATCCCATCTTGGTTCTTAGTGCCTTCGAGACCCCTTCATTGGGCATACCTTGGGCAGTCCTGGGATTAACCCTAAATTGCTAAGTATAATAATAGGTAGACAAGAGTAGTCTAATAGGCTAAGTGAAAGTGGTAACATTCTCACTCGTGAAGGGTTGGAGGGATTTATGGTAATATCCTCGCCCGTGTAGGGTTAGAGGGATTAAGGACAGGTTTGGTCCTGCGAGCTGAAAAATCGAATTGTACTACTTACATGTGCATAAAACTATATAGTGGCGGGTCATGCGATACTAGGCCAGTCATCACACCGATGGCAGTACAGTGACTCAGGCGAGTGTGAGGATTTGAGGGGCCAGTAGGTTGTTTATACTGTGGTCTGGAAGACAATCCCGGAAAACGCACACCCGACCCAACAAGAATGATGGGTAGTCAGCAACTAGTATGCAAGACTCTAGAGTGCACCTAGGACGTGTACAGAGGCATATGGGAGGTCTAGGTTTGGTAGTATGTATACCTGCCTAGGAGTGGAGATGCCCGCTCTACTGCTGTCGTAGCCACAACGGTGATACCAGAGAGTGATGCTAGCTCCAAAAAGCGGGAACTAAAGGTCTGGGATCTCAGAGTCGTGTGCGTGTGTTGCACTTATATGTTCATAATTCATTGCATAACATTCATTCGCATTAGGTCATACGCTCCATGGATCCTTATCATATAATTCCGCTCATGCACTTTCAGCTGGCGTGAGCCATAAGCAATTACCTTGCCAAACTGCAGAAGAACACAGCCTAAGCCGCTCCCTGAAGTATCCTATAAATCTCATAGCCATCTGTACCATATGGCAATGTCAAAACAGGCATCGTGGTCAAACGACTCTTTATCTTTTCAAAATCTCGCGCGCACTCCGGCGTCCATGCGAAATTCTGATCCTTCCTCTTTAGTGTGGTAAGAGGCAAAGTGATTCGTGAGAAGTTTTCTACAAAACGTCTGTAGTAGCCCGCCAGTCCAAGGAAACTCCTTACTTCAGCCACTGAAGACAACGCCAGCCACTCCCGAATAGCACTTATCTTTAACAGATCCACCGCAATGCCCTCTCCACTCACCACATGGCCAAGAAAAGCCACTAACGATAGCCAGAACTCACACTTTGAGAAGTTGGCATAAAGCTTATTCCTCCTCTAGGTATGGAACACCAATCACAAATGGTTCGCATGATCAGCTTCAGACTGATAGTACACCAAGATATCATCAATGAAGACGATCACAAACAGGTCCAAGTACTCTCGGAACATTTGGTGCATTAGATCCATGAATACCGATGGCGCATTACATAGCCCAAACAGCATTACAGTGAACTCATAATGACCGTAGCATGTTCCAAACGCTGTCTTCGGAATGTCACCTTCCCGAATCCTCAGTTGGTAATATCCAAATTTTAAATCCAATTTAGAATAGACGGTTGATCCCGCGAGCTGATCGAACAAGTCATCTATCCGTGGAATCGGATACTTGTTTTTCTCTGTCAGCTTATTCAGTTCGCAATAGTCAATACATAACTGCAAACTACCATCCTTCTTTTTCACAAAGAGAACATGTGCGCTCTAAGGTGACATACTTGGGCATATATAACCCTGTTCCAGCAACTCTTGCAACTGAACTTTAAGTTCTGCCATTTCCTTTAGCGCTACGCGATATGGCGAGCGGGTCATAGGTTTCGCACCTGACACCAACTCAATAGTGAAGTCAATCTCCCGCTGGAGCGATAACCCAGGAAGATCCTTAGGAAACACATCAGCAAACTCCGACACAATTGGAACATCACTCACACTGGCCTTTGGTTAAACCGCCTGAATATGCTTGAAGAATAACTCTGCGCCCTTCTGAACAGCATTAAC
The DNA here is from genome assembly GCA_039513925.1 of Platanthera zijinensis. Classification (NCBI taxonomy): domain Eukaryota; kingdom Viridiplantae; phylum Streptophyta; class Magnoliopsida; order Asparagales; family Orchidaceae; genus Platanthera; species Platanthera zijinensis. The sequence goes on along the minus strand of CM077091.1, from coordinate 5,133,303 downwards.
AACTTGGAGCGCAGACATCAAGGTCCCGCCAACTCCTCGCGTACCAATGAACTTATTCTCAAGCTCGGTATTCTAGCCCAGTGTGATCTCCTTTGAATTGCAATCAATAAAGGCACGCTGCTCCGAGAGCCAGTCCATACCAAAGATCACATCAAATTCCAATATCGGTAGTATAGACGCGTTCAAACATAACTCCTGACTTCTTATTTGAACTCCTACATTGCAAGCCCTATCTGCAAGCATCACACTCCCGTTTGGTAACAACACCTTCACACTATCTGTCATCACATGACTAGGTACTCCAATTTGAGCTACAAAGTCCTTAGACAGAAAGGAATGCGACGCACCCGTATCGAATAGTGCTCTCGCCGGACGGTCCTGAATCAAGACAAAGCCTAAGATAAACACATCATACACAAGCCACACACACAAGGTATGAAATATAAAAGTAATCAATATCTTAACTCGTACCTGTGACGACGTCACTTTACTTTATGGCCTCATACTGGCCAAGATTATAAACTCGGGGCTGCGCTTCGGATGCAGAGGAATCCACCACTTCTTTTCCCTTCTCAGCGTAAGACGCTCCCGTCTTCTTTTCCCCCTTTGGCGGAGCAACCCGACAATCACGGGCTATATGTCTCACTTTGCCACATGTAAAGCATGTATGAAACACTGATCTTGACGTTGCTCCAGACGTAACTGTAGAAGGGGCCTATCTAGAAGATTTGGACCTCTTGCTCCACTTCCTTTGGTAGTTTGATTTGCCAGGACGGGGCACTTTGAACTCAGGCTTCGCCGCAGCCAAGTCCCTCTTTCCTTGCGCCCGTTTCATATCAGCCTCCAGCGCACAAGCAGTATCAACCAACGCTTGAAATCCTTGGTTCACCGAACTCGAGAGCAGGAATCTCAACTCATCCCACAACCCTTCGTAGAACCTATTGGTTTTCTCTTGTTTATCAACGAAGATAGACCCCGCATAACGGCCCAACCGAGTAAACTCGTGCAAGTAAGTATCCACACTACTTTCACCTTGCGTTAGACGTTGGAACTCATTTTCCATGGAGATGTGTTTTACCGCTGGTAGGTGCTTTGCCAAAAACATTCACGAAAACTCCTCGAACGAGACTTGTGTCAATTGCCTGCCCGCAAGGTGATGCAACTCCATCTCGTCCCACCACAGTCGCGCCTCTCCTTCAAATAAGAAGTTGGCCAAGGCGACCTTATGATTTTCCTCCGTCCATATCGCCGTCAACATACGCTTGATGCGCGACAACCAATCCTCCGCTTGCGTCGGGGATCCCACACCCGAAAATGTAGGAGGGTGGAAGCTCATAAATTGCTTTAACTATCGCTTAGCTGCTCGAGGATCAACAACCTCAACAAGTTCTGTCCGCACAGCAACCCGTTATGGCACCGCTGCCGGCTGTACTTGCCCAACAGGCTGTGCATGAATCATGGCAAATAGTGCTTCAGCAACTAAGCGGACTGTTTCTGCAGAAGGAAAAGGTGTAGGCACCTCAGCTGGTGTCGTACTCTCATCAGAATGATTGGGGGCTAATCCATCGATTGTTGGGTACAAAGTTAACATTCAGTACGACCTTTCATCCCCAAACTGACGGCCAAACTGAGCAAACCAACAGGACGATGGATGATATGCTCCTAATGTACTCCTTGAATTTTGGTAAGAGATGGGAAGACCACCTCTATATGACAGAGTTTGTCTATAATAATGGCTACCAAGCAAGCATTGGTATGGCTCCGTATGAAGCTTTGTATGGTTGAAAATGTCGTGCACCGCTAGCTTGGGCGGAAGCAGGCGAATCGAAAGTATATCCGCGTAAGGAAGTCGAAGAAGCTAATTTGACAATACACTCTATTCGGGAGAGGCTATTGATAGCCCAGGATAGACAAGCCAAATACTACAACTCCAAGCATCAAAACGTGGAGTTTGCGGTGGGTGATTGGGTATACTTGAAGATCAACCCCTTCAAATGTGTGTCCAGGATTCAGCGTCTGAAAAAGTTAAGTCTGAGATATCTTGGTCTGTTTGAAGTGGTGGAGCGAGTTGGTGAAGCTGCCTATCGGCTTGCTCTTTCAGCAGAATTGAGTGGATTGCATGATGTGTTCCACATATCAGTACTTTTAAAAGCCATCAAGGATCCAGCTCAAGTGATTGAGAACGATCGTGTATCGGTCGAATATGGGCTAACGACGAAGGTTAGGCCCATTTGGATCGAGGAAAGAGCCAATAAACAGTTGCGAAACAGAACAATAGGGGTGGTCAAAGTCTGGTGGGACAATTGTGGCCATGAGGAGCTAACATGAGAGCGGGAGCAGACCATGCAAGCTGATTTTCCCGAGTTGTTTGTTTAAACTATTGTAATGTGCGTATTTTGTTGTAATGGTCATTTTGAAGTTATAACATTGTGCTTGCTGGATTTCCTTGTTGTGAGCAAATTTCGAGATGAAATTTATTATAAGGAGGGGAGGGTTGTAACATCCCGAATTCCACTTTGGAGTTTAGGCTGGCTGACACGGCCTGGTACACGGGCGTGTACTAGGGCGTGTCAAGCTCTGGATACTCGAGTGGGTCGAGTAGTACTCGAGTGGGGCTCGAGAGTGTCTTGAGTAAGGCACATGGCGTGGGACATGGGCGTGTCCTAGAGCATGTCCTTTACTGTGTGTGTCGAGTCGAGTTCTCGACATAGTACAGTCGACGATCGCCGAGAGGTGACACGGCCAGGGACACGGGCGTGTCTGAGGTCATATCCTGCTCGGGATAGTAACCGGGCAGCGTTGAGTATTGCACATGGCATGTGACACGGGCGTGTCATAGGGGCATGTTGGGCACACGGCTAAGGACACGGGCGTGTGCCTAAGCTGTGTCCTTTTCAGGAGTGTCGATCCTGTGCCATTTGAGGGACATGCCCCTCAACACGGGAGTGTACTTGCTTACACGATCGTGTTAGGTGCTTGATACGGGCGTGTCTAAGCCCGTGTCCTTGTTTGGATAAGTCGGTTCGTGTACCGCTTACAGTACACGGCCTATGACACGGGCGTGTCACAGGCTGTGTCAGCCCAAAATTAGATATTTCTGGGCGATTTGTGGCCGTTCATTTCCTTTTGATAGGATATAAGGGTCCAGGCTTCTCCCAGCTGAGTTAAGTCCGAGAATTGAGAGTTTATCTCTCATTTATTCTTAGCTATCCTCTTTCTAAAAGCTAGAGATTAGAGAGAGCAAGGGAGAAGGAAGAAGAAGAGATCCGGCCGCTAGTGGAGCTTCAACGTTCGGAATTGCGAGCTGAGTCCAGCTTTGTGGAGGCAAGAGCATTGTGGTGCTTGCTATCTGGCTAGAATTTCGATGGCTCCTAAGAGATCGTCAAGGGTAATGATCTTCCTTCTTGGACATGTGAAGTCCTTATTTTGGCATGTTTGTGGATTTCCCCCACCAAAAGGTGGCTGTTGAGGGATTTCCTTGGGTTGATTCATGTAATCCCCAGTCTTGCAAATAGACCCGGAAGTGTGTAGTACGGGATAGGCATGCTGTGTGAAGCTCATCCGGACAGGTTGGTCTTGATTGGTGATGTTACATCTTGCGCACCAGAGAAGACTCCGCGTATAAACGTGTAGTTTGAGGAGTCGATGGGTTGTGCCTGTGAAGGGTAGTAGCAGGAAGTACTGGAATGAAATTCCAGGAAAATACCCGCGTGATTATTATGTTGTATGCTATGTTTGGGTTGAGTTTGGGTGCGGAAAGTGAGTTCTGCTGAACCCGCCAAGCGATTGCAAGGAACGATGGCATTATCTCCCCTTTTTGGATTATTAAGCCAGTCCTTGGAGGACAGTATGGCTATTGAGAGCTGCGAGCTTTGAAAAAGGCTTCTTGCCAAACAAGAAAGGTGAAACCGACCCACGCCTTCAAACGTAGCCTCGGGTACGCTGTACTCGGTGATGGCAAGATGACTTGAGCAACGGGGGGTGGTTGATCCATACCTGCGTTATGTTGACTGTACAAGAGAGCGTCAAGGCATTGAGCTTTCGTCAGTGGCATAATGAGAGTCTTAGGCATGCGCGCCGTTAAGACTAAATGCTCAATACCATTGGGTTTTGGCCCGTGAATGGTTGTGGGACCCTGGTTTGCCAGTACACCAAGAATGTGCCCCAAGTGCACGGATCGTCGGGCCGCGTGGCTGACGATTGTGATATATTGCTTGTGCGTGACAGCACATTGTTTGATATATATGCTTGTATAAAGCTATGCCTGCAGGGAAGCAATACCACTGCCCCGGGAAAGGGGTATGGTCGTTATAAATTGGTCAGCTAAATGCTGACCGTTGCCTTATTTGCCACCATTGTGGTGGGCTGTCCTTGTGCAGGTGCTAGAGAGCCGAGCGGGAAATAGCGTTTTAAAGCCCTTGTTGCTGCTATGCTGGCCCTTAAAGGCTGAGCGAAGCCCCTTTTATTTTCATGTGTGGCCGGCCTGCGCGCCGATGTTTGTAATCCACACTTGTTAAGTTGAACTGTAAGTCCTTAAGGCCCCAACTTTGTGTATTTGGTACATTCCTTTGGGTATATATATAAATGTGCAATTTATATATAGTGGACATTCCTAATGATTGAGTTCAATGTTAACCTTATGCTTCCGCTAGCATGCTTTGAGTTAGGATGTGTTTATGATTTGGTATTAACCTGTAACTTCACCGCCTGTTTGTGGCATATAGTGTGGGGCCCTGGTCGGACCTTCTACTATACGTCATGTAATGGATGGGGTCGTTACAAATGCCTTCCTCAATGGTGATTTACAGGAGGTGGTTTACATGGAGCAACCTACTGGTATGTTGCTCAGGGGGAGTCTCAGGTGTGCAATCTTTGGAAGGCGATTCATGGTTTAAAGCAGAGTCCACGGGCTTGGTTTTACAAGTTTAGTGGTGTTGTTTCTCTTTTTGGGTCCAATCGAAGTTATGTTGATCATTCTTTGTTTATACGCAAGACTATTAAAGGCTTGTTTATACGCAAGACTACTAAAGGCCTTGTGGTTCTCGTTGTTTATGTGAATGATATCCTTCTTACTGGTTATGATAAGGAAGGTATTGATCTGGAAAAATGACATCTTCGATAATATTTTATTACTAAGGATATGGGAACTCCTAAGTACTTTTTGTGAATTGAGATTTCACAAAAGCGCAACTCTATGGTTTTTTCGTAGCAAAAGTATGTGTTAGATCTCTTAAAGGAAACGAGTCTTCTTGGGGACCTGCTCGTTACCTGATGGCTGTTGGGGTTGACAATGGATAGACTAAAGATTCTCCTTTTCTCCCAGATTATACTGTGTATAGGCAACTTGTAGGCAAACTCATCTATCTGACTGTTACCAAACCAGATATCTGTTATGCAGTTGGGAAGGTCAGTTAATTTATGCAAACTCCCAGAGAGTGTCATCTGCATTCTGTCATGCAAATTCTGGAGTATATGAAAGGGTCTCCAGGAAAGGGCTCGTTATTTCAGAAGCGTAATCATTTGAAGATTGAAGCATATTCTGATGTCAGGTATGTTGATAACAAAGAAGATAGGAAGTCTACATCAGGTTTTTGAACTTTTGTTGGAGGAAATCTTGTTAGCTGGAAAAGCAAGAAGCAGTCGGTGGTTTATGGTCAAGTGTCGAAGCTGAGTATAGGAGCATGGCTTCAACAACTTGCAAGTTGAAATGGTTATGAGCACTTATGCTTGACTTGGGAGAATTCTATGATCATCCTCTTCCTATGTTCTGTGATAACAAATTCGCTATTTACATATCAAAGAATCCTATCTTCCATGAAGTTGATTGTCATTTCATTAGAGAAGAAGAGTTGAAGAATCAAATTTTCACTCCATTTGTCACTTTTGATAAAGAACTGGCAGACATCTTCACGAAACCAATTTCCTCTTCTCTTTCAGATATTTGTAGTAAGCTGGCCATAGTTGACATATGTGTTCCAGCTTGAGGGGGAGTATTAGAGTTTGGCGGTTGGGTGGATTGGTCTTAGTGGCTTGTTGTTCGTGCGGTCTGGCAGTTTGTCCCTGCATTTTGGTTGTGTGGCAGCTTGATAGGAGATAGTGGTTATGAATGGTAGCTTGTCTTGGCAGATTGGCGGTTTTACTGTTTAGTAGGGCTTAGCGGTTTAGTAGTCGGCTTCCCGTAGAGCTTTCTAGTCTCAGAGGACTTCTTGCAGATGCGATCTGAGAGCTACCCGCAATTGCGGTCTGATGGATATCCACAACAGTGGTCTGGTGGAAACCCGCAACTACGGTCTAGTGGCAACCCACAGTTGCGGTCTGGAGGCATGTAGTGGAAGTTTGGCATCCTGCAATCGCGCTCTGGGGGGTACCCACAACTACGGTCTGTGGCAACCCGCAGTTATGATCTGGCAGCCTGAAATGGAAGTCTGACGGCATGTAGTGGGGGTCTGGCGGCTTACCTCTATTGTCGTTGGGTGATAGTTCTTTGTATTGTGTTGTGATTTGACACCATCAAACTACATATGTCGTGCGGCTTGTATTTAATCTCACATCGCTTGTTGTATTCTCCTCTCTTCCCTAATTTTCTATAAATAAGGGGGCATACCTTTATATTATTTATCTTTTTGGAGCAATAAAATTTGTCTTTTATTTAGATCTTTTTACAACATTCATTTGATGAATAATCATCTTATAAATCGAAGCTAAGGCTACTAGAACACGTAGAGATGTAATCCTAGTCACAGGAGCATATGTGTCTAGATAATATATTCCTTGATTTTGAGCATAACCTTTACCTACAAGACAAGCCTTATACTTATCTATGGAGCCATCCAAATTTATTTTTTTCCTAAAAATCCATTTGCAACCTATGTCTTTGGATCGAGAGCTAGATCGGTTAGAATCCATGTTTTATTTTCAAGAATAGAATTTATTTTTAAATTTATGACTTCTTTCCAAAATGATAATCAGTTGAGGTCATAGCTTCCTCATATGAATTAGGTTCTCCTACAACTGGATAAGTGAAGTAGTTATCTCCAAAGATCCTTTCGATTCTAACTCTTTTGCTTCTTCTAAGTTTATTATTTTCTAATGAGTCTATAAAAGAAGAAGAAGAATATTGGGTTGAGCTAGTAGAAGGTTGAGACGTGTTATTTAATTTATATAGGAATTTAACTTCAAAACAAACTACATTTGTAGCTTCTATAATAGTGTTGTTAGAGATTTCACTAATTTGGAAATTGGTAATAAGAAATCTATTAGTATTACTATCGAATGCATGCCATATAAAAATAGAGTCTATTATTTTAGGTCTTACTTTCTTTCTCTTAGGTTCAAGAACCGCTACCTTAGCCAAACATGAACCCCCACACTCGAAGAATTTAGAGGTTAGGCTTCCTTAATTTAAATAATTCAAAAGAGGTTTTATCATTACGTTTTGATGGAATCCTATTAAGAATGAAAGAGTAAGTGAGCAACGCATCTCCCCAAAGATTTATTTGAGGTGTTTTTGGCACAATGCACCCCCCCCCCCTCCTCCATTATAGGGTTGTGGCACTATAAACCCTAAAATTTAAAAATTGGCAAAATGCACCCCATAAATAGAGGGTTGTTGGCAATGCGCACCGTGGTTCACTAATAATATGGGTATTTTGGTCACGATTTTATTCTCACCTTAAAGACTTGAACCAAGCAAATGAAAATTTTGGTTTTACTTCGCGATTTTACAACAATGGAAGAAGGGACCAAAGTGAATCTTTGAGACATCTATTGTTGCAACCACTGTTGCGACAACTGAGGAGATACCAGTGATTCTTCCGCTGATACCTATTTAGGCGTCGATACCGGCGACGATCCCCGCTTCTTCCGACAACACCATTTCTCTTTTATATACAACAACCATTTATCTTTTATGTACTGTTTAGCTCATTAGAATATCATTGTTATCTTAATACTATTCAGCTTATTGAAAATTCTGGTAATTCATATGTATAGCAGCTAAAATTTGTATGTACAACAACCATTTCTCTTTTATACACAGCAACCATTTCTCTATTAAAAAATTATTTTAAAGGAGTTTAGCGCCAAAAAATTTATAATAACACGAAAGGAGTAACAACAAAGCAGGAGTTTGATGCATTATGCTAAAGTCCCTCCACATAAGTGAAAGCAGTAGGTTCATCATTGTAATAACAAAGAAGGAGTTTGGTGCCTATAAAAATGTTGATATAGAAGGAAGGGAGTTCCGCTCCCAGAAATGACATAAATACCCTGCTTTATTATCCTAGGGTGCAAAGTGCAAGACTACTGTTATTTAGGAGTGCAGTTTGCCAATTTTGACATTTTAGGGTGCATAATGCCATATATAAGTCCATAATTGGGGGGGGGGGTGCATTATGCCAAAAGTCTATTTTTGGGGCACCAGACTTGGCTAACTTGGTATTGATCATGTTCATCATGGTCTAATTTTTACGTTCAGCTACACTATTTGATTAAGTCAAATATGGAGCAATCACTTGATAAATTATACCATATTCTTGGCAAAATTGGGTTTGTTCATTCTAACTGTATTCTTCACCTCGGCAGGATTTAAGAATTTTGATGGAGGATCCTAATTGATTTTTTACTTCAGCTTTGGAAATTTTAAAATATAAAAATACTTCGTCTTTAGTTTCAATAAATATATTTAATAATACTTAGTAAAATCATCTATGAAGGTTACAAAATATTTATTTTCACCTCTAACAGGTGGTGGTTCAAATCACACACATTTGAGTGAATTAACTTTATGGTCTATTCAACGTACATGTATTGGCTTTCTGGAATTGGCTTTGGTCAGAAAGTCAATATCTATAGGAATTGGTTTTGTGCAGAAAGCTAATTCTACTGTTCGGCTACAGGATGGAATTCAATGAACATAATTGGAATTGATATGTAAAAGTTGTTCGACTGCACAATGGAATTGGATTTCTGAAATCGAAATTTTTAAAATTTATACAGTTTTTAAATAAAGCTACAAATTAAAGTACTATTAATAATTAAAATTCAAAATTATAAATGCTTTCTAACGCAAAAATATTGACCATAATTAAAATACAAAAATAGATAAAGTCCATCATCCATAAAAAAAGACACAAATCTAGCGATCAAACTGCATTCGCAGCCATGTGCCCTTCATGTCTTCAGGTAGCCTCATGAATATGTCATGTTTGACATTATCATGACATAGTAAATCCAATGCCTTGAGAAAATCATGCTGGTGTAAATCTGTCATCTGAGCTAGTGTGATATATATATCATCAACATTGCTAGTAGTCTTGGTCCCCGCTGCCTTTTCGATGGAGTCAGCCAATTTCTTTATGGCTACTGCTACGGCGTTAGCTCCGACTGCTCGTTTTCTCCTCCTTCCATCTCCATCTATTCTAGTGTGTTCTTGTGTATTAGTTGTTTTCTCTGCCATAGACTCAGCATCTATCTCCTTTGTCATCTCCATTATTGTCGCGACATTAGTACCAGTTGCTTTATCATTTCAGTAGAGCATAGCCAAATCAGACTATTTGATGATAACCTTATCCTTATAACGTTTTACAGATGGATGGGTCTGTAATATTATAATTAATTTATCATTTTAATGAAATTAACATAGAATTGTTTATTTACTAAAAAACATACTTTCACATAATTAGCCCATACCTCATTGTTGTCCACCTTTACCATGTTTTGTTGCCAATCTCATCCAAATCTACTACTATCAAGCATTGTGCTGACGTTTATGTAGTACTTGTTTCAAGTCTTTAGGCGAGCCATTAACTTCTCTTTGCTAGTTTCGACACCACAAATGTCTTTAAGGGCAGTCATAGCTGCTGTAAAAGCAACACTCTTCCAGCTATTTGGAGTTTCATGTCCCAAACTATGTTGCTCCAACAAGACATTAGAAAGGGTAATGTTCATTTTTGATGTCTAGTGCATCTAGGACCGCTCAGTCCTACCGCCCAACTTTCCCGAGCTCTGATCCACGGTGTCTGCTGAAAATTCACTTAAATTATACTATAGAAGAGTATCACGCATGACCATGTTTTTAAAAATAGCATAAACTTAAATAAAGGTTCAATCCAGCACTTCCAATCACATTTTAATAGCACACAAAAACAACCAAACAGTCTTATAGCTGATATAATGCATAAGGAAACTAATGCATATTTTGGTATTCATTGAACATATTTATAGTTAGCGTGTCTCTAAAAATTGTCTATTCCTGTGTGGCTTGGATTGGGCTCACAACATCTACGTATTCATAAAACTCTTCTATTACGTCTTGCGCTAATAGCTCGGCGTCAACCTTGTCCAACATTTGTGCGTCGCTTTCTAATCTCTTCTCCACTAAAAAATTATGTAATATACAGCAAGCATTTGTGGCCTAAACCTGGTCAAAATTTAATTAATTACATATTGTATTGACTAATAAAACTTTAACAAGTAAGCGAAGAATATAAAAGGTCATACTTGCACTTTAATGCTGAAAAACGATGATTGGCGTAGAATAGCCCATCGTTTCTTCAACAACCCAAATGTTTGTTCTATAACATTTCTTTCTTTAGCATGATGTAAGTTAAATGACTCCTTATATGTTGTTGGTTTATTACCCTGATTGGACCATTCTTTTAAGTGATAACGTGTCGACCGATATGGAGCAAAAAATCCTTGACCATTTGTGTATCCAGCATCAAAAAGGTAGTACTTCCCTATACCATAAAAATGAGTAATTACTACACAGTTACATATTATTTTTGTTTGGAAATAAAGTATTTTACTTTTTTACCATTTGGCATTTCAAAGCGGTCTTATCGCTCAAATTCATCACGTAATACTCGAGAGTCAGATGTTAAGCCCTCCCAACCAAGCAATACATATAAGAATTTCATGTTACTATCACATACACCGAGAATATTTGTAGTGATTTCTTGTTTACGGTTTTGATATTTGCCTTGATCTTCAATGGGAACAGTTACGTCAATATGTGTACCGTCTAATGCACCAATGCTATCTGTGAACCATCTAGATTTGTGTTGTTATCTGTTTTCAGGCAATTTGATATATTCGTTTGAGAGTCTTAGTACCGTATGCAACACAATGTTGAAGTGTCTGCTAATTGTATCAGTCGAGCGGATAAACGTGCCCCCAGCAATGCGAAACTTTGTGTTATATGCCAAAATGTGTAGAAATAACACAACTGATTCCTTAGTGGATACAGATTGTGTGTCGCAAACAAACCCTTTTGCGCAAAGAATATCACAAAACTCATTGAAGGGTGCTTACCCATGCGTAGGTGGCTAAAGCAGTTAGTCTCATGTCCATCATATAACCGTTTTAATATTATATTACGTAGAACGTCTTTATCTACAACATCAACAAGGTTTTTGGGAATGGATTCCATAACCACCACAGCTGCGCCATAAGCCGCAACAAATGCTAACTTGATTATAATATCCAACTTACGTTTTTTTGTAACTCTACGTGGTCCATGCCAGACCTAGATCTACAAATCGAAGTGAACAGTAATAAAAATTAAAATAATAAACCAAGAAAAAAAACTTGAAGAAATACTTGCAGTTAACTTGAAAAAATGTAAAGTTTCTATTTTTGAGTTCTAAAAGCAGGATGATTTTCACCTAGAAAAACTTAAACCTAGACAAAGCCACAACCCTCCCCTATTAATCTTCGTAATTGACTAAAAATCTACACATAAAAAGAAAAAATAGCTGCCTGAGTGACCTACACTTTGAAGAACATCTTCACGTACTAATCCAAGTAATAACAAGTGTTGGAGAAAAAACATCATGATTTTTGGTTGGGAATATCTCAAATAACAATTTTATGAATACATCAGAACAAAATACAACATATTTATGAGCCTCTTGCATGTGAGATCATGAATTAAATTGCATGTAATGAAGTAAACACAAATGAACATTGATAAAATGGTAGAAATAATCGGCTGTATGAATCAAAAGCCCAGGAGAACCCAACACCAACATCAAAATAGAGGGAAGAAGGTAGGGTGGAGGAAGATTTAATACGTGAGTATGACAATATCACGGGGTAAAATTATATCACCGTACTCTGTACATATCGTCAATATAAGGTTTAGGACCTTATGGTGTACGAACTTCAACAAAGGAAGAAGAATCTTATACCTTGCAAATCTGGAGCCTTCAAATCAGATCTAAAGCCTTATCTTGCAAATTGAACAAAAGAAGAAGAAGTTTATCCTGATTTGCGAAGAAGACATCAAACAAAGGAAAAAAAATCGACGATGAGAGAGACATCGAAGTGGTCGAGGAAAAGGGAAATAACAAAGAAGAATGAAGGAGGGATCAGAATCGAGGAGTTTACTGTCGATGTAGTCGGAGCCAGCAACCTGGAAGCGTGCCCTAAGCAGAATCAAAATGGGTGGAGTCGTGAAATCGCACAGCAGGCGGAAAGAGGAAAAGTCCGGAAAACTCACGCGGGGAGATAAGTTTTGCTCGACCGGCTTTTTAGGTTTAGGGGAAAACCTATGGTTTTTGCATGGAAAACCAAAGCCGGTCCTATTATAGTGTGCCGAACAATATAATTGGCTTTCTGGTGGCCAAAGCCAATTCCTGCACGCTGAACGGACCATAAATGATTTTAAAGTTCTATCAAATAATTTAAAAGGCTTTTTAGAAAATTTGGCTTGCGCACAAATTTCACATTTAGCACTTGCTGCAATTCTAGATTTTAGAATTAGATTTAAAGATATCATTCTTTTCATACAATCAGAATTCATATGTCCTAATCTTGCATGCCAAAAATCAAGAGAAGAACTTGGAATTAAGGAAGAAGAAATTTGGCTAACTTCCAAATCAACAATATTTTATTTAAAAAGGTCATTGGATACAAAGACTTTTTCAATAAAAAATGTCATTAAGAGTTATTGTAACTTTATTTGACTCTAATGTAATATTATAACCTTTTTTGACTAACAAGGAACCGCTCATAAGATTCCTCCTAAATTTTGACACATAAAGCTTGTTATGTAAGGCTAGTGTCTTCTCAGATATAAAACTAAGATCCACTCGCCTGCATCTGAGTATTTATGTCGGAGAAGCATCTCCTAAGATCACGCTTCCTCCACTAATATCCTAAAAGGTGACAAAGCAAGAACGATCAAAACAAGTATGAATATTTACTTCAGAATCCAGCCACCAATCTGATGAACAAGTGAGAAGAAGACTGAGGATAATCTAAACTGAGGATAAGTTGATATGGTGCTTGGATCATGTTGTCATGAGGCTTGGCACTATGGGATTTGTCAATCACAGTTTTTGCCTTCTTGTAAAAGTAATTGGTTGACAGATGATTTGTGCGGCCATAGATGAAGCACCATTTTTCGTTTACCTAGATTTTGGTTTAAAGAACTAGGATTAGAATGATTGGGTTTCTTATGAATCTTGCCAGATTCAGTCATATTTACTTTTGTAGCAAGGTTTTTCTGAGTTTTAGAATTTTTATTCTTTTGTTCCTCCTCTATGCAGACAACATTTTGGAGTTGAACATAAGTGAGTTTATATTGGTCATGTCTTAGTCTAGTGCTAAAACTAGACCAAGAATCTGAAAGAGCATCAATGAGACATGCTACTAGATAATTTTTAGATAGATTTGAGTCATCAGCTCGGATCTTAGACAACATCTCATCTAGCTGATAGAGTTGTGTATTGATGAGATTGAAGGCATCAATCTTGAATTTATGGAGGTTTGAAATGTTGTGGCATTATATACCTGCATTATCTAGGTTATAACGCGCTTCAAAGCATACCACAAATTGTTTGTCAGGCGATATTGAAGGAAAACATCGTAAAGGTTGTCGGGCAAGGCATAAAGAATTCAGTTAAAGCAATGATACTCTATATCTACCTGATTTCTATAAGGGACACATCAAACATACATTCTAATGGCATTTGCACTAAAGGATGAAGATGATGGAAGAGATGAGCTGACTGTAGTTACAACGCCGAGGTTTTCAGTTTTAGCATCAGAGGTATCAAAAATAGCATATAAAATATCTAAAATATTAAGTCAATATTTTACATGTGCTTGTAAACGATGTAATCCATTTCTGTTAATTTTCTCAGACTTTATCCCGATAGAATCCTCGGATTTAGATGCCATTAAAAATTTCTGAAATTTAAAATACAAACAGTAAATTCTAGTACATATGAAAATGAAAATAGAGAAAATCGTTTTTATAATTTTATTTTATTTATCTTGTTATTCTTGGACTTCTCAAGGAATACCTGATGACAGGTTCTTACTAGTACTAGCCAATTTGTGGAATGATAGCCCAACACGACCCTTTCATAAGAGATTATATGATGTGGATCTAAAAACTTCTTTAGATTGTTAGAAGATTTTTATATATTCCAATACTTTTATATAATTTTTTTTTATTTTTTAAAAACTCTTATAATAGAATAATAAATCTAGTAAATAAAATGACAATAAAATTTGAGTAAACATAGAGGTGAGAAATAAAGGAAATCATAATATAATAAAGTTTAGAATTGAGCATGGGTAAGACATATAGTCACTACTCTAAAGAAGTTGCACCACCCTCCGATAGGGCTTTCAACCAATGCTCACTTCTCCAAGGTACAACACACGGCTTGATCCAAAAACTCTGATGTGCACGGACACCGAAGAAGCATAGAGAACTCGAACTACTACTTGATAAAGCAAACATGAAAAAATGGAATCACAAACAAGTTTGTCATAAGTGCGAACAAGAGTAAGAGCAGTTGTTTTAGAGAACGCATATAAAACATTTCAAAAACTCTCTTATATTGGAGTCTCGTAAAACAGTAAGAAATTAAGTACCTAATAAATTAGAACTATTATAATTGGGAGGTTATAAATGTGTAGAGAAACATTGGTCTTCCAACGTATAAGAGTAATGGAAAGAAAACACATAACGGAAATCAATGCATAACTAAAACTGACACAGAAGTCGAGGCAGGTTGCATCGAGTTCTAATCGACGCACGTCAAGTTCTTCTCGACGCAGACAAGCTGACGGATTGCTTATTAACACAAGCGTCTAATTCCAATCGACATACGTCGAATGCTTATCGACACATATGAATCAGACACACTGTTTATCGACGCAAGCGTCGAGTACCTTATCGACTTGAGTTCTTATCGACACAATTGAAGTCTTTCTAATGCATGTTAAGAAAATGGGATTTATAAAAATGTCCAAACTATTTTTTACAAAAAATATAATTTAATTCAATTATTCCTCAAATCCCAAATCTAAAACCCAAAATTGTTCTGGTGCCAAGCGTGAGCTCGCGCGCGTGTGGTTCATAATTCCTCCTTATGTTCATTTGAGCAAATTTGAAGATGTGAATTCATTTATATACTCACTCATATGTATGGTGTTAAGCAAGGTGGGAATAAATATTCATCCTTCCCATTATAAATAAAATCAAAAACAAATTTGTTTCATCAAGTTATTTCTAATGCAAATTGGTACAGGTGGAATGGTTATCTTGAACCTATACTTAGTACTTATTTTCTCTATTGAAGAGTATTATATGCTAGAGGCTTTGAGTTATAAACTTTTGACCAGTAAATTAAATAAGCACACAAAAGATTGGTTGTTATTGGGTTATGGCGATATACGCATCAATGATCATGCACATTCCTTTATTTTTCATGAGGGTTATTAGGGTTCAGCCCGGATCCCAAATTCGCGGCCTCATGACTACACCTACATATGGTGCCTTAAGAGATATCTCATAACTAATATCTCACAAAGATATATGCCTTGATAGTCATTAAGAACTTAAAATTCATAATAAATTGTTACGTAGAACACAACATCATGGGAATGGGGAGAAAGTGTTCTCAACCTTTAAATTTTGTGCTCATAACTCTACTACATCAACAAATTCATTTCTACCATATTAAACCATATTCATGGGATCTCTAATCACATGGGTTGGGTATTCACCATTGGAAGTAAATCATGTGGGCTTAAGCCTCATTCTCTTTTTTGACAATAAAATCTCCCTTCGAGATAATCCCTTGGTAAGATGATCACCTAGATTCAATTCTTTTCTTATTTGCTTCATTGATTTATACATGATTCTCATAAACTTGTTCATTTTGGAATTAATACAATTATAAATAGTTAAATCTATAATAGTTTTATTATCATAATGCAAAGAAATAGTCGGCGTAGGTTTTTTTATATAAAGGCATTTTAGAAAGTAAATTCTTAGGCCATTTATCTTCGACACACGTAGTATCTAAAGCTATTAAACTCGGATTCTATGATGCTTCTTAAAATCACAGTTTGTTTTGTAGAAGTTCATGAATGGTTGCTTCTCCATGGACGAATACATAGCCATCCGTCGACTTAACGTCTAATGAATTAGTCACCTAATTGACATCTTAATATTCTTCTAATACTTTTGGAAAACCCGTATATATTAAACTATAATCTATAGTTCCATGAAGGTATTTAAAAATTCTAATTAATGATATCCAATGATCATCACTTGTATTACTAGTATTTAAAAATTCTAGTTAATGCTTAATGTTATCCAATGCTCATCACTTGGTATTTAAAATTCTAATTAATGTTATCGGTTTTGACTAACTTCATTCCTAAAATGATATTAGACACTCTCAAATCCTTCATATCAAATTCGGATGATAAATAATTCATTGTTTCATTAATAATTTTAATTGAATTTCCCAAAATTAAGATGTCATCTACATAGAGATAAAATAAGACTATTGCATTTCCATCTTATTTAGCATAAATACATTTATCGAATTCATTAGATGTAAATACAAATGATAAGACTATATAATTGAATTTTTGATGTCATTGTTTAGGGGTTTATTTTAGACCATAAAGTGATTTAACAAGTTTACAAACTTTGGTTTCTTGACATTTCACTACAAAGCCTTTTGGTTGAGTCATATAGGCTCCATTTGGGAGGACTTATTTTCACCGATCAAGCGGTTACGATCGTGTGAACCCGACCATAATTAGGGTCCAATTCATGCGGTCGTAACCATTTGACCGGTGAAAATAAGTCCCCCCAAACGGAACCATGGACTTCTCCATCCAAGTCTCCACACAAAAGGTTGTTTTGACATTCATTTGGTTTATGATCATCTTATGGACTAAAGCTAAGGCTACTAGAACACTTAGAGATGTAATCCTAGCTACGGGAGCATATGTGTCAAGATAATCGATTCTTTATTTTTGAGCATAACCTTTAGCTATTAGGCGAGCCTTATACTTATTTTATTTTCAAGAATAGAATTTACTTCTAAATTTATAGCTTCTTTCCAAAAGGGATAATTAGATGAGATCATAGTGAAAGTCCACCTAGTACCAACTACCTTCACTTATGGGGGGGGGAATAGGTGTCTTGCAGCGTTTTAGCGGAATTAAAATTGTACATGCACAAATAAACAAAACAGCACAGCACAAAAAGACACAGGCAAATTATAGTGGTTCCCCGATTTGGGTACGTTCACTCTCCCCCTTCGACCTATCTCTCAACCAGGGACAACTCGGTCACTTCACCAACAGGATTGAAATCCAATCCTCACACTAACGGAAGGAACCCTTCCAAACGAAGGAGTCACCACTCCTACACCACGGGTTGCACCCAACCCTTACAACTAGGAACCAACGTTCCTTTACAACAAAATTGAAAATGGAGTGTATTAGAAATACAAACTACTTATAGAGAATAGGGTGTCCCTCTTCGTTCGACAACGTGTTCTTGAAGTCGACGAAGAGTCCACGACCCTAGATCTCACTTGGAGTGAATCTCCCCGAAACTGGCGGCGGCAAGAAGGGCGGCGGCTTGGCTCTCGGGATTGGCGGCGACAACGGAGTGCTGCGGCTGTTCTTTGGAGATTCAAACTTCGTAGCAAAGCTAGCAAGGTCTTCCAACGGTCACACTAGGATCGATCGTCTCGATCGATTCGGAAGGGGAAGGTTTTCTCGATCAACGAATCAAGAGACAAAAGATCTCTGGTTAGACGCGTGAGACGCTGTGCTTGGCTGCGCTTCTATAGCCGGGAGATCTGGAAGAAACCTAGATCAGCGACGACAATCAACTGGCACGAGCGGCGATGGCGGCGGAGCAAGATTCACGATCTAGGTCACGTCGGCGGCTCGTCTTTTTGAATCCGTGTATTCATTCTTCTGCTGCTCAATAATACCGATGTATTTATACATTAGGTCATCCAAAGTGACCGTTGTGGGCCCCACCAAAAATAAGCCCTAAGACCGGCTCCAACAGTGCATGTTAACTTGGATCGGTCCAGAGAATAGCAGAAATTTGCCTAAGTCAAATTTGTCGAGAATCGTAAGTGATTCTCGACGAATCCGCGAGAATCACCTACGATTCTCGCCAAATTCCACTTAGTAGAATTCTAGCTACATAGAAATAGCAAGCCAGAGAGAATCGGCGGGAATCACAATTGATTCTCGCCGAATCGGCGAGAAAGCAAGATCATTCTCGACGATTCGGCGAGAATCACTTAGTGATTCTCTCCGATTCTGTCTTAGCAGAATTCAGGGCGGCGTTGAGACAGCCGGCAGCATTCGGCGAGAATCAGCGAGAGATTCTCGTCGATTCGGCGAGAATCACTAGTGATTCTCGTCGAATCGGCGAGAATCACTGAGTGATTCTCGACGATTTCTACTTAGACGATTTTCGCCTTTCTTCCCTTGAGCTGGTCTTTGGCCCATCCTTGCTCCTTGTCTGCTCTTGATCTTTCTTAACCCGGTGCTTGAAAGTAAGTACACTCCAATAGAGAGAGTACACGTAAGCCAACACACTGATCTGCTCAACGAGGGATTATGTTGCACAGACCCGTGTATATTGACCTATTGCACCCTAATATTGGTGTGTACTTAGCGAGGAATAACTGCAAGCACAACTTGAAGACAAGTGATCAAATACATTGTCAATTCACCTTAGCTTGTTCAGGGGCTTCTTTAAATCAGGTACGTTGTGGATACAATACCCAACACATAGCTTCCTCATATGAATTAGGTTCTCCTTCAACTATATAAGTGAAGTAGTCTTCTCCTAAGGTCCTTTCGATTCTAACTCTTTTGCATCTTCTAAGTTCATCATTTTAATGGGTCTCTATAAAAGAAGAAGAAGGTTGGGTTGAGTTAGTAGATGGTTGAGATGTGTTATTTAATTTATATAGGAATTTATCTTCAAAATAAACTGCATCTCTAGCTTATATAATAGTGTTGTTAGAGATTTTACTAATTTGGGAATTAGTTTTGAGATATATATTAGCACTACTACCAGACACATATCCTATAAAAATAAAGTATATTGTTTTAGGTCTTATTTTCTTTCTCTTAGATTCAAGAATTGCTACCTTAAACAAACACCTTCATACTCGAAAAATTTGGAGGTTAGACTTCCTTAATTTAAATAATTCAAAAGGAGTTTTATCATTATGTTTTGATGGAATCCTATTAATTAAGATGAAAGAGTGAGTAATGTTTCTCCCCAAAGCTTTTCTGGGGTACCAGACTCGACTAACATGTCATTGAACCTGTTCATTAAGGTCTGATTTTTATGTTCAGCTACACCATTTGATTGAGGTGAATAGGGAGCAGTCATTTGATGAATTATCCCATATTTTTGGCAAAATTGGGTTAGTTCATTCGAAGTGTATTTTCTACCTCGGTCGAATCTAAAAATTTTGATGGAGGATCCTAATTGATTTTAACTTCAACTTTGAAAATCTTAAAATATGAAAATACTTCATCTTTAGATTTTAATAAATATTTGTAACAATACTTGATAAAATCATCTATGAAGGCTATAAAATATTTATTTTCACCTCTAGTAGGTTGGAGGTTCGAATCACACACATCCGAGTGAATTAACTCTAAAGGTTTTGAAGTTCTATTAAATGATTTAAAAGGTTTTCGAGAAAATTTAACTTACACACAAATTTCACATTTAACACAGTGCAATATTAGATTTAGGAATTAGATTTAAAGACATCATTCTTTTCATACAATCAAAATTCATATGTCTCAATCTAGCATGTTAAAAATCAGAAGAAGAATTTGTAATTAAGGAATAAGAAATTATATTACCTTCCAAATCAATAATATTTAATTTAAATAAGCATTTGACATATAACTTTTTCTAATAAAAATGTCATTAAGAGTTATTACAACTTTATTTGACTATAATATAATCTTATAACCTTTCTTAACTAACAGGGAACTACTCATAAGATTCTTCCTAACTTTCGGCACATATAGTACGTCATTGAGTGCTAGTGTCTTTGAATGTCGCGCCAACCTAAGATCCACTTGTCCATATCCAAGTATTTGTGTCGAAGAAGCATCTTCTAAGATCATGCTTCCTCTACCGTTGTCCTGAAAGTTAGCAAAGTAAGAACGATCAAAACAAGTATGAGCATTTGCTCTAGAATTAAGTCGTCAATCAAATGAACAAGTGAGAAGAAGACTAGGAGTATAATCTAAACAAAAGATATATTGATCTGGTACTTGGATCATGTTGGCCTGAGGTTTGGAACTATGGGATTTACCAATCACAAGTTCTGACTTCTTGTAGAAGCAATTGGTTGACAAATGATTTGTGCGGTCATAGATAAAGCTACATTTCCCTTTACCTAGATTTTGGTTTAAAGAACTAGGTTGGAATGATTGGGTTCAAATAACTAGAACTTGGATGGAAGAGTTTCGTATGGATCTTGCCCTTAGTTTTGAAGTGATGGTGAGATGAATGAATGTCATGAAATTCAGTCAGATTTACTATTGGAGAAAGGTCTTTCAGAGTCTTAGAATTTTTATCCTTACACTCATCCTTTATGCGGATAGTTTTTTTCTATTTAAACATAAGTGAGGTTGGATTGGTCATGTCATTGGTCTCATGACATTCTTATTGTAACTATTTGTAGATCAAATGTAGAATGGTGGAGAGAAAGTTAATTTTGACCTGGATGATAATGATCTGTTGTTTGCATAGATCAGAGATTAGTTATTTATTTACTATTTTGTTTGGAACTATGATTTGAGTTTAGATTTATCATGTACTTTAAAACTCATATTTATGTTTCTGAAAAACTCATGTTCCGGCACCGTCAAACATTGCGGAACTATTCACGGACATACCCAGGCACATGACCAGGTTCAATTTTTGGCGAAAAAAACTTAAGTTTTTTAGCTCATATGAATTATAGAACTTTAAAAGTCGATTTCTCTTCAATCGCTTAACGAAAATAAAATCTGAAAATTGTGTTAAACTGGTCTCATGAAAACACAAAAAATAAAGTCTTCAATATAAGGTTTTCTTGGAATTTTTTTGATGTTTCTTCATTTTTGTACAAATTAACATTCATGAGCTCTTATTATCGGATCGAATAATCATCACCACCATTGAACTTGTGGAGAATATTCAAAGAATTCCTTTAAAAATTGGGTTTCGGTCTTTTATTTTTCTGCTAAACCGTCACTAGCTACTATCACTCGAGATTCTAGAAAAGTTAGTATACTGAAAACAGATCTGCCTGAGGTTTCGGTCTTTTATTTTTCTTGGATCACTTTGTTTTGATCTGCCTGAGGCGGATCAAAACAAAGTGATCAGAAACCTCAGGCGGATCTGTTTAGTTCAGCCTTTGTCCGAACGTTTTGATTATTACAATTTCCTTTGTCAAAACAAGCATGTTGTGCTCCGTTGATGCTCTTGGTTGCTGAGTTCGGATCTGGTAAGTTGTTTCATTCCAAACTTGATGCTAACAACTTCACCTGGATTCGGCTTTTGCCTTGGAGGAGAGTGTTATTTCAAACTTGATAACACAATCTGACTTGGTCTTGTCTCTTCTTTTGGAGATTGGTTTCATTCCAAACTTGATGAGTTCCAATTGACTTTAGAAGGGCAGTAATCGTGACATTCCATATAGGATCACAGACATAGCTGCGGTGTCCAGAAGTCTGAAATCGTTTCGGCTGAAACAGATATCAGGTTCTGAGGTAAAACTATAATACTCTGTGAACGTGTCCTCCCAGCCAAATTAAAAATGATTAATACTAAGTTCTTTTTGTAGAACTAGATATTTGCAAATTTGCAAAGGATAGAATTCATTCTGAAATGAAATTCTCTGTTGAAATTGCAGGAGCTGCTGGGATAGGAGGAGCACTGGTTGACTGGAATCCTGATCAGGATGATCTTTTGGATGATGGGATTTAGAGTGTTATGAGTTTATCTTTTGCTACTTCTGTTCAGAGCATTGTTTAGCTCTTCTACTTTTGCACTGTTTGTTTGGACTTTATATAGCACTCTGTTGATTTGTGACACCAGTCGTATAGGGTCTGTGTTTTGTTGTACCTGAGCCTATTTCTGTGTTGCAGCTGAGTTTTTGTTTTACTTAGGCGTGCATACTAATTTTGTGTTCAAGTCTAATCTTGTTTGAAACAGGTGCAGGACACGGTTGTGTATGATTCACGGTTTGGTTGAACTTTGCACAAACCACCTTCTATCCGAAGTCTGGGTACACGGCGGACATAGGAGAAGATTGTTAGATATTTTATAATATGTCCGCACGCGTGTTAGCCCGACTCGGTATAGGTTACGGGTTCGTGTCGCTCTAGCGTTAGGCTCTACGCTGGAAGTACTATAAATACTCATTCCATACATAGATGAGGTATTCGTAGAATACTTTGAGCGGAGCCTCAACAAAAATTTCATATTACATTTTACAACTTAATCATAGACATAATTAAAATTTTCAACTAAAGAAGCCTATCGCTCGGCCTTACACTTGACATAATTTTCTAATACTGCGAAACCTTTAATCTGTCCCAGATTTGACAAAAAATCGACAGAGCAAAAATCTAATGCTTAACCCTCTATTATGATTTATGATAGAATTTTTTTGGCACGACGAAGCCCATTGCTTGGCCATTTTTTTCATTACACTGACTCACGAGAACATTACTTGAAATGCACTGTTTTGATTTTTTGTGTGTCCGGGCTAAGTTAAAATCCTAATCACGCCATTGCTGTCAAAGACTCGCTGATTTCCACTACGTCTTTTAATGTGTGCATATGTAAAATTTGGCATTCATGCACAATTCAATAATATTTTTCTTCTCTACCAAAAAAATCTTTCAATTACCAATCATTCAATGATAAGCATATCCATTTTATTATGAGCAATGTTATATGTGTTGGGATTCGAAGCGGTGCTGTCGTGCAGAAAAACCTGATGCTGGCACAAGTACAAATAACAGAAAACACAAAAGCACAAAAGAACACCAGAAATAACGTGGTTCCCCTTGAATGGGTACGTCCACGGGCGGGAATGGCAGTCACAATCTCATTCAACACAAAATACACAGTGTTACAAATGGGGATAA
This sequence comes from Platanthera zijinensis, assembly GCA_039513925.1. NCBI lineage: Eukaryota > Viridiplantae > Streptophyta > Magnoliopsida > Asparagales > Orchidaceae > Platanthera > Platanthera zijinensis. Next base: position 5,109,825 of record CM077091.1, on the reverse strand, counting down.
ATTACCCCTATACAAAATGAGATAAAGAAGTGACTCCCGGATACCTTGCGGCAAAACGGCCAAAGAAAGAGGAAGATCCTCACGGCCAAGCACGGCGGCAACCCAAACTCCGACGGCGTATCTACGACGACGGCGTCTCCCCAAAACTGCAGCAAGCAGTAGCCTTTCCCAAACCCGGCGCAACGGTGGCGGCGCCGGCAATCCTCCTCTCACACAGCGGCGGCGCTCTCCTCCAAAGCAACGGCGGCGGCGGCTCTCCAAAGTAGCGGCGGCGGCCCAACAAGGCAGCGGCGGCGACGGCGGTCAGAGCAGCGGCGGCGGCGGCGGTCTTCCTCCAACGAGAGGCAACGAGAGAGAGAGAGAGAAAGAGCCAAAAATTGAGAGAGAGAGGGAGAGAAAAATGAAAAGCTGCAAGGGGAATAGACGGCTAGGGTACGGGTGGTTGCAGGGAAGAGCCGAATATATATAAGCCAATAAATTAAACCAAATAAAAAACAAAATCCGGTTCAGGATTCTAAATAAGAGTCAGAACTCGCGAGGTTGCAACCTCTTTTTCCAGGTTGCAACCTCTCGGCCAGAATTTTGAAAAATGCAGGAATTCGCCCCGAAAAATTTTCTAGCGCGCCCGGAGGAATTGGTACGGTGTTGGGGAGTTGATGGAGGCAAAAATCCTAACAAACTCCACCTGCCGAGATAACTCCAACCAACCAAGTTGCCAACAAGAACGATGCAAATCGCATCAACTGAATCTGCTCCCGCCAAGGGCAGATAAAGTGAACTCCTTCAATCTGAGTAGTACACAAACTGGACTGACGTGTCTACTCCAGAAATGCTCCACCTGAAGCAAAGGTCTAACTGCTCCACCTCCAGCGGTGGTCTCCCAAAGCAAAAGAAAATATCACAGACTCCAGAAATGATGTGCGCGGGGAGAAAAAGGATAAATGCAAACACATCAACAATTGAATGCAGACAAAACTGATCTCAACATGGATAAAGAGAACCCCTATACGAGCTAATCAGGAAATGATGATTAGGCACACACACTAAGCTCATGTGACGAAGGAGTAACAATGAAAGAGCTTAGGTACTAGGGTGAAACAAAAGCATTCATACAACGGAGTAGTGACGAAATAAATAACCCAAAGACAGGTTATAAGAAAGATAACAGGAATAACATGAACATAATGAGGGAAAGGAAAGCAAGCAACATAGGGAATAAACAGAACAGGAAACACGAACAAATAAACGGAAAGTAGAAGAGCAAAGAAAAGGATGACCTAGATGAGGTTATCTCCCACATCCTCAAAGCACAAGGATATGTCAGACTTCCCCTTTTCATCACCAGTGCTCTTCCCTTTATCTTTGTTCTGAAGCTTCCAACAGTCCTTGATCACGTGACCCTTCTTCTTGCAATATTTGCAGTATAAATCTGAGATGCCCTTTGACTTAGACTTGCCCCCTCTATCAGAACCAGAATGACCCCGAGAGTATAGAACGGAGTCTTCAGTAACATGAGAACCTGAAGACCTCTTCCGGATGTCATCTGAGAGTAGAGCCGCAGTCACCTCTTCCAAGTCCAAGACGTCCTTACTGTAGGTAAGGGTAGTAACCATGCTCTCATAGAGCTTTGGAAGAGAGTTCAAAAGGATCACTGCTTTGTCCTCTTCATCCACCTGAATATCCATGCTGAGACACTCAGATAACAGTCTGTTGAAACTGTTCAGGTGGTCATGAATAGAGGATCCCTTCTTCATGCTAAACTTGTAAAGCTGCTGCTTGAGGTAGATCCGGTTGGGGAGAGACTTTGTCATATAAGTACTCTCCAACTTTGCCCAAATGCCAGAGGCAGTCGTCTCTGAAAGAACTCCATATAGCACGTCATCATGTAAGCAAAGCTGTATGGTGGACAAAGCTTTGAGATCCATGTCCTCCCACGTACGATCAGAAACCTCAACATCCTTACTAGCCTTGCCCAGTAGGGCACGGTGTAAGCCTTCTTTTATAAGAAGTGCACGAACTTTGACCTGCCATAGACCAAAGTTTTGTTTCCCATCAAACTTGGCCACAGCACCAGGAATAGACGAAGCCATCGAGAATGGAACGCAGAAACTGCACGAAATCCAAAACTTGAGTTGGCGACCTCAGCAGTGCACAACTAAGGGGATAGCCAGCGGACCAACGGTCGTAAACTACCGCACCCAAGTGTACACTCGAGATCGGAAACAACTCGTCCTTTAAACAAAAGTGTCAGCCCGCAACCTCCCTCTGATACCACTTGTTGGGATTCGAAGCGGTGCTGTCGTGCAGAAAAACCTGATGCTGGCACAAGTACAAATAACAGAAAACACAAAAGCACAAAAGAACACCAGAAATAACGTGGTTCCCCTTGAATGGGTACGTCCACGGGCGGGAATGGCAGTCACAATCTCATTCAACACAAAATACACAGTGTTACAAATGGGGATAAATTACCCCTATACAAAATGAGATAAAGAAGTGACTCCCGGATACCTTGCGGCAAAACGGCCAAAGAAAGAGGAAGATCCTCACGGCCAAGCACGGCGGCAACCCAAACTCCGACGGCGTATCTACGACGACGGCGTCTCCCCAAAACTGCAGCAAGCAGTAGCCTTTCCCAAACCCGGCGCAACGGTGGCGGCGCCGGCAATCCTCCTCTCACACAGCGGCGGCGCTCTCCTCCAAAGCAACGGCGGCGGCGGCTCTCCAAAGTAGCGGCGGCGGCCCAACAAGGCAGCGGCGGCGACGGCGGTCAGAGCAGCGGCGGCGGCGGCGGTCTTCCTCCAACGAGAGGCAACGAGAGAGAGAGAGAGAAAGAGCCAAAAATTGAGAGAGAGAGGGAGAGAAAAATGAAAAGCTGCAAGGGGAATAGACGGCTAGGGTACGGGTGATTGCAGGGAAGAGCCGAATATATATAAGCCAATAAATTAAACCAAATAAAAAACAAAATCCGGTTCAGGATTCTAAATAAGAGTCAGAACTCGCGAGGTTGCAACCTCTTTTTCCAGGTTGCAACCTCTCGGCCAGAATTTTGAAAAATGCAGGAATTCGCCCCGAAAAATTTTCTAGCGCGCCCGGAGGAATTGGTACGGTGTTGGGGAGTTGATGGAGGCAAAAATCCTAACAATATGCAGACCGGATTTTGTTGTATGTAGGCCGCAAATATCGAGTAAATTGTATTTTTTTCTTAAGATATATGCAGGTCGTGAACCTCCCTCCATTCCGCCAGAATCCTCCACTCTCCTCATCATCTCTAGCCGCTCTTCCAACGTTCTTCTCGCCACCGACCACATCAACATCTACAACCCCCTCTGCGGCGTCCCCGCCGCCGCCACCACCTTCACCGAAATATCCAAAAAAAAACATATTCTCTTGGAACTCCATGATCTCCTCCTTCGCCCGTCATGGCTCTCTCCCCGATGCTCTCCCCTGCTTCCTTCGCCGCCTCGCAAAAACTGAACTCCGTCCGGATTCCTTCACCTCCCCTTCGCCGTCAAATAATGTTTGAAAACTCTATGTAATTATAAAAATCTTTAGATTTTCATAAAATTTTTAGGTTTTGTTTATTTTGATGCTTTTATTGTGAAACTATGAGTCATTGATGTGCCTAATTATATATTAAGAATGTTCTATTTGACTTGATTAATTATAAAAGATATGCGTTTGATTTTTGAATTTAGCCTGCATATGTGAAATTTGACATGTATGAATAATTTTTTGACTCTTTGCTATTTTTTAGATTGTTATAGTCAGCAGTTGCCGTGCCTTGGACGCAAAGAGAACTGAAGGTGGTTGAGAAAAGGAATCCAAGCCAGTCGATTTTTTAGATGCTCGTTCATTAGTCATTACAATTCCATAATTCCGTGTACTTTAAGCATTCTGGCTGTTTTATTCGGAAAATAAATGTTTGAAGGTTATTTAACTAAATACGTTTTGTCTTCTTTCGCCGGCAGCTTTCTGTCAGATTTTATTTATTGAGCAAACAATACATTTTTATTAATTATTAGGATGACGGTAAAACATCGCCACTATTATAAGAATAATTGCAGCAGCGGGTGCACAAATAAAGGGATGGAAATAGGCCAGGTTTTATGGAAACAGGCTCGGCCTATACGAAAATTTTTACATACACCCGGGTATATGGAGCATGGTGCCCACGATGTATTGGGAGCCGTCCGATCAACAAAAAGTCATGCTTATTTTAAAATATTTTTTTCTCCCTTTAATGTTGGCGGTTAGATCTCAAATCCAATGACAAAAAATGTATTGCACCTACCTCTAGGTACCCGTGTGTACCTAAAAATTACTCCGGCCTATATTAGTCTTTTTTGGCCTGAGTCTGGCCTACTAGTCTGATATAGGCCAAAATATAGGTCTGGCCTGGCCTGGCCTGATCTATTTTGCAAAATGGGTAGGCCTGATTTGTAGGCCTACTTAGGCCTACTTAATAATTCATTTTTCAAAAGTCAAAATTATCAAAAGTCTATTTTAATATATTATTAGTAATTAGGTAATTAAGGAAATTTACGTTTATATAATAAATTCTTTTTATTTATTATTTTTAAAAAAATTAGGCCAGTCTGCGGGCTTACAAGCCAGGCTTTAATAATAGAGGTCTGGGTCTGTTTTTAAAATGGGCTCAATTATAGGCCTATTTTTTATGGTAAATAGAAAATAGGTCAGGCTGATGGTAGGCCTGGCCGCAGGCCTCTGATAGGCCGCCTGACCTACTTCCACCCCTAGCACAATATTCTTCTTCTACCATAACCACACGAAACAATATTTAAAAATTAAGGCAAGGTGACTGAAATAATATGACATAATTGATTTTTAATATATATACAATATTTAATTTGACCTGCGCCTATCGATCAAGCCGATCCGACAGCTCCTGGTCATCGTTCCCGATGAGCCAACGGCCTGGATTGCTCCTTCCTGGAGATTTTCAAGCCCCGATTCCCGGCCACCCGGCCACCTCCCTGGCCAACCACCACCACCGCCGCCTTCGTCGAGGTGGTGGCTATCGCCTGGCGGCAGCACGACTGCCGGAGGGGCCATTTCCGGCGAACCCGAGAGGTTAGATTTTCACGGAAAACACGTATTTTTCTCCTCACTGATCAGGCTCAATTGAGCACGATTTCTCCACCTATTGATTAACAAATCTAGCACAGAGATGAAGGAAGAGGATTAGACTTGTAGGCGGGCTTGACAGCGAGTGTGGTGGTGATGCGCCATTGCCGGCGATCTCAAGCTTCCTCCTTGCTGAATTCTCTATTCTCCTCCTAAACAAGTGATGTAACCATCCATTTTAATTGCTTGGAAGCTTTTAAAGCTGATGGAGGGGTGGTTTTGGTGAGTGGGAGAGGCTACGTGTTGAAATCAGAAAGAACTAGTTTCCCCTAAAAGCTCAGATCTAAGGCTGCAACCCACGCTTACTTTCTTTGAACCACGCTCCCAACAAGACACCTAAAGGAACAGACCGGGAGCTTCAGCTCGGAGGTCCCACCGCTCACCCGGAAGGACTAGAATCCTTCCCCTCCCTAGCCAATGCTGAGCTAGGTGCCTGAGTGAGAAGGAAAAAGAAGGTTCCACATACCCTCTTCTCAGACACCTTACCGGTCTATTTATAGGCTTCAGGATTTGAACTGCAAATAACCAAAACAAGCATCTGTGAAATTACCTGAATACCCTGGGTTGGGTCTGCCAACAGCCAAACTCCGCTGTTCTGAAGGGCTATGAGCAGACCACCGAGGGTAAAAGAGTAAAAAGGCCAAAAAGGATGAACCGCTTGCTAAGTGAGCCGGTCCCCACCCAATTGCTGAACCGGCCTTATCTCTTCCTGCCGACCCGATGCTTGGCGAGAGGACCACCTTGCGGCTAAAAAGGATTACCTCGCGGGCGAGACCCTCAGACGACATATAGACAATCTTCCTTTGACCCCCACCCGCCAGGCGAATGGACCCACGTTTTGGCTCCTCTCGCCTATTGCGAGTAGACCCTCTTTTGGGCTCCTCTCGCCTATTGCGAGTGGACCCAGCTTTTGGGCTCCTCTCGCCCATTGCGAGTGGACCCAGCGTTAGGCCCCTCTCGCTTAGTGCGAGTGGTCTTTGCGTCGGGCCCCTCTCGCCTAGGGCCTTGTCTCCTTTTGAGGATTCTTCTAATTCCCTCTCTGCTGGGTTCCCTCCTGTGAGCCCGAGGTTGTACACAATCCCCGCTCTTTTCGGGGTTGTCTAAGCCCGAAAAGAAAAGTCCAACCGAGGCTCACGTCACCTCAGCGACTTTAAAGCGGAATCTTTTTCGGGTGAGATTCCCCCCCCCCCCACGAGTCTATAAATATTGGGATCCTCCCCAAGTGCGGCAGGCCTCCTTTCTTTGTTACCGCTACATCCACCCTGCTGCCATGTCTCTTAGCAAAAGCTTTCGCGATCGTATCGCGTTGGTGCGCCAGCGGAACAAGGCGAGTGCGGCTGCCTTGAACCTAATTCCCGCTCGCACTTTTTCTTCACCTCCGCCCTCGTCTTCTCGCCCGAAGAAGGCGAGAACAACCGATCTGGCTCCCCCGTCGGGAGGACTCTTACCGGATCCCCCGGAAAGACGCATCCCTCCTACACCGTCGCTTCCCCAAGAAAAGGAGGTAAGGTCCTTGTATACCTCATCTGTTCGTTATCTATCTTTCATTGCTCCTTTTGCTGTTGGTTTTCAGAAAAGTCACGCACCCCTCGGTCAGTCTGGTAGCACACAAACTCATCTCGCCAGCCATCATCTAAACCCTGTCTCGCCTCCTCCTTCTACTCCTCCTTCTACTCTTGGTGGGAAGAATGGTGAGCCTTCCCATGTCGCTGGGACCTCTCGCCACTCTGGTTAGGAATCCCCTACCCTTGGCTCTAGCCTTCTCTGGCCGTCCACCTTTTATTATGTCTTTCCTTCTGTTTTTGCCTTTGCAGATGTGCGAGTAGACTCATCTGCCGAAGACTCGCCTGCTGAGGAGCGCCCGAGGCGAGCGGTCTCCTCGCCTCCTCCTCCCATGGACGAGATAGAAGATTACCTTGGCGACCCCATGGATCCGCTGGCGATGAAGCGCAGGGTGGCCGAGATGTTCCGAAAACACGCGATCATGATTCAAGAGTTGGAGAAAGACAAGCAAACGGCCGACCGGCAGATTGATTGGCTAGAGGTGGAGGTTGCCCGCTTGACCTCCGAAGTTGATGCTGATATTGAGATAGACGAGACCGATCCCCAGGCGATTCTGAATGAGGTCGATCAACAACTCCGTCTCACGCGTCGCGGCGTGGATGCGGCTCGTGCTTTTCACCTCCCCCACCGTCCTCCCTGCGCGAGGTCTCGCGGTGGGGGGCGCTGGCGGTGGCATAAGGATTGAATCCCTCGCGCCACCCTACGCCTTTATTTTCTTTGTACCGCTCTTTGTTTTGTAATAACATTTCCTCTCGCGGCTACCGCCCGAACTCTTTGGATCTACTGAATGGGTCGGCTTAATAACTTCTTTTAATAGTTCCTTTGATAATTTTACTTCTAGTACCGCGCTTTTCTACTCTGTGACTCGCGCGTTGTATCTGTGCTTAAATCACTACTCTCTTTTTATTTTTATTGTATTTTTTTATGATACTGCCTCGTCCCCGGCTTGGGGCTTACGTTAGGCTACACCAATCGAGACTGAGAGAGAGAGAAGGACGGCCGACTCTTCCCCTTCCTTTACACTATATATTTTTTCCACCTCTTCGTATTTTTCTCTTTATTCAACGGGCTATAAATACCCCCCTATCCCTGGGGCCCGGATCATGCTCTTGATTTGTCTCGGCGCCCTAAAACTCACCTCTCTCTCCCTTCTCTCGCGAACTGATCCTGCTGGTGCCTCGTCTCGCCTGTTCTTCTCGCATCCTCCTTTTCGCTCTCTCTGCCCAGAATGGGGAAAAGGAAGGCTGAAGAAGGCGAGGGGCGAAGCCGATGCGGGAGGCGGTTTGGTGACCATGATTTTCCTCCCGGCCGGATTTCCGAGGAGGACTACAACGCCTTTACTCGCGATTTCTTGCCGGAAGGTTTTGAGTCCCGCCCTCTAAAAGTGGGCGAGTCAATCAACACTTTCTATCCCGGTGAACTCGCCTTCCCCGTCCCGCATTTCGAAGCGGGGCTGAGGTTGCCCCTCTGGCCAGAAGTGAAACAGGTTCTCAAATACTTCGGGACTGTTCCTGCGCAGCTGAACCCAAACGCCATCTCTGTACTCGTTGCCTTCGCCTGCTACATGCGCCGGGAGCGAATCGAGTTCAGCCTGAACTCCTTCCGCAAGCTTTTTGTCTACCATGCCAATGCCGACGGCGTTTCCTATTTCACGGGGCAGGGTCTCAAGGTTTGCGAGACGCCTAACAAGAATCATCATTGGATTACTCGCTTCGTCTTCATCCGCAGCAACATGGGTGGCATTCCGCTGGCGCCTGTGTCGCCAGCCGAGGTGTTCTATACCACTCCCCAGGTTAGTGGCACGGACAAGCTTCTTTGTGACTTCTTCATCGGCAAGAACTTCGAGGTTCAGTTCCTGAGGCGTGGCCTCGACTCCCTCCTTCCTGTGCTTCCAGGCGAAGGTAAATGCTGGGGCCCTTTATTTTCGTCTAGGTCTAACGAATAGCTTTTATAAACGCATCGTCTCGCCGTTTCCAGGAGAAAGAAATGTTCCCGTTCGCCCGCCTTATAAAAGCAGCATCAAACCTTCCAAAGACGTCGCCTTCGCCACGATGGCAGCTGAGGCGGCGAGAGAAAACCTACCCCTCTCCCTGAAGAAAAGGCCTGCAGGAGGCTCCGCCCCGTCTCGCCAGAGTCCTTCGAAGAAAGCAAAGGTCAAGAAAGGAGCGCCTCTTCCCTCTGGAAAGGCGAAGCAAGTTCCTGCCGAGATGGTAGATGTGTCGGGATCCTTATCCCCCATCTCTCTGGGTTCTCAATCTCCCCAATCCCCTTCTCGGCTTCTTGATCAGCGGACTGTCTCGCCGATTGGCGGGGCGGGTCAACCTGATTCTCTTGCTGACAACATCCCCCCGAAATCTCCTACTCGCGAGGTGGGCTCTTCCAGCCGCCCGGCTCCCTCCACTCATCTGAACTTCAATATGGGCCCAGCGATCCCGGATGCTGCCGGTGAGCCAACCCTGATATGGGACAAGGAGGCGAACCGGGTCTCTATCTCTACCCTCCTTCCTCCCTGGATGGAGCGAGACCAACCTACGGCTCATGCATTCTCTCTGGGCTTTGGCCTTTATGGAGGCGCAGAGCGAGAAGCTGCCGCTGAGCCCCCCTCGCGGGATTTGATCCTAAGGGCCGCGCAATCCCAGATGCGCTCGCTAGAGCTATCGCACCAGGTTTCACGCCGTCTGATTTACAATAATAAGAGCTGGAGGGATTCAGAGGCGAGCCTGGCGGCAGAGCGCGAGAAGTCTACGGATCTTGAGAAACGGTTGGCCGTGGCCGAAAACCTTCTCGCCAAAGCTCGGGGTGGTGTGGTGAGTTTCCCCATTCTCAATTCCTTCCCTTTCTTTGTTCACCTTCAACTTCCCCTAATGAATAAACCTCTCGCAGGATGCCGAGACGGCCGACAGGATGTACTCGCGCATAGCTACTCTGGAAGGGGAGGTTAAAAGCATGGAGTCCGAGATCACTCGACTTCAGGAGGCTGCCCTCTCGCCTTCTCGCGTGGTGATTCCTCAACCTCCTCCCTCTTATTACTCTCATGCCGAGGTCATGAGGCTCTGCAAAGACGCCAATATCCGGACCGCCGAACTAATCGTGAAGATGATGAAGGAGATGGAAGTTATCAGGGAAGGCTGCGAGGAAGTCACTGCCCGCGACCTGGTACCCGAGATTTATGGCGAGGAGGAAGACGGCCCGTCCTCCAGCGCGGAAGGATAGAGGATTTATTTCACAGTGTTTTTCTTTTTGTGTATACTCCTCTTCTCCCCCCTTTTTTCTCTTTTGGATACTTGTTGCTGAGGCATTTTTGTATTACGGCCTCTTTTTGTGAATGACACATATATATTTTATTTTTAAGGCCCTTCTTTTCATCTCTCCTGTATGCCTACCCTCTCTTCACTTTGCGGAACAAGATCACGACTTGTCTCGCCTATCGATGGAGGGGTTAGCTTTACTTGTGGCGCGAGTGGGCGGGCCCTCAGTGCTCTTGCGCGGGGACGTATCACTCCCTCTCGCCTTATCTCTGGACACCCCAGGCGCGAGTGGGTCTCGAATCGTTATTATGCTTGATTTCGCTTGCGAGACGAAGGTACTCCTCTTCTCGCCCTTTGGCCGAAGAGCAGACCCCTTACTCTAGGTGCGAATAGCCATGTACCCTTCCACTCGCCTTGCCCCTGGGCACCCTTGGCGCGAGAGGATCTTGAGGGACCGACTCCTTCCTGCTCTTCTTCCTTTGGGACAGGGATCTTGCTTTTGATCAAATTATGAAACTTTCATCCATATGCTGCCCCTTTACCTAACCTCTGAGTGAGCCTACCGACCTGTCAGCTCGATGATAGCCCGGGTAGCGGGTCTTCTCGGGGTCTCCTCTCCAAAACCAACTCCAACCACCGAGTGAGCCTACAGACCTGCCAGCTCGATGGTAGCCTGGACAGCGGGTCTTCTCGGGGTCTCCTCTCCAAAACCAACTCCAACCACCGAGTGAGCCTACAGACCTGCCAGCTCGATGGTAGCCTGGACAGCGGGTCTTCTCGGGGTCTCCTCTCCAAAACCAACTCCAACCACCGAGTGAGCCTACAGACCTGCCAGCTCGATGGTAGCCTGGACAGCGGGTCTTCTCGGGGTCTCCTCTCCAAAACCAACTCCAACCACCGAGTGAGCCTACAGACCTGCCAGCTCGATGGTAGCCTGGACAGCGGGTCTTCTCGGGGTCTCCTCTCCAAAACCAACTCCAACCACCGAGTGAGCCTACAGACCTGTCAGCTCGATGGTAGCCTGGACAGCGGGTCTTCTCGGGGTCTCCTCTCCAAAACCAACTCCAACCACCGAGTGAGCCTACAGACCTGCCAGCTCGATGGTAGCCTGGACAGCGGGTCTTCTCGGGGTCTCCTCTCCAAAACCAACTCCAACCACCGAGTGAGCCTACAGACCTGCCAGCTCGATGGTAGCCTGGACAGCGGGTCTTCTCGGGGTCTCCTCTCCAAAACCAACTCCAACCACCGAGTGAGCCTACAGACCTGCCAGCTCGATGGTAGCCTGGACAGCGGGTCTTCTCGGGGTCTCCTCTCCAAAACCAACTCCAACCACCGAGTGAGCCTACAGACCTGCCAGCTCGATGGTAGCCTGGACAGCGGGTCTTCTCGGGGTCTCCTCTCCAAAACCAACTCCAACCACCGAGTGAGCCTACAGACCTGCCAGCTCGATGGTAGCCTGGACAGCGGGTCTTCTCGGGGTCTCCTCTCCAAAACCAACTCCAACCACCGGGTCAGACCTGCCAGCTCTGGTAGCGGGGTCTCCGGGGTCTCCTCTCCAAAACCAACTCCAACCACCGAGTGAGCCTACAGACCTGCCAGCTCGATGGTAGCCTGGACAGCGGGTCTTCTCGGGGTCTCCTCTCCAAAACCAACTCCAACCACCGAGTGAGCCTACAGACCTGCCAGCTCGATGGTAGCCTGGACAGCGGGTCTTCTCGGGGTCTCCTCTCCAAAACCAACTCCAACCACCGAGTGAGCCTACAGACCTGCCAGCTCGATGGTAGCCTGGACAGCGGGTCTTCTCGGGGTCTCCTCTCCAAAACCAACTCCAACCACCGAGTGAGCCTACAGACCTGCCAGCTCGATGGTAGCCTGGACAGCGGGTCTTCTCGGGGTCTCCTCTCCAAAACCAACTCCAACCACCGAGTGAGCCTACAGACCTGCCAGCTCGATGGTAGCCTGGACAGCGGGTCTTCTCGGGGTCTCCTCTCCAAAACCAACTCCAACCACCGAGTGAGCCTACAGACCTGCCAGCTCGATGGTAGCTTGGACAGCGGGTCTTCTCGGGGTCTCCTCTCCAAAACCAACTCCAACCACCGAGTGAGCCTACAGACCTGCCAGCTCGATGGTAGCCTGGACAGCGGGTCTTCTCGGGGTCTCCTCTCCAAAACCAACTCCAACCACCGAGTGAGCCTACAGACCTGCCAGCTCGATGGTAGCCTGGACAGCGGGTCTTCTCGGGGTCTCCTCTCCAAAACCAACTCCAACCACCGAGTGAGCCTACAGACCTGCCAGCTCGATGGTAGCCTGGACAGCGGGTCTTCTCGGGGTCTCCTCTCCAAAACCAACTCCAACCACCGAGTGAGCCTACAGACCTGCCAGCTCGATGGTAGCCTGGACAGCGGGTCTTCTCGGGGTCTCCTCTCCAAAACCAACTCCAACCACCGAGTGAGCCTACAGACCTGCCAGCTCGATGGTAGCCTGGACAGCGGGTCTTCTCGGGGTCTCCTCTCCAAAACCAACTCCAACCACCGAGTGAGCCTACAGACCTGCCAGCTCGATGGTAGCCTGGACAGCGGGTCTTCTCGGGGTCTCCTCTCCAAAACCAACTCCAACCACCGAGTGAGCCTACAGACCTGCCAGCTCGATGGTAGCCTGGACAGCGGGTCTTCTCGGGGTCTCCTCTCCAAAACCAACTCCAACCACCGAGTGAGCCTACAGACCTGCCAGCTCGATGGTAGCCTGGACAGCGGGTCTTCTCGGGGTCTCCTCTCCAAAACCAACTCCAACCACCGAGTGAGCCTACAGACCTGCCAGCTCGATGGTAGCCTGGACAGCGGGTCTTCTCGGGGTCTCCTCTCCAAAACCAACTCCAACCACCGAGTGAGCCTACAGACCTGCCAGCTCGATGGTAGCCTGGACAGCGGGTCTTCTCGGGGTCTCCTCTCCAAAACCAACTCCAACCACCGAGTGAGCCTACAGACCTGCCAGCTCGATGGTAGCCTGGACAGCGGGTCTTCTCGGGGTCTCCTCTCCAAAACCAACTCCAACCACCGAGTGAGCCTACAGACCTGCCAGCTCGATGGTAGCCTGGACAGCGGGTCTTCTCGGGGTCTCCTCTCCAAAACCAACTCCAACCACCGAGTGAGCCTACAGACCTGCCAGCTCGATGGTAGCCTGGACAGCGGGTCTTCTCGGGGTCTCCTCTCCAAAACCAACTCCAACCACCGAGTGAGCCTACAGACCTGCCAGCTCGATGGTAGCCTGGACAGCGGGTCTTCTCGGGGTCTCCTCTCCAAAACCAACTCCAACCACCGAGTGAGCCTACAGACCTGCCAGCTCGATGGTAGCCTGGACAGCGGGTCTTCTCGGGGTCTCCTCTCCAAAACCAACTCCAACCACCGAGTGAGCCTACAGACCTGCCAGCTCGATGGTAGCCTGGACAGCGGGTCTTCTCGGGGTCTCCTCTCCATCCAACCACCGAGTGAGCCTACAGACCTGCCAGCTCGATGGTAGCCTGGACAGCGGGTCTTCTCGGGGTGGCCTTGTCGACCTGGACAGCGGGTAGAGGAGACAGCTATTTGAAACTGTATGGCGGTACCAGAAGGCCTTGCCAGGTTGGCTAACATTGAAAAGTGAGAGAGAAAAACAAAGGAAACCACACCTCATTCCGCATAGATAATGAACATGAACAAAAGTATTAAGGATAGAAACGCTTTAGGTCGTCGCCGCTTCGGGCGCGATCTAGGGGTGTCCCGTCCACATCTTGGAGGTGATACCCTCCTGATTTCAAGACCTCTTTTACAATAAAAGGACCTTCCCAGTTGGGGTTGAGCTTCCCTACCGAAGCCCCTCTCCCTGCTGCATCCACTTTCTTGAGGACCAAGTCTCCCTTCTCAAACTGCTTGACTCTGACGTGCTTATCAAAATATCTTGACATCCGGCGCTTGACCTCCTCCTGTCGGATAGATGCCAGCTCTCTAAGCTCCTCCACCAAGTCGAGGGAGAGCCTTTTCTCTTCGTCATTATCTACCAGCCACTTCTCATCTCCCTTCCTTGCCGCGGCTACTCTAGGTGACTCAACCTCGAACTCAACAGGTATGACGGCCTCAGAGCCATGGGAAAGTTTGAACAGTGTCTCCCCCGTGGCGGAACTTGGCGTGGTCCTTAAGGCCCAGAGGACGGAGGGGAGCTGCTCCACCCAACTTCCCCTCAAGTTTTCCACCTTTTTCTTTAAGAGGTTCACGATGACCTTATTCGCGGCTTCCACCTGCCCATTGCTTCGAGGATGATGCACTGAAGCAAACCGTAGGTCTATACCTAGTTGTATACAGAAATCTACGAACTCTCTGCTGGCAAACTGCGGTCCGTTATCCGTGACAATGGCCAGAGGGAGCCCATGCCTACAGATGATTTCCCCCCATACGAAGCTTTTGACCACTTGAGACGTTACCTTCGCCAAAGCCTTCACCTCCAGCCATTTTGAGAAATAGTCTACCATGACCAGCAGGAACCTCCTCTGGCCACTGGCTTGAGGGAATGGACCCACCAGATCTAGCCCCCATATGGCGAAGGGCCATGGAGCTGTGATCGTGCGCAACCTTTGGGCCGGGAGGAGCTGAAGAGGGGCAAACTCCTGGCACTTTCCGCACTTCCTTGCGAATTCCTCGGCATCCTTCCTAAGGGCGGGCCAGAAATAGCCTTGCCTCAACACCCTTCCTTCCAAGGTCCGACTCCCGGAATGGCTGCCGCACTCTCCAGAGTGAATTTCTTCCAGCACCCTCGCAACCTCCTTCTCGGATACGCATCGAGCCAACAGCCCCGACAACGTCTTACGGTACAAGATCCCTTCTTTCAGCAGGTAATACGCCGACTTGTATCTGACTTGCTTCTTCTCGAGCTCTCCCTCGGGCAGACGTCCCGTCGTCAAGTAGGTGGTAAATGGATCCATCCAGGACCTCTGCTGATCTACTTCCATCAATTCTCCCTCCTCGATGGAGGGTCTAAAGAGCTCTGTCATGGTTCCTCCGGCCCGAGGACCGTGCTTGGCGAGCAGGTCTGCCCGAATATTTTCTTCCCTTGGGACGTGTTGAACTGAGAAACTGCGGAACTGCCCAATGATTCTTTTTACCTTTATTAAGTACAACTGGAGGGTGGGCTCTCTTACCTCAAATTCTCCTTTTATATGCCTTGCCACTATCATGGAATCCGTGGAGACCTTAATATCTTGTATACCGAGCTCACGAGCCAACTTCAGCCCTGCTATAATGGCCTCGTACTCCGCTTGATTGTTAGTGAGGATGAAATGAACCTTCAGGGCCTGTTCGATCCGTGTTCCCTCCGGACTTATCAAAACCATCCCTCCTCCAAAAGAATTCTTACCCGAGGCCCCATCTACTAGCATCTCCCAAGCTACTATGGGAGACGTCTCGGCCTCCTTGACCTCCACCGTGTAATCCACCAAGAAATCTGCTACAGCTTGCGCCTTGATAGCTAACCGAGGAATATAAGAAAGGTCAAACTCACTGAGTTCTATTGACCATTTAGCTAATCTCCCAGAGTGCTCTACCCCTTCCAAAATACGGCGGAGAGGGTGGTCCGTCACGATCTGGATGGAATGGGCCTGAAAATATGGCCTGAGCTTTCGGGCTGAGGTAACGAGGGCAAAGGCTAGCTTCTCTAGGATAGGATACTTTAGTTCTGCCTTTTTGAGGACTCTACTTACATAGTAAATCGGGAATTGCTTTTTACCTTCTTCCCGCACGAGGACCGAACTCACTGCCCCTGCCCCTACCCCTAGGTACAAGAATAGAATCTCTCCTTCTCTCAGACCTTGGAGTAGCGGTGCCTTGGTGAGCTGCTGCTTCAATGCTAGAAAGGCATTCTCGCACTCGGAGGTCCACTCGAATTTCTTTCCCCCCCTCAATGTCCGAAAGAAAGGTGAGCACCTCTCTCCTGCCCTGGAAAGGAATCTGCTGAGCCCCGCCAACTTGCCGGTAAGACGCTGGACCTCTTTGGTATTCGTTGGAGACTCTAGTTCTAGGATAGCCCTTACCTTATCCGGGTTAGGCTCTACTCCTGATGGGGTGAGGAGATGTCCTAAAAACTTTCCCCTACTGGCCCCGAATACGCACTTCAGCGGGTTAAGCCTCATCTTGTACTTCCTTACTGTTGCAAACGTTTCTTCCAGATCCGCAATATGAGACTTGAGATCTTGGCTCTTGATCATCAAGTCGTCTACGTAGACTTCGAGGTTCCGTCCCTTTTGTTCTCGGAAGATCCGGTCCATCATCCGTTGGTAGGTCGCCCCCGCATTCTTCAACCCAAAAGGCATCATGTTATAGCTGAAGCATCCATCCTCGGTGATAAAGGTGACATCCTTGATGTCCGGTGGGTGCATGCGTATTTGATGGTATCCTGAAAAGGCATCTAAAAAACTCATTAGTGAAAAACCGACGGCTGAATCAACCAGCGCGTCGATTCGAGGCAAAGGGTAACAATCCTTGGGACATGCTTTATTCAAAAGAGAGAAGTCAATACACATTCTCCACTTCCCTTCCCCCTTCTTTACCATCACAACATTGCTCACCCACCCCGGATACTTGTTTGCGGATATGAACCCCGCCTGGAGCAGCTTTTCCACTTCCTCCCTGATAGGCTTGGCCATCCTGGAAGCGATGGCCCTTTTCTTCTGCTGGACGGGACGAACCGTGGGGTCAAGGTTGAGACGATGGCATGCCACATCTGCATCAATCCCTGGCATGTCAGCCGCGCTCCAAGCAAAGATATCAATGTTTTCCTGTACGCACTTTCGGATCTCCTCCTGATCCTCAAGGCCAAGCTCTCCGCTGATTTTGATCTTTTCTTTTCTTCCTTCTTTTGTTCGGATGACCACCTCCTGTAGCTCGACCGCAGCCCTCAGCCTCGAGGGCTCTTCTTCTTCCTCCTGATCTTTTGGAATCTCCTCTTCCTCTCCCAGCCCTTCCTCCTGGTTTCCGAGCTCTTGCTCTCCACCCTCTTTTTCTCTACTGCCATGCCTACTTTCTCTACGAACCTCTCCTCCACCCGCACCGGGCCTCCTCCTAGCACTGACTCTTCCATCTCTCCTATTTTTCTTTTTCTTCCTCTCTCCTCTTTCCCTTCTCTTCCGACCCTTGACTCCCCTGCCATGACTGGCTCCTCCGCAATGCCACCTCCCAGCTCCTCAACTCTACTCTCCTCTTGTTCCACCCGTTCCAGTCTTCTTTCTAACTCTTCCGCATCCCCCCTCCATGAGATAGTGTTTACTGCTGTCACATAACATTCCCGGGCCGCCTTCGGATCTCCTCTCACCCTGATCTGGGTCCCTCCTGAATTGAGTTTCAAACATTGATGAAATGATGATGGTACGCACCTAAAGGCACTAATCAAAGGGCGCCCGAAGATGGTGTTGTAACTGCTGGGAGCGTCCACTATCACAAAGCGGCAGTTCCTGGACAGCCCTCCCAGGGTTACCTGGATACCGACTCCCCCCTCTACTTCTTTCCTTTCTCCTGAGAATCCGAACAGCGGTCCATCCGCTGCTAACACCCTCCTGGCTTCCACCCTCATCTCATTGAATGCCTTTTTGAAGATAACATTAACCGAGCTTCCATTGTCCACCAAGATCCTTGATACCGTGAAACCTTCGATAGCCGTCCGAATCACCAGCGCATCGCAGAACGGGTCTTCGTGATCCGGCAAGTCTTTCCTGGAGAAGGTGATCTTCTCGTCCGGAGGCGGGGCTTGCGACGTCGAGGCGACACCTCGACGGTACATTGTATGAAGGCTGGCCTTTCGGGTAGCCTCGATTCCCACCCCACCATGAATCACCCCGATTCCCCCTCTATCCCCCACATCTGACCTATCTACACATCTATCCTCCTCCCCTACTCCGGTCACTTCTACTATCCGCGCCGGTGGCTGCTGCTCTCCCGCTCCTCTTCTCCCCTTCAGCTCTAGAAATTCCGGACAAGTGGCTGTCGCGTGACCTTCCTCCTCATGGAAGTCACAGAATGGTATAGTTACTCCCTCCTCCTGCCTTCCTTCTTGGTGATTCCTCCTCCTCCCTGCTCCTGCTCCTCCCCTTCCTCGCTCTCTTCCTCTTCCTCTTCCCCGGCCTATAGCCATAGCCTGCTGGGGCGGGGGTGGGAGTGGCCTAGGTCCCTGTCTCCACCCCAGCTGTGGCAATCTTCCTGCTCCTCCATGGTAGTAGTTCCTTCCCCCCGGGGGAAGACCTCTCCATTGCCCTTGAACTGGGCCTTTCGGTTGCCTCCAGCCCAACTCCTGCTGTGCCGGCCCCCTTGGCTCCTCCCTTCTCCTTGCTTCTTGATGCCTCCCCCCTCCTGGTTCTCTGGACTCTACCTCCGTCAGCCTTGCTAGTTTCTTGGCAAAAGCCGGGTTTGCTGCCTCCATCGCTATCTCCTTGGCTGCCTTCTCCATCAACCCTTCAAATGATAAAGGTGCCTTCCTGGTGAGGCTCATTTTGAAGAAGCCTTCCCTGAGACCCACAGTAAAGGCCATTTGGAGAGCAAATCCCGGCACCTCCTGAATGTCCAGGATTTCCTCTTGGAAGCGATCCACGTACTGGGCTAGGGACTCGTCTGCCTTCTGCTTGATCAGGAAGATGGACTCCGGATTTTTCTTCCTCTTCTTCGAGGTCGAGAAGCGCAACTGGAAGCTCCTACTCAAATCTTCAAAACCATATATCGACCCTGCTGGGAGTTGATGAAACCAGTCCCGAGCCTTGTCCTTCAAGGTGATCGCGAAAAGGCGGCACTTGAATGCATCCGTCATCGGCCTGATGGAGACCGCATCTTCGAACCATTGCAAGTGTTGGAGGGGATCATCCTTCCCCACATAATAAACCATCTCAGGTTCGCGGAACCCCTCCGGGACGGGAGCCGGAAGAACCAGCTCGCAGAAGGGGGACCCTCTCGCCAGGGGTCTCGCCGTCTCCACTCGCGCGACGAGGTCTACTGGCGAGACGGCGCTCGCCGGGCTGGGGAACAACTCCCCTCCTGCCAGATCTCGCCCGTTTCCTTCCACCACCTTCTCCTTTCCGGGCCGCCCTCCTGGCGCATCCTCGCCCACCCTTGCCGAGACGGCTCCTTCCGGAGGCGAGAGGCCCGGCCCCTGAGGTAGAGGGGTCACACAATCGCCTCGCTGCGAGATCTGCTGCAACATCCCCATGATGCCCCCGATGGACGCCATGAATTCTTCTCTCCCAACGTATCCTCCTGGGTTCTGGGACCCGCCCTCGTTTCCTCCGCCCTCATCTCCTCCTCCCAGATCTCCTGCCATGAGATGATCCAAAGTTCTTCGACGCAGGCTGCGATCCACGCTCACCGCACCAAAAATGTTGAAACCAGAAAGAACTAGTTTCCCCTAAAAGCTCGGATCTAAGGCTGCAACCCACGCTTACTTTCTTTGAACCACGCTCCCAACAAGACACCTAAAGGAACAGACCGGGAGCTTCAGCTCGGAGGTCCCACCGCTCACCCGGAAGGACTAGAATCCTTCCCCTCCCTAGCCAATGCTGAGCTAGGTGCCTGAGTGAGAAGGAAAAAGAAGGTTCCACATGCCCTCTTCTCAGACACCTTACCGGTCTATTTATAGGCTTCAGGATTTGAACTGCATATAACCAAAACAAGCATCTGTGAAATTACCTGAATACCCTGGGTTGGGTCTGCCAACAGCCAAACTCCGCTGTTCTGAAGGGCTATGAGCAGACCACCGAGGGTAAAAGAGTAAAAAGGCCAAAAAGGATGAACCGCTTGCTAAGTGAGCCGGTCCCCACCCAATTGCTGAATCGGCCTTATCTCTTCCTGCCGACCCGATGCTTGGCGAGAGGACCACCTTGCGGCTGAAAAGGATTACCTCGCGGGCGAGACCCTCAGACGACATATAGACAATCTTCCTTTGACCCCCACCCGCCAGGCGAATGGACCCACGTTTTGGCTCCTCTCGCCTATTGCGAGTAGACCCTCTTTTGGGCTCCTCTCGCCTATTGCGAGTGGACCCAGCTTTTGGGCTCCTCTCGCCCATTGCGAGTGGACCCAGCTTTAGGCCCCTCTCGCTTAGTGCGAGTGGTCTTTGCGTCGGGCCCCTCTCACCTAGGGCCTTGTCTCCTTTTGAGGATTCTTCTAATTCCCTCTCTGCTGGGTTCCCTCCTGTGAGCCCGAGGTTGTACACAACGCTTGATTAGCCATTAATGGCCATGAAGGGGAGTGTTCGACCATGGTGAATTGGTGCCCCTTCATGTGCTGAGTTGGCTGGAATTGATGGCAACTCTTCCCAAAGGTCAGAGGAGATGAATTGTGGCTTAGGGAAGGGGAGGGGAAGAGCCTATTTGCATTTCACCATTAACTCCCCCACTTTCTCTCTCCTCCCTTAAATGAAAAATCCATCTTCTCTCTCATAGTCCTCACCTCCAGAAATTGAGTGGCTCTTTAGGTATTTTCCACTTACTAGAGCTAGTGGGCCATCACATTTGGGCCTAACCCAATTGGTTTGGAGTTGGGCCTAGTTTCCCTCCCCATTTGAGCTTGGTTTGACCAAAGTTGACTTGGAGGGTTTGACTTGGTCAAACTAGTGGGTTGACTGGTCAACTAGGTGTCTTGAGTCCCTTGTAACCACCCAAGTCCATTTGTGGCTTGGTGTAACCAATTTAGGTTAAGTTAGGGCACTTTGACCTAACTAGGGTTAAGGTTGACCCTAGTTAGCTTGACCCCTTAAGTTGACCCCAAATGGGTTGTATGGACTTTAGAGGATCCCTATGGGGTTGAGAATGACATGGTGGGGTTAAGTGGTCATGTTGGGAGTTATTGGCCAATGTAACGCCCCGAAACTCAAAAGAGGAACGGGTAGCGTTTGGAGCCAAGTTTGGGCCCTGGTAAGGGTCACATGGCCTGGGACACGGGTGTGTCCCGGGGCTGTGTCCTACTCAGGTTGCATGATTTTTTGTGTGGTCGACAAGTTACAGTCGACGATCGTTGAGGGCTGGGAACACGGCCTGGGACACGGGTGTGTCTAGGGTCGTGTCCTGCTCGGGCTATTTGTCGGGCTGTGTCGAGTGAGGTACACGGCCTGGGACACAGGCGTGTCCCAAGGTGTGTCTGGCACACGACCTGTGACACGGGCGTGTCACAGGGCCGTGCCCTTTTCGGGAAGTTTTGGTCCTGTGTCGATTGAGGAACATGCCCCGTAACACGGGCGTGTACTGTCTGACATGGGCGTGTCAATTGTGACACGGACGTGTCTAAGCCCGTGTCCTATTCGGGACGCAACAGTTTCAGCATCGATTGAGGCACACGGCCCATGACACGGGCGTGTCCATTGGTGACATGGGCGTGTCACAAGCTGTGTCAAAGGCCGTGTCCTGTTCTGTATTTTCTGGGTTACGGCGAGTGTGGAACATGGCCTTGGACACGGGCATGTCACAAGCCGTGTTCGGCCCAGTAAATTGATTTTAAGTGCGAATCATGGCCGGTCATTTCCTTCTTTTGGGATCTAAGGGCTCAGGGCTGTTCATGTTGTGTTAAGGCCGGGAATAGGGCTTCAAACCCTCATTCCACTTGGACCATTATCTTTCTAAGGTTTTAGAGAGAGGGGAGAGCAAGAAAGAAGGTGAAGGAGAGTTCCAACCGCTAGAGAAGCTTCGGAGCCCCGATTCTCGATCTGAGTCCAGATCTGTGTAGGCAAGGTCGTTGCGGTGCTTTCCATCCCACTAGATCTTCATGGAGCCGAAGAGAAATGATAGGGTAACGATTCTCTTCTTGGACATGTGAAGTCCTCTTTCCTTTTTTCATAGGAAGCCCGCTCTCGCAAGTATGCGGTGAATGCGAGGTATTCATTCGGGTAGACATGGATCAGTGATGTTTCATTATGCATGAATAACCAGAGAAGACTCCGTGTCGATGGTTGTTTTGGGGTTTTCTATGTGGTAGATTGCAGTAGGGAGTCTTGGGGACTAACCCCAAGGTACACCTGAAAATCTGGGCGGAAGCAAAGTTCTGCCATTTTGGTGGCCTGGGAGCCAGCCTGGTACATAGCGGGGCTATGTACCGTTGTATGATCGATAGTTTGGGCATGGGGGAAACTTGGCTCGCGTCGAAGGCTAAATGGCTGTGGCGGGCTGAGCAACGGGCTGGTGGAACCCTACCCACTCCATCTGCTTCGGTTAAAGCGACCTAAGGTACATAGGACTTATCGATAATTTGGAGAATGAGTCTAGGCTGCCGCTAAAAGGACTAAATGCTCACGAGGTTTGCCGTCCTGGGGGTGGTGGTGGAGTCGCGGAACGGACTGGGTTCGGACCGAATTCACCGAGTAAGTGCCCTTAGAGCATGGGGTGTGTGGCCGTGCGGGCCTGCACCTGTGGTGTATTGTGCAAATGTTTGTACTTTCACTATAATGTTTGGCTATGCTACTAAAATGCAGGGGAGGAGCACCGCCACCCTAAGTAAGGGGTGGGGTCGTTATAATTTGGTCAGTTTAAGCTGACCGTTGCTTTTATTTGCCACCGCTGCGGTGGATTGTTGTTTGTAGGTGTTGCGGAGCCTAGTGGCAAGTAGCGGGCTGAAGCCCTAGTTGCTGAGCCGGCCCTCAAAGGCCATGCAAATGTTTACTTATTATATTTATGTGTGACCGGCCTGCGTGCCGATGTTTGGAAGACACTGTTTATTTAAGTAAACTCTTGTAAGGCCATAAGGCCAAGTACTTGGTGTATTTGTACGTTCATTCCTATTTTGGGGTATTTAGTGGACATTCATGTTGTGGCTTGGGTTCTTATTCTTTACAACATTTGAAATGCTTTCGCTAGAATGTGCTATGTGTAGGACGTGTGTTATTGGAAGGATGGTCTCATTTAGTAACCCACTTGTCTGTTTGTAGTATATGGCGTCGGGCCCCGGCCGGACCTACTACATGCTATGCGATGGATAGGGGTGTTACAATTTGGTATCAGACTATCGATTACAATCATGCTTATTATAATTCGTGGACGAATTCTTTTAAGGGGTGGTGAGCACATGTATGTGTGTCATCGTTATAATATAAAAAGAACCCATGAATGTCCACTTAGGAATGAAAATACACATGTTTGAGGAACCTGCGTGTTCCTATAATTGCTTTTTGCATTATTTTTCAGTCACTTAATGATGTTTTGTACGACTATAGGTGTCCGGGAGTGGCGCGTGGAAGTCTGAACGTCCGCTTTCTGAGAAAGTACTGCACCCAGCGACGTGCCTGAGACCCCTCCTTCTATTGAAACCATAAGAAAGGTAGTTGAAGCGGTGTTCGCTGTGACTAACGCACATGGAAGGAATGCGCAACCCTCTGTCCCTGAGGTGGCCTCAACACCGGGTGGTGTGATGGAGTAAATGGCATTTAAAGTACCATTAGGTCAGCAGGTGAGCATGCTTTTAGTACAGGGAGCGCACTCAGTTGACGAATATTTACAGGCATTTCTTATGATAAGGCGCTACCCAGGCTTTGAGTTGGAGAACGAGAAGTCTATAGTCGATAGATTTTATAATGGTTTGCGTGGCGAGTTGCGAATTCTACTGCTAGGACCAAAGTTATTGGGATTCCGAGCCTTGGTGGAGTCGGCCAGATCTTTGGAAGTAGAGTTGGGGAACACTCACCAGATACCAGTGAGTAGGGTACCGAACCCTACAGATCCTATAAGGGCTTCCTACCGCAGAACACTGAGAAAGGAGGCTAGAACATCTACTAGCAAAGCTACTTACACTTGTCATACTTGTGGCAAGAAAGGGCACTTTGCCCGAGATTTTCGGAATGGTGCTCAGAAGACAAAGAAAGCTATGTCAGGAGCAGTTGAGGACTCTAGTGCAAAGGAAACGGTGTTCAAAATGCTGAACTCCTCAAAATCCGGGTTCCGTAAGTGGTATAAGAAGGCTAGGACTTCGGGTCTAGTCCCTTTTTCTGGTGCATTTGGGGAGACTACAGGCCGAACCCCGGGCGCATGCTACAACTGTTGAAAGTCAGGACACTATGCCCGGGATTATTTGAACGGGTGACCAAAGTCCGAGAAGAAGCCTGAAGCAACTTTTGAGGAAAAGGGCAAGGCATTGGAGTCAACTGCATCACCCTATGCTCCAGTCCGACCGAGAGTGTGCAGCCTTGGCCAGCAGGAGGCCATGTGGCCGACTGTCGAGGGGACAGATATGGTTTTATTGATAGCAGTTTAGCTTTTTATACATGTTGCCTTATGCGAGTTAGCTTAGGACTGAAGGTACTAGGCTTTGTTTTGATTTTTGATAATCCGGCGAGAGCACTCTTCGATACGGGAGCTTCACACTCCTTTTTGTCCGAAGGATTTATATCGTGCATCGGAGTACCCACTTAGATGGCAAAGGACAAATTGGATGTGTTGTTGCCTAATGGGTGTTCATTGCGCGCGGATAGAGTCTGTTGCATAAAAATATGGATTGAGAGTCAGGAGTTTGACTTGCAAGCGTCGTTACTGCCGTTATTAGAGTTCGACATAATATTTGGTATGGACTGGCTCTCGGAGCAACATGCATACATCGATTACAATCGCAAGAAGGTCAAATTGGGAACTGGTCGAGAGACGACATTTGCAGGCTTGAAAGGGTGGAGCAAGACTTTGATGTCTGCTCTTTAGGTGGTTAAGGCAGTTCGTGCTGGTGTAGAGCAGTTCTTCATACTGGTTGAGGATTCAAAGCCTAAGCCTACTTTGGACAGTATCTCGGTTGTATCTGAGTATTCTAACGTGTTCCCTGGCGATCTCCCTGGAGCCCCACCGCAGCGAGAGATTGACTTCACAATTGAGCTAGTTCCAGGTGCCAAACCTGTGTCACGCTCTCTATATCAATTAGCGCCCAAGGAGATGGCGAAACTGAAGGTTCAACTTGAAGAGTTATTGGAACAGGGTTATGTGCGTCCAAGTTCGTCACCTTGGAGCGCACAGGTCCTCTTTGTTGAGAAGAAGGACAGAAGCTTGCGACTCTGTATCGATTACAGAGAGCTAAATAAGTTAACGGAAAAGAATAAGTATCTGATCCCATGGAATGATGATCTGTTCGATCAGTTAGTCGGGTCATCGGTGTACTCAAAATTGGATCTTAAATCCGGATATTATCAGCTGAGGATAAGAGAAAGTCATATCCCCAAGACAGCTTCGTGATAGTCTTTATCGACGATATTTTAGTGTACTCGCATGTGAGGAGGATCACTTTAAGCGTCCGCATTTGGTGTTGGAGACACTGAGGAGGAACCAACTGTACGTCAAGTTATCCAAATGCGAGTTTTGGTTGTCCTCGGTAGCGTTCCTTGGTCATATAGTTAGTGGAGAGGGAATTGCAGTGGATCCGACGAATATAGTTGCTATACGGGAGTGGCCTGTGTTGTCTACGGTAGCGGAAGTCCGAAGTTTTCTGGGGTTGGCTGGCTATTATAGGTGCTTCGTAGAGAACTTCTCACAGATAGCGTTACCCCTCACGACTTTGACGAGGAAAGATTAGAAGTTTGTTTGGACGCCTGAGTGCGCACAAGCTTTCGAAGAGCTGAAGAGACGGTTGACCACGACGCCTGTTCTATGTTCGTCGAGTGGGACCGAAGGTTTTGAGATCTACAGTAATGCTTTGGGAAGTGGTTTGGGTTGCATTCTACTACAACATGGGAGTGTAATAGCTTATGGCTCGCGGCAGCTAAAGGTACACGAGAGGAATTATCCATTCCACGACTTGGAGTTAGCGACCGTAATATTTGCCCTGAAGCTATGGAGACATTACATGTACGGTGTGAAGGTCGATATCTACACCGATCACAAGAGCCTGAAGTACTTGTTGGATCAGAAGGATCTAAACATGCGGCAGCGGAGATGGATGGAGTTTATGGGGGACTACACATTAAAGATACTTTATGTGTCTGGTAAAGGCAATGCGGTTGCTGATGCGTTGAGTCGCAGGACTCCCGCACAGGCCAATTGGTTTTCAATAAATGACGAGCATTTGATTCGGGATTTGGAGGCATTAGAGATCTCTTGTGTTGACAAGCAGACGAGTGTCGAAGCCCAGTTGAACTGGATAGAAGTTCATTATGACCTGGCTGATCGGATTCGGCAGGCTTTGAATTTGGATAGCAACATGAAGCGAATTATGGATGAGTCAAATTCCCAATTTAATGTTGTTGATGGACTGTTATGGAAAGACAGTCGTCTGTGTATCCCAAATGTGGGTAAACTACGGAAGGAATTGATGTACGAGGCTCATCGTACCAAGTACTCGATTCACCCATGGAGCACGAAGATGTATCGTGATATGAAGAAATTGTTCTGGTGGCCAGGACTTAAGAACGACGCGGCACTTTACGTGGCGAAGTGTCGAACGTGAGCCTCGGTGAAGGCAGAATGCCAAAAGTCTGGAGGTTTCTTGAAGTCCTTGCATATCCCTGAGTAGAAGTTCGACGATATTCCTATGGATTTTGTGCATGGTTTGCCAAGATCGCAGAAGGGGAACGATGTCGTCTGGGTAATCGTAGATCAATTGACGAAAGTGTCGAACTTCATTCTGAATAGGAATGATGATTCGGTGGATAAACTGGCAAAACTTTTTGTGGATAACTTTGTTCGACTGCACGGTGTACCCCGCAGTATAGTGAGCGACCAAGATGAGCGGTTCATGTCCAATGACTGGAGGTTGGTGCAACAAATGTTGGGGACCAAGCTGAGTTTCAACACGGCCTTCCATTCGCAGACGGATGGTCAGACCGAGAGGGTCAACAGAACGATGGAAGGCATACTTCGCATGTGCATCTTGAATTTCGGGAAGCAGTGTGAAGATCACCTGTACTTGGTGGAGTTTTCTTATAACAACAACTACCAAGCAAGTATTCAAATGGCGCCCTTCGATACCTTATATGGTAGGAAATGTTGCACGTCGTTATCGTGGTTGGAAACAGGTGAGTCGAAGCTGTACAAAATGCAAGAAGTGGAAAGAACCATTTCGTTGGTACGAACTATTCGAGAACGATTGCTGATCGCTCAGGACAGACAGGCTAAAAACTATAATGCCAAGCATTGGAACGTTGAGTTCGCTGTTGGCGACTGGGTGTATTTGAAGATTAAGCCATTCAAGGGTTTTTCACGGGTACGATGCTTGAAAAAGCTGAGCCCGAGGTACCTTGGACCGTTTGAGATCCTGGAGTGAATTGGTGAAGCAGCTTATCGACTGAAGATATCAGTGGAACAACGTATTCCATATTTCGGCACAGCGGAAGGTGGTGCAAGAGCCATCACAAGTTGTTGCGGCCGATTAAGTACCCGTCGATAATGGGTTGACGATGAAGATCAAACCCGTTCGCATTGAGGACTCTGAAGTCAAGCGACTTTATAACAAGGACATCAGGATGGTCAAAGTCCGATGGGACAACTGCGGTCGGGAGGAGCTCTCGTGGATGAGAGAGCAGACCATGTTAGAGGAGTACCCCGAGTTATTCCACTCAGGTACCGTTTTGTTTTGTGTATCTTTTCCTTTCTGTAATTTCGGGACGAAATTCTTTTAATAGGGGGAGAATTGTAACGCCCTGAAACTTAAAAGAGGAACGGACAGCATTTGGAGCCAAGTTTGGGCCCTGGTAAGGGTCAGGGGCGTGTCCCGGGGCCGTGTCGTGCTCGGGTTGCACGATTTTTTGTGTGGTCGACGATCGTCAAGGGCTAGGAACACAGCCTAGGACACGTGCGTGTCCAGGGCCATGTCCTGCTCGGGTTGTTTGTCGGGCTGTGTTGAGTGAGGTACACGACCTGGGACACGGGCATGTCCCAGGGCGAGTCTGGTACACGGCCTGTGACACGGGCGTGTCACAAGGTCGTGCCCTTTTCAGGATGTTTTGGTCCTGTGTCGATTGAGTAACATGCCCCGTAACACGGACGTGTACTATTTGACACGGGCGTGTCTAAGCTCGTATCCTGTTCTAGATGTGACGGTATCAGCGTCGATTGAGGCACACGGCCCATGACACGGGCGTGTCCATGGGTGACACGGGCGTGTCACAAGCCATGTCACAGGCCATGTCTTGTTCTGTATTTTATGGGTTGCGGCGAGTTTGGAACACGGCCTTGGACACAGGCGTGTCACAAGCCGTGTTCAGCCCAGTAAATTGATTTTAAGTGCGAATCGTGGCTGTTCGTTTCCTTCTTTTGGGATCCAAGGGCTCAGGCCTGTTCATGTTGTGTTAAGGCCGGGAATATGGTTTCAAACCCTCATTCCACTTGGATTATTCTCTTTATAAGGTTTTAGAGAGAGGGGAGAGCAAGGAAGAAGGTGAAGGAGAGTTCCGGCCGCCGGATAAGCTTCGGAGCCACGATTCTCGATCCGAGTCTAGATCTATGTAGGTGAGGCCGTTGTGGTGCTTTCCATCCGACTAGATCTTCATGGCGCCGAAGAGAAATGCAAGGATAACGATTCTCTTCTTGTACATGTGAAGTCCTCTTTCCTTTTTGCATATGAAGCCCGCTCTCGCGAGTATGCGATGAATGCGAGGTATTCCTTCGGGTAAACATGAATAGTCCTCGTTGTTTTGCATATAGAATCCGGAATCGAAGTACGGACATAAGCATGGTGTGTGAAGCCTACCCGGACAAGTTGGTATGGATCGGTGATGTTTTATTATGCATGAATAGCCGGAGAAGACTCCGTGACGATGGCTGTTTTCGGGTTTTCTACGTGGTAGATTGCAGTAGGGATTCTTGGGGACTAACCCCAAGGTGTACCCAGAAATCTGGGAGGAAGAGAAGTTCTGTCATTTTGGTGGCCTGGGATCCAGCCTGGTACATAGCGGGGCTATGTACCGTTGTATGATCGATAGTTTGGGACTGGGGGAAACTTGTCCCATGTCGAAGGCTAAATGGTCGTGGCGGGGTGAGCAACGGGCTGGTGGAACCCTACCCACTCCATCTGCTTCAGTTAAAGAGACCTAAGGTACATGGGACTTACCGATAATTTGGAGAACGAGTCTAGGCTGCGGCTGAAAGGACTAAATTCTCACGAGGTTTGTCATCCTGGGGGCGGTGGTGGAGTCGCATAACGGACCGTGTTCGGATCGGCTTCACCGAGTAAGTGCCCTGAGAGCACGGAGTGTGTAGCCGTGCGGGCCTACACTTGTGGTGTATTGTGCAAATGTTTGAACTTTCACTATAATGTTTGGCTTTGCTACTAAAATGTAGGGAAGGAGCACCGCCACCCCAAGTAAGGGGTGGGGTCATTATAATTTGGTCAGCTTTAGCTGACCATTGCTTTTGTTTGCCACCACTGAGCTGGATTATTGTTTGCAGGTGCTGCTGAGCTTAGTGGCAAGTAGTGGGCTGAAGCCCTAGTTCTGAGCCGGCCCTCGAAGGCCATGCGAATGTTTACTTGTTATATTCATGTGTGACCGGCCTGCGTGCCGATGTTTGGAAGACATTGTTTATTTAAGTAAACTCTTGTAAGGCCATAAGGCCATGTACTTGGTGTATTTGTACGTTCATTCCTATTTTGGGGTATTTAGTGGACATTCATATTATGGCTTGGGTTCTTATTCTTTGCAACATTTAAAATACTTCCGCTAGAATGTGCCATGTGTAGGACGTGTGTTACTGGAAGGATGGTCTAATTTAATAACCCACCGGTCTATCCGTGGTATATGGCGTCGGGCCCCTACCAGACCTACTGCTATATGTTATGCGACGGATATGGGTGTTACAGCCAAACCCTAGCTTAGGTGTCCAAGAACTACTATTTGCAGACCAAGGTGCTTTCACATATTTTTCTTAAGTACCCATGGTCCTCCTTGTCTTCTTAAAGATTTTTCATGAGCTAGTCATGAAAAAAGTCATCCCAGGGGTCTGGTTGTTTGTGAGATGTTACAAATCCCAATACATAAAAATAAAAATTTTGTCCCCGAAATTAAGATTAGGCATACGGGGTTACACTGAAAATCAAAGAATATGAAATTCTTGGGCGACTAAGGTTATACCTGTCAAGAAGAGTTCTGGATACTTCTATTGCATAAGGTCCAGAGGCTCCCAGGTATGCTCCTCCTATCCGTGATTCAACCATAGGACCTTAACCATCGGGACCTTCTTCCATCGCAAGACTCGTACCTCTGTATCGTCTATCTTGATTGGCTTCAAGCAGACTAATCGGTCAGATGCCACTAGGCCAGCCATAGTAAAAACTGCTGCTCCGGTCGCAGGAGAGCCCTCCTAAGAGAAGAGACGTGGAAGACGACATGTAGTCCTACCAACTCAAGAGGTAGCTCTAGTCTATAGGCCAATGGGCCGATTCTCTCCAGAATCCTATAGGGCCTCATATATCTTGGACTAAGCTTCTTTCGCCCGTTAACCCGTAAGACTCCATGCATCGGGCGGATTTTCAAAAATAGTGTCACCAATCTGAAATTCCACCTGACTGTTGGATCAGTAGTTTTGATTTGGGCTAGGTTCACTATTAGGTTATTGACCCACCATGTATAGCCTAGGGTCAATTTGTTAGTTCTGAGGTCTAGTTCAGTCTGACTAGGTTTGACATCTTTGATCCAGCCCTCAGAAGAATTCAGAGATTCAGACTTAGAAGAAATGCATTTTTGATTTGGGCTAAGCTCGACGATATCCGAGCTCAGGTCGACGATTTTTCTTCTTCTACTCAGATTCTTTGGTCGACGAAAGTCTATCTCAGGTCGACGAACATGGAGCTCAGCATTGACAGATACTTCCCATATCAATTATCTCTGAGCTCAGCTCGACGAAGGAGATTTCTCAGCTCGACAAACTTGGAGTTCAGGTCGACAAAATATGTTCTGAGTTTGATTAATTCTGATCAGAGCCAGTTTGTTGTTTTCTCCCTCAGTTTGAATTCTAATTATATTAGTCTAAGACAGTAATTCTCTGAATAATTAATGCTTATATTCTCAAGAATATAGTTGTTTCAAGGCAGCATTAATTAGGATTTCACAGAGTTAATTACTTGTTTTTTTACTGGGATAGTTGAGAAAACTCATTAAAGATAATTTCCAGCCGTTTCAACCCCCAGATTCTGAGCAGTAATTCAAGGATTCTATTCAAAATTCAAAGGCTGATTACTGCACAGAATATAAAAAGGGTTTTTCCTCTCTCTCAAAAAGATATACACGAGATATAGTGATACAGAAGAAAAGTATAGAGAGAATAACAGATATACAGAATGCATTCTCTGTGCGAAATATTGTTAGTGTGCTTACAAGAAATTGAAGAAGAAGAACAAAAAGATCATTAGTCTTCTTCAGTTTCTGGCTTTAGGATTCTTCA
Organism: Platanthera zijinensis; assembly: GCA_039513925.1. Lineage (NCBI taxonomy): Eukaryota > Viridiplantae > Streptophyta > Magnoliopsida > Asparagales > Orchidaceae > Platanthera > Platanthera zijinensis. Next base: position 5,078,541 of record CM077091.1, on the reverse strand, counting down.
GAGACAAACAACATTCATCTGTCGAAAAGCTTCCTGAAGAAACATCAAGCTAGTTGAAGGCCTACCTGAGCAAAGCTTCCTTCTTTCCTGAACCATTCAACATCTTAGGGGGAGCTTTGACAACAACAATCCACTTGTCATCTCAAGTTGTTTGAGAAAGAGAAGACACCATCACTTTCTTTACCTCACTGTAAAAAGGGTTTTTAACTCCCTTCAAAATTTATCACCTAGTTATCAAGTCTCCTTAACAAAAGACTTGTGTTGGTTTTTGGGCACCTGATCAAAAGCCTAAAGGGTTGTGAGATCTCCCTTGAAAGAGATCTTGTGGTGACAAGGCACCTGAGAAAAAACCTGTGGTGGCAGGGCACCTGATCAAAAACTTGTTAGTGGATTCCTACCATGGTGGTAGAAGAGTGGATGTACCTAGTTATGGGAAACCATTATAATTTCCTTGTGTCGTCTGGTTGTTCTATTTCTTGTTTTGTTGTGTTGTGATAATTTTGTTTTTACTTCTCTATATATACTTTAATATCACTTATTTTAATTCCGCTATAAAAACTAATCAAAGTTTTTTAAAACACTCTATTCGCCCCCCCCCCCTCTAGAATTAAGACAGATCTATCCCCTCACTTTCAATTGGTATTAGAGGGCAGTTCATTTGGTTTCACAGGCTAATACCTGAATTAAAAGATCCTTTGATAGATCTTAATACCTCTAGTGTCTCTCTTATATCATAGCACAGAATAAGGAATACTCAAGCACCAGACCTCTAGTATGCAATCTGGAAGGCAAGGATTAAATTATATATGAATTCAATTGCTGAAGATATCTATAATTATATTTTGACAGGTCCTCCACTTCCATAGGCTACTACTTCAAGCAAAAATGCAGTTCCACCACCTGAGTGGACTGATGCACAAAAGAAGGCAAAGATTGCTGATGCAAAGGCTATGAACATTATGGCACAAACAATGTCAGATGATATATTCTAGAAGGTGGTTGAGTGCTCTACAGCAAAAGCCATTTGGGACTCTCTAAACCAAATGGTTGCAGGATCAGCTGATGAGAGAAAGGACAGAAGATCTCATCTCATCTCTCAATATGAGAATTTCCAGAAAGATGAATCTGAGTCAGTGGCTGATATGTACAATAGACTCAGCTCAATTGTCAATGAGCTGAAGAATTTGGACAAGAATATCTCACTGATAGAGATTAATGACAAGATCCTTATGTGCTTCCCCAGCACATGAGATTCCAGGATCTGGCCAATCAAGGAGGCCAGAAGCTTGACTAAAATCTCCACTGAGTCATTAATGGAGGTAGCTGAGCAGAAGACTTCCTCTTCAGGAAGAAAGGAGCAAAGCATTGCCTTCAAAGCAATTTAAGGACCAGAAGCTTCACCTGCTAATGATGACCTCCTAGGTCTACTGGCCAAAATATTTTATAAGATGGCCAAAAAATACTTCAGGAGGAAGTCATCCAGACAAGATGACAAGCCAAGGTATGATAAAATTCCTACCGAGGAGATTGTCTGCTATAGTTGCAGAAACCTGGACACATTCTTCCTGAGTGTCCAGAGAATCAAAAGAAGGAGAAAAGAAGAGACAAGGATTCTAGAAAGCATTACAACAAGCCCTCTTACAACAAGCATAAGAGGAAGGACAAAGGGTTTATTGCTGAAACCTGGAGTGATATAGAAGAAGAATCTTCATCTTCCAGCTCCAATGAAGATGAAGAAGAAGCTAAATCAAAGGAAGTTTGCTTGATGACCATCAATGCTTTAGGCCATCTGTCAAAAGCTGAGCAATCTAAAGAAGAATCTAAATCTGAAGAGGATCAGGTAATATCATCATTTGATTTCAATTCAGAACATTTCAAAACTGAATTTAAATTGTTATGTAATGACTTAATAAAATCTGAGAAGGAAATCAAACTTCTAAGAGATAAGCTAATTGAACAACATAATCTATTATCTGAAAATACTAAATTAAAAGATGAATTAGCTCTAGCAACTGAACAAATCATTTCACTAAAAACTAAATTAACTGAGGCAAAGCAATTTGAAGAATCCCTTAATGGGAGAAGCATCAAATTGATGGACATCCCGAGCACAGTAAATGTCAGGCTCAATGGCAAGCTGGGCTTAGGTGCTTCATCAAGCCAACCTTATTTAATTCAGAAAAATATTCTCTCAACCCCCATAAAATTTATATCATAAATGGGAAAAGAAAAACTAGATGAGAATAATGAACAAGTTAAATTTAATCAGTAACCCAAGAAAAAGAGAAAGAACAAGAAAAACCTTAATCATAACAATGTTCAACAGATTTCATCGAACTCAGATCGACGAAATGTATACAGTTCGTCGAACTCAAGTCGACAAACTCTGAACGCAGATTTCTATTATAATTATTCTTCGAACAGCGATCGACGAAAACAATATGGTTCTGTTGGAACACCCTAATTTGGATTTGGGTCAGGATCACTATGTCTTTCAGTTTATTAGATTGACCCATCATGTATAGCTAAGGGTCATAGGTTGTGCTAAGTCAGAGGCTCTCAGAGATAGAAGAAATCAGCTAAGAGAAATCAGCCCAGAGAAATCAGTCAGAGAAATCAGCCTAAAGAAATCAGAACTCAACACTATGCTCAGGTCGACGATCGTCGAGCTCCAGTCGAAGATCGTCGAGCTCATCTCTGCAAGATCGTCGAGCTCATCTCTGCAAGATCGTCGAGCTCCGATCGAAGATCGTCGAGCTTAATCTTTGCTGAAATGTCGAGCTCCGGTCGACGCTTTATCTCAAGCTGCGATCGACGTTTTATCTAAAGCTCAGGTCGACGCTTTCCAAGCTCAACTATGCTGGAACGTCGAGCTCCGTTCGACGCTAACCTATGCTGGAACGTCGAGCTCCGGTCGACGTTCTCCGAACTCCGTTCGACGCTCACCTATGCTGGAACGTCGAGCTCCGGTCGACGTTCTCCGAACTCCGTTCGACGATTTCTGCCAGAACTTTGAATGCAAGTTTCCAGGCGGATTTTCAGGATATTCTTTGGTCCAATCAAAGCCAGCTGTCAATATTCAAATACAGCTTTATTACAGGACTATTACAGGAATGCTTTTATGAGTATTATAGCCGTTGGAGTATCTAAAAGGAAGCAGTAATTAATGCTGAATTCAAATGTCCGTTGCTCTTTATCAGAATATATACTCAGAGATTCAGTGGATCAAGATAGTGAAACAGAGAGAGAATACAGTGAAAATAAGATACAGGAATCAGAGTTTCAGGAAGAACTCAACATCACCTGTACAGCAAAGTGCTCTTTTCAGATCTACTGTTCCAGGAAGCCTGGAGAGACAACTACTCTACATCAGTCTGAAGACTTACTGGAAGATGATCATCAAGGCTTCATCATTTACTCTCCAAGACAACAAACATTTCAGCCATTGCTGAAATCATCATTTGCTGGAGCAGTCATCCACTGAAGGCCTATCACCCTGTGCAAAGCTTCCACTCCTGAACCTACTGCCAATCTCAGGGGGAGCTTTGACATCATCAATCCACTTGTGCTTCTCTCATTTGATTGAGAACAGAGAAGACACCTTCAACTCTTATTTTTCTTTTCCCGCTGTAAAAGGGTTCTTGAACTCCCTTCAAAAGTTCTGTTTGGTTCTGAGAGCCTTGTCAAAACTCAGTGGTGGCAAGACACCTGATCAAAAAATCTAGCTTTGGTTTTTGAGCACCTTATCAAAAGCTCATTGGTGTCAGGACACCTGATCAACTCATCCTGAGTGGATTCCTACCAAGGGTGGTAGAAGAGTGGACGTACCCAAGTTGTTGGGGAACCACTATAAAATTCTTGTGTCGTCTGGATTGCAATTTTTATTTCTTGTATTCTTGTTGTGTGTGTTTGCTCTAATCTCTAGGATAGATCTGACTTTCAGGTTCTTCATGCCGAGATCGACGATATTGGGGCACAGAGAATGAATATTTCCATTCTCTGAGCAGAGTTCGACGAACTCATCCCTATTCATTGAACTCAGATCGACGAACTTATCAGAATTCGTCGATCCCAGTTCAGCTTAACAGAAACTCTAATTATCTCAGAACATTTAATCAACCAAAAGAATTTGTTAACTCATTAACCCAATGGATAATTCCACCTAGGAAATTTCATCCTCTAGGATATAAGAACCAACCTGAATGCGCTTTCATTTCTAGTTTTAAGTTTGAAAAGAATTAGGGACTCAAGGTTACCTGGGTCAAGAACACCTAATCTATTTTTGTGCTGATAAAAGGCTATCCTACCATAGAGGAACATTGGTACCTAGATAGTTGATGTTCAAAGCACATGACAGGAAGCAAGGACAATTTAACAAACTACAAGTACAAGCTTGGTCCAAAGGTGATATTTGGTGACTCCAACTATGGCCAAACAGAAGGCTATGGGAATGTTAAAGTTGGAGCTCTCACATTTAGGAAGGTAGTATATGTAAATCGCCTCAAACATAACCTGATATCCATAAGCCAATTATGTGATGAAGGTTATCAGGTATCATTTAATCAAATTTCCTGCATTATTACTTATGTAAATAATAAAACTGTCTTAACTGGTCTTAGGCAAGGAAACATTTATGTAGTGAATTTCAAATCTGCTATGTCAGAAATTTGCCTATTCAATCAAATTAGTAATAATAATGAATTATGGCATAGAAGATTAGGACATGTTAATCTGAAAAATATTGTTAAACTCTAGGGACAACCTTGTTAGAGGATTGCCTTCTTGCCCATACAAGAAGGAAAGCCTTTGCAGGACTTGTCAATAAGGCAAGCAAACTAAAAAAAGCTTTAAATCTATTAATAAGAGTGATTCACCCAAGATTCTGTATTTGCTACACATGGATCTATTTGGACCCATTGCTGTACAGAGCTTGGGAGGGAAATTTTATACCTTAGTTATTATAGATGACTTCTCTAGATTCACTTGGGTGTTCTTCTTGAGAAACAAGCCAGATAACTTTAAAGTTCTTATGGATTTTCTTAAGAGCATAAAGATTGAGTATTCTACTCCAGTTGCATTGATCAGAAGTGATCATGGTACTGAGTTTGAATCTCTTCATATGCAAGAATTCTGTGAGATGGAAGGTATCAGGCATGTTTCTCTGTTCCTAGAACTCCTCAACAAAATTGGGTAGCAGAAAGGAAAAATAGAACCCTGACTGAAGCTGCTGGAACATTGCTTGCAAATGCTCACATGCCCTTATCCTTTTGGGCAGAGACTATAAGCACAACAAATTATGTCTTGAACAGAAGTTTGATAGATAAACTTAAGGGCAAGACTCCCTATGAATTACTCAAAGGGAAGTAATCTAAAATAAACTATTTTAGAATCGTTGGTTGTGTATGTTACATTCATAATAATAACAAGAAACACCTTAGAAAATTTGAGGCCAAAGCTGCAATGAGAATTTTTCTTGGACGTTCCCAAGTCACCAAGGCTTATAGGATATTTAATAAATCTACTTTGAAAATGGAAGAATCTTTTCATATTTCTTTTGATGAAGCTAACATGTTTTACAAGGAGAAGGATTCTTCTACCAGTAACTTATTGTAGGTACCCCAACTGTGTGAGAAATTGGATGATATGAACCTCACCAATGAGGCTGGATCACATCCTTCTCCACATATTGATGAAGATAGTGAATAAGAGGTCAGTGATATAATTGTTGAGCCTTCAACAGCAAATTTAATTCCACAAGAGGAATTATTTCCCAATGTTGTTGTTGAACCAACTCATCTAATTGATCTTATCACACTTAGAGATCACCCTGTATCTAAAGTTATTGGAGACATATCAGTTGGTGTGCAAACAAGGCATTAACTCAACCAAGATTTTATGCATGCTTGCTTCATATCTCAACTTGAGCCCCAATCCATAAAAGATGCTGAGCAAGATCCACACTGAATTATTGCAAAGCATGAGGAATTCAATCAGTTTGAGAGATACAGAGTTTAGGATTTAGTTCCTAGACCCAAAGACTTTCAAGTCATTGGAACTAAATGGGTATTCAGAAATAAATTGAATGCACAAGGAGCTATCATAAGGAATAAAGCAAGACTAGCAGCTCAAGGTTATAGACAGGAAGAATGAATTGATTATGATCAAACCTTTGCACCTGTTACAAGTCTTGGGGCTATCAGAATTTTTATTGCTTATGTAACCTATAAAAAGTTCAAAGTTTACCAAATGGATGTCAAGAGTGCTTTCTTGAATGGTGAACTCAAAGAGGAAGTATATGTTGAACAACCACCAGGTTTTATTTCTCCAACTCATCCCTCCTTTGTTTTCAAATTGCATAAAGCTTTCTATGATTTAAAGCAAGCTCCAGAAGATTGGTATGAGAACTTAGTCAGCTTTCTTTTAGAACATAAGTTCACTAGTGGCATTAGAGATAGAACTTTTTTTACTAGGCATCATAATAATAACATATTGTTAGTACAAATATATGTAGATGAAATCATTTTTGACTCCACTGATTCCAAACTATGCAAAAGGTTTTCTAATCTGATGCATTCTAAGTTTGAAATGAGTAGCATGGGTGAGCTTTCTTACTTTCTTAGTCTCCAAGTGAAGCAATCCCATGATGGCATTTTCATCTCCCAATCCAAATATGCTAAGGAATTAGTTAAAAGATTTGGGATGACTGATGCCTCAGCCAAGAAAACACTCATGGCTTCCAATGCTGTAATTGATTCTGATAAACATGACAAGCCAGTTGATCAGAAAACATATAGGGCTATTGTTGGACCCTTATTATATCTCACAGCTAGTAGGGCAGATATAATGTTTGTTACATGTCTTTGTGTTAGATTCCAAGTGAACTCTAAAGAATCTCACCATATTTTACTTAAAAGATTTTTGAGACATATAAAGGGTTGCCCAAATCTAGGACTCTTTTATCCAACTAAGTCAGAATTTGAATTAACTGGATTCTCAAATGCTGACTTTGCTGGATGTAGAGTTGACAGGAAAAACATATCAGGAGCATGCTAGTTCCTTGGTGATAGCCTTGTGTCTTTGTTTTGTAAGAAGCAGACATTTGTGTCCACTTCAACTGCAGAGGCTGAATATATTACAGCTAGCAGTTGTTGTTCACAAATATTGTGGATGCAAAACCATCTGGATTATGGTTTCAATCTAAATAATTCAACTATATTCTGTGATAGTAACAGTGCAATTTTCATTGCACAAAATCCAGTGCATCATAGTAGAACAAAGCATATAGAAATTAGACATCATTTCATTAGAGATTGTGTAGATAAAAACAAAATTAAACTTGTTTTTATCCCTACTAATTTACACAGAGTAGACATTTTCACTAAGCCTTTAGATGAGAAGAAACATCTATGTTTCCTAAATCAGCTAGGTATGATTGATGGAGAAGCATTAATTTGATTTTTGTCTGTGATCGAAGAATTGGTCACAGTTCGTCGAATGGAGATCGACTATCTGAGAACTCTTCTTGAGAAATTTCTTTGACCTGAGATCGACGAACTCTCTGTGTGAAGTTATTTTCGTCGAGCGGAGATCGACATCTTGCTTCAGAAAAGTTTTCACCAACCTGAGATGACAAAAAATTTTCCCCTCTTCAAACTGAGATCGACGATATTATCTCTTCATGAAATTTTTCGTCGACCTTAGAACGAAGATTTCTTTTTGTTTTCGCAGGATGGAGTTCGCTGCTTCATATTCTGAAAACCTTATAACTAGGTTTTCTTCGAGCTCTAGCCCGCGCTTTCTAGTTCTCTTGCACTTGATCTCTCTCTCTCTCTCTCATTTTTTTGCAAGAAAATAAATGGAGATTTCGGAGATTGCTCTTTCAAGCATGAAATATGATACTGGTTTCGACATCGACTTCGATTCTTTTAGTCATTCGGATCAGATCTTCACGGACATTCTGCAACTATTTGAAGATCAACAACTGAAGAAGTTTATGACCACAAGGATCAAACTGCCAGTGGCAGAGATCAGGGAGTGGGTCTATACTTCTTCTTCCCTAGATGCAGAGACAATGATAGGTTCAATCACAGGACAACAAGTTACCCTAACTCCTGTTATTTTATCTGAGGTTTTGGTTTTTTGAATGGAGAAGAGGACATTGATATAGAAAGTTTTGAATATTATTCTATTCTAATTAAAATGGGTCACTCTGAAGGAAACCCTAATAAGCTACTGAAAAAGAATTTATCTATTGAGTATAAATTCTTGGCAGATGTTGTTGGTAAGGTTTTGCTGGGCAAACACACAGCTCATGACTATATTAACAGGCACCAGTTTCTAGTAATGTGTGCTCTGGTTAATAAGAAATCGATTAATTGGGGTGTGCTATTTTTTGAATTGATTAAGAAAAAAATTCTAAGAAGGAAGTTTGTTTTGGGAGGATTTTGGGAATCTTCCTCCAGACCAAGGCTCCTGAACTATTGGTCTCTCGGACCATGTTCATCAATGCCTCCAAAATGCTAACTTCTGCCTTATTTGGTAGATGGAAGAAGACCATTCCTATGCCCTCCAGGGCCTCCTCTTCCAGGACTTTGGAGGACACCAGGGCAGTAATAGCAACTCCCCCACCACCATAAGAAGTTCTCCCTTCCATCAGAATTCCTTCACCTCCTAGATAATAACAACCATCTTCAATTATCCATCCTACTTCACCTCTTCCACCACCTCAATCTCCACTTCAAACTCATCTAAATGATATTCCATCCACTTCCTCTCAATCCCTTTTACCTCCTCACCTTAATGACATACAACTTCATTCATTTCTGTCATCCCCAACTTTTGATCTTTTACCATCCCCTTCATCATCTCCATCTGCATCTCCACCTCAGGATGAAGTCATGCCAGATTTCATTCCTCCCCTTCCTCCCTTTCATTCTTTTGTGTCTACTCAGACACCTACTGAGTTTATGAAATTGGATTGTTTATCCAGCTCCAACATCTTGGAGCTTATCACTCCAACCCTTAGGAATCTCATCACAGAGGCAATTGCACCTCTTGCTGCTTCCATCTCACCCCTTGCTGCCCATCTTGCTGCCTTCTCTATCCCTTCTTCATCCAGGGGCCTGGTTTCAGTACCCTCTAAATCCAGGTAGGGGGAGGTGTTCTGTGAAAAAGCTCTAGCTCCTCCACCAGCAGCAGTAGTAGTTCCAACACCAGGTTCAGTACTAGCCGTTGCAGCAGTAACAATTCTAGATATTATAATTTTGGTGATTATATTATCAATCCCACAATTGATTTATTTCATTTGTTAGATTCTTTTGATTATGTGCATATAAATTATTTACCAAGTTATGAACAACGGCACTCTAAGGCTATAGTTTTTTATACCTCACCCATAAGTCCTAAAGTTGTGAAGCAACTAAAGGCAATTTTTGCAATTCCCATGTTCATAGAGCCCTTAGTTGTTACAGAATTTGTAGAGCCAGTTTCTGCTCTTGAATCCATTGAGCCTTCAGCTGACTCCCCTATTGTGGCTGTTTGGGATGAAACTCCTATGCCAGACTTGGATGACATTATGTTTGTAGACATGGATGATTCTCCAGAAAAGCCAGCAGATTCAATTCCAGCAGATGCCATTCCTATCCCCAATTTATCTTCTGAGCCTCATGCTAAGAAATACATTTATGATGAGCAACTAAAAGAGATTGATGATCTATATGCTCATCCTGCTGAAACATCTGATGATGATGAGGATGATGATTCAGATGATCTCAGTTCCAAGAAAAGGAAATCTAAGAAGAGAAAGGCTCCTCCCAAGGCTGTTCCTAAGCAAAACCCTTCTGCTGACACACCATATTATATTCTGCACAATATAAAGCTCACTCAAGAATCTCCTAACTAGATGAGATATTCTAAAAACAAGTTAAAGGAAAGTAAGAAAAAGAAAAGATACAATTCCCCACCTAGGCAGACCTGGAGAGGACCTCCTCCTCCTCCTCCTGCTGTAGGTGCATCAGGAAATGTTTTTAAGACTCAAAAACCAGCCTTAAGTATCTCTCAGTCTCCAAGGCCAGCCTCCCATCAGTCTTCCAGATCAGCTGGGAAGTATAGTCAATGCAGACCTCCAAGGTCTTATTATTCCGGCCAACCTCAGCAGTCTTTCTCTCAATCCAACTTCCAACAGCAATCCATTCTACTCAAAAATCATCTGCAAAAGTCTTCTCAGGATGCTCCTAAATCTAATCTAGAGAGACCTCTCTCTCTAATCTATGAACCTGAATTAGATCCTAATTTCAGGATGGCTAGATTCTAAGAGCTTATTGGTTTATCTCAAATTAACAGAGCCGGAGAAAAAGGAGCAGATCCATCTAAATTGACTATAATATCTATCTATAGACAAAAGGATTTTGATCAATTTCAGGTAAACAGAAATTCATTTGATCCTAATGAATACATGTAGATCCATCCTGAAGCTATAATGCCCAAAGCTGCATCTGTGATAGTTCTTGGAGTTCAAGACCTGAAGATGTCTTAAAAAGAAGCGGAAAATCCAAACAGGACAATTGTTTTTGCTAAGTCATCTTATGTTCCTCCCTCTGATAGCTCTTAAGTTTTTTTGTCTTGCTATTTTTTTGTGATTTATATGTGTAATGAACTTTACCATATCATATCTGCTGAATAGTTTAAATTCTGTCAGATATTTATATTGCTCTGTGCATTTATGCTTTTCTATTTTGTTTAGTGACCTCACCCAAATAGGGGGAGATTGTTGGATCCCTAGATTGGATTTGGGCTAGGTTCATTATTATATTATTGACCCACCATGTATAGCCCAGGGTCAATTTGTTAGTTCTAAGGTCTAGGTCAGTCTGACTAGGTTATACATCTTTGATCCATACCTCAGAAGATTTCAGAGATTCAAACTTAAAAGAAATGCAGTTTTAGAGAGTTCAGAGAATCAGTTTGAAGTTTTTCAAACTCAGCTCGACTATCGTCGATTGAAGATCGACGAACTCAGAGTTTCAACTCTGAGCTAAGCTCGACGATATCTGAGCTCAGGTCGATGATTTTTCTTCTTCTACTCAGATTCTTTGGTCGACGAAAGTCTATCTCAGGTCGACGAACTTGGAGCTCAGCATTGACGGATACTTTCTAGATAAATTATCTCTAAGCTCAGCTCGACAAAGAAGATTTCTCAGCTCAACGAACTTGGAGTTCAGGTCGACGAAATCTTTTCTGAGTTCGACTAATTCTGATCAGAGCCAGTTTATTGTTTTCTCTCTCAGTTTGAATTCTAATTATATTAGTCTAAGGCAATAATTCTCTGAATAATTAATGCTTATATTCTCAAGAATATAGTCATTCCAAGGCAGCATTAATTATGGATTTCATAGAGTTAATTACTTTCTTATTTACTGGGACAGTTGAGAAAACTCATTAAAGACAATTTGCAGCCGTTTCAACCCCCAGATTCTGAGTTGTAATTCAAGGATTCTATTAAACATTCAAAGGCTGATTACTGCCCATAATATAAAAATGGTTTCTCCTCCCTCTCAAAAGATATACACGAGATATAGTGATAGAGAAAAAAAGTATACAGAGAATAACAGATATACAGAATACATTCTCTGTGCGAAATATTGCTAGTGTGCTTACAGGAAATTGAAGAAGAAGAACAACAAAAAGATCATTAGTCTTCTTCAGTTTCTGGCTTCAGGATTCTTCAGAGATAAACAACATTCATCTGTCTAAAAGCTTCCTGAAGAAACATCAAGCTAATTGAGCAAAGCTTCCTTCTTTCCTGAACCATTCAATATCTCAGGGGGAGCTTTGACAATAGCAATCCACTTGTCTTCTCAAGTTGTTTGAGAAAGAGAAGACACCATCACTTTCTTTACCTCACAGTAAAAAGGGTTTTTAACTCCCTTCAAAAGTTATCACCTAGTAGTCAAGTCTTCTTAATAAAAGACTTGTGTTGGTTTTTGGGCACCTGATCAAAAGCCTAAAGGATTGTGAGATCTCCTTTGAAATAAATCTTATGGTGACAGGGCACCTGAGCAAAAACCTATGGTGGCAGGGCAACTGATCAAAAACCTGTTAGTGGATTCCTATCAGGGTGGTAGAAGAGTGGATGTACCTAGTTTTGGGGAACCACTATAATTTCCTTGTGTCGTCTGGTTGTTCTATTTCTAGTTTTGATGTGCTGTGATAATTTTGTTTTTATTTCTCTATATATACTTTAATATCACTTATTTTAATTCCGCTATAAAAACTATTCAAAGTTTTTAAAACACTCTATTCACCCCCCCTAGAGTTAAGACAGATCTATCCCCTCACTTTCACTGACGATGTCGCGCATTGTAATATTTGGCATGTTCTCTCTGGGACTCCAACATCCTATCCCGAATCAGCCGTATCTGAGCATCTGTGTCCTCCACAAATTTCGAGTTGAGCGCCTTTGGGTCCTCATCCTAAAACTAGGATAATAAAGTCCTGCATCTCCGTCCATATAAAGCCTCATAGGGGGTCATGCCTATGCTAGACTGATAACTGTTGTTATAAGAAAACTCGACAGGCGGCAACAGTCTCTCCTACGGCTCCCCACGATCTAAGATATATAGGCATAAGAGATCCTCCAACATCTGATTTGTACGCTCCGTCTGCCCATCCGTCTGGGGGTGGAATGTGGTGCTGAAAGTCAATTGGGATCCCAAGTAAGCCTAAACTGCTCTCCACTCCTTAGACATAAACCGTCCATCACGATCTGATACGATCATTCTTGGTACACCATGATAACGGACAAACTGCTCCACAAATATCTGTACTAGTATTTCTACCAGAGTGTGCTTCCTGACCGGGATTAATCAGAAAACCTTCATCAGTCTGTCAACGATCACCCAGATGGAATCGTTTCCTTCATAGGAGCGAGGCAGTTCGTGTATGAAGTCCATCGTGATATCATCAAACTTCCACTCTAGCTCCGGTAGTGACTGAAGTAATCCTGTCGAGCTCTTGCATTCAACCTTCACAAGCTGGCAAGTCTCGCAATGATTCACAAAGTAGATGATCTCCTTCTTCATGCATGGCCAGTACATGGTCCTCTTCAGATCGGCTATCATCTTCGTGATGCCCGGGTGCACCGAGTATCTACTAGTGTGCGCTTCAGTCAAGATATACTCTTGTATTCGACCTCCTGCTGGTATATATACTCTGCCTTTGAAGCACACTAGGATATCCTTCAACACATAATCTCCAGTTGTGCCAGCCTCCAAAGCCTTGAATATTGGCTTTAGTTTAGTGTCCAGCCTCTGCCCGTCTCTAATGCGATCTCATATGTCACAGGTAATGCTCATCGACGCTAGATACTCCTCATATCGTTTGGGATCTGCCTTCGACACTAAGGTTATCTGCATATCTTCCAACCTCCGAACCAACTCCATGGCCATCATCTTGGGTCCAGCTCCTACTGTGGTAGCTCTCCTGCTAAAAGCATCTGTTACCACGTTCGCCTTTCCTGGGTGATAATGCATCGTGTACTGATAATCAGAGAGGAACTCCACTCATCGCCTCTAGCGCATGTTCAACTCCTTCTGCGTGTCCACGTACTTAAGATTTTTGTGATCGGAGAAGATATCACAGTGTACTCCATAGAGATAAAGCCGCCAAATTTTCAACGCAAAAATTACCGCCCCCATCTCCAAATCATGTACCGGGTAATTTTGCTCGTGCTTCTTCAGCTGGCGGGAAGCATAGGCTTTCACATGTTCGTGCTACATCACGATGGAACCCATTCCCTAATAGGATGTGTCGATGTAGACTTGGAATCCTTCCATCCCATAGGGGAGGGCAAGGATGGGGGCTGAGGTAAGCTGACCCTTCAGTTACTAGAAGGCAGACTCGCATTGTGGCATCCACACAAAAGGCATATCCTTCTTCGTTATGGATGTAAGAGGGAGGGGAATCCGGGAGACTCCTTTTACGAACTTCCGGTAGTACTCGACAAGTCCTAGGAAACTCTGTATGTCGGATGCCGTCTTAAGTGACAGCCAGTCTCGCACTACTTGGATCTTTATCGGGTCCACTGCTAACCCTACCCTGCTCATAATATGACCCAGAAAAGCCACCTCCTTCAACCAGAACTGACATTTGCTGAACTTTGCATACAAACTGTTCTCCCGGAGTTTCTCCAAGGTCAGTGCCAAGTGTCTTGCATGCTCCTCCTCCGTCATCGAGTAAATGAGGATGATGTCTATAAATATAATGACAAAGACATCGAGATAGGCCTCTAACACTTGGTTCATCAATCTCATGAATGTCGAAGGATAATTCGTGAGGCTGAACAGCATTACGGTGAATTCAAAAAGGCTATACCGGCTACTGAATGCGGTCTTCGGGATGTCCTCCTCCTGGATCTAAAGCTAATAATACCCCGACCTAAAGTCTAGATTCAAGAACCAGTGGGCTCCCTCTAGCTGATCAAAGAGATCGTCAATTCTCGGTAAGGGATACGTATTCTGTACTGTCAGCCTGTTCAGTCCTCTGTAGTCAATGCACAGTCAGAGAGTCTCATCTTTCTTCTTTACAAACAATACAGGGGCTCCCCACAGCGAGGAGCTTGGTCTGACAAACCCAACTTCGACCAAGTTCTACAGCTAGCTCCGAAATTCCACTAGTTCCTTTGGGGCCATCCGATATGGAGCCCTAGATACTGGCTTAGCTCCCGGCACTAGCTGGATCTGGAAGTCCTTCTCACGGTGCGGTGGCAGCCCTAACAACTTCTCTGGGAAGACATTAGCAAAATCTCGTACCACTAGAATGTTGGAGATAGAAGTCTCTTCCTCGATCATCTCGAACCACACATGATAATCCTCATCTCACTACAGGTGGGCCTTGACAACCTGGATAGAAGAAAGCAGACAGTGGGAGACTGGGGTAGTACCTTTGAAGGTCGCGTAGGTGTCGTCATATCTCAGCACAACCTTCCTTGTCGGGCAATTAATCTGTGCATGGTTCCAGGTGAGCCATGTAATTCCCAAGACAAGATCAAAGTCCGACATCTTCAAAATCATTGTCGGAGCCTCGAATGTTAGGCCATCGATGGTCACCTCTAGAAGGAATTTTGCAGTAGATAGGATCTTTGTCCCATTGGGAAGATGCACCCTCCTGGTGACCACCGTAAAATGTTGGTCCTGGTCCAAGTCCTTGACAAAATCCTCCGCTACGAAGTTGTGAGATGCTCTCGTGTCGAATAAGGTATGGGTCGGCTTGCCACATACCGTTACTATTCCTGAATTTGTTAAATAATATTAGGTGGTTAGTTGTATAGTTTCCTTTCTTAGTTCTACCAGTTTAATACAAGTTCAATTATTTAGGGGAAAAGAAGGTTAGGAATTTAAATTATTAGGTTACCTACAATAACCCAATCCTGGTATCGAGGTTGAGCGAGATCCAAAGCATAAATCTGATCTCTATCTGGCCTACAGTCGCCGCCTTTGGCTCTACGCCCTCGACCACGTCCCTGACCCCTGAGCTATTGAGCAGGTGGAGCAGCCTGAGGTGCTGTTAGTGGCGTTTATCTTCTGGGGCAGTTAATCTGAATGTTTCCATACTGGTGGCAGTGGTAGCACACTGGCAGGGTAGGTGCCCCATCCTCTAGCCTTGTCATCTCTTGCATCTATAATGGCTGAGGAGTCAATACTTCTAGATCCCTCTGCTCCTGTATATGCTTCGGGAGAGGTTGATCTCCATTTCTCTGATCCCTCTGTTGTTCCATCCTGCCACTAATAATCGTGTCGTTTGCCTGTCTTTTTCCCCTGCCTCGAACCGTGATCTGGTCTTCCTCCAACTTCTTTGACATCTACAGGATCCGGGCTAGGCTACCGTTCGAAACAAAAAGGAGTGTTTTTCTCAAGTCATCCCAAAGTCCCTTGTAGAACCTCTTCATGTAGCCAACATCATCCAACTGATATGAATCCGCAAGCGAGCTAGGGGAGTAAACTCTCGTTAGTACTCCAAAATTGACCTGCTTCCCTACCTTAACTGAAGGAATCTGTCCTCTAGATCATCTCTCGCAGACTGTGGCACAAAGTGCTCCAAGAACGTTGTCTTGAACTCATCCTAAGTGACATCCGCACCCTCGAGTCCTACGTAGGTGGTGTCTAGAAGAGACTTCCACCATCGCTTGGCATGCGACTCCAAACATGAAACTGCTAAGGATACCGCCATATTAGTCGGGCATCGTATCCCGGCCAACATCTCGTGGATGATGTCCAACCATTCCTCTGTCCATACAGCTAACTCCGTCCCCAAGTATGATGGAGGGGAGAGACCCTGGAAGACACTCAGCCAATTTGCCCCGGGATTTGGTTGGGGAGTTGGAGCCTGTTGAGTCCTAAAAGCCTCCAAGATGGTCATCAGTGTCTGCCCCATCTCCAATTGCTAGAACAGAGTAAGATCTGGCAGGGGTGGGACACCATTCTGAACCATAAGTGTTCCATATTCAAAGGCCAAGATTTGTTATAAGCATCAAAGGTAAGATTCCCTTATAATGTGGTTACTTAAATCTTAGTTAAGATTGGACTGTTGTATGAGATTCCCTATAAGGTCACACTTAACACCACAACCTCCAAGATTGGACTGTTATGTATGACATGGAATGTTATGCATGCTAAATGATGAATTCCACACAAGTGCAACACACCCACCCGACTCTATGCGCATAGACCTTTAGTTCCCCCATTTGGAGTTAGCTAAACTCTCAGGTACCTCTCGTAGTGGCAAACAGAGGCAGTGGGTTGGGCCTCCCCACTCCTAGGTCGGTATTCACACTACCCAGCCTAGACCCTGCGTACTACTCGATACAATCACAGTTAAGTGCTACGGAGTCTCTTGTACTAATGCTGGCAAAACCACCAGTCTTTTATGTCTAAGTGAACACTTACACTTGCTGAGTCAACGTATCACCGTCAGTGTGAACGACCGTCCATTAACGTGGACCCACAACTTTAATGCACATGCACTTATGCTAAAAAAAAGTTCCTGAGTCGTCGGCTCTCCAAACTTAACACCATCTTTCTATCAAACACTAAGCCCACTGATCGTGAATCTATACCATCTATCCTCCCGAATGACGGAGTGAGTGTTCGTATTGGTGGTTATTTAAAGGTTACTCTTTTAATCAACTTATTCTTATAGTTTAGGGTTAACCTTGGACTGCCCAGGGCATTCCCAATTAAGGGCTCTCGAGGGCACTAGGAAGTACAATGGGCTGAAGCCCAAATCTCTCTTTCTCAAGACACTTACTTTTATCAGTATCTAGTTATCACTGAACCCTTTTTCCCATGTTGCCTTTTTAATTAATCCGAAGTGGATTTATATTTCCCAGGAGAAGACGGTACTCCGTTGACCCCGAGCACAACCCCATCACCATGCTACCCAGACTACTTAGGATTTAACCCTAAGGGTGACCTTATCAAGACTCCACCCATCCTGGTACACCCACTATATCACCACCCATGCATTGCCTACAGTTCTATCTTGAATGCTTGAATTTTACTACATGTAGACCAAGTGACCTAACATAAATGTATGAAAGTAAATACTCCAGATTACTTTGCCTACAACCTTATAATTATTACTGGGGGTCTATCATGACTTGTTGAGTCCAAAAACAGAACTTGGTATTTCCTAATTAAATCTGTCTTTAAATAATTTTCCCTAAATCATGAATCCCTATGATTTGAACATGAAGTATAAAATTTTGACAAGAAATGATTCCACCAAAACTTCCAGAGATTCATATTGACTAAGTAATAACAATGTACGAGTTTCATAATTTCCAGAAATGATTTATATCCAAAACCAAAATATAAATTTTTTGATGAGAATAATAATTAACAAAGAAGCTACAAGATTTATTCATTCGGAAATTATGATAAAATTACCATAAATCAAATATGATTAGAAAGTATCACTGCCCAAATTTCATCATCATTAAATTTTGTTTTGCCACATAAATAAATTAATGAATATATCATCACATAAGGCACTTTGTAAAGAAACCCCTAATTATTCTCTTCTAAAAATTACAATAAAATTAATAGGGCATATTTGTGGTCTAAAAAATTTACTGACCAAATTTCATAATTTTCTAGAGCTTAGTTTATTCTGAAACAAATTATTTACCTAGTTATCAATTTCTAGAATTACAAAGGAGGTAAAAAAAATTCATCATCCAAAAATTGTAATAAAAATTACAGACATAAATAACATCACTATAGGTCCCTCATAAAGTTTCATGATCATTTCATGTTTTTATGACATGTGTTGAACACTTAATAACAAAGTTCATATCCTAACTATTATGTGATTGGTGGGGGAAATCTACTCCTAAAATCTCAATTAAATTATCCAAGGTGTTTCCCCCACCCAATGAATCTATCTACGGAGTCTTGAGCCAAGACTTGAAGGTTTGACTCTATTTCCATCTTTAACCCTAACAAGCAACCCTAAGGTTTGAACTAGGGTTTCATGGTATTTCAAGCCTAAAAACTTCTAAAACTACCCCAAGGTATGTTTCATGTAATAGTATGTCATAGACCAAGGTCTCACCTTGTTTAGTTGAAGGGTTGATCGCCCAACCATTCTAAGTGCACTATTGAATAACTAGGCTTATTACCTTTAACTGTAAAAATTTACTCATCAAGTTACCCCATTAAATCAACTCCAAATAGGGTGATTTTTTTCTTGGCCTTATAATATCCCCTCTAGTCACCTACCAGAGTTTGAGAAAATTTTGAGGTCCATTGACAATATTTTAATTACATACATGATTTATTAAATTATTACAAAAACTATAGAAAAATCAACTCCAAAAATTCTGACTTTTAGATATGTTGTGTACCATGGCCAAACCATCCTATGTTCAAAATTTCAGCCCATTTGACTGAGTGGTTCACTGGGGGCACCTATTTCAATTTCTAATTAACCCTTGGATACCTTGCACCAAAAAGTGTGTTGAGGGAAACCTAGTGGTCCAAAAAGGTTGATTTTAATTTTGTAATAAACTAGACTCCAAGGGCTAGGTTGTATTTTAGACATATTTACAGAAAATGCCTTTAGGTATTTTTAAAAATTAAGGCAAAGTGAATGAAATAATTTAATGTGACATAATTGATTTTTAATATATACAATATTTAATTTGGCTTGCGCTTATCGATCAAGCCGATCTGAAGGTTCCTGGTCATCGTTCCCGATGAGCCAACAGCCTGGATTGATCCTTCCTGGAGCTTTTCAAGCCCCAATTCCTGGCCACCCGGCTACCTCTCTGGCCAGCTACCGGCACCACCACCTTCGTCAATGTGGTGGTTATCTCCTGGTGGCGGCACGGCCTCCTGAGGGGCCATTTCTTGCGAATTCGATAGGTTATATTTTCACAAAAAACACGTGTTTTCTCCTCACTGATTGGGTTAATTTGAACAAGATTTCTCCCCCGCTTGATCTACAGATCTAGCACAGAGAAGAAGGAAGAGGATTAGACCTGCATGCGGGCTTAGCGGCGGGTGTGGTGGTGATGTGCCATGGTCGGCGATCTCAAGCTTCCTCCTTGTCGAATTCTCTATTCTCCTCCTAAACTAGTGATGTAATCGTCCATTTTGATTGCTTGGAAGCTTTTAAAGCTGATGGAGGGGTCGTTTAGGGGAGTGGGAGAGGCTACACTTGATTAGCCATTAATCGCCATGAAGGGGAGTGTTCGGCCATGGTGAATTGGTGCCCCTTCATGTGGTGGGCTGGCTAGAATTGATGGCAACTCTTCCCAAAGGTTAGGGGAGATGAATGGTGGCTTAGGGAAGGGGAGGCGAAGAGCCCCTTTGCATTTCATCATTAACTCCCCACTTTCACTCTCCTCCCTTAAATAAAAAATCCACCTTCTCTCTCCTAGTCATCACCTACAGAAATTGAGTTGCTCTTTAGGTAAGTTCCACTTACTAAAGCTAGTGGGCCATCACATTTGGGCCTAGCCCAATTGGTTTGGAGTTGGGCCTAGTTTCCCTCCCCATTTGAGCTTGGTTTGACCAAAGTTTACTTGGAGGGTTTGACTTGGTAAACCAATAGGTTGACTGGTCAACTAGCTGTCTTGAGTCCCTTGTCACCACCCAAGTCCATTTGTGGCTTGGTGTAACCAATTTAGTTCAAGTTAGGGCACTTTGACCTAACTAGGGTTAAGATTGACCCTAATTAGCTTGACCCCTTAGGTTGACCCCAAATGGTTTATATGGGTTTTAGAGGGTCCCTATGGGGTTGAGAATGACATGGTGGGGTCAAGTGGTCATGTTGGGAGTCATTTGCCAAACCCTAGCTTAGGTTTCAAGGAATTACTATTTGCAGACCAAGGTGTTTTCACCTATTTTTCTTAGGCACCCATGGTCCTCATTGTCTTCTTAAAGCTTTGTCATGACCTAGTCATGACAAAAGTACTCCTAAGGGTCTTGTTATTTGTGGGATGTTATATTGATAGTGGTGGAGAGCTCGCATTCAGGGAGCTAAGCAGACTTCTTTTGACGCTCTGAGACTGGAGCTGAGAGTGCTTGAGGCTGGTTGGCGAACAATGATTGTTGAGCATGCACCGAACATTGAACGTGATGCACACAGAATACTGACAATGGAATCTTCGAAACACTTTGCACGTAAAATAATTTTGCCTTTTAAGGATCTTCGGAGCACTTTGCATGTAGGAGAATGTGGCCTTTTAAGGTTCTTCAGGGTGCTCGAAGATCTTCGAAGGGGGGAGGTTGGAAGGATAGAAGGAGAAAAGTGAAAGGTGAGAATGGAAAAGGGTTTAGGATCTTATTTATATGTCACAAGGGTGGTTATTGTAGTTACGCGATTATCCGCAAACTATAACCATACAAATTACTACCTATAACCATATTTAATATAGTTTGAATCGAGTATTATTTAAAAAAATTTACCATGCGAAGACCGACATTATTTCAGATATTTGCACTCACCCATATTTGGTGGTTAGGTCGGTGGTTACGGGGGTGGTACACATAATTCGGACGGAGGAGATCGCATTGGGACGATAAGACGGTGATTGAATTGGTCGTCGGAAAAAGGGGGCCAACGGGGGGAGGCCGACCGGCAGAGGTCATCCGGGCAGGCGGCCAAGGAGTCCGACCGGACGGAGGTCATAGCGGGGGCAGGCTGAGGGCATCCGCGTCCACAGGGACGCTGCCAGGAGGCGAGATGGAGGCAAGTCGCAGGCCTATATAACCGTAGGGGTACAGTTGCAAGGCAAGGTGGTGGTCGACCTTATATCTATCTTCGAACCTCCACAGCCGTGAGGCACGACTGTAGCCGGCCTCGTAGCTGACTGCAGGCCTTTGTGTTCGCGGGTTGTAGTCGCGAGGCATGGTGGCGGACGATGTGACACAACGGCGGCCGACATGGAACGGCGGTGGCCAGCCATGAGGCCGGCAGTGGGCCTCTGCATACGCTAGGCACTACCGCGAGGCACTACGGTGGATAGCCTTTTGACCACCCGTGGGCCTTCGTGGTAGCGGGGGTGCGTCCATAGGGGAAGGAGACAGTGACGATCATCCTCACGATCGTAAGGGAAGGCAGCAGTGCCGACAAACCTCATAGCCGGTCGTGGGCTTACCGTCGTGAGGCATGACAGCAGTTGTAGTTGAGGGAATGCATGTGCGGATTGCCCTCAGATCAGGTGTGTGGATTGGGTGCAAGGAGATTTCTCCCATAACCCATCACTAAGTAAGTGGGGGTGATGAAATTCCGGCTAATTATAGCCCGGAATTCCTATAAATTTTGGGAGGCCCCATCATTTGCCACTCAAAGTCCTCAGTGTTCGGAGACTAAGCGAGAGAAGTGCGGGGCTTTATGTATGAGATTGGATTGTGGCGGTCATAGCGGAGGCAAATAAAGGGCGCCAAGAGAAGCAGGCAGAAGCGCTAGAGGGGCCAAGTTGAGGTGTGAAAGGAGAATGACGCGGATCCCGAGTACGGGTATGGGGGTGCGCACGGGCACTTGTGTATGGGGCATGCATGTAGGGTACGCTATCTTTGGAAGGTGCTTCCTAAATGTTTTCATCGAGTAAAGGTACATGAACAAAAGTTTATACTAGTGCTGGGTTCACCAAGCCTCATGAGTTGGCGAACCCCCACTTCAGTATTTCCCTAGTCGTGTAGGAGATGTGTTTACTACTATGTGTACTTCCCATCAATCCAGAGCATATCGATTTTGTTCCCTTGGATCGTGAGAAGAAGAGGAAAATGGTGCTTAAGTGTGGCGTCTTGGATCCTGAGTCTCGACCTTCTACTTGATAGAGGGTGTCCTGATAGGGCAACCCCTTGCAGTCCTAGAGTTGATGGGGCAGCTATTGATCCTGATCTTAAAGTCCTGGACTCTTCTACCCCCAGGTACCTCCCGAGGGGACTCACATGTCACTGGTCGTGAAGGTGAAGTACGTGTTATCCTCCCTTGCGTCGATGAACAATGAAGTAAATACAGTTTTTTTCTTTGATTCTCTTGTTATCTTGGATTGAGTATGACTTGTTCTCTTTGTTGTAGATCGGTGTCCAGGCTAGCATTTCTCTTGCGTGGAATGACCAATATATGAGACTGAAGGAAGGATTCTTGGAGCTTCAAGAGGAGCTTCGGGGACTGAAGAGCTCCCTTTCTAACTTGAGGGGAAGACAGGATCGAGATATATCTTACTTCCGACAGATTGAGTATGAGCAGTGAGCAAAGCTGGAGCTGTCCTGGAGGGAGCTTCGGGCGGAGAAGGCTTCTGCGGAGAATATTATGGGGTTACTGGCGAGCGCGCGGGGAGACACAACTCGCTTGGATACTAAGTTGGGGGGCTCGTAGGCTGAAGTAGAACGCCTTTCCTCATAGAAGCGACTTGCTGAGCTGAAAGTTGCAGGAGTTTCTGAGTATAGGGACTCTCTTAACTGCATGCGGGAACACTGCCTACTTTCTATGAAGATCTGTGAGGAGGTCTGGAAGTAGAAGGTGGAGCCCTAGTTGGAGTACGTATAAGAGGTAGCCCTCAGGTAAGGGGTGATGAATACTCTCTGGATGGTGGTCGGAAGCTCGAGTGTGACGTATCGGTCCTGAGCTTTGAAGACCTTTTTGAGGATGAGAGTTCTGATTTTGATGTGGATGTTATTGACAAGGAGTAACTCCTCTATGATTGTATCTTTATAAATGTATATTTTATAGTACGATTTTTCCATTTCGTAGAGTATTTGTATCTTGTATACTTGCACTATGTAGCAGCTTTGGATATTATTTGTCATGCTTTGGATGCCTTTTATGTATTTCATCTTTGCTCAGATCAGATATCGTCTTGGCGTAGAGCATTGTTTTTTTGATGATTGAGCTTGTGTGGTGTTGGCGCCATTGCATTTCACAACTATTGTTTGTTTTTAGATGTTTGTGGTTAGAGGACGAGACCCAGACGATGTCATAACCTATTACCATGGAGAAGGGCAGAAGCTTCAATCTGTGCAAAAAGAGGTCAGAGCATCGAGTTGGGGGTGTCATCGATTGGTTGGTAGTAAAAGGATAAGACCCAGATGAAATTATAACCAACTACAAGGGAGAAGGGCAAAGACTTCTAGCCGGTTAGTGGGAGGTTAAGACAACCGAGCTGGGAATGTCGTTGATTACGGTGGTTGAGGGTGGACCTTCGAACCTTGACAACCGCGAGGGGGGCAGACCCTGATGGCATCGTGACCTACTGTGGGGGAGAAGGGAAAACTGAAAGTCTTTATTTCAAGGATAGTTAAATCACCTAAAGGGGGTGAATAGGTTTCTTTATCCTTAGTGAGTATCTTTTCTTATCTTTTAGTTTGTTGCTTTAGTGGTTGGTTAATTTCTGCTTTCAAGATGAGCTACCTGCACAAAGAAAACCAACACAAAAGAGTACACAAAGATTTATAGTGGTTCCCCAATCTTTGGGTACATCCACTCTCCTCCCACGTTGCCAACTTCCTATTAGTCAAGGCCAAACTCCTCCAAAATGCTCCTTAGAGCTAATATCTCAGTCCCACAGTCTTACAGTCAGGTTCTCTTCATAACCCTACCTCAGAGCATTGTAGTGCTCCTACAGCTTAGTGGTCCTCAAACCACCTACCTCAGCCTTATCTCTAAGGCCTACAGCTCAGGCTTTTCAGCCCTATAAATTCAGGCACAAGGCCCTACTCTCAGAGTGCTGCAATACTCCTATAGCTCAGTACCCTTCCAGGTACCTACCTCAGTGTCCTTCTAGGTACCTATAGCTCAGTGACAAACTTGTCACCTACCTCAGGCCAAAAGGCCCAACAGCTCAGATCCAAAAGGATCCTACAAGATGAAAATGGGTTGATGAGGTTCTTGATTGAACACAAGAGGAATTCCTCTGTGACAATAAACCTTGGGTGAGTTAAACTCAGCCCCCTACTATGACACCAGGAAAGTTTTCCTGTGTCAACTTTACTGGACTAAATACACCTTAGCCCCAACTACTTCACAGCAACAAGTTTATCCACTTGAGTTGGAAGAGACTTGCAGAATACTATTCTGCCTCTTTCAGAACTGAACCAAAGGTTCATCTCTCTCTTCTTCACAGTAACAATGATGTAGAAGCTTTGGCTTATGCTGGAAGCAACTTGCAGATCAGCTTTTCTTCTCCTCTCTGAACAAAGCTAACTGCTCAACTATATCTTCTTCTTCACAGCTTTTCAAGATAATGTTCTTTAGAATGTATTGGCTGGATCTGTGAAGCTCCTACAGCAAGGGTTGGCCCTTGCTGCTATCTCTTTCTCAGAGAATCACCCTGAGCTTGTTAGTTGATGCATATGAAGATGGCACCATCAATCTTGTCATTGAAGATGTTTATCTCAACAGCTATCTTGCTCTTTATCTTGCTGACTTGAGCTTACAGTCCTTCAGCTCCACAACAATGGAGGAGTAGAAGAACTTCGGTAAAAGTACTTTTTCTATAAAGAGCATTTCCTTTTATTTATTGAAACCCAACGGTTCTTTTAGTAGTGGGCCCCACACTTTTAATGTTGGTTGCATTTTTGCTTTAATGCCAACTATCGTACAGTAGGTCTGCGGCGACATTTGTCGCGTATTGTAGCCATCCCGCCACTTATTTAAAATATGTTGATATGTTGACTTACTGACGTCACCAGCTGTGGACTTAGCTAAAAATCAAGCAACATTAGCATAGACGTTAAGTGAGTAAGCATAAATCAATGCCAAAACACTTAGACAGATTTACTGTCTCTTGGCGTTGAGTGAGTAACCTTCACTCAATGCCAAACTACTTAGAATATAAATCTGTTTCTAGGCGTTGAGTGATTCAACTTCACTCAATGCCAACTTGCATTATAAGCCTTCTGCTGCTTGGTGTTGAGTGAGTAAGCATCACTCAACGTCAAGCTCCTTAGACAAAATTCTTTCTACACAAGGTGTTGACAGTGTTGAGTGAGCAACCTCCACTCAACACTTTTTGCCTTAACCAAATTTCTGCCTCTGCAGCATCTTAGGCGTTGAGAGCATTGAGTGAGCATGCCTCACTCAACACTTTTTACCTTAACCATATTGAAAGTCCATCTAGTGTCAACTACTTACACCTATGGGGGGATAGGTGTCTTTGCAGAGTATTTGCGGAATTAAGATTTTACCTGCACAAGAAAACAAAACAACACAGCACAAAAAATACACAAGCAATTTATAGTGGTTCCCCGATTTGGGTACGTCCACTTTCCCCCTTCGACCTATCTCCCAACAAGGGACGACTCGGTCACTTCACCAACAGGATTGAAATCCAATCCTTGCACTAACGGAAGGAACCCTTCCACACGTAGGAGTCAACACTCCCACAGCACGGGTTGCACCCAACCCTACAACTAGAGACCAAACAGTCCTTTACAAAGAATTGAAAATAGCTTGTAAGAAATACAAACAACGTATGGAGACTAAGGTGTCCCTCTTCGTTCGACGACGTGTTCTTGAAGTCAACGAAGAGTCCACAACCCTAGATCTCACTTGGAGAGAATCTCCCCGAGACCGGCGACGGCGACGAGCGACGGCGAGGCTCTCGGTGTTGGCGGCGGCAACTGACAACAGCAGCAAAGCACTGGAGATCCAATCTTCTTAGCGAAGTCGGCAAGGTCTACCAACGGTCACACGAGGATCAATCGTCTCGATCGATTCGGATGGGGAAAGATTTCCCTATCTCAAATCAAGAGACAAAAGATCTCTGGATAGACACGTGAGACGCTGTGCAGGACTTGGCTTCTATCACCGAGGATCTGGAGGAGATCGAGATCTGCTTCGGTGATCGGCAGTGGCGACGGAGGCGGAGCAAGTTCGCGAGATTAGGGTTAGTCGGCCGCTCTTTTTCGTATTTCGTCTGTGTATGTTACTGTACACAAATACCCGAGTATTTATATAATAGGTCAAGAGATGACCGTTGTGGGCCCCACCAGCAGTAAAACCAAAGTCCGGTTCAAAATCCCGTAGATAACGTGGACCGGTCCAGACAGAGTCGGAAAAATACCCAAGTCAAATTCGGCGAGAATCGTGGGTGATTCTCGACGAATCGGCGAGAATCACTTACGATTCTCGCCGAATTCTACTTAGAGAATTCTGGCTGCACAGGTTATAGAGGCCGGGGAGAATCGGTGGGAATCACCTTGGATTCTCGCCGACTCGTCGAGAATGCAAAGTCATTCTCGACGAATCGGCGAGAATCACTTGGTGATTCTCGACGATTCTGCCTTAGATGATTTTTCTGACTGCGTCGAGACAGCCGGCCCACCCCGGTAAGAATCAACTAGTGATTCTCGACGACTCGTCGAGAATCACTGGTGATTCTCGACGAATCGGTGAGAATCACTTAGTGATTCTCGACGATTTACACTTAGACGATTCTCGTCTTTCAACCCGTGAGATGGTCTTTGGCCCATCCTTGCTCCATGTCTGCTCTAGCTTTATCATAGCCCTGTACTTGAAATTAAGTACACCCCAATAGAGAGAGTACACGTAGGCCAACACACTGATCTGCTCAACGAGGGATTACGTTGCACAGACCCGTGTATATTGACCCACTGCACCCTGACATTGGTGTGTACTTAGCATGGAATAACTGCAAGCACAACTAGAAATATTTCATCAAATACATTGTCTATTTACCTTAGCTTGTACAGGGGCTTCTTCAAATCAGGTACATTGTGGATACAATACCCAACACATATTTCTACCTTTGCAGCATCTTAGGCGTTGAGAGCATTGAGTAAGCACGCCTCACTCAACGCTTTTTTGCCTTAACCATATTTCTGAACTAAGATTGACGAACTTAACTGAGTTCGACGAATGACGAGCTCATCTTGACGAATTATGAACTGAGTTTGATGAATTATGAACATAGTTTAACTTATAGCCTTTTTGTTGTATGGCGTTGAGTGAGTTGACTTAACTTAATACCTGTGGACTCGGTCATTTTCTCAGCTTGCCACTATTTAGGCTTTGACTGTATAGGCTTCACTCAGCGCTATAAGTCATCTGTATTGAGTGATTTACCTTCACTCAACGCCTGTGGACTTAGATAGATTTCTGTCAGCCCACACCTTAGGTAAGAACTTACCTGTCTTAGCCACTTAGGCTACCTGTCCCATCATTGCTTATCTGGACAATCTGCAATTATTAATCTTGAACACAAGTTAGATCACAACATGTTTATACATTGTTTGCTGGTCCTTCTTCAAATTCAGGATATTGGGATCAATGGACCCAACAATCTCCTCCTATTTGAAGAAGTCAAAACCTAATCTAATGTATACACTAACATACTTATGCTATATATATATAACACATCATCACAGCATAATTCAGATAAATCATAGCCATGTCAAATGATGTAGCAGATGAGTCAAAATTATAGCAAATGATGAGTTAGACAGATCATAATTATAACAAATGGTTGTTCTATTTAATCATATAGGGGATAAATGTTTAAGTAATTTAAACAAGGTGTTTCATCCCTAGCCCTGTAAGCAGAACCTGAAACATTTTAATTTTCAGGTTCCCTTATCATAATCCAACTACCTCTAGATTTCTTTGTCGGCTTGTCTTCGGCTCCAGCTGTCTTCTTTCCCTTCTTATCAGCTTCATCAGCAGCATTAGCTTTAGTATCTCCAACTTCAACTTTATACTTCTGTCTCTCAAAATAACTGAAGGGCTTGAGGAAGTATTTAGATGGTTCCACAGCATCAGGAGTGAGATGATTTGTATTTTTGTTCCTCTAGAAAATCCTTCTTTCTGTGTTTTTCTTTTCCATCTTATCACATTCAGTCTTTCTATACCATTTACCTCTATCTGATTTCTTATTTTTGACATGTTCCCAAGCAAGCAAGATGATAGATCTGGACTCTGGGCTCCATTGCTCGAAATCAGGTCATTTTTCCATTTCTTCTCTGTATTTTCCTTTTCTCATCCTGACTTCTTCTGTTTTAGTAGTTTCAGTAGTCATTTCTCTTGTCTATAGTGTCTGGTCAACAGTGGGCTGAAAGAGGGAATTTCAGCAGCAGTGGGCTACACTCCCCACTGATTACTAGCACTATCATGATCTTCCATATACATCACATACTCTTGATTATCTTGAGCAGGCTCTCTGTTTAAGGTTTCTAGTACTTGAGTAGGCATCATTGGGATATTGTCATATTGCACTGGCTCTAATCCCAATGAGCCTTTCACAATATTTGTTGCCCAAACCATGTTTTCAGTATTGTCCCTTATGACTTCTCTCTTCCCCTTTTTGGCTTCATAAATTAATTTAGTGGTCTGGGAGCTGCTTGTCTTGCTTCTTTCCACTTCCAAGTAGTTTATTCTAGCAGTGACTTGATTCTTAACTTCCAACATGTAGTCATCAAGCTTCTTGGTGTAGGCATGTAACGCCCCTGATTTTCCGTTAATTATTTAAATCCTCGTGTTGACGTCATAATGACGTAAGGGCGTTACATTAACGTGGAGTTGACGGCGCGTCGTCGTTAGTGTGTTTTCTCATCCGTTAGGTCGAGCCGACCAAACTTTGGGATTCTTGTCGAAATTGCAAAAATTTCTTGATATGAAAAAATTGATTTATTTTTGACTTGTTCGTCAGGTTTCATCGCGATCTGGGCATTACTGGAGCCTCGGCGAATTTCAGAAGTTTTGTAGAATTTATGTTCGCCGTAAATTTTAGAAATTAATATCTCGAGAACGGTGCGTCGGATTTCGATTTGGACTTCGTCGTTGGATTCATAGCGCCGACTTTTACCTAGGATGCGAATTTCGTCTGAAACGGTGTACGTTTAGCCCTTTATAATAATAAATATTTATAATATATTACTTTTATTATTATTATTAATTCCTAAAATAATACTCACCGAATTCCTATTCCTATATTCATTCTATTAATAATATCATTATTTATATGGCAATGTTAATAGCACCCCTCTATTGGCTAATAGCACCCCAAAAAAGCCAAAATAACACATTGAAATGGCTGCTAATAGCGACTTCATGGGTGCTATTAACATTGCCCTTATTTATACTATCATTACTATTATATATATATATATATATATATATATATATATATATATATATATATATATCTTCTTCCTTAGGATTAGATAAACAAAAAGAAAGCCGATCTCTTTTTTTCCCCTATTCACTCGGCCGAACCAGAGCGACGCCGAGCTTTTTTGGGAGCTTTCCCACCGCCGCCATCGGAGATCCGGAGCTCGAAATCTTTGCCCGAGCATAGATCCGGAAAGCTCTCGCCGAGAGCTACGCGTGTGCGGTAAAATTTCTTCGTTTCATGGATTTTTTGCGCTAGGGCTTCCAAAAATTTCAGGAATATGCTCATGAGTTTCGCTAGTCGTCTTCGTCTAGAGATTTGTGTGTGCCGCCTCGTGAGTAGATTTGTTTGTCGTGGGTAAACTCGTCGAAAATTTTGTCGCTCTCAGTCGTGTTGTATGTGCATCGTATCTCTCGCTAGTTGTGTTGTTTGGATTTTCTCATCATGGTGACCAAACAAAACGTTTGTTCGTCGTAAGTGCCACAAGTATTGTTCAATGTTAGTTTTTGTACCTAGTGTAACCCCTTTTATGCCATTGTCGCCGCGTTAATTGGATCGTCACGTCGCTTTGACTAAAGTTAACTCCTCTGCTCGATTGTATGTGTCGTTTTGACCATGTTTATCACCCTGTTTGTTGTAAGTGTCGTTCGTATCGTTGGATTTTAGTTTGTCGGAAGCCTCGCCGCTTTCTGTTGTTTTTAGTCGATGAAACCCTTGTTGTCATCCGTCGCTGCATTAGTGTGTGTTGTTTGGATCGTCGTTGCGATTTGTGATAGTGTCTCCTTATGATCCCTGCTTTAGTTGTAAGCATTGTTAACTGATTCGTTTAGGTTGTTTGATTTAGAAAATCTTGTGTGTCCTGCTATTTTTTGATTGTCCCCTACCTTGTGTGACCCTTGCAATCTTCATCTATTAGTCCAAGTCATTAGTTCAACCCATTTGAAATTTCGTCGGGTACGTCCAATTTGTTAAGTGTCTTTTTAAGTTGTAAATCTTGTCAAAGTCGAGTCATAGTCTGTTTACTTGTTAGTCTAAGTATAATGAAAGAACGCTCTGAATAATTATATATGTAACTAAAGGATTTTCTGATGGTCTGTGCGCGTTGGGATTTCTCCCTCGGCACAGTGCCTTATGATTGAGTCTGTGCGCGTTGTGGACCTTCATCCCCGGCACATTACCTTAGCTGTTGGTCTGTGCACGTTGGGGTTTCTCCCTCGGCATAGTGCCTTTCTGGCTGGGTTTGTGCGCGTTATGGACCTTTTCCCTGACACAGTACTCTCTTTCTGTTGAGGATCATACACCCTGGCTTGCCGGTGTTTTGATGCCTTTTTGAGCTGATCAGTCTCATTTAAAATTCTGAATAATATGGATATTAAAGAAAGATAATATATATGAACTTCTGATACTTGATGTTCTGTTCTGTTCAGGCTGTTGTGGTTCAATTTTTCCTGCTTAGCTAGATCTCTTGTTTTATTTCTATTGCTTTGCTACTGACTTTTGTTGCAGTCGATTTGTTGTACCTCGTTCACTTCGAGGTTGGTTGGTCTTCCTTTTACTCTTTTGCACCACTTGTAGCTTGTTTCTGAGGTGTTCTTTTTTTGAATGTCTCGGGTCCAGAGCAGTAGCAAGTTCATCTGACAGAGTTGTGCTTCTGGTGTTGCGAGTTGCCGCAGCCGTTTGTTTCCACCTCAGAGTGTTGAGGTAGTTGTTTTGTTATACATGACAGTTTCTCTATGGGTTCGTGTCAGTTGTTGACGCCCATAGTCTAAGATTTTCTGTGTTATATTACTTACTAGTTGTATTGTTGTTACCTACTATTAGTTTTATACTTGCTCTTTGGGAATGATTTATGTTAGGATGCATGTTAGGTATTTTAAATATAAAATAAAACTGCATTTTTGCATAGTTCCATAGCATGCTTTTAAACGGGTAAACTACTATTTTAAGGGTTATAAAAACTGCTTTCTTACTTATAATAAATCTAGAAGTCACATGTTCATTGCTTTATATGCTAAGTCTTCATTCTCATTTAGGATAACAAATGAAACAAACTTAATAATTTTCTGCTGTGTAAACCTATACTTTCTCACTCGTGCACTAGTTGATCCACCAGACCGAGGGACACGGTCAGCAGATTTAATAATATAATAATGTTTTAAAACCTAATTCATAAGCCTTTTTATAAAAATAAATGAAAGGACAGGGTTGCCTGAACGTCTGCAGTTGTCCCCTGCACGGCGTGGCATCACGATCGCGTATTTTCTCTCGCTCTGATAGTATTTTAACACTGAGAAAATGCGGGTTGTGATAAGGCATCCATCTTTGTAAAAATTTCAGTGTTTTGTTCACTTCTCGGAATTTTATCATTCTCATGAATGGTCACAGAGTTCTTATCCTAAATCTTTTGATTCTCAACGATAACAGCAATATTCTGGTTTGACACATCCAGTTTCACCATGGTGTAGTCTATAGCAGAAGCAGCTCTTGTAAAGAATTTCACTATTTCTCCCTTCAGTAGGTTTACCTCAAATCTTATAGATTTGATCTCTATTGCTAGATCATTCTTGACATCTTCATCCACATAATTTTCTAATGCCCTCCTCTGCTCATCTAGTAAACCCTTTAGCTGGGCCATGAGGTAGGTGGAAGTCGATCAACTCTGGTAGATGTGCCCTCATCCAGAGCTTCTTGTACAGGCTTGCTCCCTGTTTCGTGAGCTGTGTCACCTTATGGATGTGGTGAGGAGTGTGCTTTCTCATGACTGTATTCCTCTTTCTCAGATTCTGAGGAAACTAGATCATGTACCTCATGGCCAGGGAGATCAGAAGGTATCTCCCCCTCAACTACTGTCATGTTTTCATTTACATGCAGGTCAGCAGCAGCAGCAACCTCTTTATCAGTTGTAGTAGTCAGTACTACTATTGGAGGAACTTTTAGTTGCTCCCCTACAAATAATGCATCTTGCATTATTTCTTGTATCAACTGCTCCCCCTCAATTGGAGCATTTCTTTTCTCAACACATGGAGTTTCCATAACTTTCTTTAGTGGATGCTCTTCTTCAGACATAGCAGTCACTTTATCTAAAGCTAGTTTGATCTCCTCCTCACTTTGAGGCATGGGAGCATCATCATCATCAAACCTAGGCAGATGCCTATCTGTATCATCCAATCTGGAGGCATCTTCATCCATCCTTGTAGATATTTTATCAATAGCTTCCTTTATGATAGATTCAGCCATCTCAGCAGCAGCCTCATCATCTTTTGGGATATTGTTTGACTCTAGTCTACTTACACGACTAAGGGGAGTAAGTTTAGAAGAGGCAGATACCTAAATGTTTATGTCCCTCCTGGACTCTTCAGCAGATGATGATAGATCGGGATTATGAGACTCTTCTTCCTCAGATGAGCTGCCAGAGGAGCTGAGCTCAGTAGCTGCAATTCTCTTTCCTTTCCTTTCCCCAGCTTCTGGACCACGGGGCTGAAGGACCCTATCCCATCTCTCAAGCATTCGGATATCCATTCTTCCCATATGGTGTATTCTTACATCGAGCTTCTGATTCAGAATTTCTGGGGCAATTTCTCACAGATATAGTGAAAGGATTCTCCCCATATTTTGTTCAGCCATGCAGTCCACTATTCTTTCAAAGACCACTCTTTCCCAATCAGTTCTCTTGGACAGTATGAACCTAGCCATTAGTTCAAACATTCTTTTTGAGATTTTGTCATGGGATCCTGTTTTGCATATCAGAGCTTTCCTGATGACATCAGCTAGAAACTTACCTCTCAGGTTAAGTTCTTTCCTTAGAATTGATCTGGTGGTGTGCTTGGAAAGTTCACACCATTTCATTACCGATTTTACATTGTCCAGTAATAGCTTTTCTTCGTTCTCAGTTGCAGAGAGCTTAGGCAACTGTTGAGCCTTGTTGAGCCTTCTGGGAGTTATCTTGATCTTCTTTCTGCTTACTATGGTCTTAATTTTACCAGTCGAAGCCTCCGCTTTGGCGTTGGTGAACAACTCCAGCACTTCCCTCTTCCACAGAAGACAGGGTTCCGTCAGAACGAAGGCTAGGTCAGATTTATGTAGAAGATTAAGTACCTGTTGAACTTCTTCTGGAGCATCAACGAATTCATTTCAAACCACCTCTGCTCCTTCGAAGAGGAAATCTTGTCCCTTGGGTGCCATTTTGCCGAAGAATTTGAGAAGACTAGCGAAAGCGGCTTTCCGTCAATTTAGCAAATGCGGGCGGGAGAGGGTAAGGAACAGTGACTTGGCTTATTGCACAAGCACTTTTATTTATAGGTATTCCTAAGAATAAGGAGGAAAGTCACTAATCCATATTTGTTGTTTTATCTTGATCAATGGCCAGGATTGAAACCTGATCCATATCCGCAGTTCGTCTTTTTTTCAATATTATTTGAGTAAGCTTGTTTAGCTTAACATCAGTTTTCTTTAATAATTAAATTTTCAACTAGCCACTAACTGTGTTGGCCTAACTTGCAAGGGTAATATAGACCTGCAATACACATTCTAAAATGTGTTCTATTGGGGTGCAATTAGACATAATTTCAATATCCTTACATTAATTTCAACTGAGAGTGTATTAGCCCTCAACCTCATTTGACTCAACCAAATTTGGATACCTATCCAACCTGGTATTCCATATGTAATATGTCTTCGGGTATGTTGAGACAAGTTACTTCTTGTGGCTAGATGAACATGTGAGTCACTAACATATTTATTGAGAGGAGTTGTTTAGATTAATGTTTTTACATCTTCTTAGTCATTTGTTTCAATTACCCTATCTCATAAATGT
Organism: Platanthera zijinensis; assembly: GCA_039513925.1. NCBI lineage: Eukaryota > Viridiplantae > Streptophyta > Magnoliopsida > Asparagales > Orchidaceae > Platanthera > Platanthera zijinensis. Next base: position 5,044,093 of record CM077091.1, on the reverse strand, counting down.
GTAATCAATTTTGCAATTAAATAGTATAATTAAAGAAAGGTGAATTCTACTTATCTCTGCTCTGTAGACTTGAAGCTCATGCTGGATTCACAGTCTCTGAGTATACTAGCAACCTTGCTTCTGAGTTTTAGCCTTTGATGTTCATCTGGCTTTCCTTTGTAAGCTCCCCCTTAATAATTGCACTTGTCATTGACATCTTTTGCATGATGATAAGTTGAATCATCTCTTGTATCCAGACTTGGGTCTGGTACATCTCTGTCTAGGGACCATAAATGGTTATGGCCACTTGGACTATCCTGCAAGACAGAATTACCTTACCTTAGGAACCCAAGCTGACTTGGGTTCTAGGTTCTTATTAGTTTGAAAATGCAAATGTCTACCTACAGGAGCCTTGTCAGGAAGACTTTCTCTTGACCTTGGCACACTAGGGTTGTGTCAATAATCTATAATAAAGTCTCACTTTACCACAGCACCAACACTCATGAATATTATATCTTCTTTTCTGAGCAGGTTTGGCAGCATGGTTGACTGTAGACTGAACAAAAGGAAGAGCAACTTCCTTATTCAAAAATATCTTAGCCACAGTCTGACTGGGAGTGGGTCTATCATGAGAAGAGCTTGGTTTTTCACAAGGTCTATCAGCAGCAGTTCTCTTTGCAGAGGACATGCTGTTGGTGCCCTTAGAAGATTCCAAGTCTTGTTTCCTGGTAGATTTACCCTTGGTCAGAGTGTGAGCAGGGAGATTTTGAGAAAAGGCTACTGCCTTGCTCAAGAGTGAAGGAGCTGGTGCATAAAATACAAAAGGTCCAGAATGGGCCTTTTGTACTTCTTCATGGTGATCCTTCTGAGCACTCAGACTCATGTCCTTTCTTCTTCCATTGTAAGAGAAATTTGTAGTCTTATAAGGAAGATTCTCATTCTTTCAGTGACCATCCCTGGGGTCTTGGTCATACATGTTGGAAGAGAGAATTACCTTGTGAAAGGTAGGTTGAGGCCTGACAGGAACTTGGCCTCTTTTCTAAGATTGGATCATTTTAGAAATCCACTCAGATTCAGATCTTCTCTTGATAGAATCTATCTTAGAGAAGTTAGCCACAATTCTTCTCTCCCTATCAAGTTTCTCTTCAAGATTTTTGATAATAGAGTCCTTGTATTTTAAGGACTCTATATGGATATCTATCATGATCTTCAGATGGGCTACTTCCCTCTCTTTTAGACATAGCAAGGATGAAGCTTCATCTTGCAGGGAAGCAGTCTTCTATAGGAAGGCAATTTCCTCTGCTTGTTTCTTAACTGGCAGCTTGCTTTCCTTGAAAGCTCTCGGAAGGGCAACATGATTATCAATCATTTGATTGATATCATCATCTATCAAAGGACCCTCATCATCACTTGATGAGGAGACATCAGAATCTGTACAGGATTATAATCCTGACTCTGAGGATGAGTTAGATGGGGAATATACCTTATTTTGACCAGGTTGATCCTGGCAAGATTCCTTCTGGTTTAGCTGTTGGTCCATGGCATATGCATTCTTCTTTTTCAGCTTCATCCACCTCTGTGTCACTCTCTGAATATGACAGAGGGGCCCTGATCCTTGCTCTTGCATTTGGAAGGACTTTGTCCTCATCAAGAGCAGCCAACAGCCCAATAATGTTCTTATCCTCTCTGCAGATTTGATTCTCCATAGAGTTCCACACCTTATGGTTCATCTTTGAACACATAAGTTTAACCTTTTAGCTATCCTTAGAGTTCAACTCAGACACTTAGGTCCTTTTTGAGCAACCTCCCTCTAGAACCACTTGAAAGTTTTTATTTCAAGGATAGCTAAATCACTTAGAGGGAGTGAATAGGTTTCTTAGTTCTTAGTGAGTATCTTTTCTTATGTTTTAGTTTGTTGTTTTAGTGGTTGGTTAATTTCTGCTTTCAAGATGAGCTACCTGAACAAAGAGAACCAACACAATAGAGTACACAAAGATTTATAGTGGTTCCCCAATCATTGGGTACATCCACTCTCCTCCCACCTTGCCAACTTCCTATTGGTCAAAGCCCAATCTCTTACAAAATGCTCCTCAGAGCTTACACCTCAGGCCCACAGCCTTAGACTCAAGTTCTCTTCAGAACCCTACCTCAGAACCACAAAGGTTCCTACCTCAGAGCCCTGTAGTGCTCCTACAGCTCAATGGTCCTCAAACCACATATCTCAGCCTTATCTCTAAGGCCCACATCTCAGGCTTTTCAGCCCTACAATTTTAGGCACAAGGCCCTACTCTCAGAGTGCTACAGCACTCCTACAGCTCAGTACCCTTCCAGGTACTTACCACAATGCCCTTCTAGGCACCTATAACTCAGTGATAAAATTGTAACCTACCTCAGGCCAAAAGACCCTACAGCTCAGATCTAGAAGGATCCTACAAGATGGAAATGGGTTGATGAGGTTCTTGATTGAACACAAGAGGAATTTCTCTGTGACAATCAACCTTGGGTGAGTTAGACTCAACCCCCCACTATGACACCAGGAAAGTTTTTTTGTGTCAACTTTACTAGACTAAATGCACCTTAACTCCAACTACTTCACAGCATCAAGTTTATCCACTTGAGCTGGAAGAGACTTGCAGAATACTATTCTGCCTCTTTTAGAACTGAACTACAGGTTCAGCTCTCTCTTCTTCACAGCAGCAATGATGTAGAAGTTTTGGCTTACGCTGGAAGCAACTTGTAGATCAGCTTTTCTGCTCCTCTCTAAACTAAGCTAACTGCTCAGCTCTATCTTCTTCTTCACAACTCCTCAAGAGAATGTTCTTTAGAATGTATTGGTTGGATCTATGAAGCTCCTGCAGTAAGGGTTGGCCCTTGCTACTATCTCTTTCTCATAGAATCACCCTGAGCTTGCTAGCTGATGCAAATGAAGATGGCACCAAAAATCTTGTCATTGAAGATGTTTATCTCAACAACTATCTTACTCTTTATCTTGCTGACTTGAGCTTCCTGTCCTTCAGCTCCACAACAATGGCGGAGAAGAAGAACTTCTGTAATAGTACTTTTTCTGTAAAGAGCATTTCCTTTTATTTATTGAAACTCAACGGCTCTTTTAGCAATGGGTCCCACACTTTTAATGTTGGCTGTATTTTTGCTTTAATGCCAATTGTCGTACAGTAGGTCTGCGGCAACATTTATCGCGTATTGTATCCATCCTGCCACTTATTTGAAATATGTTGACTTGTGGACTTGCTGACGTCACAAGCTGTGGACTTAGCCAAAAATCAAGCAACATTAGCATAGGCGTTGAGTGAGTAAGCATCACTCAATGCCAAAACACTTAGACAGATTTACTGTCTCTTGGAGTTGAGTGAGTAACTTTCACTCAATGCCAAACTACTTAGAATATAAATTTATTTCTAGGGGTTGAGTGATTCAGCTTCACTCAATGCCAACTTGCTTTATCAGCCTTCTGATGTTTGGCGTTGAGTGGGTAAGCATCACTCAACGCCATGCTCCTTAGACAAAATTCTGTCTACACAAGGCGTTGACAGCGTTGAGTGAGCAACCTCCACTCAACGCTTTTTTCCTTAACCAAATTTCTTTCTCTGCAGCATATTATACGTTGAGAGCATTGAGTGAGCACGCCTCACTCAACTTTTTTTCCCTTAACCATATTTCTGCCTCTACGGCTTCTTAGGTGTTGAGAGCGTTGAGTGAGCACGCCTCACTCAACGCTTTTTGTCTTAACTATATTTTTGAACTAAGATTGATGAACTGAACTGAGTTCGACGAATGGCAAGCTCAGCTCGACAAATTATGAACTGAGTTCGACGAATTCTGAACATAGTTCAACTTATAGCCTTTTTGATGTATGGCGTTGAGTGAGTTGACTTCACTCAACGCCTGTGGACTTAGTCATTTTCTCAGCTTGCCACTATTTAGGCTTTGACTTTATATGCTTCACTCAGCGCTATAAGTCATTTGGCGTTGAGTGATTTACCTTCACTCAATGCCTGTGGACTTAGATAGATTTCTGTCAGCCCACACCTTAGGTAAGAACTTACCTATCTTAGCCACTTAGGCTACCTGTCCCATCATTGCTTATCAGGACAATCTGCAATCATTAATCTCGAACACAAGTTAGATCGCAATATGTTTATACATTGCTTGTTGGTCCTTCTTCAAATTCAGGACATTGAGATCAATGGACCCTACACAAAATTTTGATCAAGGGCAGTGACAGATCACAGGGACAAGGCCCTGAAGAGACGGAGAGTTGTGACCCTTACAATAGGTGAAATGATATATAAGAGAGATTATCACATCATGTGTCTCAAGAGAGAAGGGATACACAATTCACAAAAAGAAATATAGATTAGGGTTTCAAATGAACCCTTTCAGCTTTTTGAGAGCGGGATATAAGAGTGTTTTTCTTTCTTGTGTAAGAGATATTTATATTCTTCTTTTTCAAAGAACAAGTAAGAGCAGTGACTATGGCTCCATTTGTCACGGTGGTGGCGGTCATGAACATATGGGTTAAATTGTCATTCCTTAACGCCTACATAAGAAACTTCATTCAGTTTTTGAAAGTCCACCTAGTGCCAACTACCTTCACCTATGGGGGGGAATAGGTGTCTTGCAGCGTTTTTGCGGAATTAAGCTATACCTGCACAAACAAACAAAACAACACAGCACAGAAAGACACAGACAATTTATAGTGGTTCCCCGATTTGGGTACGTCCACTCTCCCCCTTCGACCTATCTCCCAACAAAGGACGACTCGGTCACTTCACCAACAGGATTGAAAACCAATCCTCACACTAAGGAAGTAACTCTTCCACACGAAGGAGTCACCACTCCTCCACCACGGGTTGCACCCAACCCTTACACAGAGGAACCAACATTCCTTTACAACAAAAGAAAAACTTGAATGTATAAAATACAAACTACTTTTGGAGCCCTTGGTGTCCCTCTTCGTTCGACGTTGCGTTCTTGAATAAGTTGAAGAGTCCACGACCTAAGTGCTCTCTTAGAGAGAATCTCCCCGAAACCAGCGGCGGCAAGAAGTGTGGCGGCGTAGCTGTCAGGATCGGCAGCGGCAACGAAGTGCGGCGGCTGAGCTTTGGAGATCCAACCTTCGTAGCAAAGCTAGCAAGGTCTACCAACGGTCTTGTTAGGATCGATCGTCTCGATCGATTCGGAAAGGTATTCCCGATCAACAAATCAAGAGACAAAGGATCTCTAGGTAGACACGTGAGACGCGTTGCTTGGCTGAGCTTCTATCGCCGGGAGATCGAGAAGAAACCACGATCAGCAACGGCGACAACCTGCACGAGCGGCGATGGTGATCCGAGCGGCGATGGCGGAGGAAGGAAATCCGCGATGCTTTAGGTCACGATGGCGGCTCGTTTCTTGTTCTCAGTATTCGGTATGTATAATGATCGAAATACAACAGTATTTATACTGTAGGTCATACATTATGACCGTTGTGGGCCCCACCAGTAGAAACCCTAAGTCCGGTTCAAAACAGCGCCTGAATGTTTGGACCGGTCCAGCGAGCAGAAGAAATTCGCCTAAGGCAAATTCGGCGAGAATCATTGGTGATTCTTGACGAATCGGTGAGAATCACTTATGATTCTCGCCGAATTCTACTTGGCAGAATTCTGGCTGAAGATCTTGCCATCCGGAGAGAATCGGCGAGAATTATAAGTCATTCTCGACGAATCGGCGAGAATGCAAAGTCATCCTCGACGATTCGGCGAGAATCAACTAGTGATTCTCGACGATTCTGCCTTAAGCAGAAATCAAGACGGCGTTGAGACAGCCAGCTGCAATCGGCAAGAATCAGCGAGTGATTCTCGACGATTCGGCGAGAATCACTAGTGATTCTCGACGATTTCTACTTAGACGATTTTCGTCTTTCTTCCCGCGAGTTGCTTTGACCCATCCTTGCTCCTTGTCTTCTCTTGATCTTTCTCAGCCCTGTACTTGAAAGTAAGTACACTCCAATAGAGAGAGTACACGTAGGCTAACACACTGATCTGCTCAACGAGGGATTATGTTGCGCAGACCCGTGTATAATGACCCACTGCACCCTGACATTGGTGTGTACTTAGCGTTGAATAATTGCAAGCACAACTTGAAGACAAATGATCAAATACAATGTCAATTCACCTTAGCTGGTCCAGGGGCTTCTTCAAATCAGGTACATTGTGGATACAATACCCAACAATCTCCCCCTATTTGAAGAAGCTTAAACCCTACAAGCTAAGGTGAATATAACGGATGGAAGAAAAACATAAACTGAATAATCAGTTGAGAAAGAATTTCCATACCATTATCTTTAGAGCATTTGGAGCATACTTTGCGAGAGCACCTTAGCCCTTAGCACCTTAGCCGAGAGGGCAATCTCCTCATTTTTGGCTTCTACAAATCTGGGACTTTAGCACTTGCCACAATGCTCCCCCTCAGTTCTTGCATTTGTGCTTACACTTGAGTTTCTTGCGGATGCTCCCCCTTGATCCAAGAGTCGGTAGCCTCTGTATTCTTCATTCCTCAAGGTTTAGCATACCCAGTTCAGTTTTGAAGAGACTGAACTTGGCTTCGTCTAGGGGCTTTGTAAAAATATCTGCAATCTGCTTATCCGTGGGAACATAGCAGAGAGAGATGTCCTTGTTTTCCACATGCTCCCGAATGAAGTGGTAGCGCACTTCAATATGCTTCGTCCTGTTGTGCGACACGGGATTGTTCGCAATAGCTATAGCACTTGAGGGGTCGCAGTATATTGGTACTTCTTTGAACTGAAGGTCATAGTCTGCTAGCTGATTTCTGATCCATAGAAGTTGTGCGCAACAGCTTCCTGCTGAGATGTACTCAGATTCAGCTGTGGAGGTTGCAACACAATTCTGCTTCTTACTATTCCATGATATAAGCCTTCTTCCGAGGAATTGACATGTCCCGAAAGTGCTTTTCCGATCATCCCTGCTTCCTGCAAAATCAGCATCTGAAAAGCCTATTAGCTCGACATCATTGTTTCTCGGGTACCACAAGCCAAGATTAGGTGTACCCTTAAGGTATCTAAGAATTCGCTTTGAAGCGACATAGTGAGATTCTTTAGTGTTCACCTGATATCTGGCACAAACGCATGCAGAGAACATAATATCCGGTCTACTTGCAGTAAGGTAGAGCAGAGATCCAATAATGCTTCTGTATTTGGTTTCATCAAAAGGTTTCCCTTTCTCATCCTTATCCAGAGACATAGTGGATCCCATTGGAGTCCTCATAGAGGTTGCATTCTCCATTCCGAATTTCTTGAGGAGTTCATTTGTGAACTTCGTCTGAGAATAAAAATTCCATCCTTAGACGGTTTCACTTGAAGTCCCAAGAAATACTTTAGCTCTCCCATACTGCTCATTTCAAACTTTTCTTGCATAAGTTTAGAAAACTTTTTGCAAAGATTGTTATCTGTTGAGCCGAATATAATGTCATCAACATAGATTTGCACCAGCAAGATCTTGCCTTTGACTTTCCTAAGAAACAATGTCTTATCTATTTTTCCTCTAGAGAACTTGTTCTCAAGAAGAAAACTAGACAGAATCTCACACCAAGCTCGAGGAGCTTGTTTTAAGCCATATAAAGCCTTATTAAGAAAATATACATAATTGGGATAAGTCGGATTAACAAAACCTGGGGGTTGTACGACGTATACTTCATCTTTCAGGTTGCCATTTAAGAATGCAGATTTCACGTCCATCTGATAGACAGTGAATCCTTTGTGCGAAGCATAAGCTAGGAACAATCTGATCGCCTCGAGCCTTGCCACTGGTGCAAAGGTCTGGTCGAAGTCAATCCCCTCCTCCTGTCTGTAACCTTGAGCTACCAGCCTGGCCTTGTTCTTTATGATGACACCGTGTTCATCCAGTTTGTTTCTGAAGATCAACTTGGTGTCGATCACGTTCTGCCCCTTTGGTCTGGGAACTAGTGTCCAGACGTTGCATCTTTCAAATTGATGCAGTTCATCTTGCATGGCCAATATCCATATTGCATCCTTGTTCGCTTCGTCAAACTTCTTTGGCTCAACCTGTGACATAAAGCTAAAATGCAGAATCTCGTTAATTGTACCTCAGCGAGTTATGACACCGTCACGGGGATCTCCGATGATTTGATTTCTGGGATGATCCCTCACATGACGAAGCTCTAGCAGTCTGGCATCTGGAGCTCTAACATTTTCTGGGGCTCCTTCCTCTTCAGGGAGGACAACTCCATTTTGACCGTCATCATCTCTGATAGGTGTTGTGGTGGTGACTTTGACGTACTTGGGAGTTGCATCTTTAGCGGTCTCATCGAAACCAAGCTGTTCAATTCTTGTACCTGCATCTTCAAGAAGACCACTGGAAGAATTGCTGTTAAGCAAGCTTCCCTCATCAAATACCACATTTATGGATTCCTCTACCACTAGGGTTTTCTTATTGAAAACCCTATATGCCCGGCTATGGCTACTATAGCCCATAAATATGCCTTCGAAGCATTTTTCACCAAACTTAGTACGCGGGTACTTCCCGTTATTTAGTACATAGCATCTGCAGCCAAAGATACTAAAATAGGGCATGGTTGGCTTCCTGCCTTTTAGTAGCTCATAAGGCATCTTATGATGACTCTTGTTGATCAAGGCCCGGTTTTGTACATGACAAGCCGTATTGACAGCCTCTGCCCAAAAATATTCTGGGAGAGAAGCGTCATTCAACATTGTCGTGCAGGCTTCAATGAGCGTTCTATTTCTCCTCTCCGCAACTCCATTCTATTGAGGAGTGCGCGGGGAGGAAAACTCATGAAAGATACCAAGTTCTTCACAGAACTCTGTCATAGCACCAGACTCGAACTCTGTTCCATGGTCACTTCTGATTTTGACCACCGAGCAGTTAAGTTCTTTCTGAATCTGCCTGACAAAACTGGTGAAGATGTCAAACGTATCAGACTTGCGTTTTAAGAAGAACACCCAAGTAAACCGAGAGTGATCATCAACAATCACTAGCGCATAAGACTTGCCTCCCAAGCTATGAACTTGCATTGGACCAAATAAGTCCATATGCATAAGATAAAAACATCTGGAGGAGTCTTTGCCAACGATGCCCTTAAAGGTAGCCCGAGTCTGTTTTCCCTTCTGGCATGCAGGATAGGGGCTATCTTTGATGCACTTAATGATGGGAGCATCCCTTACTAAGTTTTTAGAAAACAACATACTAATTGTCTTGAAATTAATATGTGTCAATCTCTTGTGCCATTGTTCACAAAGAGATGCATTGCCTGTTGCTACTAGGCATACGGGGGTAGATGAATCTAAACGAAGAAAATCTAAGCAGAAGATATTTCTGCTCCTAATGCATGTTAATACCGTCTCCGAAGAGGCACACGATATTATCAGACATTTATCCTTGCAGAACTTAACGTCATAACCTTTATCGCATAACTGACTTACACTGATCAGGTTATGATTTAACCCTTCAACGTAAGCCACGTCGGTGATAGAAATTATACCGTTGGAAATCATACCGTAACCCCTGGTGACTCCTCGATCTGATCCCCCAAAGATGACTTTGGGTCCATTCTCGACTGGAGAGTAATCACGCAGCAGGCTTCTTGTCCCGGTCATATGGCGGGAGCATCCACTGTCCAAGTACCATATGGGAGTTTTGGTGGCCTTTGGACATTCCTGCAAAACAGAATTAATTTCCCTTAGGAACCCAATCGAACTTGGGTCCTAGATTCCTCGTTAGCATACTCCCCCTCGGATGGTTAGCCCTACGAGTGGTCTGCCTCGCATTACAAACATGAGGAGTCTCGTTATTCCTCGAATTAAACCAGCAATCTACGGCAAAGTGACCAAATTTGCCACAGCATCAGCAGTCAAATCTGTTATACTTTCTCCGAGGCACCTGCTTCACCCTTGGAACGGAAGGTTCAGTCGGGGCCTTGGACCTGGAGGTGGAGGCATCATGATGACAACAGTCGCATGATTTCTTCACCTTCTGGTTTCTCAGTGTAACAGGCTTGGCCTTGGGTGCCTGCTTTCTATTATGGCCGCTAGAGAAGTGGCCATAATCCTCCATTTGAACTTCCTCATAAGGTGCCTTGAAGACACTCTCGCCAAAGTTGCGGGGGAAGGCCCACCCCTCATACCGGTTCTTGGGCTTTTCAACCGAGGGCCGGAAGAAGTGGCCATATGTTGACTCAAAGTCCTGTTCATTGCAGGGGAAGCCAGGCTTCCTGAATACAACAGGGTTGAGTGGGGCCTTTCCCTTTTCTGCAGTAGAGGCCTTCTTAACAGCCTTATTTCTCCTCTGCTTTTTGTTTCTCCTGGATGATTTACCAGGCACACCCACATGCCCCAAGCCAACCCCCTTAGCCTGAGCAGAGAAGGTATCAACCAGTGGAAGAACAGTCTTTGGCATAAAGAAGCTTTGGACAATCTTCTTTTCTGTCGTAAGTTGTTCTTTCAACTTATTGATTTCTTCCTGTTTAAGGTCAAGGAGACTTAGAGACTCTGAGTGCTTGGAGATCAGGTCCAGGTGCTCCTGTCGGAGAGAAATCAAGCTAGTGATCTCTTCCCTTAGGGAGACACCCTCGACCCTAAGGAATTTGACTTCCTTTTTCTGAGCCCTCAATCTCTTGCGGCATTCCTCGAAGGTGTTGAGCAGAAGCTCATACTTTTCGAGGAGCTCAGCTTCTCGGGCAGATGGGCTGTCCTCGAGATCATCATCAGGAGACTCATAGTCAGAGTCGGAGAGGGGGTACGAGCTTTTACCTTCCCAGTGAATGGGGGGCATTCTCCTTCTGAGTCAGAGCGACCCACCAGCCCGAAGTAGGATTCCTCATCATCACTGGAGTCTGGGGAATCAGACTCACTCAGTGTATTTGACTTTTTGGCGATGTAGCTCCTCTCCTTTTTATCTCTAGAGGTTCTGTGCTCTTCTCCCTTCCCCTTCTCTCTCTTGCCTTGATGGCAGTCGGCCACGACGTATCCTAGCTTATTGCACCCAAAACAAATGATGTCAGTATGACGATGTTTGTTCGGTTTTGATTCATACCTATCAGAAGAATAATTCTTCTTCTGATTTCTGGAGGAGGAGCCGTCTCTCTTTCTTTGATTCCTCATCTTGAGGAACTTCTTGAATTCTCGGGTGATGAGGGAGAAGTATTCTTCAGACAACTCTAAGCCGGAGGAGAATGGCTCGGAGTCTTCCTCCTCATCCTTTTTCCCCGCACGGGATGAAGCCGCACCCTTGCCCTTCCTGGAGTGAATGGCTTTTAGGGCCACAGTCTTTTCCTTGGCTGCGGCCTTCTCTGCTTCTTCTTCAGCTTTCCTCGTGTTCAACTGGAGCTCATAGGACATGAGCTTCCCAAATTGTATCTGAGGATCAGTTTCAGCTAATCTGCCAAACTCTCGGATGACGCAGATCTTCGTGTCCCATTCCTTAGTAAGGGACCTAAGGAATTTATCATTAAGTTCACCATCAGTGAACACTCTTCCATATCCCTTGAGAGCATTGACGATCTTGAGGAAGTTCTCGAAGGTAACTCCAATCTCTTCCTTGGGCCCCTGCCTGAAGGCCTCATATTTCTGGTTCAGGAGGGATCTCCGATCATCCCTCACTTCATCTGTGCCCTCCATCAGGATAATCAAATTGTGTCAGATATCCTTGGTTGTCTTGTCGTTGCAGAAGTTCTGCATCATGGAGTCATCGACTGCGCTGATTAGTATATTCTGTGCCTTCTTGTCAAGTCCGACCAGCACCATCTTGTCCTTGTCCATTTCAGAAAGCTTCTTTGGCACCTTTTTGGTAGGATCAATGGTGGAGGCCTTAGTGGGAATATAAGGTCCCTCCTCCACGATCATGAAGAGTCGAGGGTCGACTGCTTCCATGTAAAATCTAATCCTTTCCTTCCAGATAGGAAAGTTTAGCCTGGTGCACACTGGGATCTTGCCTGAGTACTTGAGTCCGTCCATTGTAGATATCTGCCTTCTTCTGGACACTAGTTGCAGGAACTTACTCAAGGTGTTAACCTTATTGCTGAGTAACCTCCCTCTGATACCACTTGAAAGTCCACCTAGTGCCAACTACATTCACCTATGGGGGGGAATAGGTGTCTTGCAGCGTTTTCGCGGAATTAAGCTATACCTGCACAAACAAACAAAACAACACAGCACAGAAAGACACAGGCAATTTATAGTGGTTCCCCGATTTGGGTACGTCCACTCTCCCCCTTCGACCTATCTCCCAATAAGGGACGACTCGGTCACTTCACCAACAGGATTGAAAACCAATCCTCACACTAAGGAATTAACTCTTCCACACGAAGGAGTCACCACTCCTCCACCACGGGTTGCACCCAACCTTTACACAGAGGAACCAACGTTCCTTTACAACAAAAGAAAAACTTGAATGTATAAAATACAAACTACTTTTGGAGCCCTTTGTGTCCCTCTTCGTTCGACGTTGCGTTCTTGAATAAGTCGAAGAGTCCACGACCTAAGTGCTCTCTTAGAGAGAATCTCCCCGAAACCAGCGGCGGCAAGAAGTGCGGCGGCGTAGCTGTCAGGATCGGCGGCGGCAACGAAGTGCGGCGGCTGAGCTTTGGAGATCCAACCTTCGTAGCAAAGCTAGCAAGGTCTACCAACGGTCTTGCTAGGATCGATCGTCTTGATCGATTCGGAAAGGGAAGGTATTCCCGATCAACAAATCAAGAGACAAAGGATCTCTAGGTAGACACGTGAGACGCGTTGCTTGGCTGAGCTTCTGTCGCCGGGAGATCGAGAAGAAACCACGATCAGCAACGGCGACAACCTGCACGAGCGGCGATGGTGATCCGAGCGGCGACGGCGGAGGAAGGAAATCCGCGATGCTTTAGGTCACGATGGCGGCTCGTTTCTTGTTCTCGGTATTCGGTATGTGTAATGATCGAAATACAACAGTATTTATACTGTAGGTCATACATTATAACCGTTGTGGGCCCCACCAGTAGAAACTCTAAGTCCGGTTCAAAACAGCGCCTGAATGTTTGGACCGGTCCAGCGAGCAGAAGAAATTCGCCTAAGGCAAATTCGGCGAGAATCATTGGTGATTCTCGACGAATCGGCGAGAATCACATATGATTCTCGCCGAATTCTACTTGGCAGAATTCTGGCTGAAGATCTTGCCATTTGGAGAGAATCGGCGAGAATCATAAGTCATTCTCGACGAATCAGCGAGAATGCAAAGTCATTCTCGACGATTCGGCGAGAATCAACTAGTGATTCTCGACGATTCTGCCTTAAGCAGAAATCAAGACGGCGTTGAGACAGCCGGCTGCAATCGGCAAGAATCAGCGTCGAATCGGCGAGAATCACTTAGTGATTCTCGACGATTTCTACTTAGACGATTTTCGTCTTTTTTCCCGCGAGTTGCTTTGACCCATCCTTGCTCCTTGTCTGCTCTTGATCTTTCTCAGCCCTGTACTTGAAAGTAAGTACACTCCAATAGAGAGAGTACACGTAGGCCAACACACTGATCTGCTCAACGAGGGATTACGTTGCGCAGACCCGTGTATATTGACCCACTGCACCCTGACATTGGTGTGTACTTAGCGTGGAATAACTGCAAGCACAACTTGAAGACAAATGATCAAATACAATGTCAATTCACCTTAGCTGGTCCAGGGGCTTCTTCAAATCAGGTACATTGTGGATACAATACCCAACACTTTTATGTTCAAACGGATGATGTTTGTTAGATGATCCTTAACGAATGGTGGTTTAACACGTGTGTTTACGACCGCCACCACAGTGCCAAACGAAGCCTATTTCTCCATATAATTCCTTCCTAATAGTCCCAAAATGAATGGGCATCTTCCCTTTATGAACTTTCCTTGTCAACTTCTACAATGACTCAATTGGAATTACACCTGAGCCTCCGCTTTTGCGCAAACTAATTTAAAAGTCCTGTACCTTTCTCGCCGGAGATAGTGTCGAAGTTCCTCGTCATGCAAATTCACTCAAGAAATCCTACAGAAAATAATGAAATGAAAAGGAAGAGAACTTCTGGAATTTATAAAATTAGGCGCATCGCCTACTGTGAAAAGTTCGACCAAAGTGAAAGAACATGCGACTAGTTATTTTCGTCTAAAAGCAGAAAAATTCTACTTTCTCAATTAAGATTCTGTTTGGGACAACTTATGATGATTAATAAGCTGCTAACTGAAAATTGATGATTACATAGAGATTTTATAAAAACAATGATGAATAAGCAGTAGACTGTTTTGATAGTTTGTTCATAAGTGATTATTTAAAATTTCATTCATTCATAAAGGTCTGTTCATTTGGACATGTTTTTTTCGCCCAAACGCGGTTTTGTCAACCGTGAAGGTTTTTTCGTACGGGCGCGAATTTTTAACACGGGGGCGATTTTTTCTCCCGACCGCGCTTTTTTTGCCCGGGAACAAATTTTTCACCCGAGCACGAATGTTTCACCCGGGCACAGTTTTTTCGCCCGGACGCGGTTTTCTCGCCCTGGCGCGATTTTTTTGTCCGGGCGCGAATTTGTCTCTCGGGCACCAATTTGTCACCTGAGAGCGAATTTGTCGCTCGGGCGCAGTTTTTTCACCCGGGCGCGGTTTTTTCGCTCGAGCGCGAAATTTTCGCGTCCGGCGCGAATTTTCCTCCTTGACGCGAATTTTCCTCCCGGAGCGATTTTTCCGCCCAGGCATTTTTTTCCGCCCCGACGCAATTTTTCCGCCCGAGCATGATTTTTCTGCACGAGCGCGATATTATTGCTCGAGCGCGAACTGTTTCGCTCGGACGCGATATTTTTGCACGGAAGCAAGAAAAATGTGTTCTGCCGAAAAAAATTGTGTCGGCCGGAAAAAATGCGCGCGGGCGAAAAATTCGCTCCCCAAGGAAAAAATCTCTCCCGAGCGAAAAAACCGCGACCGGGCGGAAAAAACGCGCCCGGGCGGAAAAAACGCGCCCGGGCGGAAAAAATCGCCCGGGCGAAAGAGCAGAAAAAACGCGACCGAGCGAAAAAAGCGAAAAATTCGCACCCGGGCGGAAAATTCGCGCCCGGGCGGAAAATTCGCACTCAGGCGAAAATACTCCCTCGGGCAAAAAATATGCGTCTGGGCGAAAAAAATCGCGCTCTAGCGGAAAAATCACGCCCGGGCAAAAAAATCAATTTTGGATTTTTTTTAAAAGATAAACGTTTATGAGAAGCCATAAGCTAGACCCAAATACCCTTATGAAAAATCAACTTATCATCAATTTTAAAATAAGTGATTTTCTATAAGCTGCACAAATAAACGGCTAAAAAATTGTGTTTGCGTTTTGAATAGAGATTATTCATCAGCATAAGTTGTCCCAAACAGAACCTAAATCTTAACTCTCAAAAATGGTAGAAAATATTTAATAAACCTGTAGTGCATCTTTGGATTTTAAGAAAGAATTTTTGCACCATTACGTCGCAAATAAATGATAATTCATCTGGAGCGCGCATTAGTTTATTCAAAATCCCTGACTCAACATTAAAGCGTTCACAACAAAAATTTCCAGACTCGCATTTCTGCAATTCACGGCCCACGAAAATTAGAGGACATTTGATGGGGTTCCCCTAAATTAATCTGAGTTGAGGCAGATGACATATTAAATGCGATGCCAAAATAGGTCGAGTCAGACGAGTAAAAACGCATCCGAGCAAAAGGCCCAAAGACAAGCGCGACCGGAGGGCGCACATGCGCACAGCGGACACGCTCGCTTGCGCACCGGACACGCTCATGCACATCGGACAGGCAGGCGCGCCCCCCCTAGCGCATACCAGCCTTCTGCCGCAACATTCATCGGTGTCGCCCACCTCCGTCGTCGGCCATCATCGCCGCTGGCGAACCTTCCCGGGCCTCCCGGGAGCATGCCCATCGTTTTCCAGGTGACCAAGATCATACAGCCCTTATTCATCAGTTCAAATCTCAAGACAACTCGATTACCAATGTATCTGTCGAGAAAATTATAAAAAAGCCCTAGCTTTCATTTGAAGGCCAGGAAACAAGAGGCAATGAGAGAGCTCTAATGTTTTCTAACGAGAAATCTCTTACGGTCTGTTCGTCGCACAGGAAATGACATTCTGGAATTGGCTTTGGGCAATAGTAAAGCCAATTCCAACGTTCGGCGGGTCGGAATTGGCATGGAATCGGTTTTGGAGCAAAATCGGTCGGCTTTAACCCTAAGTTAAAACAGCGCCAGACCAATTCTTTGCTCCGGCCCCCGGTTTTCGCGAATTTCCTCCAGCCCGTCTTCCCGCAGCGTGCCAGCAACCAAGCCGGCCTCCTGATCGAAGGCGATTCTCCTCCTGATAGCAGCGGCGAACTCCTCCGATCGCAGGTATTCTTCCTCCTCTTTTTCCTCTTCTCTTCTTCTTCCTCTTCCTTTTCTTTCTCTTCTCTTCTTCTTCCTCTTCCTTGTCTTTCTCTTGACTTCCTCTTCTCTTTCTCCTCCCGATATAATGTTTAGTGAAAGTCTTTAGTGTCAACTAATTCCACCTATGGGGGGGAATAGGTATAGTGCTGTCTTTTGCGGAATTTAAAATTACCTGCACAATTAAACAAACACAGCACAGAAAAGCACACACGCAATTATAGTGGTTCCCCGATTTGAGTACGTCCACTCTCTCCCTTCGACCTATCTCCCACCAAGGGACGACTCGGTCACTTCACCAAACGGATTGAAATCCAATCCTCACACTACGGAAGGCACCCTTCCAACCAAAGGAGTCACTACTCCACCACGGGTTGCACCCAACCATTACAACTAGGAATCTCTATTCCTTTACAACAAAACAAAAATTAGAATGTACAAGAAATACAAACTACACTTGTGGAGAACCTGATGTCCCTCTTCGTTCGTTGAAGCGTTCTTGATGAAGACGAAGAGTCCACGACCGGAGTACTCTCTTGGAGAGGATCTTCCCAAGATCGGCGGCGGCAAGTGAATGCGGCGGCGATGCTTTGTAGATCCAAACTTCTTGACGAAGCAAGCAAGGTCTACCAACAATCGTCGGGAGATCAAAGATGATCTGAGATCTGCAGCGGCGACTACCTTGCGAGCGGCGACGGCGACGGGAGGATTTCCACGATCGGCTAGGTCACGCTCGGCGGCTTTTGATTCTCCGTGAATCGCTTCTCCTGAAGTTCGAAATAAGCGAGTATATATACTATAGAACAACCCTAAATGACCGTTGTGGGGCCCACAAGAAGAAACCCTAGGCCCGGTCAAAACAGCGCACAGCATCTTGTTTCAGTCCAGCGAACAGAGCGAATTTGCCTAAGGCAAATTCAGCGGGAATCATTGATGATTCTCGACGATGTCGACGGGAATCACTCATGATTCCCGTTGAATTTGCCTTGGCAGAATTCCAGTTGAAATACTTGTCATCCGTAGAAAATCGGTGAGAATCAAGATCATTCTCGACGAATCGGCGGGAATCAGTTAGTGATTCCCGTTGATTCTGCCTTAACAGATTTCTTGAAGGAGGACAGTCAGCCAGATGAAATCGGCGAGAATCGGCGAGTGATTCTCGACGATTCGGCGAGAATCACTAGTGATTCCCGTCGAATCGGCGAGAATCACTTAGTGATTCCCGTCGATTTTGACTTAGAAGATTTCTTCTTCCTTCCTCTGAACTTGGTCTTTGACCCATCTTTGCTCCTCTTCTGCTCTTGATCTATCTTGACCATGTACTTGAAAATAAGTACACTCCAATAGAGAGAGCACACGTGAGTCAGCACACTGATTTTCTCAACGAGGGATTACGTTACGCAGACCCGTGTATATTGACCCATTGCACCCTGACATTGGTGTGTACTTAGCATGGAATAGCTGCAAGCACAACTTGATAGAAAATCATCAAATACATTGTGAATTCATCTTAGCTCGACAGGAGGCTTCTTCAAATCCAGGTAATTGTGGATACAATACACAACAATCTCCCCCTATTTGAAGAAGCCAAAATCCTACTAGCTAAGATGAATTACACCAACCAGAAGAAAATACATAACAAAATATGTGAGGCAAGACACAGAATAATAAACGCATTCAGAACAACAATTGAGTCAACATGTGATTATATATATATATATATATATATATATATATATATATATATATATATATATCCAAAATTGTTCATATGAATACATGAAAAGATACACACGCATATAGAAATTGATAAGTCTATATCCCAAGCCTATTTCTCCTTAGCCTGATCATCCTTAAGTTGTTCAGCCTGGAACTTCTTGCTTTGTCTTTCAAAGTACTCCTTTGGCTTCCGGTAGTATCTGGGTGGAGGAGCTTTATGTTCCACAGTGTTAGACCTGAAGAATATGTTTCTTTTTGCCTCATACACCTTGTGCATCTCCCACTCATACTGACTGTATACTTCATTTCTATTCATCTCTCCCCGCTATTGTAGCATGAAGGTATCCAGTATGATGCTCCTTGATATAGAGCTCCATCGTTCATTCTTCACTTCACTTTCCTTCAATCTTACTTTCCTCTCAGCTGGAGTCTCTTTGGAAGTCCCTTCTTTAAGTTTTCTTTTGTCTTTTTCAATGGCCTCTATATCAAACATAGCCCTGAGAGTAGCTTTGGCAGCGGCCCTAGCAGGCTTCCTGACCTCAGCTTCACTCAGGGGAACCTCCTCAGCACTTGCCACCTCATCAGCAATAGTGGTAACCTCATCAGGAGAAACCGGAATTGGAATTTGTATACTGGATGCTTGTTGAACTCGCCAGTGACAGATTTCAAAAACATACTTATTTGACTGCATGAAGTTGTCGACCATGATTTGTTCTAGCTCTGCCATCTTAGCTGTATATGCATTCTCCCCCTTTTTGGCTTCTAGGGTAATGGAGTTTGCATAGGTATGCAGTGACTCATCTATATGCTTAACAGTCTTAGTGAACTCGTTCAGCAGGGATGTTTGATTTGCGTTGAGTGTCACCATGCTGGTATCGAATAGCTTGATGTTGTTGGCCACAACATGCGCATTTTGGTTTACCACTGCCAGATCAGCTATATTCTTCTGAAGTCCATGCATTATAAGATTTACGGCAGTGCCGGCCTCTGCATACTTAGTGTCAAATCTCTGTTCCATCATATCCAATTTATGATTTATCTCCACAACATTTTTAAGCATCAGATCCTCAGATTGCTTAATTCATTTTAGCACCTTGTTGTGAGATTGTTCAAAAGAGGCTTTCAGTTCATCCACTATACCTTGAATGATATTTACCGTGTGATTTGCCAGGTTAGGTCTTAGTAGATGAACCTGATGCATGTCCTGGTCGTGCTCTTCTGCAGATACACTCGGAGAGCTTGATAGGTTCACAGTCTGCAACAGGGGGATTTGGGCAGCCTCCGATATTTTTCCATATATACTTATCATCCTCTGCCGGGAGGTTTCCCCCTCCATTGCTACACCAGATTCATCAGGAACTTTCAATGGAACTTGTTCCTTAGAGGGGACGTTAACATCACTTTCCCTCATGTCCATCTCATTTACAGCTTGATCATTGTTCACATCATCAGTGGCCGCATTCTCCACATCATTATCATCATCAGCATCATTCTCCATGTCCTCCACTACCTCTTCTTCAGTCGGATCAGAAGCGAGGGTATCTACGACATCCTTTGCAATCTGGGTAATGTCAGTAACTGCATCTGCATGATCCGAACCTGAGACTTCCGTCCTGAGGGCATCAGAAGAAATGAGTAACGACTCCCCCTCAGTTCCTGCATGCAGCCAATAAGGAACGTCACTGGGGTCATCCAAAGGATTTCTGTACTCCGGATCTCTATCATCATCATCACCCTGTGCATCAGCTGCACCTCCTAGGCCAATTCGCCTCTCCCATCTATCAAACACGCTGGAGTCCATCTTCTTTAAGTAGTGAAGAGGAACTCCCTTACTCATATCAAACCTATCTCCATCCATCTGATTGAGGTACAGGCTGATGATTCTCCCAAAGTTGGGGGTTCGAAGGGTATCTTTAATCTTTTCAAACAGCATGGCCCCCCAGTTATATCTTTTTCTACATACCACAGCCATCAGGATTTTGAACATATCCCCTGAAATATGATCATGGGAGCCCGGTTTGCAGATCAAGACCTTCCCAATGATATCAGAGAGGAGATTTCTTGATGGCGCGTTCCCCCCGACACTCATCGATGATGAAGACCCGGCTGCCGAGGCGCTGCAACATAAAGATCTGCGGCGTCGTGACGATGATGGAAGCCCGCGTTATAATCTCCGCCCGCGGCGTGACAAGGCCGCCAAGAAATATTGAACTTTTAATTCATGCACTTTTATTTTATATTAATAAATATAAAATTATTTCATGTTTGATGATAATTTTATATTTATTATAATGGTTGTATTTTAATTTTAGAACTCTTTATTTGATTTTGGTGTGTACTTAACCACACGGATGGATGAGATTTCATCTCCATCATGGATGGTTAAGATGTTTTTGTAACTCCTATTTAAGGAGGTCTTTATGAAGGAATGAGGAGATGAAATATCAAACCCTAACCCTTCCTAAATTGGAAATTTTGGCCATAGGAGTTCCTCCTTGCCTCCCCTCTTGGTGTGACTCCAAGGCCGCCGCCTCCCTCCATCCTCTTCGGTGCGACTCCGGCGAGACTTCCGTGGTGTGACTCCAAGGAAGAAGGGTTGCTTCTCCGTTCGGTGCGACGCCGGCGGAACCGTGGAGAGAGAGATTCTCCCACAAATCTATCTTGAGTGCATGCTTGATCTTGGTTGGGTAATCTCTTTCCTCTCTAGTGATTCTTCTAAGCGTTTGTGGAGGTTTTGTCGAATCGTTTTATCCGTGATCTTAATTTCTCGCGCTTGCAAAAATCTGAACTAAAAGTGTTGTTATTAAACCTCTTGCTAACCGGATTGGAACGATCCATGCCATGTTAACAAGGGAGTTAATCACCACTAAATCTTTCGTCGCCGCTTGAAGTTTATCACCGCTCCGCGAATATTGCTGCTGTGTTTTGCTAAAATCATTTGATGGAATAGATGCTTGTGTAGGTGCGGTGAGTTGTGTGCTTGTTGGAGAGGTAGGTCCTAAGGACGTGGTATCGAGTCAGCTAAACGGTGAGATGTGTGCTTGTTGGAGCTAGGTCCTAAGGACGTGGTATCGAGTCCCGAATCTTTGGGAGTCAACCGACCCCTTTTCGTTCGCTTTTGGTCGGAGCCCTCTCTTTCTTTATTTCTATGTTGCGTTGTCGCGGTGACCCCTACATCAATTTGGTATCAGAGGGAGGTTTGTTTCAACTTCCACGTTGCAAACATCCTCGCTGCGATCTTTGTTGGTCGATCCGGTCGTTAGAGAAAATCTGAAATTTTCGGATTGGTCTGCGTTTAGTAAAAAATCCTAAATTTTAAAAACTTGTCCAAAAAATCTGAAAAAAATTCTGTAGCTTCCTGCACTTATTTCCAGCAACTTTAAAACTGAAACTTTTTCGATTCGTCCTCGTTAGGTCAGCCTAAAAATTGGAAACGTCGTAATTCTGTCCAGGTGGTCTGCAAATAGCGGGCTAACATTCTCAGTTTTTGTCGAAAAATTCAGAAAAAAAAATTCTGAATATCCTACCCTTTAGTGTCATCCCTAAATCTATTTTCTGTCAAATTTTAGGGTCGTTTAAGTCCTTAGTTTTGCCCGCACTCGCATGCGCACTAGACTAGGCACAGAGTACACATTACCTTCAACATCTGGGATGGATGCGAATCAGCACAATGATCCCAACACCGAGGCCATAGCAGGTCTACGTACGGAGATGACTGAGCTTAGGACGATGTTAGAACAAATTTTACGGAATCAAGGTGGTCCACCGCCACCACCCGGTGACGTTGAAGGGCCCAACCGGCACCAACCGGTCACTGATTCGGATTCTGATGAGGGCTATCCCCGAGTGCCCCCTCGTGAACGCCGCCCCGAGCGTGGCTTCGAAATCACTAGAGCCATCAAGATTGATGCCCCCACCTACGATGGCATGGGAGACCCCCAAGTCTTCCTTAGCTGGGTAGTTGATATGGAATGTTACTACCAGTGGCACAATCTCACGGACATCCAAAAGGTCCAAGTTGCCCGCATGAAGTTGACTGATCGTGCGAAAACATTTTGGCTGAATGAGGAAAGGAGGTTGGGAGCCGGAGAGGGAATCCCACCTATCGGATGGGCGGTGATGAAAAATTTGCTCACCGACCAATACGTTCCCGCTTACCACCGAACACAGATGTTCGATGAACTAGCCACCCTGCGGCAAGGTTCAAATTCAGTAGCCGAGTATATGGGAGATTTGAAAGACCGAATGGTGCGTTGCGAACTTAGGGAACCCCCGGAGGTCACATTATCTAGGTTTCGTAAGGGGCTTCAACCCGATATCCAGCGGAAGCTCTTGCGCTATGGGCACACAGATCTGAATGCCACCTTCAATGCCGCCCTAGACATTGAAAAACATTTGGCCGCCAAGGCTCACTTCCGTACTTCCTACACGAAGACTAAGACCAATGTTGGAGCGTCTTCTTCCACCTATCCGGACAAGGGAAGGTCGAGAACCACCGAGTCTAAGTCCGTCGTGATCACCGCTAGGAACACTAGAAACCCCACGAGTGAGCGAGTGCCCATTGGGAAGGTTAGCAAGGCCAATACCACGTGCTATTCTTGCGGTGTTCAAGGCCACTATGCCTTTGAATGCCCAACTAAGACTAAGGCCGTTGCCCTCTTAGATATGGCAGCTGATTCTACGGATTACGTCTACGAGGCCGCCGAGGAGAGCGACCCGGAAGGGGTTCCAAGCGATATGGAAGACGATCACCACCTCATGGTGATGCGATGTATTCTGACCACTCCACGTCCGCTAGATGACTGGAGGAGGACGAGTATATTCTCCCTGATCTTTAAGAGTGGTGAAAAGTTGTGCAAACTCATTATAGATAGCGGTAGCTGTGTGAATGTCATCTCTGAGAACGCCGTGACACGTATGAATCTGACCACGGAACCACACCCAACACCCTACCAGGTAGCTTGGATTAGCAAGGTTACTGTCCCCGTTAGCAAGCGTTGCCTGGTTCCCCTTACCTTCAAATCTTACACGGATGAGGTCTGGTGTGACGTCCTCCCCATGGACGCGTGCCACGTGTTATTAGGCCGCCCTTGGCTTTATGACCGTGACGTCACACATTTCGGTCGAGCCAATACATATGAGTTCAAATTCAACGGCAAGACCATCACCCTGAGACCGACCGCTCCAAAGGAGCCAGTAGTTATGGCTAAGGACACCATCGTTCCGGTAGAGAGAAAGGCATTGAGCCTAGTTGGTAAGAGAGAGTTTGTGAGAGATCCCTTTCTGGACGGAGTTATGTATGCGTTAGTTCTTATGAGTTCGAAGGGTGATTCGGAAACGTCGAGAGAGCTTCCTAGAGCGTTACGAGTGCTTCTGGACGAGTACAAAGATGTGTACCCAGAAGAGCTGCCTTCGGTGTTACCTCCACTGAGGAACATACAGCATGCGATAGACCTCATCCCAGGTTCATCCTTACCGAACCAACCCCACTATAGGCTTCATCCCGCGGCCCACAAAGAGCTACAGACTCAGATCGAGGATTTGATGAACAAAGGATTCATCAGGCCTAGCATGAGCCCTTGTGCGGTGCCAGCCCTTTTGGCCCCCAAAAAGGATGGTACGTGGCGGATGTGTGTTGATAGCCGCGCTATCAACAAGATCACCATAAAGTACCGATTTCCCATACCACGCCTAGATGACCTCCTAGATGTCTTGGCTGGCGCCACCATATTTTCTAAGCTAGATTTACGAAGCGGCTATCACCAGATAAGGATCCGCGAGGGAGATGAGTGGAAGACGGCGTTCAAATCCAAGGACGGGTTGTACGAGTGGCTTGTGATGCCCTTTGGGCTATCCAATGCCCCTAGCACCTTCTCCCGCATGATGACACACGTCTTTCAGCCATTCATGGGAAAGTTTGTGGTAGTTTACTTTGATGATATCTTAGTATATAGCACCACCACGATCGAGCACATCACCCACCTAAGAGAGGTTCTTTCCACCCTTCGGAAGGAAACTTTATTTCTTAATCTCAAGAAATGCACGTTCCATGTTACAGAAGTAGAGTTCTTAGGATACATTGTTGGAGCGGAGGGCATTAGAGTTGACCCTAGCAAGGTCAAGGTCATTGAGGACTGGCCCGAGCCGACCACGATACGTGAGGTAAGAAGCTTCCATGGGTTGGCCACTTTCTACCGCCGCTTCATCAAAGACTTTAGTAGCATTATGGCCCCCATTAGTGACTGCATGAGAAAGGGTGAGTTTACTTGGACGAAGTCCGCCACCTTCGCTTTCCAACGCATCAAAAAGCTTATGACGGAGGCACCTGTCCTACGTCTACCAGACTTCTCCAAAGTCTTCGAGCTTACTTGTGACGCTTCGGGCGTGGGAATAGGAGGTGTCCTGAGTCAGGAGGGGCACCCTGTGAGTTTCTTTAGTGAAAAGTTGGCGGGCGCTAAATTAAATTATTCCAACTACGATAGGGAATTCTATGCAGTTATTAGATGCTTGCACCACTGGAGGCATTATCTCCTCTCTAAGGAGTTCGTGATCCTCTCCGATCATGAAGCGTTACGATTTATTAATGGCCAACACAAAATCAGCCCGCGTCACGCCAAGTGGGTATCCTTCCTACAGGGTTATACGTTTAATCTCAAGCACCTCAAGGGAGCGGACAATCGGGTTGCGGACGCTCTTAGTCGCCTAGCCCTTTTAGTCACCACTATGGAGGTTAACGTTGTTGGGTTCGAGCGCATCAAGGATGAGTACGCCACATGTCCGGATTTTCAGGATTCTTATCTCTCAGCCCAGGATAGTTCCCCCACCACTATTACCGCGTTCGTTATTAGGGATGGTTACCTATTTAGGCACGGGAAGTTGTGTATCCCGCAGTCCTCCTTACGTCTCCATATCATCTGGGAACTGCATAGTGGCGGGTTGAGTGGCCATTTCGGTAGAGATAAGACTATCACTCTGGTTGAGGAAAAGTTTTATTGGCCAAAGTTAAAGGCAATGGTAGGGCGAGTAGTGAGTAGTTGCCGTGCTTGCCAAGTCTCTAAGGGTACCAAAACCAACGTAGGGCTATATACACCGTTGCCTATTCCGTCCACACCTTGGGAGGACGTGAGCATGGACTTTGTCTTAGGCTTACCCATCACTTTTCGTCGTCACGACTCCATCTTCGTAGTTGTGGATAGGTTCTCCAAAATGGCATATTTTATACCGTGTACTAGAACCAACGACGCGTCTCATATTGCAAAGCTATATTTTAAGGAAGTCGTTAGTCACCGGGGAGTGCCGAAGACAATAGTCTCGGATAGGGATGTTAAGTATACGAGCTATTTCTGGAAGACACTTTGGACCCTAATGGGTACCAAGCTATTGTTTTCCTCCGCCTATCATCCTCAAACCGATGGGCAAACTGAGGTGGTGAACCGGAGTCTAGGAAACCTTCTTAGATGCCTCGTGAGTGATCATAAAGGCACATGGGATCTTCTTCTTCCCCACGCTCAGCTAGCCTACAACAATTCCAAAAATCGGTCCACTGGTCTGTCACCTAATGAGATTGTCCACGGATACAAGGCCCCTGTGCCTCTTGACTTGGTTCCCTTGCCCCCAACATACAAGGCAAGTCACTTTGCACAATCCTTTGCCCAACATATTCACGACCTTCATGCACGTATACGAGCTACCTTGACTGCTCAGTATGATTCTTATCAGGCACACGCCAATACACACCGGAGAGCGTCACACTTCAAGGTTGGCGATTTGGTTTTAGTCCGATTAGTTCCCGAGCGTTTGCCATCTGGCACCGTTAAAAAGTTAGCACCTAAGCGCGCCGGCCCTTTTCGGATTATCAAGAAAATAGGTGACAACGCTTTTATTTTAGACTTGCCTGCCGAATGGGGAATCTCCCCTATTTTTAACGTCTCGGATTTAACGATGTTCGTATCGCCTCCACATGAGTTGAGTTCCTTGCCGTTTTCTTCTTCCACCAAATCTTCTAATGGGTTGGGGAGTGGTAGTACGGATGACCTCTCTCTGTCGGTTCCCACTGGTATTTCATCGGATGGTAAGTTGCATACTTTTATTCCTACTGCTGATATGTTCCCCAGGTTTCCGAAGACTTTCCTCACCCCGGCCATGATACTTGCTGCGGAGCCACTTACTACCTCGGAGGGTGCTACTTACCGCTTCCTCATCCGTTGGCGCGATCGCCCTCCTTCTGACGATTCCTGGATCCTCGCGACGGAGCTTCAACGACTGGATGCTGCTCTTCTCCGCCGCTACCTCTCGGACCACGCATCGGAGATGCTTGATTTTGAGTGGGGGAGGATTGATGGCGCGTTCCCCCCGCCACTCATCGATGATGAAGACCCGGCTGCCGAGGCGCTGCAACATAAAGATCTGCGGCGTCGTGACGATGATGGAAGCCCGCGTTATAATCTCCGCCCGCGGCGTGACAAGGCCGCCAAGAAATATTGAACTTTTAATTCATGCACTTTTATTTTATATTAATAAATATAAAATTATTTCATGTTTGATGATAATTTTATATTTATTATAATGGTTGTATTTTAATTTTAGAACTCTTTATTTGATTTTGGTGTGTACTTAACCACACGGATGGATGAGATTTCATCTCCATCATGGATGGTTAAGATGTTTTTGTAACTCCTATTTAAGGAGGTCTTTATGAAGGAATGAGGAGATGAAATATCAAACCCTAACCCTTCCTAAATTGGAAATTTCGGCCATAGGAGTTCCTCCTTGCCTCCCCTCTTGGTGTGACTCCAAGGCCGCCGCCTCCCTCCATCCTCTTCGGTGCGACTCCGGCGAGACTTCCGTGGTGTGACTCCAAGGAAGAAGGGTTGCTTCTCCGTTCGGTGCGACGCCGGCGGAACCGTGGAGAGAGAGATTCTCCCACAAATCTATCTTGAGTGCATGCTTGATCTTGGTTGGGTAATCTCTTTCCTCTCTAGTGATTCTTCTAAGCGTTTGTGGAGGTTTTGTCGAATCGTTTTATCCGTGATCTTAATTTCTCGCGCTTGCAAAAATCTGAACTAAAAGTGTTGTTATTAAACCTCTTGCTAACCGGATTGGAACGATCCATGCCATGTTAACAAGGGAGTTAATCACCACTAAATCTTTCGTCGCCGCTTGAAGTTTATCACCGCTCCGCGAATATTGCCGCTGCGTTTTGCTAAAATCATTTGATGGAATAGATGCTTGTGTAGGTGCGGTGAGTTGTGTGCTTGTTGGAGAGGTAGGTCCTAAGGACGTGGTATCGAGTCCGCTAAACGGTGAGATGTGTGCTTGTTGGAGCTAGGTCCTAAGGACGTGGTATCGAGTCCCGAATCTTTGGGAGCCAACCGACCCCTTTTCGTTCGCTTTTGGTCGGAGCCCTCTCTTTCTTTATTTCTATGTTGCGTTGTCGCGGTGACCCCTACATCATTTCTTTCCTCATTCATGTCCTTGCGTTTGATGGACTTGGTCCCTCGAGCGAGTCCACAGAATAGTAGAGTCCTGGCACGATCATCTTCATCCAGGTAGTCCTCTTTAGCTGAGCTGGTGAGCTGCAGATGATGTGATAGTCTTGCAGCATTCATCTTGATTCTTAGTCCAGCAATTTTACTCTTTATCTGGGTGTCCTCATGACATAGCTTCGCGATTGCATAGAATTCAAGAACTTCTTTATCTAAGATTTTGCACGGGTGCTCAAGGATAAAGGAGAGCCCAGCTTCCCCAAGCATCAGGATGATGTTCCAGAATTCATCAGAGGCATGGGAGAAGCCGGTCCTAACCAACTCACTCCCGGTGAGAAGCCCAATCGTGGTTCGAGGAGCCATTGCAAACCTAAAAAAATAACATCCAAGGGACTTAACTCTATCTAAATCTCTAGTTTAGGAACTATACTAGACAAGTTACAAACTAGTAAGAACTGAACTAGTAAGGACTAGAGAAGTTACAAACAAGCTCGATTCAAGGAGGAATGGTCGTTACCCTAGCGCTGAGCAGAGAGAATCCCTAGTCTGCTTGCGTCGGGACCGCTGGCGACGGGAATGGGAGTTGACGAGAGAGGGTAAGCTGACGATGAATCGGCAAGTTCCTTGTGTCTAGAAGATGCCGGAGACGGAAGCACCGAGCCGACGGAGGGAGGACTGCGGCGGACTGCAATCGACGGAGCTGGAGTCGACGGGAGGCAAGGAGGAGTCGATGAGAACACCAAGCGACTGAAGCACGAGAGGAATTTCCGCACGAATCGACGGGATTAGGCGATGTTTCCGCAGAGTCGACGGGATTTCCGCAAGGTCCAGAATGTGAAGGTTCGGGATTCAGTGGTTTACACTACTTATATCCTCCGAACTCAGGGGTAGCCGATGTTCCCGCTGTGAAGGGCGTGTTTCTGCTGGCCGTTTTGAATTTCGAACTTTTCGAAACTTTCCCCTTTTTGTTTCGAAACTTTGAGTTGTCGATTTGAATTTTGAAACTTTGCCCTTTTTATGTAAAATTTTTGTTACAACTACTGGCCCACGTACCTTGAATTTCATCGAACTGATTGACATCCATTGTTATACATTATCAATTGTATATGTATATAAAAAGAATTCATCAGATTTCCAACTTAAGGATCATACAGTTTTTAGCATTCGTGTCCTTCCATCAGGTGTGAGTATATATATATGTATATTTATATCTAGAGCGAGAATCTATATATTTGCTTGGATATATATATAACCATCAATGTCATGCGAATCAATGTTCGAAACTGAATGCGCGTACCTGGGATCATTGGGTTGATCAATCGAATCCACTATTAGAAGTACACCAGGCATCCAATTCAAGTGGGACATTGTAGTTAGCATTATCTCTTATCCCATATGCTTGTTCCATAGCATTCCTGGAACATCTCCTGTCTAGGTCCCATCATGTTCACGGGTACCTAGACTATCCTGCAAAAACAAATTACCTTACCTTAGGAACCCAATATGCATTGGGTCCTAGGTTCCTGTCAGCATAAACTACTGAATGCCTTCCTACAGGATTTCTGTTAGGAAGGCTATCTCTAGCCAAAGGAAGTGGACATACCCTTGCCCTTGGCACAGAAGGATTGTGCTAACAATCTATGGCAAAGTGACCTACTTTGCCACAGCATCAACACTCATGAATGTTGTATCTCCTTTTCTGACCAGATCTACTGACTGAGTTAGTCATGATCTTAGGTCTGACAGGGGCAGAGCAGGTTCTGCTCACAGATTTGCCCTTTCCACCGAGACACGAGGGAGGGTGGATGGAGAACATGTGGTGAGTGTCATGAGGCCTGGGAGGTGGTGCCTTCTTTTAAGCCAGCACACATCCAGGGGCCCCATGGGTACTTGCTACTTGTTTCCCAACCCCCTTTCCCTATGTCCTAGGGTGGTGAGAGTTACTGTGAGAACTGGTTCCTGCAATCTCATGAAGTGTTGAGGCTGAGGCAGTGAATACAAAAGGTTCATGATGAGCCTTGTGTATTCCCTCATGGGTAGCTATAACAGCTCTTGCACTGTGGGTATTTCCATATGAGGGTTGATCATTCTTGTAGTGACCATAGTTGTTCTTATGATCATACCTGAAGGCATGATGTGTGCCCTTCCTACTCGGTGTGGGGGGGGGTCTGAAAACAGTTTCCCCATTTCTCCACGATTTTATAATTCGTGAGATCCACCCGTTTTCTCCCTTTCTCTTAATAGCATCTACCTTGGAAAAGTTAGATACTATTCTCTTCTCGGTCTCTAGAGAAAACTCTAGAGCCGAGATCTTTGAGTCCTTCACCTTGATGGATTCCAATTGGAGATCCATCATGGTCCTCAACTGAGCAATTTCCATAGCTTGTTTCTCCACAAGCAAGTTGCTCTTCTGAAGGGCACTGCGAAGGGAATCAAGAGTTTCAATCTTTTGATTGAAACTGTCTATTTCCCCAGCATCAAAAGAGGGACAAACCTCTGAACTTCTCCTGTCTTAAGGAAATACAAGAGGAAATGAGCATGATGAGGAAGATACCTGATCCTAACGGTGATGATCAGGGTTAGCGTTAAGATCTGCAGAGACAGATGTGTCAGCTTCATCAAAATTGCATTCCTCAATCTCTTCTTCAGTCTCAGAAAGAGACACGGGAGCCCTGATATTTAGAGATTGGTCTTGACTTTCATCTTCAGAGATGAGGACTCCCACATATGCTTCATCCTCTTGTAGGCATCCAGTCCCAACAGTCTCCGGTCCCTCCATGAGATCAGAGATAGTTTGCCACATAGACTTTGCAGTCCTACACTTGTCCAATCTTGAATGAGATGATCCAGACCAGACATCAGTGATGATCTGACAAATCAGCTTGTCCAGGTTGAAAAGTGAGAGCTCGGTCTCAGACATCTCTTCGGGACTCTTGGGGATTTGGAGATCTTTTCCAGATCCGGAAGCCTTCATGGGAATGAAGGGACCCTCTTCCATAATGAATGATGCGCGAGGGTCAATGGCCTCCAGATGAAACATTACTCTCATCTTCCAGATGGGATAATACTCCGTTGTGCAGGCAGGGAGTCTCAAAGGAGAGATATCAGAGTATAGCTCCATGCTTGAGTCTTGTTTTCTTCTTGACACTAGATGCGGGTTCTTACTCAAGGTGTTAACCTTTTTGATGAGTAACCTCCCTCTGATACCACTTGAAAGTCTTTAGTGTCAACTAATTCCACCTATGGGGGGGGGAATAGGTGTAGTGTTGTCTTTTACGGAATTTAAAATTACCTGCACAATTAAACAAATACAGCACAGAAAAGCACACACGTATTTATAGTGGTTCCCCGATTTGGGTACGTCCACTCTCCCCCTTCGACCTATCTCCCACCAAGGGACGACTCGGTCACTTCACCAAACGGATTGAAATCCAATCCTCACACTACGGAAGGCACCCTTCCAACCGAAGGAGTCACTACTCCTCCACCACGGGTTGCACCCAACCCTTACAACTAGGAATCACTATTCCTTTACAACAAAACAAAAATTAGAATGTACAAGAAATACAAACTACACTTGTGGAGAACCCGATGTCCCTCTTCGTTCGTTGAAGCGTTCTTGATGAAGACGAAGAGTCCACGACCGGAGTACTCTCTTGGAGAGGATCTTCCCAAGATCGGCGGCGGCAAGTGAATGTGGCGGCGATGCTTTGTAGATCCAAACTTCTTGACGAAGCAAGCAAGGTCTACCAACGATCTCAATCGGATCAGTCGTCTCAATCGATTCGGAATGAAGAACTATCCTCGTTCAACAAATCGAGAGACAAGAGATCTCGAGAGAGAAGCGTGAGACGCTAGACTTGCCTCGGTTCTGTCGTTGGGAGATCAAAGATGATCTGAGATCTGCAGCGGCGACTACCTTGCGAGCGACGACGGCGACAGGAGGATTTCCACGATCGGTTAGGTCACGCTCGGCGGCTTTTGATTCTCCGTGAATCGCTTCTCCTGAAGTTCGAAATAAGCGAGTATATATACTGTAGAACAACCCTAAATGACTGTTGTGGGGCCCACAAGAAGAAACCCTAGGCCCGGTCAAAACAACGCACAACATCTTGTTTCGGTCCAGCGAACAGAGCAAATTTGCCTAAGGCAAATTCGGCGAGAATCATTGATGATTCTCGACGAAGTCGGCGGGAATCACTCATGATTCCCGTCGAATTTGCCTTGGCAGAATTCCAGTTGAAATACTTGTCATCCGGAGGAAATCGGCGAGAATCAAGATCATTCTCGACGAATCGGCGGGAATCAGTTAGTGATTCCCGTCGATTCTGCTTTAGCAGATTTCTTGAAGGAGGACAGTCAGCCAAATGAAATCGGTGAGAATCGGCGAGTGATTCTCGATGATTCGACGAGAATCACTAGTGATTCCCGTCGAATCGGCGAGAATCACTTAGTGATTCCCGTCGATTTTGACTTAGAAGATTTCTTCTTCCTTCATCTGAACTTGGTCTTTGACCCATCTTTGCTCCTCTTCTGCTCTTGATCTATCTTGACCATGTACTTGAAAATAAGTACACTCAAATAGAGAGAGCACACGTGAGTCAACACACTGATCTGCTCAACGAGGGATTACGTTGCGCAGACTCGTGTATTTACCCACTGCACCCTGACATTGGTGTGTACTTAGCATGGAATAGCTGCAAGCACAACTTAATAGAAAATCATCAAATACATTGTGAATTCATCTTAGCTCGACATGAGGCTTCTTCAAATCCAGGTAATTGTGGATACAATACCCAACATTTAGCAGCGATTTTAGACATCCGTAAAGATGTTATTTTCTGTGTAATCCTGTGTATAGATGTTATTTTCTCTGTAATCCTGTGTATAGATAAGTATAGATGGTTGTTCTACCTTAGGTTTTAAAACCGCTGCAAAACCTTAGACGGATTTTTTAACTTAGATGGTTGTTCTACCACATTGTTTTATGTTTTGCTTAGGTTTTAGAACAACCATACTAAGGTTTTGCTTAGGTTTTAGAACAACCATCTAAGGTTTTGCTTAGGTTATGCGGCAAAATACTGGATATACTGGATTTAAACCTACCCGAAATCCCTTGGCTTATATTCAATGTTTCTTTTTAAGAAAAAATAGGTGACTTATACACTTCATGTTTAGTACTTTGATGTAGCTGTAGGTGACATTTTGATTGTAACAAACAGAACAAGGATTGTGGATTTTACGCAGCCCTATACTGAATCAGGAGTTGTTATAGTGGATATTAAATGGTGGTGCATTATGAAAGTGAAGGGATAGATACTACTCTAGAGGGGGGTGAATAGATTTATCAAATTTTGCACTAGACAAAACTTAATGGTCTACCCAACTCCCTTGGAGTGAAGTGCGGAATGAAAAGATTATAGATATTGATTTAACCTTAAAGCCTAACACAAGTGATGTGCACAAACTCAAGCTAACTGTAATTACAGTTAAGGCTTGGAAAACCTAATCAGCAACTAGCAATCCTAGTTATATCTATTCACAGCCACAATGCAGGAATTAAACAAGTAAATCCAGACGACACAAGGAAATTTATAGTGGTTCCCCAAACAACTTGGGTACGTCCACTCTTCTACCCACACGGTAGGAATCCACTCAGGTTTTTGATCAGGTGCCCTGCCACCAACAGGATCTGCTTCAGGTAGATCCAGAAACCCTTTAGACTTTTGATCAGGTGTCTAAAAACCAAGCACGGGTTTTTGATCAGGTGCCCTGCCACCAAGGGATACTTTTGAAGGGAGTAATAACCCTGTACAGGAGGGGGAAGAAGGTTAAGATGTCTTCTCTATTTTACAAAGATTAGAGAAGCACAAAAACTTGCACTGAGCTAGAAAGCTCTAAAGAATCAAGGCTCCCCCTGGCTCAAAGATGTCCAGGTGAAGTCTTGCTTCAGTGCAGAAAACTCTTCAGAAAACTCTGAAGGAAAAACTACAAGAAGATAAAAATAATAAAATTAAAGATCTTCAAGCAGCTATCTTCTTCTTCTTCTTCTTCAAAAGAACTCTGAGTTTGAACTTCCTGAAAGCAGGAGAACTCAGGTTGAAGAAGAGTAGAGGATCTTAACACTTCTCAGTTAGATGGAAATTTCTGAGAGCAGAAGACTTGATCTTGATGAAGGCTTGAATGCTTGAAAATATCTGGGTAACTAGTTAGCTAGCTTGAATCCTTCTTCAAGGGGTTCTTTATATAACATCAGCAAGCAACGGCTCTCTTCAATTTGAATAACTTGTCTTCTTCTGAGACTTGAGACCTGAGCTGTAAATATCAAGAAGAAAAAACAAACTCTGCAGCAGAAACATTCTATAAAAGGAATAACCCTTTTTCTAGGAAGCTGCAGGAAACAATTTGATAATAAAGTACTAAATAAAGTCATATCAGAAACAAACTCTTTATAGCAAAAAGAAGACTTTTCAGTCCAACGGCTATAAAGGGCTGACAGCAGATAAAGTAAATTATAATGTCAGCTAATAATACAAACAACTTTATCTAAAAAGATTTGACTCAGGCAAAAAGAATAGAGCAGATATGCCTGGAAATATTATCATAATACAGCTAAAAAGATATGCCAGATAATGTATTAATTAATTAAATATAATAAATACAAAGTATAAAGGCAGACAGAAAACGTCGAACGACCTTCGGAGATCGTCGACCGACGCACGGAGATCGTCGAACTATCGGACAGATAGTCGAACGATCCAGATAGTCGAACTATCAAAGGAGATAGTCGAACTATCACAGCAAATAGT
Source organism: Platanthera zijinensis (assembly GCA_039513925.1). NCBI lineage: Eukaryota > Viridiplantae > Streptophyta > Magnoliopsida > Asparagales > Orchidaceae > Platanthera > Platanthera zijinensis. The sequence continues at coordinate 5,009,669 of CM077091.1, read as the reverse complement.
CGAACTACCAGAAGATAGTCGAACTATCAGATAGTCGACCTATCAACAGATAGTCGAACTATCAAGCGAGAACAGATAGTCGACCTATCAACAAATAGTCGAACTATCAGATAGTCGAACTATCAAAGCAGATAGTCGAACTATCAAGCGAGAACAGATAGTCGACCTATCAACAGATAGTCGAACTATCAGATAGTCGAACTATCAAACCAGATAGTCGAACTATCAAGCGAGAACAGATAGTCGACCTATCAACAGATAGTCGAACTATCAAAGACAAACAGATAGTCGAACTATCAACAGATAGTTGAGCTATCAGATAGTCGACCTATCCAAGCAGATAGTCGAACTATCAGAAACAAACAGATAGTCGACCTATCAACAGATAGTCGAACTATCAGATAGTCGACCTATCAAAGCAGATAGTCGAACTATCAAAGCACACAGATAGTCGAACTATCAACCGATAGTCGAACTATCCACGCAGACTGAAAATCGAACAACTGATAGACGATCGTCGAACAGTTAGTCGACGATAGTCGAGCGGCGTTCGACGATAGTCGAACGAACAAACTACTTAACCAAATTCTCAATCTGGAAAAGTGAGGACTCTACAGCTAGACTACTAACCATTGACCATAGATAATTCTTGGGTCATGGAGCAAAAGGGACAAGACTAAACTCAAATCAAACTAGGGTACCAACAATCTCCCCCTATTTGAGTTAAGTCTCTCAAAAACTAAAGCACAGAGCTAGCTAGAATACTATAAACAATACAGGAAATAGATAGCAAATAACTAGCAGATTATCAACCAGATAGATAATAAACAAATATAACACAGCAGTTAATCAAACTATTAAGAATCTACAGAGTCTGGCAAGGGGGCAGAGGAACTAGGAACAAAAGAGATTTTCCTTAGAGGATCATCAGCTTCTTTCTTTGACAGCTTCAAGTCCTGCACACCAATGATCTTCAATTCTACAGCTCTTGGGACTACTGCTTCAGGATGCTTTTCCATATATTTTGAGGGGTCAAATACATCAGGATTGACCTGGAACTTTTCAAACTCTTTCTTTCTGAAAGCAGACATGGTGGTTAAACTAGTAGTATCTTTTCCTTCTGCTTTTGCTTTTCTTATTTGAGCTGCTCCAACTAGTTCGTGAAAACGAGCCATCCTAAAGTTAGGATCAAGCTCTGGACTTTCATAAACAGGCTCGGGAGGAGCAGCATTGGATTCTTTATCTAGATAAGATATTGGAGTAGACTTAGCAAAAGGTTCTTGCTAGAATTTTAAAACAAAGTAAACTACTTACCTTTTAAAACAACTTTCTCAGACTGAACTGGTACAGCAGTTGAAACCTTTCTCTTAGGAGAAGGAGGAGGTGAAAAAGTTGGCTTTAGATACACAACCTCCTTAACTTGTTCTTTCACTTCTGCTTCATGCATTTGACTGCCAGAATGAGACTTTCCATGAGAGCTATGAGAGCTTTTCATTGATTGATGCTGAGACGAAGCAGATCTTGCTGATGGAGCAGATTTTCCTGAAGAGGCAGAAGGGTTGGCAGAAAGATTACCAGAAGCTCCTGCACCTGGAGGAGGAGGAGGAGGACCTCTGGGAGTCCATCTTGAACCAGGACTATCATATCTTTTAGATCTTTTCCTCTCTTTCTGCTGGTTCTTAGAGAACCACATCCAATGCTCAAATTTCTTTGACTTAGGGTCAATGCCCTTCAGAATATAATAAGGAGTATCATTGTCTTTACTGGGAGGAGGAGGAGCAGCTTTTCTCTTCTTTTGAACAACTTTCTTTCTCTTTGAATTATCAGATACATCAGAATCATCTTCATCATCAGAGTGAGATGATGGAGGATTATCATAAGGATCATAGGCTTCAGAAACAGCCTTTTCTTTTAACTTCAGATCTGATTTCTCTCTTTCCTCTTCCATGGCATCCAGAGCCAGAAGGGAATCTAAGTCCAACCCTGGTGAATCATCCCAGATAGTTGACTTTTCAATTTGCATCTCTTTTTCTTTCTCTTTCAACAAAGACTGTACTCTTAAATTCCAGGCAGCTCTTGCTTTTTCTTCTTCCACACTCAGAACAGGAGTGTCATCTTTGACTTCATCTTGATTCTCAGACTCATCTTCTCTATCATCTAAAAAAGAGTCCAATTCTGGATCTACTTGGATATCAGGAACAATTGGATCAGCTTCAGAAACAACTGCTATGATCTGAGCAGCTAAATCTCCTCTAATATAATCTGTAGAATTATGAATACAGATCTGCTAAATAAGCAATAATCATTCCTTCAAGGTATTCACTAGCAAGCAAATTAATTGACTCGTCAATAAATCGAATAAGTGAATTACCTTCATACTTGACCATCTCCCATGATTCATCTAGATATGAGGTGATAATACCTTCTAGGAATCGAGCAACCACGGGAGTGGTGAGATCTTCTAGGCAAACTTTTACTGCAATTTCAGATAGCATGATTCCATCAGCTATTTCCTTATCAGATAACACTGGAACTACTTCTTTTTCAGCTGGAGCAGACTCTTCCAGGGCTGTCATTACAGTATCTGTTATAGCTGGAAGGGAGGCAGGAGGTTCTGAGGCATCTTCACAGAACATCTCCCCCTGCCTGATTTCAGTGGAGACTGAAACCAGGCCCCTTAAGGAAGATGGCTCAGCAGATTTTGAGAGAGATTTGATGGAGGCAGTTAAGATATCAATGGAGGATGCAAGGGGAGCGATTGCCTCTTCAATCATGGTTTTGATTGAAGGGGTAATCAACTCCACAATGCGGGAGATAAGTTCAGGAGTAATCTCAAAAGATGATGGAAGTGTAGTGGATGGAGCTGCAGCAGATATGGTTGTAGTGCTGGGATGAAGAAGGGTGTGGACTGGAGATGGAGCTGGAGAAGGAGCTGGAGAGTTAACAGGAGTGTTAACTGGAGAATGAAAGGGAGACAGAGGAGGAGTAGGAATCCTCTCAGATCCTAACAAATCAAAGCTAGGAGCAGATATCCTAGCCTGATGAGAAGGAAGAGGAGATGCTGGAGGGGAAGAAAGAACAACCGTAGTTGTTTCTCTAACAGGAGAAGGGGAAAGTCTTACTTCAACTGAAGTTGATGGTACTTCAACTGAGGCAGACAACATAGCAGAAGAGGAAGAGGGAAGAGCTGAGCCAGCTTCAACATGGTGAGGAGCGACCGAATCGGTCCTGGTGCTCTCAGATGTTGCTGGAGCAACCCCTGTGAGAGCGGGTTTCACAAAGGTTCTCTTCCACTTAGAGAACAGGTTTGGATCCATTTTCTTGCTTGCGTTAATTGTTGTTGCGGTTGAACTCAGCAGCTGGGGGTACTTTTCCTTCAGGAAGATTCCAATAACCCTTCCGAGGGTAACTTCCTTCTTACCATTCTTTTTCCTTATTAAATCAAACATCACTCCCGCCCAATCTATCCTTTTCCGATTAACAATCGCACACATCAGTGCGAATTGTTGCCTTGTGATATTATCATGAGCAGAGTGCTTACCGAGGAGCACTTTTCCTACCAACTCAGCAAGAAACTTGATCTTGAAAGGGAAATTTACTTTGAGCAGCTTCGTGGGAATGCCCTCAGCATGTCCCAGCTCAACTAACATTCTTCCGAATTCTTGAGCATCTTGCTCATAATCCTCTTCACCATTTATTAAACCAAAAATATCAGTCAGAACGGCCGGAGTTAGGATTACCTCTTCTCCGCCGATGGTGCCAGTCATCGAGTCGTCGGTGGAGGACGACGTGAAGGCCCATTCCTTGATCTCTGGGATGTTTATCTTAATTCTTGAAGACATTAACCTCTCGAGTCCTTGATCCCGGCAAAGCTGAAGAACTTCTACGATCCCAGCTTCGCAGCTACTGAACGCGTCGAAATCAACACTAAAGCCTGTATCAAACTTCACAACTGTTAGAACTGCTGGAGAGACCGCCATTGATTCGCTGGAGAAATCTCGAGAAGGACGGAGAAGACGAAGGAGGCGAAACGGCAGAAAATCGCAAGCGGGAAGGCAGAATGCGAAAAGTCACGCTCCGTCGACGATAAAACAAAAGATCTTTTAACCTAGGTCGACTATCGGCTTTATATTAGACCGGAAATAGTCGATCTATTAAAAAAATACTAGACCCGATAGTCGAACGACCGTTCGACGATCGGCTCAGAAGCAGAGTAGTCGAGCCATCGTTCGACTATTTCTGGCTTCTCAAACAACAAGCTGTCGTCGTTCAGAGATCGACGATAAGCTCGACCTGTTCGACGATCTTCGAACGCCGTTCGACGATCTTCGAACGCCGTTCGACGATCTTCAAACAGATAAGCTATCATTAACCAGAGGTCGACGATAGGCTTAATCCGTTCGACGATCTTCGATCATCGTTCGACGATCTTCAAGCAGGTTTCAACATAGGCAGATATAGTCACACTTAGTCTCGTCCATTGATCATGCCTAGTTGAACTAAAAAGAACAGATGCTTCTGTTCATCTAAAGGCTTGGTGAATATATCACCTCTCTGAAACTCAGTGGATATGAACTCAAGACAAATCTTGTTCTTTTCCACACAATCTCTCAGGAAATGGTGCCGAATCTCAATGTGCTTCGTTCTAGAGTGGTGCACTGGATTTTGTGCAATAGAAATAGCACTGGTACTATCACACATGATTTTGGTGTTCTTGTGTGAGTAACCATAATCCACAAGCTGGTTTTGAATCCACAGGATCTGTGAACAACAACTAGCAGCAGCTATATATTCAGCCTCTGCAGTTGAAGTTGAGACAGAAGCCTGCTTCTTACAGAACCAAGAGACCAATCTCTCTCCCAGGAACTGGCAAGTTCCTAAGGTGCTCTTCCTGTCAACTCTGCAACCAGCATAATCAGAATCAGAATATCCAATTAATTCAAATTCTGACTCAGCTGGATACCAAAGTCCTAGATCTGGACATCCCTTCAGGTATCTCAGGATTCTCTTTAGAAGAATCAGATGAGATTCCTTGGGGTTGACCTGGAATCTAGCACAGAGGCATGTAGCAAACATTATATCAGGCCTACTTGCAGTTAGATATAATAGGGAACCAACAATGGCCCTATAATTCTTTTGATCAACTGGCTTGCCGTGATCATCAGAGTCAATAACTACATTAGTAGCCATAGGTGTAGGCATTGCTGAAGCATCAGCCATCCCAAATTTCTTTACCAATTCCTTGGCATATTTGAATTGGGAGATGAAGATACCATCAGCATCTTGCTTAACTTGGAGACCAAGAAAGTAAGACAGCACACCCATACTACTCATCTCAAACTTAGAGTGCATCAGGTCAGAGAACCTTTTGCAAAGTTTGAGATCAGTGGAGCCAAATATAATATCATCTACATACACCTGAACTAACAGGATTGTGTCCTTGTGATGCTTGACGAAAAGGGTTCTATCAACTACTCCCCTAGTAAAGTTGTGCTCTAACAGAAAACTAGCTAGAGTCTCATACAAGGCTCTGGGAGCTTGCTTTAGTCCATATAGAGCTTTCTGTAACTTAAACACATGTGAGGGCTGAGTTGAAGAAACAAACCCTGGTGATTGTTCAACAAACACCTCTTCCTTAAGCTCACCATTCAGGAATGCACTTTTGACATCCATTTGGAACACCTTAAACTTCATGTAGGCTGCATAGGCCAAGAAGATCCTTATTGCTTCTAGCCTTGCAACAGGAGCAAAGGTTTGGTCATAGTCTATACCTTCCTCCTGTCTGTAGCCCTGAGCTACAAGCCTTGCTTTATTCCTTACTATAATTCCATTTGCATCCAACTTGTTTCTATACACCCACTTGGTGCCTATGATCAGTTGGCCTTTAGGTCTTGGAACCAAAGTCCAAACTTTACATCTCTCAAACTGATTGAGCTCCTCTTGCATAGCAATGATCTAGTGGGGATCTAGCTCTGCATCTTTAAAGGTGAGGGGCTCAACCTGTGAGAGGAAACAAGCATGCATCACATCCTGTCTTAATTGGTGTCTTATTTGTACACCAGCTGATATGTCTCCAATCACATGAGATGTGGGGTGATCTCTAAGTGTGACAATATCAGCAGGTGGGATGTGATCTTCAGCAACAGTTGGGATTAATTCCTCAGGAGGAATTTGATCTACTGTTGGTGGTACAACAACAGCTTCAGCAATGTCTTCATCACTGTCTGATTCAGTGATCTGAAGAGTTGATAGTTGAAGAATTTCTTGAGGGGCATCAGGTACCTGCAATGAACTGGAGGAAGGAGAATTTTCTTTCTCCTTGTAAAACATCTGATGCTCATCAAATGATACATGCACAGATTCTTCAATCTTACAGGTAGATTTGTTATAAACCCTATAAGCTTTGCTTACTTGGGAATATCCAAGCATGATTCCCATTGAAGCTTTTGCTTCAAATTTTCTAATATATTCTTTATTATTATTATGAATATAAACAATACAGCCAAAAACTCTAAAGTAGTTAATTTTAGGTTTCTTTCCTTTAAGCAACTCATAAGGAGTTTTACACTTAAATTTGTGTATCAAACTTCTATTTAAGACATAGTTGGCTGTACTAACAGCTTATGCCCAATAGGAGAGAGGCATGTTAGCATCTGCCAACAATGTGCTAGCAGCTTCAATGAGTGTTCTATTCTTCTTTTCAACTACACCATTTTGTTGAGGAGTTCTAGGAGCTGAGAAGCTATGTTTGATACCTTCTCTCTCACAGAATTCTTGCATGAGAAGAGAGTCAAACTCAGTACCATGATCACTTCTGATCAAGGCCACATGAGTAGAGTACTCAGTCTGCACACATAGTAGAAAGTCTGTAAGGGCTTTGAAGTTATCAGACTTAGTTCTCAAAAAGAAAACCCAACTGAACCTAGAGAAGTCATCTACAATTACTAAAGTGTAATACTTCCCTCCTAAACTCTGTACGTTTATTGGGCCAAAAAGGTCCAAGTGTAATAGATACAGGATTCTAGGAGAATCACTCTTATTTACAGATTTAAAAGAGTTTTTGGTTTGCTTGCCTAGCTGACAAGCCTTGCATAGGCTCTCCTTCTTGTAGGGGCAAGAAGGTAAGCCTCTAACAAGGTTGTGTTTAGATAACCTAGATATATTTTTAAGGTTAACATGACTAAGCCTCTTATGCCACAAAGAGTTATTATTAATTGTTACTTCATTAAACAGGCAGATTTCAGAATGAGATGAATTGAAATCTACTAAATAAATATTACCTATTCTAATACCTACTAAAACAACATTATTATTTAAAGTAATATTGCAAGAGGAGTTAGAAAATGAAACCTGGTAGCCAGCATCACATAGCTGGCTGACTGAAATCAAATTATGCTTCAGTCCATTGACATATGCAACTCTCTTGAAAGTAACTGCTCCAATTGTGATCTTGTCATAGCCCTCTGTCTTACCACAGCTGGAGTCTCCAAAGATAACCTTTGGGCCGAGCTTAGCTTTGAACTTTGACAGAAGATCTTTATTTCCTGTCATATGCTTAGAGCATCCACTATACAAATACCACTTATTTTGAGTGATTGGATAGGCCTTCACCTGCAAGACATTTATTTAGACAGAGTGGACCCAGGTAACCTTGGGTCCCTTGTTTTTCACATAAGAAAAACTGGAAATATATGAAAATGCAGGCTGAGGGTGATAACCTAGTGGGTGAGATCTCCTAGGTGGGATTCTCCATGCAGATGATGGATCAACAAACCTAGGGTTTCTATTTTCATTTAGGTTTCTATGATACTGATTATGATTTTGAAAATCATGTTGAAATCGTCGATCGACGTTCGACGATGGGCGCTCAGATCGTCGAGCTTCGTTCGACCATTGAGCTTCCGATCGTCGAGCGGCGTTCGACGCTCTTTGCATTTTTAAAAAAAAATTCTTTCTCTTTTCTCTCTTAGCTTTATTTAAAGTTTTATTAACTAGGTTTACTTGCTCAGTATTCTTCATTCCACTAGCTGAAATGAAGTTTACTGGAGTTGAAAGATTATTTTTAAGTAGAACTGGGGGTTCACTGGGAGAAGCTCCTAAGCCTAGTTTGTCATTACCTGACCTAGTGTTAGTCATGCTGGTAATTTCTAACAGCTTAAGGCTTCTACCATTAAGTGATTCTTCTAACCTCTTAGACTTAGCTAACTCTATTTTAAGAAATTTAATTTCTTCACTACAAGTAGTGAGATCTTCCTTTAACCTAATATTTTCTGTAGCAATTACTTCCGAGTCAGCTAACTTAATTCTAAGTTCTTTTATTTCCTTTTCAGAGCTAATCAAATCTAAGCATAAAGATTTAAAGTCTAATTTAAATTCTTCTGAAGTAAAATCATAAGAAGAGAGTACCTCATCTTCTGTAGGCATCTCTTCATCAGAATTAGAACTCTCTGCAGCAGAGTGGTTGCTGCAGGCATCTATTGCCATTAGGCAAACTTCTTTTGCCTTCTTCTCTTCCTCATCCTCACTGGAGCTTGATGAGGAGGATTCTTCATCAGAATCACTCCAGGTTTCAGCAATGAAACCTCTCTCCTTCTTTTTGTTTTTGTAGGAGGATGGCTTGGAGTGCTTCCTGTGCTGTTCCTTTTCCTTTCTCTTGTCTTTGTTTTTCTCCTCTGGACACTCTGGCAAGATATGTCCAGGCTTCCTGCATCCATAATAAATAATTTCTTTAGCAGGAGAGCGATCATACCTTGGTTTGTCTTCATAGCGTGAAGACTTCTTTCTGAACTCCTTTCTCCCCATCTTGAGAAACCTCTTGGCAAACAATGCCATTAGTTCCTCATTAGATTGGCTGCCTTCAGAAGCATCAGCAGCCTTAAGAGCTAGAGATTGCTCTTTTCTTGTTGGAGTGGGGGTCTTTGCTTCAGCTTCTGCTTCCCTTGTCTTCAGCACTTGCTCAAAAGACTTGAGCTTGCCGAGGAGGGCTTCAGTGGAGATCTCATTTGTACTTCTTGCTTCCTTGATGGGCCAGATCCTTAGATCCCATGTGCTAGGGAAGCACATAAGAATCTTATCATTGACCTTTGTCAATGATATGTCCTTGTCCAGGGTCCTCAGCTCATTGATGATTGAGCTGAGCCTGGTGTACATGGCTTCAACTGATTCAGCATCAGTTTTCTTGAAGTTCTCATACTGTGAGATCAGGTTGGACCTTCTGTCCTTCCTTTCATCAGCTGAACCAGCTACAATCTGGTTCAGTGTATCCCACATGGCCTTTGCTGAGGAGCAGTCAGCAACCTTCTGGAATACCTCATCAGACATTGTCTGAGCCAGTATGTTCATTGCCTTGGCATCTGCTATTTTGGCCTTCTTGTACTCATCATTGTAATCTGGAGGAGGCACTGCACTCATATCAGATGATGAGGCAGTAGCAGCAGCAGGTGCTCTTGGGGGACCTGACAAAATAGAAGCAAAGATGCTTTCATCAATAGAATTCATATATAATTTTATCCTTGCCTTCCAGATGCCAAACTTAGCTAAGTTGCATGCTGGAGGTCTGCTGCTAGAATAATCCTTGGACTGGGCCATGATAGTGAATATCTATAAGCTTTGGTATCTATCAGGATCTTGTGACTTAGGTGTTAGCCTATTCAGTCAGTCAACCTCCCTCTGATACCAATTGAAAGTGAAGGGATAGATACTACTCTAGAGGGGGGGTGAATAGATTTATCAAATTTTGCACTAGACAAAACTTAATGGTCTACCCAGCTCCCTTGGAGTGAAGTGCGGAATGAAAAGATTATAGATATTGATTTAACCTTAAAGCCTAACACAAGTGATGTGCACAAACTCAAGCTAACTGTAATTACAGTTAAGGCTTGGAAAACCTAATCAGCAACTAGCAATCCTAGTTATATCTATTCACAGCCACAATGCAGGAATTAAACAAGTAAATCCAGACGACACAAGGAAATTTATAGTGGTTCCCCAAACAACTTGGGTACGTCCACTCTTCTACCCACACGGTAGGAATCCACTCAGGTTTTTGATCAGGTGCCCTGCCACCAACAGGATCTGCTTCAGGTAGATCCAGAAACCCTTTAGACTTTTGATCAGGTGTCTAAAAACCAAGCACAGGTTTTTGATCAGGTGCCCTGCCACCAAGGGATACTTTTGAAGGGAGTAATAACCCTGTACAGGAGGGGGAAGAAGGTTAAGATGTCTTCTCTATTTTACAAAGATTAGAGAAGCACAAAAACTTGCACTGAGCTAGAAAGCTCTAAAGAATCAAGGCTCCCCCTGGCTCAAAGATGTCCAGGTGAAGTCTTGCTTCAGTGCAGAAAACTCTTCAGAAAACTCTGAAGGAAAAACTACAAGAAGATAAAAATAATAAAATTAAAGATCTTCAAGCAGCTATCTTCTTCTTCTTCTTCTTCAAAAGAACTCTGAGTTTGAACTTCCTGAAAGCAGGAGAACTCAGGTTGAAGAAGAGTAGAGGATCTTAACACTTCTCAGTTAGATGGAAATTTCTGAGAGCAGAAGACTTGATCTTGATGAAGGCTTGAATGCTTGAAAATATCTGGGTAACTAGTTAGCTAGCTTGAATCCTTCTTCAAGGGGTTCTTTATATAACATCAGCAAGCAATGGCTCTCTTCAATTTGAATAACTTGTCTTCTTCTGAGACTTGAGACCTGAGCTGTAAATATCAAGAAGACAAAACAAACTCTGCAGCAAAAACATTCTATAAAAGGAATAACCCTTTTTCTAGGAAGCTGCAGGAAACAATTTGATAATAAAGTACTAAATAAAGTCATATCAGAAACAAACTCTTTATAGCAAAAAGAAGACTTTTCAGTCCAACGGCTATAAAGGGCTGACAGCAGATAAAGTAAATTATAATGTCAGCTAATAAGACAAACAACTTTATCTAAAAAGATTTGACTCAGGCAAAAAGAATAGAGCAGATATGCCTGGAAATATTATCATAATACAGCTAAAAAGATATGTCAGATAATGTATTAATTAATTAAATATAATAAATACAAAGTATAAAGGCAGACAGAAAACGTCGAACGACCTTCGGAGATCGTCGACCGACGCACGGAGATCGTCGAACTATCGGACAGATAGTCGAACGATCCAGATAGTCGAACTATCAAAGGAGATAGTCGAACTATCACAGCAGATAGTCGAACTACCAGAAGATAGTCGAACTATCAGATAGTCGACCTATCAACAGATAGTCGAACTATCAAGCGAGAACAGATAGTCGACCTATCAACAAATAGTCGAACTATCAAAGCAGATAGTCGAACTATCAAGCGAGAACAGATAGTCGACCTATCAACAGATAGTCGAACTATCAGATAGTCGAACTATCAAAGCAGATAGTCGAACTATCAAGCGAGAACAGATAGTCGACCTATCAACAGATAGTCGAACTATCAAAGACAAACAGATAGTCGAACTATCAACAGATAGTTGAGCTATCAGATAGTCGACCTATCCAAGCAGATAGTCGAACTATCAGAAACAAACAGATAGTCGACCTATCAACAGATAGTCGAACTATCAGATAGTCGACCTATCAAAGCAGATAGTCGAACTATCAAAGCACACAGATAGTCGAACTATCAACCGATAGTCGAACTATCCACGCAGACTGAAAATCGAACAACTGATAGACGATCGTCGAACAGTTAGTCGACGATAGTCGAGCGGCGTTCGACGATAGTCGAACGAACAAACTACTTAACCAAATTCTCAATCTGGAAAAGTGAGGACTCTACAGCTAGACTACTAACCATTGACCGTAGATAATTCTTGGGTCAAGGAGCAAAAGGGACAAGACTAAACTCAAATCAAACTAGGGTACCAACACATTAAACAATTGAAAACGAATTGCTTCAGCTGTACTCTGTAAAACCAATTGCTCAATGCAATGGTGATATGGCACGAATAACAATCATTTTGATTTGTAGACATATTTTTGTTCTCCCATGAAGTGTAGGTCATTATTATTGATTGATTTTAACTTTGATTTGTAAATCTAGGTATTTTGAACAATAATTATCATTAGTAATTTAATTTTCTGGTTTAATTTGAAAATGTATACATTTTCAAATTTTCAATTTCAAAAAGACAATTCCGGTGTGCAGGCAAACAGCTTTTACATATCAATGTCAATTCTGTTCACTGAATACCATTCTGCAGACGAACAACATAATTGGTTTTCTGGCCAAAGCCAATTTCTGCAGATATTGGTTTTCTGACCAAAGCCAATTTCAGAAATTGAATACCTACGCGCCGAACGGACCCTTAGAGATCTCCTTCGAAATTTGTAGACCTCCAACGATTCTCAAGTTCTCCTCCAAATACGGCTTAGAGATCTCCTTCGAAATACGGGCTACTCAGGTGTCGTCTCAAGTGCCTTCTCAAGTTCCCTCTCAAGTGTCGTCTCAAGCGACTGCTCCAAAGCCTACTCTCAAAGCTACTCCTGCGAGCGCCAAGAAAAACTCCGCATCTTTTTTACTTTCAAGTGCTAGTAAACAAAGCAGTGGTCAGTCACCCTTCCAAAATTCTTAACACTTGTAACATCAAGCAAATTAGTAGATTTGATCGGCACCGAACCGGCCCCGTGATTTTTTTTTTTCTTTCCAAATTTTTCAACATAAAAACTTGGTGTCTCATTGTTTGTTCTCTTTTACCTATTTGGGCACTTGGCTCACTCTCTCTGAAGCTAAGACAATTCGATTCTCCGAACCAGGAGAATGAGTCCCAACAACAACAGCAACAACAACAACAATAAAAGTACAAAATAATAATAATAATAATAATAATAGTACAAAACTATAAAATAAAAATAAAGCTGAGAATACCCACTGTATAGTGCATTGCACTTTGGACGATACAATAATTACAGACATTGGCTGAAGCTGGGGATTGACCTTTTTCTATTCAATAAGCTGACTACAATACCAGTCTATTTACAAAGCTGAAGATGATTGACACAGCATAGCAATTACTCTGCACTAATAACATCCAGCTTCCTTGGTTCCCCCCTTTCAAGCACTAAAACCTCTGTGGAGGGAACTCCATGGGGTTGCTGGAACCTGGCGGCACACTTCTGCAGAAACTTTAGCCACGGCCTCCTTCTCGATGCCTGCATTGCAGATGTTCGCAAGAGACCGCATGTGTTTCATTCCGTACTGAGATAGTGATCCACAATGTGTTTCAAAAGTTCGAACCTGGCAATGAAGACAGAGAAGTTTAATCATATATTATATAGATTTGAGTGGGCTTGATATCATCAAGTCTAGTTAGCCAAATATGAGCATGCCATGAAATCTAAATAAATAAAAAAATTAAGTTTAGCTCATTAACAGTACTACAATTAGACTAGCAATGCTCTATTGTTCTGAGTGTGTGGCAGTGAATTGTGTGTAGATGAGCAAAAAATGGGAGTTGCGGAGATGAGAATGCTTAGGTGGATGTGTGGACACACGAGAATAGATAAAATTAGGAATGAATCGGGGATATGACAGGAGTAGCACCAATTGCAGAGAAGATGCGAGAAGCTCGACAAAGATGGTTTGGACACGTACAAAAAAGACCACTAGAGGCACTTGTTAGGCGTTGTGAGAGTCCAGTCACTAGGCTTGTTAAACAATGGAGGGGTAGACTAATAAAGACTTGGAATGAAACTATAAGGAAAGACATGATTTACTTGGACATTAGTGAGATTATGACAAAAGATAGGGCACAATGACGACAAAGGATCCAGATAGCCGACCCCACTGCAGTGGGATAAAGGCTTGAGTGTTGTTGTTGTTGTTGCAGCTCAAGCTCAAAATTGACACGAAATCAATTTCAAACTGACCAGGCTTGGATCGAAATCAAAAATGTATAGTTTGGTTTTTCTTAGAAATCGACCGAACTAAAAATCGAATTGATTCAAGCCAACTCAAAATATATAATCGTTTAGCATTTAGTGCACTATTTCTTATCAAAAATTCTTTATAAGAATATTGTCCCTCTTGCAGCTCCAATCAGCTCAAAATTGAACTCGAGGCAGACTAGATTTGAAGTGGATATCAAGCTTAATTATAATCGAATTCCATAGCGATCCAAATTAGAATCAAAATAGGCATCAAGCAGGCTTGAAGCATTTTCAAGCCAGCCGGGTGAGAGAAAATCAACAAGAATTTTAATTCAGGTCAGTTTAAATGGGGTGGTGGAACTGACAAGAATTATTTCAATTCATGGAAAATATCAAATGGATTATTATGCACTTAGAAATAGGCTTCGTTTGGCATGACAGAGGCGGTCACGAATATGGTGGTTATGAACCATCATTCGTGAACGCCCGACCTCACCTAAGGAACTCCATCCACTTTTATGTTCAGAATTTTTTTTTTTGAGTGGTGGTCGAAGCCATTGTCATGCCAAAAGATATATTTTATGATGATGGGAGTTTTTGTCCAAACTCACGCGCCAAACGGAGCCTTAGTTAAAGGCATTACAAATATCGTATGTAATCCGTAAACTGTAAATATGCTCTAATTTGAACAACATTTAAATGTCACAATACATTAAGAATAATCACATTCTAATAACACTAACATCCATTGATGGAAGTCACACAAAAAATATGAAACATACCATTGACTTGAGGCAGGCCCAATCGTCCACCAAAGGCAACCCAGTCGAGCGAATTGCACTCAGAACCTCCATGCTTCTCTCCGATCCAAATAGAAGCTTCCCCACGAGGCTAATGCTATTATCGATGTGCAGACGGTGAGTCATTATATCGAGCAGTTCTTTCTGCGCTTCAAGTTTTTTGGAAGATCCGATGGGTGAATTGCGGTACTGTTATGGATAAACAGAATCGTGCCTTAAGTGCAGCCCCGTATCGTAAAAAAGCTCTGGGTCCCAAAGTTCAGAATGAAAGAGCTCACCTTGTGCCAGTAATAAACGAGGTCAGCATCACGCTGATTCACCGGATTTTGAGCAGACAGAAGCAAGTTGTCCTCAACGAAAGTAGAATTATCATTGGCGGGATTTGAACCAATGTACACGAAAACATGTTCCTTGTTGAGATCGAGTTCCCCATATTGCATGACATGAGAACCAAGATTATAGGTGTTATGAACTGATGTTCTTGTCTGGACCTGTGAATTTCACAAGGAAGAATCTATCAGCCCAAGTTTTATATATTTATGTTATATATATAATAATAAAAAGTCAAAAAGACTCACTTGTTTATATTGCTGCTTCAGAGATTCAGATCTAAGATTATGAATGTCACTGTCCACCCAAAAGAAGTTTTAGTGAGGTCAGTATTGCATGAAATTTAAACAAGACAGATAATTGAATAATACATGATTTGTGTGTGTATTATTAGAAGTATATTGATTACAAAAAAAGATTTGAAAGCATAAATGAGTGATTTAAAAGAAAGACTTAACCAAATACTTGAGATTAACACTATTGATGATGATAATAATAATGATGATTATATGAGCATAGAGATCTTACTTCATTAATGGTATTTTTATATGAATTTTCCATTGCCCCCACCAAACAAAAAGTATATTTCTTACAAACTTGAGCTACTGTAAGTTTGCTATAGATATTGCATTACTTACAAGAATTGCCAACTTGGTAAACATTTAGACAATAAATGGCTTCACGATCTAACCGTATTTCTAAATGTAACTCGTGCAATCACTCAAAAAGAGAGATAATTTGATCCTTTTTAGGGTTTAGGACATTGTTGGATTCTTGTGTTATATGTTCTCTAGGAAGTTGGGTCCATACTTAGAATCCTCACAGAATGCATCTGTATCACCCATGAATGTATTTCGTTCTTACTGCATCTTAACTCTCTAATAGACATACATGTGCATGTGTTCCCTGAAAGTTCAAATGAATCTTTCCCATAATTACTAACCTATGGTGTAAATGAAATGAAAATTTGCTTCATGTCATCTATTCAAATTCTAATTCTACTCTTACATAAAACATCAAAACATTAGCCACCCAGCTGGCAAAATCTTCTCTGTATGTTATTTCTGCAGGTTTCTCCACTAAGAATGTCTACTGATGCAAAGTAAATCAATGGGCTCTACTAATTTTACAAGAGTAGATATGCTTATCATAATAAAATGTCAAAATAGTATAACAAACAGGAAAAGAATGAACTTTCCTACTCCACTGAAGGCAGAACAACAGTTTTGTAGAAGGCTAAAAAAGGGCAGCCTGGTGCACAAAGCATCCCAACGCAGCGAGGATCCAGGGAAGGGTCCCACCACAAGGGTGGACTCCAAAACATCTTCAGCCTCACACATGAAAATAAGTATATCAAGTTAGGTTTGATGTATGAGAAGAGAATACCTGTCTTCCATCCAAGATATGCTATAGAGGTCCCCCAAACATGTCCAGTAATCTGAAGGAGGACTATAACTCTCTCCAGGACAGTACGTTCCCCAACTACTCTCGACAGCATTAGATGCTGTTGTTGCATAAATGCCAATGTCTTCAGGCAGAAGACCCTCAAATATACTCCCAGATTCACAAGCCTCGAGATATATGACCTAAACCCAAAAAGAGAAGAGACCGCCCATGTAATATAGATATTATGTGTTACCATTGCACAATTGCAGGGTTTTTTTTAATTATAAATATTAACTCATTACCAGGCTTTTGTAGGAGTTGGAGGCATGTTTTTTCTTTAAAACAGATATGAAATCATCAGCATAAAGGTAAGGATAGGTTGGCATGCCTGATAGAGAACAAAATAATATGAGCATTAAATCTATAGGCGGAAGCAAAAAAAATCTATATGCGGAAGCAACTCTGGGAAAAACCATTTGAAAATTGAAAAAACACTCTCCACAGAAGAGGGTTTTGGATGTTAAAAAACAAACCTAAAACTCCCGGGCCACCATGGTCAGAATAAAATATGAAAATATGATCATCAGGTCCGCTATCAACAACTTTCCCACTCCCACCAGATACAGCAGTTTTATCTCCAAGAAGAACAGCAAAAAAATTGTCAACATTGACATCAATTCCTACATAATCCTGTGTGATTTCATGTAAGAAATTAGGAAGATACAAAGACTGATGATCAAAAGGTATCATGTTAACATCAGGTTTCATAAAAACCATACCTTGGGAACTCCAGCATACACATCACCCCCATGAGGATGATTAATTATAACTCCTGGCCTGGGATTTTCCTCATTGTATGCAATATCATCATACATGAAAACAATGATATTTTCATCTTTTAGACCACCATTTTTCATGACTTGGTAGGCATGACATACATCAGCCTAAGAGAATATAAACCAAAGAGTGATTAGACAGAAAGTACTATAGCACCTACTCAATAATTATTCCAAGAACATGTGAGTTTTTGTGGTTTTAATTATAAACTTAATATGCTTACTTGCTTGAAGAGACGAAAATTTAAGGAATGCCAGGAGAAAAGTTCAAATACTTAAGTTTAAAACAGGTAAAAGTTTTTACATTTGACAAAGAATGAGCATAGGTTTAACCATTAAGGAGCTAAGTGACTATGGAATTGTCGGTAATGTAACAAGGGAAGCCATATCGACAACTACAAGGTGAACAAACTTTTGCACAAACAAATGATACCGTAAATGTTGCTAAAAAGATTGTCATGATTTACAAATCAATATATGGGGATCATCCTCAATGGCATCCCTTGGAGACTCATTATACTATATGACCTTAGTCGATGATTATGACAAGGACATATGAGTTTATAGTTTTTAATATAAATCTGATGGTTAGTTAGCTTAAAAAGATGAAAAAGTACATATGAAATCTAGTGGGGATAAAAGTTCAAGTGTCTTATGTCCGAAGCAGGTATAATTTTGATAAGACTAAGCAGAAATCATTGAGAAAATATATATATATCGAAAGGACTTGTCGTGGATCACCACAACAAACTAAGTGCATGGAAATAATTCTGAATGAAAGAGCAAGCAGATGAGGATTCATATTGGACTACCTGACACATTTTAGCTAAATAGTTGGTCACCAATTACTATGGTTATTTATGAATCAATTAGGCTCTATTCGTTTCGTAGAAATTAGGAGAAAGAAATTAGAATTGGTCCAATTCCAATTCCAACAAAAATTGGAATTGCAACAAAAATTGGAATTGAAGTCAAATATGATTTTGCTATTTGGCTGTAGGCAGGAAAGGAATTCTATCACAAGAATTAGAAATAGTAATTCAGTTGTTCAGCTACATATTAGAATTCAGTCGACAAAATTGGAAATTAAAGTTTAAAACATTAACTAAATGTGGAGGTAGATAATAAATGAAATATCAAAACCATACATAACAATGAAAAATGTTCACATCATAATAAGTTCACTAAAAATAATAAAGACATATAAAAATAAAGTCCATACATAAAAACATAAAAGTCCACGTGTAATCAATTTCGCAAATGTGAGCGGAGTCGGGTCCTCCTGGTTGACATTGGCAAAACAATGAACACGACGCTCTTCGTTTTGTTAACGCTCAACATATTGATGGTCGGGATCATCTCATGCGGGAGGGAGGTCATAGGCTGCAGGGCTGAAGAGGGGAGGAACGGAGGATGGCGCGACGGTGAGAAGCGTTGGAACTGCGCTGGACAGTGTATGTCGGCGGATGGCTACAGAGGAAGAGCCCAAGGGAAATTGAAAGTCATCAGTGTTCCAATCGATGGAGCGTCGGAATTGCTAAACAGCGAGTGGATACTGGATGACGCGTGAAGGAGGTCCATGTTGGGAAGAAGAAAAGCAAAGGAGATCCGCGCGGGAGTGGGAAAAGGATGCACGACCGGTGGCGGGGTGGCCGACTGGATCGGGCCAAAAAAATTATTATTCCTGACTGGATTGGAGCCGCAGATGTTGAGACGAGCCTGGGAAAACGAGCAGGTCGGAAGGCACGTAATTGCACCGGGCGAGAAATGGAACCGACAGAATTGGCGAGCCAGAAACGGAACAGTAAGTCTAATTAGGGTTTCGGACAAAACCCTACATGAGCGACAAGTCGGACCAATTGATAGTTGTCACTATCAAGTACGGGAAAATGTAGGACTAAACACCAAAATAGAGATACAATGTCCAAAAGATCGTATTCCTATCATATATTCTACTAAACTATTTTTCTCTAATGATAAAATTTTTGTATTCCTATCATATATTCTACTAAACTATTTTTCTCTAATGATAAAATTTTCGTATATCCTCACTATAGTGGGATAAAGGTTTGAGTGTTGTTGTTGTTGATAAAATTTTCACATAAAAATATCAGTGCATGAGGAATTAAGCTTGTATTCCTAACTTGTATAAATTTTCCCAGCGAAAGCAGAAATAATAAATTTGAAAAAAAAAATTCTTGGAATTATTAAGTGAAAAATAGCAAGTGATATACTTGAATGACCTCATATCTTTAGTGAAAAAAGTACTTTTACCCTAGCAAACTATAAGCAAGTGTAGGCACTGAGAAAGTTTTACTGTGGACCCTTTGGAGTTTAAAGGTTTATTAGCAAGTATGGATCAAAAGCAAAGCTAGACAAGAGAGCCAGAAATTCAACAAGTTCACTTTGTTGTAAAGAAAGACATCATTAAGAAATTGAGAAAGGAAAACAGGTATTATCACAACTTGTTTTTTTTTAGAAACCTAAGTTCAAACTACAGGAAAGGGGACTGAACAAAATAATTTTGATCAGAATTATCAAATTTTAAAATATTTAATATGGAATTATTATATTTAAAAACATAAATCCAGATGAAAGGTTCGAAGAAAGTCAAATAATAGTGCCAACACCACTGATAATTGCTCCTAAATATAATATATGTATGTTTTTGGCACTTTGCGCCCCCCCCCCCCCCCTATATTGGCATTTTGCAACCCAAAATTTTAAATTTGGCACTTTGCACTTCATAATTACATATTTTTAGCACTTTGGACCCCCAAGGCAGAAATTTAAGGGGGTATTTAGGTCCAGGAACCACTCAAAATGCTCATTTTGACACTTTGCACTCCCGACTACCTTATTTTGACTATTTATAAAGTGCCAAAATAAGCATTTTGGGTGGTGTCCGGTCCTAAATACCCCTTAAATTTCAGCCTTGGGGGTAAAGAGTGCCACAAATCTGTAATTTGGGGGTGCAAAATGCCAATTTCAAAAATTCAGGGGTCCAATATATGTATGTCCAAAATATAATATATACGAGCTATATAGATCCAAAAACTCGATAATTCCATACACAAATAAACAAAATAGGACAAAATAAATTCCGTAACTTAATTCAAAATCATGATATCAACAACCTAAACCCTAAATTGAAAAATTAAACACCACGAACCATTAGCTTTCAGAATCCTATTTTTTCGCACTCAAACGATACAGATTAGTAAGTCAACTGTAAAATTGAAGAAAATGAAAAAAAATAACAAAAATGAATATGTTCGACTACCTGATGCCGGTAATTTCCAAACCCCGAGGATCCGGCAATCAGAACTGCCCATCTCGTTCCAACGGAATCATCTTCTCCGGCCGACCGGAGGTTGCCGGAAAATTCAGACGGCAGACGGAGGACTGGATCCAAGCGAGCGTTGACCGGAAAAGGTGAGAAGAAAAGGAGAGCCGCGAGAGTAAAGCAAAGAGATCGCCGGCGGTCCATTTATGGTCTGGAAGCTTCGACGGCGGAGCTGTGAGAGAGGAGGAAGTGGGCGAGAGGGTGATTTTATAGGAAAGATCTGTACCTGCGGTTCTAAACCGGCTAGGGTATTGGTGATTCCAAAATTCCGTCACACGTGGCAATGAAATGAGCGTCCATTTACATTTTACATCCACACAAATGTAAAGAAAATATTTTATAAAATAATAAAATATGTAAATTATTAGAAGCTACGGTCAAATTTATCTATACAAATCTTGTCCGGGTGCATCAATAGTTAGTGTTGCCCCTCGCTCCACGTTGTTATGCATGAGTTGCATTGAATGGTGTCAATTCGAGAGTGAGTTGAGCGTGAAAATAATGCATTTAGAAAATAAGTTGTTGAATAGGAGATTTTTTTGTAAAAAAAACACGGGCCGGATCGGTGCCGACAAAATTGCTCTGTTTTTTTGGGTATTACAAGTAGTTGAAATCTCGAGGGTAACAGACCGCCACTTGTTACAATGAATGTTTTGTCAAGAGAGGCATGATCTTCGAAAGGCGTGAAGGAGATCTTTGAGGAGCTTGAAGGAGATCTTCGAGTTCTAAAGAAGATCTTTAAAGGTGTCTTCAAACGCCGAAAGAAAACTTTGAAGGATCTTCGAAATAGCTCTCTGATGCTGAAGACCGAGCCTCTTCAAATGAAGGCTTTGGGCTCTTTTTATAGCTTTTGATAGAGACTTTTTGGTAATTGTGTTGTTGTAACCACCATAACTACCAGACGGGGGAATAACGTGCCTAGATCTGGGGCACATGGATCATCATTTTTGCAGATAAGATGATTTTGCCGCCGAACAATTCGAGCAGTTTGGGCAGGATCAGCTGCAGCGGTGATCAGAACTGTCACGGTTCTGGTTCTACTAAAACTGTGAACCAAAACATTAAGGTAACAGTTCTTCAAGTTAGAACCAAAACTTTATTTGGTTTGACCGGTTCCGATTCCGATTCCAACATAATTTTTTGGAACCGGAGGGCCTACGGTTCCGATTCTAGTTCACTAAGAACCAAAACTAAATTATTTACTAGGCGGTTCAGTCTGGTTCTATGTAGTTTCGGTTCAAGGGAGGTTAATATTATGAAATATAAACTTCAAAGATTTTTTTGTTATTTTGAAAGTAGGAGGGGTGCAACCGTACAACTTGTAATTTAGCAAACTTAGAGGGGAGGTCCAAATAAATGGCCATATATATACGTGTGTGTATATATATATATATATATATATATATATATATATATATATATATGTATGTACACTCATTTTTATGCATAAAGTTACTACACAATTGTCACTCAATGTAAAATAGAAAAAACCTTCTTACATATTCTGAATTCGTAAGAGAAAATTTACTAAAAACGCACACATGATATTATCTTTTGAATAGCTCTACCAAACATAAATTTTTTGCTAGCAGATACTCTAAAAGTAAAACAAAACGATGTATTAAAATTAATGATAGTATCAGACACCAACTATTCAAAACAGATGTTCAGCAATCTATGCACAAAAAAACTAAATATTTAACAGGTTTTGGGAGAAAATAGTATCAAGAAAAGACAGAAAGAAACTCACCCCCAATTGTATAAGATATGGGGTACCATGTCAATGTCAGTTCTGGGATCCACCATTGGAAGAAAACATTCTTCCATAAAAGACAAAGCAATTGCTAATTTTGAGTTGCACTCTGCCATTTGTGCATTTTTTTACAAATGAATAGACGTCATGATCATCATGATTGCATCAATAGTAACAACTGTTGCTAGATATTAAGTTATAAATAAAGTTGTAATTTAACTACAAAATGATAGATTACCAAAAGATGAGTTTGAAGCACGACTTAGGTGCGCACAAAGTAGTAAAAATTTGGAGATCCTTCAACTATTGTGCAAATAAAAATAATAATAAGGTTATAGTCATAGAAATATATCAAAATTATAATGTATCTTTTATCAAATACCTTTAATTCATTTTTTTGTCAGGAAATCATGGAGATTCTTTCCAAAAATTTCAGTGTCATCTCTTTTAATTGACTACATATAAAAAATAAATATTAATCGTAACTTGTAAGGTCTCATGTAAAGAATTAAAGATACTATTAGTGCTTATAACTTTTCAATAATAATAAATTACCTCTAAAGTAAACTCATCAAGCTTGTCATCACAACCTTCATCTATATTATATACATCAAAATGTATATCTTCACAATACACAAAGCAAGAAAGTGAGTAAATGCAAAGTTTTAATATAACAATCTATGAAAATTTAAATCACATTATGTACTTTACCGTTTGACATTGATGGAACTAAAAATTTCTCCCTAGCCAATCTTATAAGCAAATCAGTGCTTGTATGGTATAAGGCTTTAGACATATACTTTTCTTTTGAATTACTCTAGAGCCTATACTAAATGTAGATTCTGAAGCCACAGTTGAAACAGGAATCGTCAAAATATCACTTGCCATTGCAGCTAATATTGGATATTTGCTCTCATTAACTTCCCACCACTTCAAAATATCAAATGTTGCATCATCCGGAGAAAACTAAAAGAATGCAAATGCATTAAGTACACAAAGTCTAATAAAATTCTATAAAAAAATATAAATTAAATATATATGGGTTCTTGTAAATATATCTCCAGCTCAGTTTTTGTTTCTTCTTCCTTCCTAGTTTCTGCTTTAAACTTTAAGAAATCATCCATACTTAAATCTTTATTTGAACCCACCAACGAAGATGAATCTTCACGAAAATCACTTGCAACACTATAATGTCCAGAATTCATCTTTTCTTTATACCAATCAAATAAATTTGAAAGCTCTTTGAACACTTCTTTGAAATTTATATTGCTAGAATCATTATATACTTTAGTATAACAAAAAACCACAAAATCCATTTTCTTCGCGGATCGAGTTCAACAACAATGGCTAGCACCATAGAATAATCCTTCCAATATTGTGTAAATTTTTCAATCATTGTCACTTGCATTTTTGAGATAAGTAAAGAATTTCAATTCTTCTTTAAATGCAGTTGAATTATGCAGACTTGAAAAAAGTATAAATTAGATGTTGGAGTTTTGGTAGCCGAGAAAATATTGGTTGAATCATCAAAAACTTTAAGAAAGTTGCATAATTCCTGAGCTATTGACCAATCATTTTCTGTAGGTAGATGCTTGAAACTCTCAACCAAATTGAATCTATAAAAAACATCTTTATGTTCTAAAGCCCCTTTTAACATATGATATACAGAATTCCATCTTGTCACACAATCCAAAAGTAGCCCTCGATCACCCAACTTCAATTCAGTAAATATTTTTAGGTGTTGTGGAGATGAAAGAACAAATTTAACCGCATCACGAATTCGAACTATATTGTAATCTAGCTCCTTGAGGCCTTCTTTGACGATTAAATTTAAAATGTATATAGAACATATAATATGAAAATACTTTCCAGCAAGTGGAAGAGATAATCGATATTGCCCTTTCAGTGTAGATGCAACAATATTATTTGCTAACAGATTATCTAAGACAAGAGCACATAATCTATATTCAATTCTCCATTCAGCTAAGCACTTCTCAATTGCCAAACTTAATATGATGTCAGTATGACACTCATCAAGATGGAAAAAGTTGATTATCTTTTTCTGGAGTTTCCAGTTTTCATCAATATAGTGTGCAATGATGCTCATATAATACATTATTTCAATACTAGTCCATATATATCAGTAGTAAGACTAATACGTCCTTTTGATTTAAAAATTAAATCTTGAAGGATTTTCTTCTCTTTCCTATAAAATTGTAAGATATCCTTCGTCTTTGTTGTTTTGTGATTAAGATTAAAATCTGGTTGAAGATTTTGAATCATGATTCTAAAGGGCAGATGATCCACAATAGAAAATTGAAGTCCACATATTACTATGCATTGGGTGATATCATCTCGGCTTTGCTCTTGATTAAATTTGATAATTCTCAATTCATGTGAAAACTCATGACTACCGGATAGTTATGTCTGTATCATCTGTTTCCTTTTGTAATGCAAACAAGAGGAATTCAAATGCTTTCTAAGCTTAGAAGTTCCATTACTTGAAGTGTGAACAAAAACTTTCTGACAATGAAGACAAGTTACCCTTGCATTTACTAAATATTTACTGAAATCATTCTCTCATATTTTTGATCCTTTCTTTTTTTACTCGCAGAAGAATCAGCAATAGTATTCGCATTATTGTTGGAGGGAGTTGAATCTAGAGATAAAATTATAATATGTACACTTAAAATTCTAGAATTGAAGTTTTTTATAATGCAATAGATTATTACTCAAGGCTGATACCTTGACTGGGTATAGAAGTAGAGGCAATCCTAATTTTCTCCATTTCGCTCATTGCATCTCCTTTTGAAAAAAATCAACAAAAAAACAATTAAAATCAGTAAATACAAATTCGATTAAAAGTGTTCCAACTCTGACATTAAAATGACATATTATGTTGTATACTTTCAAACCTTATCAATCAATTTTCCAAAGAGGTATTTTGGAGAACTCAAGAGGTGACACTAAAAATAAGATTAATATATACTTTGATGGTTTAGACACGAAGAACATTTGACAGCCTTAATAGCAAGTATGAAAAGATAACATTTAATCCATATGATTATTAGCTTTTTTTAATAGAGTGAAATAAAGATGAGCAAAGTTGAGCTAATAGGAAAGCCCGATGCATGAAGCATCTCCACGCAGTGAGGATCTGGGGAAGAGTCCCACCACAAGGGTGAAATGCAGACAAACCTTACCCTACATTTTTGCAAGTGGCTACTTTCAATTCCAGGGCTTGAACCCATGACCACAAGCTTATTGAGAGCATATTGAATAAAAATGAGTATTTTGTTAGTGTCAACAAAAACTACAAATATGAATTATCCATATGGAAGGAAATAATAACAACAACAAAAAACACTCAAGCCTTTAAAAAAAATACTACAAATATGAATTATCCATGTAAAAGAAAATCATTAAAAATACCCTATTTATGAGCAGGTGAATGAACATGACTACCAATAATATAAGACTTGAAATTTACCATTGCAGTGCAATAGATGCCAAACAATTTAGTATTACAGTAATTGGTATTGAAAGCCATTACACTCTCAGCTAAGCCTTCAGTGCTGACTCTGCGAGCTAATGCATACCTGAGAATTTGGATCGTCAAAGACGACATTTATCTAGTGCAAATGTAATAAGACACTTCAATTTAATTGGTTGAACTGTAATAGCAATTCGAGCTTCATCTTACCCAGAATAATTACCAACACCGACAGTTTTGTTCCATGATCCAAGTAAGGTTTGAATCACCATTAGAGGAGTGGAATTAGAATCAGTCCATGATGCTCCTTTAAAGGAAACAGCTAGATGAATTAGTGGCATAGCATCATTTTTGACTCGCACCTATATAAGGATTAAAAAATAGCTAAATTATATCAAAAAATTATATGCAATATGCAATTGCATCCACAAAAATAATTAGAAGATAAACACCTATGAGTATTTAACAAACCTCACAAGAGGTTCGTGTCTAAACCATCAAAGGATATCGAAATGATATATTAGCTAATAATCATATTTTGGAGAACATATATGAAGTCAGATGGAGAGCAAAAAATTAGAAATGCGCAAGAGGTTCTTATACTTTGATGAAAGGGGAACCAGTACATCAGTTGTAACCAGCGGGAGCAATAGGTTCTTCCTGGGACTGTGAGAGGATTCGTAATGAAGACTAGAGGATGAACAACATAGGAACGATACTTGTGGAAGAAGATGAAGATGGCCGATCAGTCTTTCGCCGCTCAAGTTCGAGGGATCTGTAAAAAAAATACATGGGATGGTGAGGAAGAGGAAGTCAAAGAAGAGGAAGATAAAAAAGAATTAATGGGAGAGGAGCGAGACAATCAGAGGGGCTTTAAAGAGGTACTTGCCGCAGAAGATCACGAAGAAACTCACAATTGTCACTCAATGTAAAATAGAAAAAACCTTCTTACATAATCTGAATTCGTAAGAGAAAATCTACTAAAAAACTCACACATAATATTATCTTTTTAATAGCTCTACCAAACATAATTTTTTGCTAGCAGATACTCTAAAAGTAAAACAAACGATGTATTAAAATTAATGATAGTATCAGACACCAACTATTCAAAACAGATGTTCAGCAATCTATGCACAAAAAAACTAAATATTTAACAGGTTTTGAGAGAAAATAGTATCAAGAAATGACAGAAAGAAACTCACCCCAATTGTATAAGATATGGGGTACCATGTCAATGTCAGTTCTGGGATCCACCATTGGAAGAAAGCATTCTTCTATAAAAGACAAAGCAATTGCTAATTTTGAGTTGCACTCTGCCATTTGTCCATTTTTTACAAATGAATAGACGTCCTGATCATCATGATTACATCAATAGTAACAACTGTTGCTAGATGTTAAGTTATAAATAAAGTTGTAATTTAACTACAAAATGATAGATTACCAAAAGATGAGTTTGAAGCACGACTTAGGTGCACACAAAGTAGTAAAAATTTGGAGATCCTTCAACTATTGTGCAAATAAAAATAATAATAAGGTTATAGTCATAGAAATATATCAAAATTATAATGTATCTTTTATCAAATACCTTTAATTCATTTTTTTTGTCAGGAAATCATGGAGATTCTTCCCAAAAATTTCAGTGTCATCTCTTTTAATTGACTACATACAAAAAATAAATATTAATCGTAACTTGTAAGGTCTCATGTAAAGAATTAAAGATATTATTAGTGCTTATAACTTTTCAATAATAATAAATTAGCTCTAGAGTAAACTCATCAAGCTTGTCATCACAATCTTCATCTATATTATATGCATCAAAATGTATATCTTCACAATACACAAAGCAAGAAAGTGAGTAAATGCAAAGTTTTAATATAATAATCTAAGAAAATTTAAATCACATTATGTACTTTACTGTTTGATATTGATGGAACTAAAAATTTCTCCCTTAGCCAATCTTGTAAGCAAATCAGTGCTTGTATGGTATAAGGCTTTAGACATATACGTTTCTTTTGAATTACTATAGAGTCTGTACTAAATGCAGATTCTGAAGCCACGGTTGAAACAGGAATCGTCAAAATATCACTTACCATTGCAGCTAATATTGGATATTTGCTCTCATTAACTTCCCACCACTTCAGAATATCAAATGTTGCATCATCCGGAGAAAACTAAAAGAATGCAAATGCATTAAGTACACAAAGTCTAATAAAATTCTATAAAAAAATATAAATTAAATATATACGGGTTCTTGTAAATATATCTCCAGCTCAGTTTTTGTTTCTTCTTCCTTCCTAGTTTCTGCTTTAAACTTTAAGAAATCATCTATACTTAAATCTTCATTTGAACCCACCAACGAAGATGAATCTTCACGAAAATCACTTGCAACACTATGATGTCCAGAATTCATCTTTTCTTTATACCAATCAAATAAATTTGAAAGTTCTTTGAACACTTCTTTGAAATTTGTATTGCTAAAATCATTATATACTTTAGTATAACAAAAAGTCACAAAATCCATTTTCTTCGCAAATCGAGTACAACAACAATGGCTAGCACCATAGAATAATCCTTCCAATATTGTGTAAATTTTTCAATCATTGTCACTTGCATTTTTGAGATAAGTAAAGAATTTTAATTCTTCTTTAAATGCAGTTTGATTATGCAGACATGAAAAAAGTATAAATTAGATGTTGGAGTTTTGGTAGCCGAGAAAATATTGGTTGAATCATCAAAAACTTTAAGAAAGTTGCATAATTCCTGAGCTATTGACCAATCATTTTCTGTACGTAGATGCTTGAAACTCTCAACCAAATTGAATCTATAAAAAACATCTTTATGTTCTAAAGCCCCTTTTAACATATGATATGTAGAATTCTATCTCGTCACACAATCCAAAAGTAGCCCTCGATCACCCAACTTCAATTCAGTAAATACTTTTAGGTGTTGTGGGGATGAAAGAACAAATTTAACCGCATCACGAATTCGAACTATATTATTATCTAGCTCCTTGAGGCCTTCTTTGACGATTAAATTTAAAATGTATGCAGAACATATAATATGAAAATACTTTCCAGCAAGTGGAAGAGATAATCGATATTGCCCTTTCAATGTAGATGCAACAATATTATTTGCTGACAGATTATCTAAGACAAGAGCACATAATCTATATTCAATTCTCCATTCAGCTAAGCACTTCTCAATTGCCAAACTTAATATGATGTCAGTATGACACTCATCAAGATGGAAAAAGTTGATTATCTTTTTCCGGAGTTTCCAGTTTTCATCAATATAGTGTGCAATGATGCTCATATAACACATTATTTCAACACTAGTCCATATATCAGTAGTAAGACTAATACGTCCTTTTGATTTAAAAATTAAATCTTGAAGGATTTTCTTCTCTTTCCTATAAAATTGTAAGATATCCTTCATCTTTGTTGTTTTGTGATTAAGATTAAAATCTGGTTAAAGATTTTGAATCATGATTCTAAAGGGCGGATGATCCACAATAGAAATGGGAAGTCCACATATTACTATGCATTGGGTGATATCATCTCGGCTTTGCTCTTGATTAAATTTAATAATTCTCAATTCATGTGAAGACTCATGACTACCGGATAGTTGTGTCTGTATCATCTGTTTCCTTTTGTAATGCAAATAAGAGGAATTCAAATGCTTTCTAAGCGTAGAAGTTCCATTACTTGAAGTGTGAACAAAAACTTTCTAACAATGAAGACAAGTTACCCTTGCATTTACTAAATCTTTACTGAAATCCTTCTCTCATATTTTTGATCCTTTCTTTTTTTGTACTCGCAGAAGAATCAACAATAGTATTCGCATTATTGTTGGAGCGAGTTGAATCTAGAGATAAAATTATAATATGTACACTTAAAATTCTAGAATTGAAGTTTTTACTATGCAAGAGATTATTACTCAAGGCTGATACCTTGACTGGGTATAGAAGCAGAGGCAATCCTAATTTTCTCCATTTCGCTCATTACACCTCCTTTTGAAAAAATCAACAAAAAAACAATTAAAATCAGTGAATACAAATTCGATTAAAAGTGTTCCAACTCTGACATTGAAATGACATATTATGTTGTATACTTTCAAACCTTATCAATCAATTTTCAAAAGAGGTATTTTGGAGAACTCAAGAGGTGTCACTAAAAATAAGATTAATATATACTTTGATGGTTTAGACACGAAGAACATTTGACAGCCTTAATAGCAAGTATGAAAAGATAACATTTAATCCATATGATTATTAGCTTTTTTTAATAGAGTGAAATAAAGATGAGCAAAGTTGAGCTAATAGGAAAGTCCGGTGCATGAAGCATCTCCACGCAGTGAGGATCTGGGGAAGAGTCCCACCACAAGGGTGAAATGCAGACAAACCTTACCCTGCATTTTTGCAAGTGACTACTTTCAGTTCCAGGGCTTGAACCCATGACCACAAGCTTATTGAGAGCATGTTGAATAAAAATGAGTATTTTGTTAGTGTCAACAAAAACTACAAATATGAATTATCCATGTAGAAGGAAACAACAACAACAATAAAAAAACACTCAAGCCTTTACAAAAACACTACAAATATGAATTATCCATGTAAAAGAAAATCATTAAAAAAACCTTATTTATGAGCAGGTGAATGAACATGACTACCAATAATATAAGACTTGAAATTTACCGTGGCAGTGCAATAGACGCCAAACAATCTAGTATTACAGTAATTGGTATTGAGAGCCATTACACTCTCAGCTAAGCCTTCAGTGCTGACTCTGCGAGCTAATGCAGACCTGAGAATTTGGATCATCAAAGACGACATTTATCTAGTGCAAATGTAATAAAACACTTCAATTTAATTGGTTTAACTGTAATAGCAATTCGAGCTTCATCTTACCCAGAACAATTACAAACACCGACAGTTTTGTTCCATGATCCAAGTAAGGTTTGAATCACCATAAGAGGAGTGGAATTAGAATCAGTCCTTGATGCTCCTTTAAAGGAAACAGCTAGATGAATTAGTGGCATATCATCATTTTTGACTCGCACCTATATAAGGATTTAAAAATAGCTAAATTTTATCAAAAAATTATATGCAGTATGCAATTGCATCCACAAAAATAATTAAAAGATAAACACCTATCAGTATTTAATAAACCTCACAAGAGGTTCGTGTCTAAACCTGTTGGAACACCCTATTACTGATTTGGGTAAGGATCACTATATTTATAGGAGTGTGTCTTGACCTCATTGTATAGATTTAAAGGTCAACTAGAATAGGTCTAAGACTTAGAACTTAGGTTTGAAAGCTGCCCCCAAGACCTCCTAGTTCAGATTACAAGTGCAGAAGACTAAGGCAATTTTCGTCGAGCTCAGTTCAACGAGTCCTCGAACTCGGTTCGACGATCTCCGAGCTCAGATCGACGTTTCTGTCTCAAGTTATATTCCAGATCTCTAAGCTCAGGTCGACGATAGTCGAGCTCAGATCGACGTTCTGCCTCAAGTTAAAGTCCAGTCTCTGAGCTCAGGACGACGATAGTCAAGCTCAGATCGACGATTTTCTAGAGAGATCAAAGATTTCAGGATTTCAAATTCAGTCAGTTATGGAATTCAAATTTTTTCATATCCAGCATTTAATGCAAAGGATTTTATAGCCATTTCAATCTATTTGGAGCAAGTTTCAAGGAGACTAAAAGAGAATGTTTCTTAGGACTTTCCTCCAGAGACAGTTATCAATTAAGGAAATCATTTATGACTGACTAACGGCTATCTAGAAGATTGGATTTCAATATATCTCTTCAGAACAATAGAGACACAAAATAGAACAAGAGGAAAATTAAGAACAACCTATGAGATCTGTGAGACACACACAAGAACTACATGATTACAGTATCTCATCTCTAATTCAAGTTTCTCAAGGCTTCATCAATCAAGACTCCAGACACATCACATTTCAGTCATTGCTGAAATTATCTTTTGTTGGAGATCTCATCTTCTGAAGGCCTATCACCCTGTGCAAAGCTTCTTCTCCTAAATAACTGCAAATCTCAGGGGGAGCTTTGACATCATCAATCCACTAGTCTTCTCTTTTACTGTTGACAGAGAAGAACAACTTCACCTCCTTTTCTATTCTTTTACTATAAAAGGGTTACTCAAAACTCCCTTTAAAAGTTTTGTGTTTGGTTTCTGAGACCTTATCAAAACTCAATGGTGGCACACCTTATCAAAAAATCTATTTTGGTTTTTGAGCACCTTGTCAAAAGCTCATTGGTGCCCAAGACACCTGATCAACTATTCCTGCAGTGGATTTCTACCTAGGGTGGTAGAAGAGTGGATGTACCCAGGTTGATTGGGGAACCACTATAGCTCCTTGTGTCTTCTGGTTTCCTGTATTTTATTTGTTGTGTGTTGTGAATTAGTTTCTTGCTTTATTTTATTTTGTTTACTGTGAGCACTATACACATATAAATAAATTTAGTCTTCCACTGCCAATTAATTTTAATTTGCAAAATTATTTTAAAATACTTTATTCACCCCCCCTCTAGAGTAAAGGTAGATCTTACCCTCACTTTCAATTGGTATCAGAGGGAGGTTGGTTATTCAACAACAAAATCATCATCAGATTGGTTGTTCCTACAGGCTAACACCTGAACCAAAAGATCTCTGATAAGATCAATCTTTAATAGAGGGTTATTATTTCTGTTATATTTATTTTCATATAAATCCATGGCACAGAACAAAGACTATGCAAGCACCAGACCTCTAGTGTGCAATTTTTCTAAGTTTGCACTTTGGAAGGCAAGGATTAAATTGTACATGAACTCTATTGATGAGGATATCTTTAATTCTATTTTGACAGTGTGTCCAAGACCTCCAGTAACCACAAGTACAAGTGATGTTCCACCCCCTTCAGGAACAGATGCAGAAATCAAAAAGTGGAAAGTTGCTGATACAAAGGCAATGAACATATTGGCTCAGACAATGTCTAATGATATATTTCAAAAAGTAGGTGAATGCAACTCAGCAAAGGAAATCTAGGACAAGCAATCTGAGCTTGTGTCAGGATCTGCTGATGAAAGAAAGGACAGAAGATCCCATCTCATAACCCAGTATGAGAATTTCAAGAAGAGAGAAACTGAGTCAGTAGCTGACATGTATAACAGACTTAGTCTGATTTTCAGTGAACTAAAAACTTTGGACAAGGAGATCTCACTGACTGAACTCAATGATAATATCCTAATGTGCTTCCCCAGCACTTGGGACTCAAGGATCTGGCCAATCAAGGATGCCAGAAGCTTGAATGAGATCACCACTGAAGCTCTATTGGGCAAGGCCAAGTCTTATGAGTTGTTCATCAAAAATAGAGAGGAGGAGCAAAATACAGCTTCTCCAGCAATAAGGAAGGAGAAGATAATTGCTTTTAAAGCTACAGAAGAATAGCCTGAAGACAAGGTCACAGGCAATGAAGAGCTAATGAGCCTACTAGCCAAAAGATTCTACAAGATGACTAGAAAAGACTTCAGGAAAAGGTCATCCAGAGGCCATGAAAAGTCAAGGTATGACAAATCCAGTAATAAAGAGATTATCTGTTTTGGATGCAGGAAACCAGGCCACATTGTGCCTGACTGTCCATAGAACCAAAACAAGGACAAGAAAGATAAGAGAGAAAGGAAAAGAGACAAAGACTCCAGGAGAAACAACTATGACAAATCCTCCTCTAGCAAGAACAAGCATACCATGAAAGTATTTGTAGCTGAGACCTGGAGTGAGACTGAAGAAGAATCAAATACTTCATCAAACTCAAGTGATGATGAAGATGATGCCCAAGAGAAGGACTTCTGCATGATGGCTATCAATGCCTCTCAACACAATTCAGATGCAGAACAAGAGTCAGGATCTGAATCTGAACCTGAAACTGAAGAAGATCAGGTAATAAACTCTTTTGATTTTGATTCAGAGGACTTTAAATTTGAGTTTAAGGCATTGTGTTTAGACCTACTCAAGTCTGAGAAAGAGATTATCTCTCTCAGAAATCAACTGTCTGAACACAACGCTTTAAAATTAGATAACCTCAAACTCTCTGAGGAGTTAGAATGTTGTATGGAGGAGATAGCTTCACTGAAAAGTGAACTATCTAAGGCAAAGAAGTTTGAAGAATCCCTCAATGGGAGAAGCATCAGACTGATGGGCATCACAAACACAGTGAATTCAAGACTTAATAGCACACTGGGCTTGGGTGCTTCATCCAGCCAACCTATAATATTAACAACCCCAATAAAATTTATCTCAGATAAAGGAAAGGGAGTTGTAGAGGTATCTAGGAAGAATTCTGATATACCTAAGAAAAATAAGGTTCAACGGAAAACGTCGAACAGAGCTCGACGATCTTCGAACAGAGCTCAGCGTTTTCATGCTGAATCGTCGAACTCAGGTTGACGATCTCTGAACTCTGAACTCAGGCAAAGTCGATCTTCGAACGGAGATCGACGATCTGACCCAAGATCGTTGAACTCAGCTCAGAGATCGTCGAACAGAGCTCAGAGCTTTGAACATTTTTTTAAGGGTAAGTCAAACTTCAATCCTAGTGGTCCTACATCCCAAGGCTTCAACCCTTTTGCTGAATGGATAATACCTCTTAGGAGATATCATCCTGAAGGCTATAAGAGTCAACCAGAGATGTCTTTTATTTCAGATTTTGAAGGTTATCAACCTAGGCCTAAGGTAAACTGGGTCAAAAACAAATAAACTGTTATATGTGCAGGTGAAGACCTATCCAACAATAAACCAGCAATGGTATCTGGATAGTGGGTGCTCAAAGCACATGACAGGAAGCAAGGATAATCTTACATTCTTCAAAGCAAAGCTTGGACCCAAGGTCATATTTGGAGACTCAAACTTTGGACAGACCAAGGGATATGGTGCAGTCCAGATAGGGTCAGTCACATTCAAGAAGGTTGCCTATGTGGAAGGACTGAAGCACAACTTAATCAGCATCAGTCAATTGTGTGATGAAGGCTACCAAGTGACTTTCAACAAATCTTCATGCAAAATCAAATCAGAGGACAACACAACAGTGTTGACAGGTAAAAGGAAAGGTAACATCTATCTTGTAGATTTTCAATCAACTAAGGTAGATATCTGTTTGTTCAATTCTGTTAGTAAACCAAATGAACTATGACATAAGAGATTATGACATGTAAACCTTAGAACTATTGCTAGGCTATCCAAGGACAACCTTGTTAGAGGACTACCTTCTGGCCCCTACAAGAAGGAAGGACTTTGTAGGGCTTATCAATTAGGCAAGCAAACTAAAAATAGCTTTAAGTCACTAAATAAGAGTGATTCACCTAGAATTTTGTATTTGTTACACATGGATCTGTTTGGACCCATTATAGTACAAAGTCTAAGAGGGAAATCTTATACTTTAGTAGTTGTAGATGACTTCTCTAGATTCACATGGGTGTTCTTTCTGAGGAAGAAGTCTGATAACTTTAAGTGTTTGACAGAGTTTCTCAAATACATACAGATTGAGTTCAATACTCACACTGCCCTAATCAGAAGTGATCATGGAACAGATTTTGATTCTCTTCTTATGCAAGAGTTCTGTCAGAGTGAAGGGATCAAGCACACTCTCTCAGCTCCTAGAACTCCTCAACAAAATGGGGTAGCTGAAAGGAAAAATAGAACCCTTATTGAATCTGCTACTATATTGCTGACAAGTGCTCACCTTCCTCTATCCTTTTGGGCAGAGGCAGTGAACACCTCAAACTATGTGTTGAATAGAAGTTTGATACATAAGCTGAAGGGAAAGACTCCCTATGAATTACTCAAAGGGAAGAAACCTAAAGTAGATTATTTCAAAAATTTTGATTGCATTTATTACATACACAATAATGACAAGAAATACATAGCAAAATTTCAAGCCAAAGCTGATGAAGGAGTGTTTCTGGGATACTCTATGATCAGTAAAGCTTATAGGGTGTATAACAAATCTTCTCTTAAAATTGAAGAATTTGTACATGTATCTTTTGATGAAACTAACATGTCTTATAAGGAGAAGAATACTTCTACCATAGAACCTTTGCAGGAACATTCTCTTTCAGAGAATTTGGACAAGTTGAACATCATTGAAGAGGATACCACACCTTCACCTATTAAATAAAAATGTGAAAGCATTGAAGATGAAGAGGACACTCAACATCTTTGTGAGAACCACATTGAAGAGCCAGTTGTTCCACAAGAGGAAAAAACAATACAGGTTGGTGAACAATCAACACCCCCTGTTGATTTAGTAACATCAAGAGATCATCCAATCTCCCAAGTGATTAGAGACATCTCAGCTGGTGTGCAAACCAGAAATCAGGTCAACCAAAACCTGATGCACATCTGCTTTCAATCTCAAATTGAGCCTCAATCCATACAAGATGTAGAACAAGATCCATACTGGATCATTTCAATGCAAGAGGAGTTACATCAATTTGAAAGGAACAAGGTTTGGGAGCTAGTGCCAAGGCCAAAGGATCATCCCATTGTTGGAACAAAATGGGTATTCAGGAACAAACTAGATGATCAAGGCATTATTGTAAGGAACAAGGCAAGGCTAGTTGCACAAGGATACTCTCAAGAAGAAGGAATAAATTATGACCAGACCTTTGTACCATTTGCAAGGTTGGAGGCCATAAGAGTATTTCTAGCCTATGCAGCTCACAAAAGATTCAAAGTTTATCAAATGGATGTGAAGAGTGCTTTTCTAAATGGAGATATCAAGGAAGAAGTCTATGTCAGACAACCCCCAGGTTTTATCTCTCCTACTCATCCTGATTATGTTTTTAAATTGCATAAAGCATTATATAGTCTCAAGCAAGCTCCTAGAGCATGGTATGAGACCTTAACATGCTTTCTTTTGGAAAATGATTTTAAAAGAGATAGAGTAGACCAAACTCTTTTTATTAGAACCCATAAGTCCAATATCCTACGAGTACAAATTTATGTAGATGACATTATCTTTGGATCTACTGATTCAAATTTGTGCAAAAGGTTCTCTAACCTAATGCATTCAAAATTTGAAATGAGTAGCATGGGTGAGCTTTCCTTCTTTCTAGGATTGCAAGTCAAACAGCATGCTGATGGCATATTCATTTCTCAAACCAAGTATACAAAAGAGTTGGTTAAGAAATTTGGTATGTCTGAAACATCCTCTATGAAAACACCTATGCCTACTAATGTTGTATTAGATGCTGATGAACATGAAAAACCTGTTGATCTGACAACATATAGAGCAATGATTGGCTCTTTATTGTACCTTACAGCTAGTAGACCTGACATAATGTTTTCTGCATGCATATGTGCTAGATTCCAAGTAAGCCCTAGAGAGTCACATCTAACATTAGTAAAAAGGATTCTTAGGTATGTGAAAAGTTGTCCAAATCTAGGTCTCTGGTATCCAAAAGATTCAGGATTTGAATTAACTGGATTTTTAGATGCTGATTATGCTAGATGTAGAGTGGACAGGAAAAGCACCAGTGGAACTTGTCAGTTTCTTGGTGACAGACTTGTCTTCTGGTTTTGTAAGAAACAAACATCTGTGTCCACATCAACTGCTGAAGCTGAATACATGGCAGCAGGTATTTGTTGCTCACAGATATTGTGGATTCAAAATCAGCTCCTAGACTATGGTTACAACTTATATAAGTCAAAAAAAATTTATGATAACACCAGTGCTATTTCTATAGCCCAAAATCCAGTCCTCTATAGTAGGATAAAACATATAGAGATTAGACATCACTTCTTAAGAGATAATGTTGAAAAGAATAAAATTGAACTTCAATATATCCCAACTGATTTGTAAAGGGGAGATATTTTCACCAAACCCTTGGATGAAAAGAAACACACATTCTTCCTGAATCAGTTAGGAATGTTAGATGGAGGAAGCTTAAATTAAGATCCAAGATTTTAAAACTTTAAAAATTGACCAAGACTAGGCAAAAATTTTAATTTCTCTAGTGTCTGTAGGTTTTTTCTGAACTCTGAATTGCGCTCGACGTTTTTCCCAAAGATCATCGAACGGAGATCGACGTTCTCATGAAATCGTCGAACAGAGCTCAGCGTTTTCCAGATAGTGCTAGGCTATCTCTTTCCGGTCAGAGATCGTTGAACGACGCTTGACGCTCTCCAAGATCATCGAACGGAGATCGACGATGTTGAAGACCTTTCAGATTCCTTTAAAAGCCCAGATCGTCGAACTGAGTTCAACGATCTTTCCTTTTCAGCGTCGAACCCTGATATAAAAATCATTTTTCGGCCGTCGTTCTCTTTTGCGCATTCATACTTTCTGCAGAGCTTTTCTTCCCTTCAAACCCTTCTACACTTGGTCTTGTTTGTTTGTTTTTGCAGGAAAAACATGGCCGCTTCAAGTTCTATCTTAGCCGCGATGAAGTTTGATATCGGTTTTGATATAGACATGGATTCGTTTGAAGGAAGTGATCAGATATTCAAGGATATTCTAGAGCTGTTCAAGGAGCAACAGTTGGTGACAATCATGACTATAAGGATGAAGTTGGCTGCAGATGAGATTAAAGAATGGGTATACACAACCCACAATCTGGATCAAAATACTGTGGTCGGGAGTATATCAGGAACCCAGGTATCCCTTACTCCTGCACTTCTAACAGAAGTTTTCCAATTACGTATTGGACATGATACAGTGGAATTGTCTGGAGAAGAGTTTTCTTCTATGTTGGATAGAATGGGACATTCAGCAGCAAACCCTAACAAATTGCTTAAGAAAAACCTCTTAGTAGAGTATAGGTTCTTGGCTGATGTAGTGGGAAAAGTATTGTTAGCAAAACATTCTGCTCATGATACAATATCTAGGTATCAGTTTTGTTTAATGGCTGTTATAGTTGATAAGAAACATCTGAACTGGGGAGAAATCTTTTTTGATTTAATTAAGAAGAAGATTAACATGAACTTTGTTAACTTTGGGAGGATATTAGGCTTGTTCTTGCATAACAGATTCCCCCAATTGCTTGTGTCTAATGGTATGCACATCAATGCTTCCAAGAGACTCTCCTGTGCACTCTTTGGAAAGTGGGATAGGCAAATTGCCAAACCCAGCAGGGGTCCTACAGCTACCACCACTTCAGGCACAAGGACTGTTCCAGTCACTTCCCCTCAGGCAACTGCCCCCCTAGAAGAATTGCCCGCTTCCTCCTCATCTCCACCATCTCCACCTCCTGTTTCTTCAACCATCCCTACATCCACCATTTCAATTTCATCCCCCATCACAATTTCCTCTCCCATCTCAATTCTATATCCAACTATCTCTTCACCACCACCAGCCACTCATCATGAGCAATTCCATCCTCTACATTATTATCCCCCTCTTGATCTTGTCTCATCCATCCATTTTCCATCATTTAACCTCATAGATGATTCCTTTATAGATGATTCTCATTCATCACCTCTAGAGCCCCCATCATCTTCTACTTCTTACCAACAACTGCTACAAGATGTTCTGGCTCAACCATCTTTCACCACATCCATCTCCATTCCAGTGACATCCATCACCACCATTCCCATTTCACAACCATCCATACCACTACCATCCGCATCATCTCTCCACATAACTGTAGCTCCACCAACACCATTAACCTCTGCAGCTTTCTCATCTACCTCTACTCAAGCATCCCTTGAGCAAGTAGACATTCCTGCCCTTGCAGATAAACTATATGAGATGTTATCTCCCAGGCTAACACTCTTGCTGGATACCTCCATGGCTCCACTTCTTAAATCAATCAATGAGTTATCTGCCAGGCTTTCTTCTTTCCATCCTCCTCGGGCAATCCCTTCTTTGGGGTGCCTTGATCAAGTTTATACTGAATCCAGGCAGGGGGAGATGCCAAATGAAGAAGTGATGCTGCCTGCTCCAGAAGAAGAAGTGCCAGATCTGCCAGTGACTCCAGCCCCAGCTCCAGTTCCAGCATTCAATGCAGTTGACTTCAGGTCACTGCTTTCAGATTTTGATGCTCTATATAGCAGATATCTTCCAGCTCAAGAAGCTGAAGATCTTACTAAGGTCATTGTGCATGTCTCTAGCTGTGATCCCAGCTTGATATTATCTTATATCAATTCTATCAAGGCTATGGAAATTATTACTACTGTTGATGAAGTGTGTGTTGATACTGCTGCTGAGAAAGTTTGTTTTAATACTGCTAATGATATGATGATGATAGAGGCTAGTGTTTTAGAGCCTGCTGATATTATTGAGCCTGCTGTTGTGGATAGTACTGTTTCTATTGTTGCTGCTGCTGTTAATGTTGTTTCTGATGTTTGTGCTGCTCCTGTTATTAGTATTTCTGTTCCTGCTGTTAGTGCTGCTCCTGCTACTATTTCTATTGTTGCTCCTGCTAGTGTTGCTACTTCTGCTCTTCCTCCAGCTTTTGTTACTGCTCCTGTTCTTACTGCTGCTGCTTCATCTAAACAAACTAAACAACAACAAGAATATATTAAAAGGATTGATGAGATGTATGCCAATCCTTAAAGCTCAGACAGTGATGAACTTAGAACTGATTCTGATGACTCCTCTGCAACCATTGCAAGGAAGAGGAAAGCAAGAAGCAAAGCATTGAAGAGAGTCCCTCCAGAAAAAGTCAACAATGATAATGATATTCCCTACTACATTCTGCATGACTGCCCAATTACTGAACCCTGGATGCAATACTCAAGGAACCAATTGAAGGCTATGAAGAAGAGGAGGAAGTATGACAAAGGCACATCTCATCATAATCCTCCTCCTCCTCCTCCCTCTCCAGATGCAGGATCTGGTGGAAGTTCAGCACAACAAACCTCTCATGCTACAACTCAAAGTTCCTCTCAGGTTCAAGATAGATCACAATCCAGAGGACATCAACAAAGAGGCTACCAGTCCAGAAGAGGCCAATATAGAGGAAATCAAAGAGGATACAAAGTATATTCAAGAGGACAATCCAGACAGCATCCTTATCAAAGGGAAGGACAAAGCCCAATTGATTCAACTTCTGGTCCATTCCCATATAAGCTCAAAGAAATTGTTCCCTCAAGAGCTCCTCCTACTGATACTATCAATAGATATGAACCTCCTATTCCCTATGAAGATCCAGAGAACAATCATATCTCTTGGACAGCAAAGATGAAGGAATTAGCTGCATTAGATCAAATAAGGAGAGCCAGAGAACAAGGAAAAGATACTTCCAACATTTCTACATTTTCTTAACAAAGAAAGAAAGAGCTTGAGAGATATTCTTCTAGAAAATTATTTGACCCAGAAAGTTACATGAAGTTGCACCCAAAGGCAGTTGTCCCCAGACCCAAATCTCAAACCTCCCTAGGTGCTGTTGATGACAGAAGATCTAAGAAAGAAGCTCAAGATCCCATCAGAGAAATTTTATTCAAAAAGGGCAAGGAAAATGACTAATTATGTAAGCTGAACAATATATCTCTCTCTCTGACAATCTACTGTAATCATTCATTTGCTTCTGCAATGCTGCTTTTCATTATTCTGCAATGTTGTATTTGTTTCTGGTTGTATGCTTTTTAATTCCTAAATCATGTAAATAGTAATCCTAACCCAAATAGGGGGAGATTGTTGGAACACCCTATTACTGATTTGGGTAAGGATCACTATGTTCATAGGAGTGTGTCTTGACCTCATTGTATAGATTTAAAGGTCAACTAGAATAGGTCTAAGGCTTAGAACTTAGGTTTGAAAGCTGCCCCCAAGACCTCCTAGTTCAGATTACAAGTGCAGAAGACTAAGGTAATTTTCGTCGAGCTCAGTTCAACGAGTCGTCGAACTCGGTTCGACGATCTCCGAGCTCAGATCGACGTTTCTGTCTCAAGTTATATTCCAGATCTCTGAGCTCAGGTCGACGATAGTCGAGCTCAGATCGACGTTTCTGCCTCAAGTTAAAGTCCAGTCTCTGAGCTCAGGACGATGATAGTCAAGCTCAGATCGACGATTTTCTTGAGAGATCGAAGATTTCAGGATTTCAAATTCAGTCATTTATGGAATTCAAATTTCTTCATATCCAACATTTAATGCAAAGGATTCTATAGCCGTTTCAATCTATCTGGAGCAAGTTTCAAGGAGACTAAAAGAGAATGTTTCTTAGGACTTTCCTCTAGAGACAGTTATCAATTAAGGAAGTCATTTATGACTTCC
Source organism: Platanthera zijinensis (assembly GCA_039513925.1). Taxonomy (NCBI): domain Eukaryota; kingdom Viridiplantae; phylum Streptophyta; class Magnoliopsida; order Asparagales; family Orchidaceae; genus Platanthera; species Platanthera zijinensis. The sequence goes on along the minus strand of CM077091.1, from coordinate 4,967,635 downwards.
TAACGGCTATCTAGAAGATTGGATTTCAATATATCTCTTCAGAACAATAGAGACAAAAAATAGAACAAGAGGAAAATTAAGAACAACCTCTGAGATCTGTGAGACACACACAAGAACTACAAGATTACAGTATCTCATCTCTGATTTAAGTTTCTCAAGGCTTCATCAATCAAGACTCCAGATACATCACATTTCAGTCACTACTGAAATTATCTTTTGCTGGAGATCTCATCTTCTGAAGGCCTATCACCCTGTGCAAAGCTTCTTCTCCTGAATAACTGCAAATCTCAGGGGGAGCTTTGACATCATCAATCCACTAGTCTTCTCTTTGACTGTTGACAAAGAAGAACAACTTCACCTCCTTTTCTTTTCTTTTGCTGTAAAAGGGTTACTCAAAACTCCCTTCAAAAGTTTTGTGTTTTGTTTCTGAGACCTTGTCAAAACTCAGTGGTGGCAAGACACCTGATCAAAAAATCTGTTTTGGTTTTTGAGCACCTTGTCAAAAGCTCATTGATGCCCAGGACACCTGATCAACTATTCCTGAAGTGGATTCCTACCTAGGGTGGTAGAAGAGTGGATGTACCCAGGTTGATTGGGGAACTACTATAGCTCCTTGTGTCTTCTGGTTGCCTGTGTTTTATTTGCTGTGTGTTGTGAATTAGTTTCTTGCTTTATTTTATTTTGTTTACTGTGAGCACTATACACATATAAATAAATTAAGCCTTCCACTGCCAATTAATTTTAATTTGCAAAATTATTTTAAAATACTCTATTCATCCCCCCTCTAGAGTAAAGGTAGATCTTACCCTCACTTTCAAAACTGTCAAAGGATATCGAAATTATATATTAGCTAATAATCATATTTTGGAGAACATATATGAAGTCAGATGGAGAGCAAAAAATTAGAACTGCGCAAGAGGTTCTTATACTTTGATGAAAGGGAAACCAGTACTTCAGCTGTAACCAACGTGAGCAAGAGGTTCTTCCTGGGACTGTGAGAGGATTTGTAATGAAGACCAGAGGATGAACAACATAGGAATGATACTTGTGGAAGAAGATGAAGATGGCCGATCAGTCTTTCGCCGCTCAAGTTCGAGGGATCTGTAAAAAAATACATGGGATGGTGAGGAAGAGGAAGTCAAAGAAGAGGAAGATAAAAAAGAATTAATGGGCAAGGAGCGAGACAATCAGAGGGGCTTTGAAGAGGTACCTGCCGCGGAAGATCACGAAGAAACAGAGGATGGAAGGGCTGGAAAAAGGGGCTTTGCAAGATGCGGAGAACTTTGCCTGCCAAGAGCTGCATGGTACAGAAAATCCGAGTAAAGAGGGGAGAAGATGGAAAGGGAGGCAAAGAGATAGCGGGAAAGAGAGGGCTACGATACCTGGTCGAGGAAGATGAAGAGTAAGCCGCTGAAGTTACACTGACCTGCAAAGAAAAACACAAAAATGGGATGGTGAGGAAGAGTCGATAATAACAATATGATGGAGAGAAAGGGAGACATCGAAACCTGAATGGTTGAGCAAACTGTGCGATGCCGCCGATGCGGCAGGAGATATGGACAGTGGAAGCGGTGCAAGAGCGGTGCCCACCTCACCCAACCCAGAACCCTATCGGCATGATAAGAAAAGGGTATTGCGGGCCTGCGGCCTATGGTAGAGATGAGATGTGCAAAGTCAAACCAAAAAACTGGGTATGCAGCCAAAAAACATGTAATGCAAGAAATAAAGAAAAGTTGAACACTGTAGACTGTAGTTGAAGTGTTGAACCTGTACAAGATAATTGACAGCTGAGTGGTGACTTGTTGATGGATGTGATTTTTTTTTATTTTAATTATCAATATTTAAAATAAATACTAATTGTATGATAAATGATAAATAAATATTTTTATATCTAAAAATAATAATAAGTGGGTTGCGGTTCGATTCTGTGTCGGTTCAATCCGGAACGGGTCAAAATTTTTTGAAACCGTTCAGGACTTGTATGTTGCGGTTCCAATTCTATTTCCGGTTTGAATACAAAAATGAAAGAACTGCACCCGTACCATTGTTGTTTACGGTTCCAAAATTCAAACCGAAACCCGAATAATTGACGAACGGTTCGGTCCGGTTCTTTGCGGTTCCGGTTCCGGTTCGGTTCATGTTCGGCTTACGGTTTTTGATTTTAAGTGACAGCTCTAGCGGTGATGATGTTGAACACGAGCATTTAAGCAATCCTTGCGTACATAAGAGGCGAGGAAAACGAATTGCAGCACATGTGCAGAAGGATTTCGGTGCGCCAGTGTGTGTGAGAGTGTTGTGTGTGGTAAGTGTGGAGGAGTTGTGAGCGCATCACGAGCACAGAGGCGACATCGATATGTCCGGGATAGAATGTCGCGAGCACGCACGTAGCCGTGCGGGAAAGGGAGGTGCGCACATGGGGTGCGTGGTCAAGGTCGTTGATACCTACGTTTTATATAATGGTTTCATCATGACTTTTTGCTAGTTTCATCGAATTTTATAACTAATATATATGTAATTATCACTTAATATCCTTTAAATTCATAATTGTATGATATGTGGATACATTGGAAGAAATATGTGGTGCTTATTACTTACGCGTGTGCAAATATATATGTAGTCCCATTCTGACCATGGTTCACTGGATCAACCATATCTTTTGCTACAGATCTGGAAATTTCAAAAGTTTTGAAAACTAGACATTGGTCGATACAACTTTGTTGTAGAACACTTTTCCTATTTCGACATCTAGGGTAGTCAAAATGGAATCCAAAATGGGCTGATAACATTTTCATGCATTTTCTTTTAGTTTTCATTTCTGTGATCCGAATTTGTACGTGCGTAATTTATGCACAACCATGTGCGCGTGTACTTTTGTGCGTGCACAACCTATGAGAGTAGGTTTGCTGTGTTAATTTCATTCATGGCGTGTATCGTGTTCTGCACATGTGTTCGCGTATTTTTTTCCTATAAAAACGTTGTTTTAGGGCTTTTGACAGATCCTTTCCATTTCTCCTGTTATTTTAGGTCCCGTTTTCGCCCCAAGGCACTAAGGTTTCTCCCCTAGGCCTCCTCCAACCTCCACAAGCATTCTAAATGGAAGAATGTGATTTGCAAGACTCCATTGGAGCTCCAAGCTGGAGCACTTGGTGTTAAGACAAACAAAACCCAGAAGAAGATAAGTTAGGAGGTGACAACTTCTCATGTATCGTCGATGAGGCCATAGAGGAAGAGGAAGAGCAAGTAGACTAAGTCGGGCTCTCCTATAATTTGGAGAAGACTAGCCTTTCGTTCCCTCCGTGCTAAATATTGTTAACTTGTGTTTTGTCATTTACTTTTAAAATACATGTAATCTTATTGGGATATACTCTAAAGCATCTACACACCATGATCATTGAGGGTAGATGTTCGTAGATTTATCTTTTTTATTGTGGATGGTTTGGAAAAGTTAGTATTGCCATTGTTGATTTATTCTTATTGTGTTTTGGATATTGATGCTTGGATGTGCTGATGTGGTGATTGTTCTTCTTGTGATTTTGAGTTAGAAGTGAGTTTGTCAGAGTTTGTCTTTGCAATTGCAAAGTGAGTGCAAAGCGAAGGAAGGCTATCCATGGAGGTGTGATGCAGAGGCTGGCAACTCGTGGAGGATCTAAGCGGTGAAGGTGTCATGCATAGTTAATCTAATTTCTTTTTATTATTTTAATTGATGGCAAATAAAACCCCCCTATAAAACTCAAACACATAGTCTTTCTCGTAAGAAAATTCCTCCCCGCCGTATTCAGCGTGAGATCGTTACTCGGGGGTAACTCCTCATTTTTTTATTACTTGAAGACATCCGTACATGATGTAATTATAACAAGTGCACAACTCATACAAGTAATATAAAACGGGAATAGCTCTCCGAGTATCGATCTCTTTAAGGAACATGGCGTGGAGGCGATATCCCCTGACTTTAATGCTTCCTTAATGATGTACGGACCTTCCCAATTTGGATGAAGCTTCCCCATTATTGTTGATCTCCCCACGGCATCCACCTTTTTTAAGACCAGATCCCCCTCTATGAACCGTTTGATTCTGACATGCTTGTCAAAGTACTTGGCGAGCTGTCGCTTGATCTCCTCCTGCCTGACGGCGGTCGTATCACGAAGTTCCTCTATCAGATCCAGTGAGAGTTGTAGCTCCCCTTCATTCTCTATCCTACATTCCTCATCTCCTTCCTTGGAAGCTACTACTCACGGCGACCTGACCTCGAACTCCACGGCCAGAACGGCTTCACAACCGTGAGAAAGTTTGAAGAGGGTCTCTCTGGTGGCCGTGTTGGGGGTCGTCCTCAAATCCCATAACATCGAGGGAAGTTATTCTACCCAACTTCCTCTCCGGTTCTCCACCTTCTTCTTTAAGAGGTTCAAAATGATTTTGTTTGCCGCCTCCACCTGCCCATTGCTCTGTGGGTGGTGGACAGAAGCGAATCTGAGGTCTATTCCCAGCTGAGTGCAGAAGCTGATGAACTCCTCGCTGGCAAATTGAGGTCCGTTGTTAGTGACTATGACCTGTGGAATCCCATGTCGGTATATGATCTCTCCTCATACGGAATTGTGAATCACCTGGGAGGTCGCCTTGGCCAGCTACTTTACCTCCAACCACTTTGAGAAGTAGTCGATCATGACTAAGAGAAAACTCCTCTGCCCACTTGCCTGGAGAAAGGGTCCAACCAAATCCATCCCCCAGATGGCGAAGAGCCAGGGCACCGTGATGCTCCTAAGCCTCTGGGTGGGAAAAAGTTGGAGTGGAGCCTATAACTAACAATTTTGACACTTCCTCGCGAATTTCGTCACATCCTTCCCCATGGTTGGACAGAAGTACCCCTGTCAGACTACCCTTGCTTCCAAGGTCATGCCCCCCCCCCGAGTGGCTGCCACACTTGCCGGAGTGCACCTCTTTCAGGATCTTCGATACTTCTTCCTCTATCACGCACCAGGCCAGGAATGTCGAAAGTGTCTTTCGGCATAACCCTCCTTCATGAATCAGATAATAATCTGATTTGCGTCTGAAGTGTTTTACATCCCTGATCTCCTTTAGGAGCTTGCATGTAACACCCCAAAAATCAGAAGTCCCAAAATGGGGTCAGGCTGAGTGACACGGCCTGGGACATGAGCGTGTACCGGGGCGTATCCAGTGCACACAGCCTGTGACACGGGTGTGTCCCAGGGCGTGTCCTTTACTGTAGGTGTCGACTCGAGTTCTCGAGATAGCACGGTCGACGATCGTCGAGAGGCAACACAGCCTGGGACACGGGCGTGTCGCAGGGCGTGTCCTACTTTGGTGAATACCCGGGTGGATTTGAGTGGCATTGAGTGGAGTGGCATTGAGTGTGGAGCATGGCCTATGACACGGACGTGTCACAGGGGCGTGTTTGGTACACGGCTAAGGACATGGGCATGTGCCTTAGCCGTGTTCTACTCGGGTGATCTGGTCCTGTGTTGAAGGAGTGACACGAGCAGTCACACGACCATGTGCTTTCTGACACGGGCGTGTCAGGTGTTTGACACGGGCGTGTCTAAGCCCGTGTTATGGACTTGGTTAGGTTGTTATGTATCCGCTTAAGGGACACGACATGTGACACAGGCGTGTCACAACCCGTGTTCAGCCCAGGAAAATCAATTTAAGGGCTGATCTGAGCCGTTCATTTTCTTTGACGAAGATCCAATGGTCTAGGCTCTTACCTGGGGTGATATGGCCGACCTTGAGGAGGAGAAAACTCATTTGAGTTGTGTCATTCTTTTTCTTAAGTTAAGAGATATAGGAGAGCAAGAGGAGAAAGAAGAAGAGGATTCCGGCCGCCGGTGGTGCTACGGTGGTTCAAATTGCGAGCCAAGTTCGGATTTGCGAAGGCAAGACTGCTGCGAGAATGTTCATCTGTTTACTGTTCTCCCCATGGCTCCGAAGTGTATTCCAAGGATAACGATTTCCTTCTTGGACAAGTGAAATCCTTCTTTCCTGCATTTGCATAGGAATCTGAAACTCTTTAGTGTCAACTAATTCCACCTATGGGGTGGGGGGAATAGGTGAATTGCAGTCTTTTGCGGAATTTAAATAACCTGCACAATTAAACAAACACAGCACAGAAAAGCACACAAGCAATTATAGTGGTTCCCTGATTTGGGTACGTCCACTCTCCCACTTCGACCTATCTCCCACCAAGGGATGACTCGGTCACTTCACCAAACGGATTGAAATCCAATCCTCACACTACGGAAGGCACCCTTCCAACCGAAGGAGTCACTACTCCTCCACCACGGGTTGCACCCAACCCTTACAACTAGGAATCACTATTCCTTTACAACAAAACAAAAATAGAATGTACAAGGGATACAAACTACACGTGTGGAGAACCCGATGTCCCTCTTCGTTCGTTGAAGCGTTCTTGATGAAGACGAAGAGTCCACGACCGGAGCACTCTCTTGGAGAGGATCTTGCCAAGATCGGTGGCGGCAAGCAATTGTGGTGGCGATACTTTGTAGATCCAAACTTCTTGACGAAGCAAGCAAGGTCTACCAACGATCTCAATCGGATCGGTCATCTCAATCGATTTGGAATGAAGAAATAACCTCGTTCAACAAATCGAGAAGCAAGAGATCTCGAGAGAGAAGCGTGAGACGCTAGACTTGCCTCGGTTCTATCGCCGGAAGATCAAAGATGATCTGAGATCTGCGGCGGTGACAACTTTGCGAGCGGCGACGGCGAGCGGTGGAGTTCCGCGATCGGCTAGGTCACACACAGCTGCTTTTGATTTTCCGTGAATCGCTACCTTGTAAGTTCAAAATACGCGAGTGTATATACAGTAGAACAACCCTAAATGACCATTGTGGGGCCCACGAGAAGAAGCCCTAGTTCCGGTCAAAACAGCGCACAGCTTCCTTATTTAATCCAGCGAACAGAGCAAATTTGCCTAAGGCAAATTCTGCGAGAATCATTGGTGATTCCCATCGAAGTCGGCGGGAATCACTCATGATTCCCGTCGAATTTGCCTTGGCAGAATTCCAGTTGAAACTCTTGTCATCCGGAGGGAATCAGCGAGAAAGCAAGGTCATTCACGACGAATCGGCGGGAATGCAACGTCATTCTCGACGAATCGGCGAGAATCAGTTAATGATTCCCGTCGATTCTGCCTTAGCAGAATTCTTGAAGGAGGACAGTCTGCTAGATAAAATCGGCGGGAATAACTGGCTGATTCTCGACGATTCGGCGAGAATCACTAGTGATTCCCGTCGAATCGGCGAGAATCACTTAGTGATTCCCGTCGATTTTGACTTAGACGATTTTCCTCTTCCTTCCCATGAACTTGGTCTTTGACCCATCTTTGCTCCTCTTCTGCTCTTGATCTATCTTAGCCCTGTACTTGAGAATAAGTACACTCCAATAGAGAGAGCACCCGTGAGCCAACACACTGATCTACTCAATGAGGGATTACGTTGTGCAGACCCGTGTATATTGACCTACTGTACCCTGACATTGATGTGTACTTAGCATGGAATAGCTGTAAGCACAACTTAATAGAAGATTGTCAAATACATTGTGAATTCATCTTAGCTTGTACAAGGGCTTATTCAAATCATGTACATTGTGGATACAATACCCAACAATCTCCCCATATTTGAAGAAGCCAAAATCCTACTAGCTAAGATGAATTACACCAACCAGAAGAAAATACATAACAAAATATGCGAGACAAGACACAGAATAATAAAATTTCACGCATTCAGAACAACAGATGAATCAGCATGTGATCATATATATATATATATATATATATATATATATATATATACATATATATATATATATATCCAAAGATTGTTCATTTAAATACAAGAAAAGATATACACGCATATAGAGAATAAAAATAAATCTAGATTCCAATTCTATCTCTCCTTTGTCTGAGCATCTCTTAATTGTTCAGCCATGTACTTCTTGCTTTGCCTCTCAAAGAATTCCTTCGGCTTCGGGTAATACCGGGGTGGAGGAGCTTTATGTTCCACAGTGTTAGACCTGAAGAATATGTTTCTTTTAGCCCCATACACTTTGTGCAGCTCCCACTCATACTGACTGTATACTTCATTTCTATTCAGCTCTCCCCGCTGTTGTAGCGTGAAAGTATCGAGTATGATGCTCCTCGATGTAGGACTCCATCGTTCATTCTTCACTTCACTTCCTTCAATCTTACTTTCCTCTCAGCCGGAGTCTCTTTGGAAGTTCCTTCTTGAATTTTTCGTTTCCCTTTTGCAATGGCCTCTTGATCAAACATGGCCATGTGAGCAGCTCTGGCAGTGGCCCTAGCAGCCTTTCTGGCATCAGCTTCACTAAGGGGAACCTCCTCAGCACTTGCAACCTCATCAGCAGCAGCAGTAGCAACCTCATCAGTAGGAGGAACTGGAATTTGTATACCAGATGCTTGCTGAACTAGCCAGTGACAGCTTTCAAAAACATACTTATTTGACTGCATGAAGTTGTCGACCATGATTTGTTCTAGCCCTGCCATCTTAGCTGTATATTCATTCTCCCCCTTTTTGGCTTTTAGGGCAATAGAGTTTGCATAGGTATGCAGTGATTCATCTATATGCTTAACAGTCTTAGTGAACTCATTCAGCAGGGATGTATGATTTGCGTTGAGTGTCACCATGTTGCCATCGAACAATTTGATGTTGTTGGCCACAACATGTGCATTTTGGTTTACTACTGCCAGATCAGCTGTATTTTTCTTAAGCCCTTGCATTAGAAGATTTACGGCAGTGCCAGCCTCTGCATACTTAGCTTCGAAATTTTGTTCCATCATGTCCAGCTTATGATTTATCTCCACAACATTTTTAAGCATCAGATCCTCAGATTGCTTAATTCGTTTCAGCACTTTGTTGTGAGATTGTTCAAAAGAGGCCTTCAGTTCATCCGTTATACCTTGAATGATATTTACGATGTGATTCGCCAGGCTAGGTCCTAGCGGATGAACCTGATGAATGGCCTGGTCATGCTCAGGGGGGATAGGACTCTGGGAGTCAGGATTTTCATCTGCAGATATACTGGTTGAGCTAGATAGATTCACAGTCTCTTGAGGGGGGATAGGGGCAGCCTCTGTTGTTTTTCCATATGTACTTATCATCCCCTGCCGGGAGGTCTCCCCCTCCATTGTTGCGCCAAATTCATCAGGAACTTTTAATGGAACTTGTTCCTCAGAGGGGAGGTAAACATCAATTTCCCTCATGTCTATCCCATTTCCAGCTTGGTCATTGTTCACATCATCAGTGGCCGCATTCTCCACATCATCCTCATCAGCAGCATCATCCTCCATGTCATCCTCCACTTCCTCCTCGTCAGCCTGATCGGTAGAGAGGGTATCCACAGCATCCTTCGCGATTAGAGTAATATTAGCAACGACATCTGCTTGATCTGAAACTGAGACATCCATCCTGAGGGCATCAGAAGGAATGGTGAAAGACTCCTCCTTAGTTCCTGAATGCAGCAGATCAGGAACGTCACTGGGTTCATCCAAGGGATTTCTGTACTCCGGAGCTCTGTCATCTTCATCACCCTGTGCTTCAGCTGCACCTCCTAGGCCAATTCTCCTCTCCCATCTATCAAAAACGCTGGAGTCCATCTTTTTTAAGTAGTGAAGAGGAACTCCCTTACTCATATCAAACCTGTCTTCGTCCATCTGATTGAGGTACAGGCTGATGATTCTCCCAAAGTTGGGAGTTTGTAGGGTATCTTTAATCTTTTCAAACAACATGGCCCCCCAGTTGTATCTTTTTTTACACACCACAGCCATCAGGATTTTAAACATATCCCCTGAAATATGATCATGGGAGCCCGGTTTGTAGATCAGGACCTTCCCAATGATATCAGAGAGGAGCTTTCCTTCCTCATTCATGTCCTTGCGTTTGATGGCCTTTGTCCCTTGTGCTAATCCACAGAACAGTAGTGTACATGCATGATCATTCTCATCCAGTGGTCCTCTTGTTCAAAGCTGTTGAGCTGCAGATGACGTGACAATTTTGCTACAGTCATCTTGATCCTTAGTCCAGCAATCTTACTTTTTATCAAGGTGTCCTCGTGACGTAGCTTGGCAGTTGCATAGAATTCGAGAACTTCTTTATCCAGAATTTTGCACGGGTGCTCAAGGATAAAGGAGAGCCCTGCTTGCTCAAGCATCAAGATTATGTTCCTGAATTCATCGGATGTATGGGCGAAGCTAGTCCTAACCAACTCACTCCCAGTGAGGAGCCCGATTGTGGTTCGAGGAGCCATTGTAAACCTAAATAAGTGACATCCAAGGGACTTAACTCTATCTCAATCTCTAGATTAGGAACTATACAAGTTACAAATAAGCGAGAGATACAAGGAGGAACGGTCGTTACCCTTGCGCAGAGCGGAGAGAGTCCCTAGTCGGCTTGCGTCGGGACTTCTGGCGACAGGAGTGGGAGACGACGAGAGAGGGAATGCAGAATCGGCAGGAACTTTGTGTCAAGTAGATGCCGGAGAAGGGAGCACCGATCCGACGGAGAGAGGACAGCGGCGGACTACAATCGACGGAGTTGGAGTCGTCGGGAGGCAAGGGGAAGTTGATGAGAACACCGAGCGACTGAAGCACGGGAGGAGTTTTCGCACGACCGACGGGATTCGGCGAGGTTTCCGCAGAGTCGACGGGATTTCCGCAGCGTCCAGAATGCGAAGGGTCGGGATTTCCGTGGTTTACGCTATTTATCTCCTCTAAAAGCTGGGGTAGCTGATATTTCCGTTGTGAATAGCCGATTTCTGCTGACCGTTTCGAATTTCTAACCTTTTGAAACTTTGCCCTTTTTATTTCGAAACTTTGAGTTGTCGATTTGAATGTTGAAACTTTGCCCTTTTTATTTCCTGGTCAGAATAGCTAAGTCGAGTCGAAGGGATGTTAACCCTAGAAATAAGCACTGGGTATTTCTTGGTGAGTCAAAAATGTACAGTTTTTGTTTCAACTACTGGCACACGTCCCTTGAGTTTCATCGGACCAATTGACACCCATTGTCACACATTATCGATGATATATAAACCATTCATCAGATTCCAAGCTAAGAATCATACAGTTATTAGCTTTCGTGTCCTACCATCAGGTGGGTATATATATATCTATGTATATTTATTTTAGAGAGAGAATCTACATATTTGTTTGGATATATATATATATATATAAACATATATGTAATGCGATTCAATTTTCGAAACTTAATGCGCGTACCTGGAATCATTAAGTTGATCATTCGGATCCTCTATTTGAAGTACAACATGTATCCAGCTGAAGTAGGCCATTGTAGTTAGCATTATCTCTTATCCCATATACTTGTTCCATACCGTTCTTGGAACATCTCTTGTCTAGGTCCCATCATGTTCACGGGAACCTAGACTATCCTGCAAAAACGAATTACCTTACCTTAGGAACCCAATATGCATTGGGTCCTAGGTTCCTGTCAGCATAAACTACTGAATGCCTTCCTACAGGATTTCTGTCAGGAAGGCTATCTCTAGCCAAAGGAAGTGGACATACCCTTGCCCTTGGCACAGAAGGATTGTGCCAACAATCTATGTCAAAGTGACCCACTTTGCCACAGCATCAACACTCATGAATGTCTTATCTCCTTTTCTGACCAGATCTACTGACTGAGTTAGTCATGATCTTAGGTCTGACAGGGGCAGAGCAGTTTCTGCTCACAGATTTGTCATTCCCACCGAAACACGAGGGAGGGTGGATGGAGAACATGTGGTGAGTGTAATGAGGCCTGGGAGGTGGTGCCTTATTTTCAGCCATCACAAATCCAGGGGCCCCATGGGTACTTGCTACATGTTTCCCAACCCCCTTTCCCTGTGTCCTAGGGTGGTGAGAGTTACAGTAATAGCTGGTTCCTGCACTTTCATGACGAGTTGGGACTGAGGCCGTGAATACAAAAGGTTCATGATGAGCCTTGTGTATTCTCTCATGGGTAGCTATAAAAGCTATTGCACTATGGATATTTCCACATGAGGGCTGATTACTCTTGTAGTGACCATAATTGTTCTTATGGTCATACCTGAAAGCATAATGTGTGTCCTTCCTGCCCGGTGTGGGGGGTCTGAACACAGTTTCCCCCATTTCTCCACGAATTTATGATTCGCGAGATCCACCCAGCTTCTCCCTTTCTCTTAATAGCATGATAGTTTAACTTTCAAGACAGCCTAAACACCTAGAGGGGGGGGGTGAATAGGTTCTACTTCTTTATAAAAACTTCTAGGCAGAATTCAATTTAATGGCTAACACAATAATCACAGAAATCACAGAAAATAAAACATCACAGATTGCACAATGTTTTATAGTGGTTCCCCAAGGTCTGGGTACATCCACTTTCCCCCTTCACCTATCTAGCAGTATGCTAGATTCGGCCAAACTTCCACTAATCTCAGATCAACAGATCCTACAACTCAGAACCCAACTGGTTCCTACAACTCAGGCACAACAGCCCTACCTCAGCCTTGCCCCAAGGCCTACAACTCAGAGAAGACCCTTCTCCTACACTCAGGCAAACAGCCCCACCACTCAGAGTTCAACACTCCTACACTCAGCCTTTATAACACAGGCTTACAACTCAGATCTGTGTAAACAGATCCTACAGAAATATAGAAAAGATTATTTAACTGTCTTGCCTAAATTGAGAGAGAAAAGGCCAAGACAATTCTTGATCAGCTGATGAAATCAACTGTATCTGAGCTTTCTTCAAAGCTTCTTGAATATGAACTTAGCTGAGTTGATTTCCAAACAGCTTCTTGAGAATCCACTGGTGGTTTCTTTCTTCTTCTTCAAATTCTGGCTTGATCTCTCTCTATCCAGCACTTTTGAATGATTCTTCTGAATTCTGATTAGAACTCTTCTTTGATCTATCCTTAGATAGTCTTCTTAGATCTTCTGGAGAAGATCTTCTTAAGTGCCTAGCACTTTCTTGAAATGAATTGGATTGTAATCCTTCTCAACTTTTTGATTCTCATCAATGTTTTTTAAAAGTTACTTTCTCCTTCTGAATCTGTCTATTTATAGACTTTCTTCATGGTAACTGGCTGATCCGTTTTCTGACAAGTCTGACAGCTTCAGTTAACCGGTGGCAACCCACAGCTGTCAAGTCTTCAAACAAGTCCTGTGCCTTAGTCTTGAACCACAAGTTTTCGAGACAGTCTGTCAGAAAGTGTCGAGACCATCTGTCTATCTGTGTCGACACAATTGACTTTGGTGTCGACACAGTCTTCAGTGATGTCGACTAAGTTGCCTTTGAGTCGACACAGCTTCTTCTGAAAATAACTTGGTCTTGACTCTTCAGTGTATCGACACAAGTCCTGTGTGTCGACACAGTTGTTGTAGAATCATAACTTAGTAAGTGTTGACTTAGCCTTCAGGTGTCGACACAGTCTTCTTTTAACTCTGCTATAATGTGTCGACTCAATCACAATGTGTCGACACATTCTGCTGGTGTAGACAAACTTGAGGTCGACTATATTCTTCTGTGTCGACACATTTTCCCAATGTTGAGGTCGACGCTTTTCTTCTGTGTCGACACAAATTCCCAGTGTTGTGTCGACTTACTTCTTCTGTGTCGACACTGCTTCCCAGTTTTGTGTCGACTTACTTCTTCTGTGTCGACACACTTTCCCAGTATTGTTGTAGACTAACTGCTATGTGTCGACACTGCTTCCTAGTGTTGTGTCGACTAATTTCTTCTATGTGTCGACACATCCTTCTCTGTGTCGACACTTGGACTTAGAATTTTTCTACATACTTTATTAATTCTTCACCTGCACATGTCAACTCAAAACAACATCAAATACACCTTGATGTATATCATTGAGCTAAGTTGGGCTTCTTTAAATCAGGTACACATTTTCCAATGTACCCAACAATCTCCCCCTATTTGGAGAAGTCATAACCCTATAGCCAATGATATACACCATTTATACAAAGTATAAACTGATGATAAATGACATAACAGGAATACTTAATATAAACAAAACATAAAAACAATCCATCACAGAATGAACATTATATGATGTCAAACAACATTTTGTTTATAACTTGATAATGTTTGAATACAGAGAATTACATTTAATGATTTAATCAAAACATTACAAAATACTTTGAAAGAACTAAAAAACTAAGACTGATCAGGCTCTTTAATGACAATCCCTTTGCCAGATAGAACTTGAGCCTTCACAGGAGCTTCAGAATCTTCAGCTGGCTTCTTGCCTTTTAGATCAGCCTTCTTCTTTGCTTCTTCCTTGAGCCTTTGCCTTTCAAAATAATGAAAGGGCTTTGGAAAATATTTGCTTGGCTCCTGAGCATCTGTAGGCAGCCTACCCAGCTTGGCTTTTCTTCTAAACTGTACAATGGCCTCTTGCCTGGCTTCATACTTCTGTCATTCCATCTCATTGTACCACTTACCTCTTTCCTGCACTTGGTCTTTGACAGCCTTCCATGCAGTGAGTATTATATTTCTGGAAGTAGGACTCCACTGCTCAAAGTCTGGCTTAAGTTCAGCCTGCTCTCTAAACCTTTTCTTAGATAGAAGAGCATCTTGCTGGTCTTTCAAAGTAGCCTCAGGCTTATCAACCTTCCCAATAACAATATTAGTAACCTCCTTTGGAGGACTATACATCCCTTGAACCTGCTGATCAATCATATCAAAATCTGGAGGGGGGTAAATGACTTGGGCAACCTCAGGTTGATTGCCTTCAAGTAGACTTGTTTGTATTCCTGACTCAGCCACCATAGCATCATCACACAATGGGGGATATCCTAATGTGGCTCGAATACTATTGGTCACCCATTTGGAGTGCTCTGAGCCTGCATGAACTAGCATCCTCTCCCCCCTTTATGGCTTCCCTAGAAACATGATCTCTGAGATCTTCCTTTTGAAATCTGATTTGGCCATCCAGATAATTGACACCCTCTTTAAAAATGGTTTTAACTTTTGAAGCTTTTCAGATATTTCTTTTTGAGAGGTAGTGATTGCAGTCTTAACAGAAGCAATAGCAGCTTGAAAGTTCTTATCAAATTCTTCCATTTCTTTTATTTTATCTGCAGGCAGGCCTGGAACAATCTTTTTCAATTCCTCTATTATCTCATGATGAGATTCAGTTAAATTATCATTCATTCTTAACTGATTTTCCAAGACATAGCTTTGCTTCAGGACAATATCATCTACCTTTTTAGTAATAGCCTCCTGTTGTTGAGCTAGATGAACCACAGCATGGCCTCCCTTTTGGAAGCAATCTGTCATTTCTTTCTTATGCATGTTGACTTGAAACTGGATGGACTTTATATCCTGAGCTAAGTCAAACTGAAGTGACTTGCTATTTTCATCAACATACTTTTCCAGAGCCATTCTTTGTTCATCTAATTTCACCTGTAGATCTACCATAAACTTGTTATGATCAAAGGCAGGAGATACTTGTTGAGGTGTTGTCTGTAAAGCCTGCTTATAATTCTTGCTTCTTCTCTTTAATACAACAAGTTTTCTTTTCTTGGCCATCCTGGCTTCTTCAGTTTCAGTATCAGACGAAGTATCTAGGTGAACTCTTTCTTGAGGAGGAGGAAGTGTATCTGTTCCAGTGACCTGTTGCTCAGTCTCAACATCCACTGGCTCCCCCTCAACCTGTGGCTCAACTTCAGCTTCCTGATCAATTTCCATACCTATGGACTTCTCAATTTCTTGTCCTCCTCCTACTTTATCAGTAGCAGTATCAGCATCAGGGAATAACTCCTCCAGAGTAAATTCCAGTTGAGCTGTATCTTCTGCAGCAGTTAAATCTTGAGATAAGTCTAACTGTGCTTCCTCTTGCACTTGTACTGACAACAGCTTCTCCTGTACTCGTTCAGTAATTGTAGTATTTAGAGTAGGAGTGGACACTAGCTCCCCCTGAACCTGTGTAGTAATAAGAATATGAGCAATGTCTTTTATAGTAAAATACATTAGCTCCCCCTACACTTGTACCTGATCAGGAGTAGATACATTTTGAGCAGGAGAGTGAACTGGCTCCCCCTGCATCTGTGCAGGTGTTGACACTTGCTGGACTATAGTTGAGTCAGGCTGTTCTTCAACCTGTGTCCTGAGTGGGTCTTCTTGTTGTTGTTCAGTTTCTTGAGTTTGAGAAGGGGATTTCACAGGGGTGTCTGGCCTGCTCTCTTCAGGCACATCCTTGGACAGCACCCTATCCCACCTAGAGAACAGTCTCATATCCATCCTTCTCATATGATTGATCTTAGTCCCTGGCAGTTGCTGCATAACTTCAGGAATCACTCCAGTGAGATATAAGCTCATGATTCTAGCCATGTTGGGCTTCTTGATTCCTTCTTTGATCTTGTCAAAGAGTACTCCTGACCAATCAGTAGGAATTGTAAAAACAATCCTGGTCATAAGGCTGAACATATAGGCAGAAATCCTATCATGTCCACCTGTTTTGCAGAGGATCACTTTCCCAACAATTTCAGACAAGAACTTCCCTTGCTGATTCATACCCTTCCTGTTGAATGCAGCTCCAATCTTCATGCTCGAGTCCAGTCCACACCATTGAAGGGCTTCCCTTGTCTTAGAACTAGGAACTTCCTCTTCATTCTCAACTACTTGTAATTGAAAGATCTTTCTGAAACTTCTTGGAGTAATCTTCACCTTAGTCCCTTGAACACTGGACTTAATCTTGAGGCCATTTGAGTGGACTGATGCAGAGATAAAGAACTCGTGCACCTCCTTCTTCCAGATTTTAGTCGGTTCTGAGATTAGAAATTCTAACCCTGACTCGGAGAGGAGGGTGATAACCCCTTGAACATCTGGCGGCGTATCTGCAAAAGCCTAGCGCACTAACTCATACCCTTCATTGATGTTGTCTTCAATCCTTGGCGCCATCGATTCATCGAGAAAGCTTGAGAGAAGAGAGAAAGATAGACTGTCGACACAGGGTTTTAGTCTCGAAAACCTTGGAAGCGTGTCGACAGAAAGAGTTTTTGACCTATTTATACCTTCTGTTGAAAGAAGTTCAAAAGGCGCCAAAAACAGACTAAATGTGTCGACACAGACGGAATGTGTCGACACAAACTTCTATTGTCTCGACATTACTTCAGCCTACTATGTGTCGACACCAATTTGTGGTTATGTCGACACCTTGGATACATAGTAGATAGACAGAAATTCGGTGTCGACTCTAAGGATAAGTGTCGACACATATTCTATAAGTGTCGACACCATTATCCTGGTTGAGTCGACATTACATTTTTGGTTAAGTCGACAATATAACTCTTAAGTGTCGACACATATTCTCTGTGTCGACACAATATTTCTGACTTGTCGACATTATTTCTCTGAGTCGACACATTATTACTGAATGTGTCGACACATTCTTACTTAGCCAATTTCTGTTGGTTCAACACCACTTGTAAGTGTTACTTCAATGTGTCCTTTTTTAACACTTAATTATGTTGTTATTACTTTAACTTACTTAAATACCACTTCAATTGCATTGTTAATGATTTTGTTAATACATTAATCAATGGTTAACATACCTAATTCAATTTTGAATTTATTGAATTTGGTTTCATCTAAAGGCTTAGTAAATACATCTGCTATTTGATAATCTGTTTTTACAAATTCCAATGAGATGTCTCCTTTTTCTACATGTTCTCTAAGAAAATGGTATTTGATTTCTATATGCTTAGTTCTACTATGAGAAACTGGATTATTAGCAATAGAAATAGCACTCTTAGAATCACATAAAAGGGGTGTTCTACTTACCTGAATACCATAATCCTTAAGCTGATGCTGCATCCACAATAGCTGTGCACAGCAGCTTCCAGCAGCAACATACTCTGACTCAGCTGTGGAAATTGCCACACTAGTCTGCTTCTTACTACTCCATGATATTAGTCTTCCTCCCAGGAATTGACAAGTACCTGTAGTACTCTTTCTATCCTCTCTACATCCTGCAAAATCTGCATCTGAATAGCCTGTTAGTTGAAAATCTCTATTCCTAGGGTACCAAAGACCTAGATTAGGTGTGCCCTTAAGATATCTCAGAATCCTTTTGACTGCAGTATAATGAGATTCTTTAGGACAGGCTTGGTACCTAGCACAGACACATGTAGCATACATAATATCTGGTCTACTAGCAGTGAGATATAGTAGTGAACCAACTATTCCTCTATACAAAGATTCATCAACAGGTTTACCTGCCTCATCTTTACATATAGGCATACTTGTTCCCATAGGAGTTCTCATGGTGGAGGATGACTCCATACCATATTTCTTAATTAATTCTTTGGTGAACTTAGACTGGGATATGGACAATCCATCATCAGTCTGTCTTACTTGGAGTCCCAAGAAGAACTTAAGTTCTCCCATACTGCTCATCTCAAACTTCCCTTGCATAAGTTTGGCAAACTTTTTACAAAGGTTGTTTTCAGTAGATCCAAATATTATGTCATCAACATAGATCTGAACTAAGATGATCTTACCTTTGGATTCCCTAAGGAATAGAGTTTTGTCTATCTTTCCTCTTGAGAATTTATTCTCAATGAGGAAGGTAGACAGGGTTTCATACCAAGCCCTTGGAGCTTGTTTTAACCCATACAAAGCTTTCCTAAGCTTATACACAGAATCAGGTTTAAGAGGATCTACAAAATCTGATGGCTGCTCTACATATACTTCTTCTTTAAGATCACCATTCAGAAATGCTGACTTCACATCCATCTGGTATACTTTGAAGTCTTGGTAGGCTGCATAGGCAAGGAACATTCTGATTGCCTCCAGCCTTGCTACTGGAGCAAAGGTTTGATCAAAGTCGATCCCTTCTTCCTGTCTGTATCCTTTTGCAACTAACCTTGCTTTATTCTTCACTATTATCCCACTTTCATCCAGCTTGTTCCTATAGATCCACTTAGTGCCAATTATGTTGTGGCCTCTTGGTTTAGGAACAAGCTCCCAGACTTTGCACCTTCTGAATTGATTCAGCTCCTCTTGCATAGCATCAATCCAGTGCTGGTCTTGGATAGCTTCTTCAAACTTCTTAGGTTCCATTTGAGACAAGAAACTTGAATGCAAAACTGTGCTTTGATTTCTGCTTCTAGTTTGCACTCCTTGTCTTGGATCACCTATTATCTGATCAGCAGGATGATCTCTTAGATATCTTATAGCTGGAGGAAGATTCCCTTCAGGTTGAGCATCTCCAGCTTCTTCATTCTGCTGAACCTCTTGGTTTTCATCAGCTTCCATTATCTCTTGTACTCCCCCTGGACAGCAGCCTTCATTTTCCAATGCTCCATCTTCCTTTGAAGCTTCAGCAATAGAGAGCTTGTCCATCTTCTTGCTTATACCTGTTGAGTCATTTGATCTACAAGACAACTCACAATTGATTAATCTTGTTTCATCAAATACAACATGCACAGATTCTTCAACAACTTGAGTAGTTAAGTTGAAGACTCTATAGGCCTTACTATTTGTGCTGTACCCAACAAATATCCCATCCTGGGATTTGGCAGCAAACTTAGTCAAATATGACTTGCCATTGTTAAGTATATAGCACTTGCAACCAAAGATCCTAAAATAGGATAGATTTGGTTTTCTGCCTTTCACAATCTCATAGGGAGTCTTTCTGTGACTTTTGGTGATAGAAGCCCTATTGATGACATGACAAGCAGTGTTAACTGCCTCAGCCTAGAAATATTCTGGGAGAGAAGTGTCACTCAATAGAGTTCTACCAGCTTCAATTAATGTTCTATTCTTTCTTTCAGCAATTCCATTTTGCTGAGGTGTTCTAGGTGAGGAGAACTCTTGGAAAATCCCAAAGTCTTTACACAAGTTTGTTATGCTTTCAGATTGAAACTCAGTACCATGGTCACTTCTGATTTTGACCACTGTACTATTCAGTTCATTCTGAATTTGCTTTACAAAATTAAGTAATACACTTGGGGTTTCAGATTTTTGTCTCAGAAAGAACACCCATGTAAATCTAGAATAGTCATCTACAACCACAAAAGTGTAGACCTTCCTACCTAGACTATGAACTGACATAGGACCAAAAAGATCCATATGCAAGAGGTATAAGCACCTCACAGAATCCTTGTTTTCAAGGCTTTGAAAGGAGGATTTTGTCTGCTTTCCCTTTTGACAAGCTGAGCATATCCCTTCCTTTATACACTTAATTTGAGGTCCATTCCTCACTAGCTCTTTGCTAAAGAGTTGGCCAATTGTCTTGTAGTTTAGATGAGCCAATCTCTTGTGCCACTTAACACAATGAGAAGCATTGTCATCAGCTACAAGACAGATGGGAGAAGCCTTATTCTCACATTCAAAATTAAGACAATATACATTTCTCTTCCTATACCCAGTCAATATGATCTTTTGATCACTTGACCTCTTGATATGACATCCATCTTTAACAAATGAAATGTCATATCCTAAATCACTTAGCTGGCTTATGCTTATTAGATTATGTTTCAAACCTTTTACATAAGCCACTTGAGTGATAGTAATTAGGTTAGAAGAAATGTTACCAAACCCTTTGATGACTCCTTTTTCAGATCCACCAAAGATCACTTTAGGTCCATCTTTGACAGATGAATACTCCTTCAGCAGCCCCTTTGTTCCAGTCATGTGCCTGGAACAACCACTATCCAAGTACCATATAGGGGCATGGTTACTTGGATTCACCTGCAATACAGAATTACTTACCCTTAGAACCCAAGTAAGTCTTGGTTCCTTGGTTCAGGTTAGCATTAATAAAGCTATCATAACCTCTTCTAACAGGTAGACTCTTATTCTTTATAACACTTGTGTTATACCAGCAGTCTAATGCAAAATGGCCTCTCTTGCCACAGCACCAACATTCAAACTTATTGTATCTAGATCTAGATACATCCTTGTCAGAAGAATTTCTGTTCATTGCTGGTGCTGTTGCAACTTCACCTACTGATTTCTTAAAACCATTGGGTTTATGACCATAGGTAGGCCTACTTGCATTTACACCCTTGTTCTTCAGAACATTAGTCTTAATATGACCTTGAATGTCTTCATGATCATATTTGTTAGAAGGCACTTTCACCTTACTAAACTTTATGGGGACTGAAAGGTTTAGTGGCTGAACAGGAGCTTTGCCTTTCCTCTTGAATCTGCCAGCCCTGGAGTTACCTTTAAATCCTAATCCAGCCTTACCCTTTTGAGTGACAAATTCATCTATCAAGGGTAAGACAGATTTTGGCTTAGAGTAACTAGCCACTAAATCCCTTTCAATTCTAAGTCTGGCCTCCAGACTCTTCACTTGATCATTAGTATAATTAATTGTGCCCATCTGAATAATAGTTATATTCTTCAGCTTGGCAATTTCATTTAATTTTTGATCAAGGACTTTTTCTAACTCAGTTGTTGCAACCCTTAGTTCAACAATTTCCTGAGCCTGAGATTTAACCAGGTTCTTGCTTTTCTTAAGGGCCTGCAACAAGTCCCCATACTTATCTATCAATTGATAGACATCTCCTTCAGATTCAGATGCATCTTCATCACTTGATGCAGATGTAGCTGATTCTTCACTTGTACTACAAACAGATGTACTGGAAGGACATTTTACCTCATTAGGACCAGACTGATTCTGGCATATGTCCTCTTCTGATCTTGTCATCAACCCCATGCATTGATGTTCATTGATGGAGTCTAGCAACTGCATAAACTCCTCTTCCTCAGATGCAGCATATAGTCCAATATATGCTTCAGCTTCAGATCCTGATTCTGAAGTTGACTGGTCTGATAGACTCTTATCTTTCTTTGCTACAAAGGATTTCTCCTTCTTGCCTTTCTGATAAGTCTTCTTCTTTTCTGAAGATTCCTTTCTCTTGTCAGGACAATCAGCCACTACATGTCCAGGCCTATTACAACAATAACAGACAATCTTTGAAGTAGTGGCTTTGCTGGGTTTTGATCTGCTCTTCTCTTTCCTTGATGACCTTTTCTTCTTATAATAGTCATCAACTTGCTGTGATGGGGAAGGCCTAGACTTCCACTGCTTCTTCTTCAAGAACCTCTGGAATTGTCTTGTGAATGCAGCAAAATCTGCATCTGAATCACAGCTTTCAGAACCCTTGTTTGAACTTTCAGAACTATCTTCTGTAACTTCCTTAGGAGGAGATGGTGATATCCTCCTATTCTTTCTAGTGGCTTCTGCATTGAATGCCACAGTCTTTTCTCTATGCTCTCCTCTTGAGTTTCTTTCCTCCTCCTTCCTCACCATAAGTTGCATTTCATAGGATAGCAACTTTCCAAACAGGGTTGGAGGAGATATCTCTGCCAATTTAGCCACTTCTCTTATGACACAGATCTTTGTATCCCAATCCTTTGATAAGGATCTTAAGAATTTGTCATTCAGTTCATAGGTACTGAAGACTCTTCCATAGGATATTAGCTCATTCACAATTCTATAGAATTTCTTATAGCACTCAGTTATGCTATCAGATTTTCCTTGTCTAAAGCTTTCATACTCCTGATTTAGCATAGACTTCCTGTCCAGCCTTACTTCTTTAGATCCCTCCATGTAGACAATCAATGTGTCCCACATCTCCTTGGAGGTCTTGCAGTGAATCAGATTCTGAAATGTTGAATCATCTATGGCACTAACAATAATGTTCTGAGCTCTTTTATCCATGGTTGCCAAGATGATTTCATCCTTGGTCATTTCTGAATAACTCTTTGGAGTTTGGATATTTGCATCAAGAACTGATACCTTCATTGGAATGAAGGGGCCTTCCTGTACTGTGATGTAAATTCTTGGGTCAGATGCTTCCATAAACAGTCTGACTCTTTCTTTCCAAATTCCAAAAATTTCTTTCTTGCATATGGGTAATTTCATAGACCCTAGCTCCTTATGATTCTCTCCAGAACCCATCTTCTTGAATCTTGAATCTGCCTTTCAGATCTACCTCAGACTGTTAAGTCCTTTTTGAGGAACCTCCCTCTAATACCACTTGATAGTTTAACTTTCAAGACAGCCTAAACACCTAGAGGGGGGGGAGTGAATAGGTTCTACTTCTTTATAAAAACTTCTAGGCAGAATTCAATTTAATGGCTAACACAATAATCACAGCAATCACAGAAAATAAAACATCACAGATTGCACAATATTTTATAGTGGTTCCCCAAGGTCTGGGTACATCCACTTTCCCCCTTCACCTATCTAGCAGTATGCTAGATTCGGCCAAACTTTCACTAATCTCAGATCAACAGATCCTACAACTCAGAACCCAACTGGTTCCTACAACTCAGGCACAACAGCCCTACCTCAGCCTTGCCCCAAGGCCTACAACTCAGAGAAGACCCTTCTCCTACACTCAGGCAAACAGCCCTACCACTCATAGTTCAACACTCCTACACTCAGCCTTTATAACACAGGCTTACAACTCAGATCTGTGTAAACAGATCCTACAGAAATATAGAAAAGATTATTTAACTGTCTTGTCTAAATTGAGAGAGAAAAGGCCAAGACAATTCTTGATCAGCTGATGAAATCAACTGTATCTGAGCTTTCTTCAAAGCTTCTTGAATATGAACTTAGCTGAGTTGATTTTCAAACAGCTTCTTGAGAATCCACTGGTGGTTTCTTTCTTCTTCTTCAAATTCTGGCTTGATCTCTCTCTATCCAGCACTTTTGAATGATTCTTCTGAATTCTGATTAGAACTCTTCTTTGATCTATCCTTAGATAGTCTTCTTAGATCTTCTGGAGAAGATCTTCTTAAGTGCCTAGCACTTTCTTGAAATGAATTGGATTGTAATCCTTCTCAACTTTTTGATTCTCATCAATGTTTTTTAAAAGTTACTTTCTCCTTCTGAATCTGTCTATTTATAGACTTTCTTCATGGTAACCGGCTGATCCGGTTTCTAACCGTTTTCTGACAAGTCTGACAGCTTCAGTTAACCGGTGGCAACCCACAGCTGTCAAGTCTTCAAACAAGTCCTGTGCCTTAGTCTTGAACCACAAGTTGTCGAGACAGTCTGTCAGAAAGTGTCGAGACCATCTGTCTATCTGTGTCGACACAATTGACTTTGGTGTCGACACAGTCTTCAGTGATGTCGACTAAGTTGCCTTTGAGTCGACACAGCTTCTTCTGAAAATAACTTGGTCTTGACTCTTCAGTGTGTCGACACAAGTCCTGTGTGTCGACACAGTTGTTGTAGAATCATAACTTAGTAAGTGTTGACTTAGCCTTCAGGTGTCGACACAGTCTTCTTTTAACTCTGCTATAATGTGTCGACTCAATCACAATGTGTCGACACATTCTGCTGGTGTAGACAAACTTGAGGTCGACTATATTCTTCTATGTCGACACATTTTCCCAATGTTGAGGTCGACGCTTTTCTTCTGTGTCGACACAAATTCCCAGTGTTGTGTCGACTTACTTCTTCTGTGTCGACACTGCTTTCCAGTGTTGTGTCGACTTACTTCTTCTGTGTCGACACACTTTCCAAGTATTGTTGTAGACTAACTGCTATGTGTCGACACTGCTTCCAAGTGTTGTGTCGACTAATTTCTTCTATGTGTCGACACATCCTTCTCTGTGTCGACACTTGGACTTAGAATTTTTCTGCATACTTTATTAATTCTTCACCTGCACATGTCAACTCAAAACAACATCAAATACACCTTGATGTATATCATTGAGCTAAGTTGGGCTTCTTTAAATCAGGTACACATTTTCCAATGTACCCAACATAGCATCTATCTTGGAAAAGTTAGATACTATCCTCTTCTCGGTCTCTAGAGAAAACTCTAGATCCGAGATCTTTGAGTCCTTCATCTTGATGGATTCCAATTGGAGATCCATCATGGTCCCCAACTAAGCAATTTCCATAGCTTGTTTCTCCACAAGCAAGTTACTCTTCTGAAGGGCACTACGAAGGGAATCAAGAGTTTCAATCTTTTGATTGGAACTGTCTATTTCCCTAGCATCAAAAGAGGGACACACCTCTGAACTTATCTTGTCTTCAGGAGATGCAAGAGGAAGAGAGCAGGAAGAGGAAGATACCTGATCCTGATCGTGTTGATCAGGGTTGGAGTTGTGGTCAGCTGAGACTAAGGTTTCAGCTTCATCACAACAGCATTCCTCAATCTCTTCTTCAGTCTCTGATAGAGATACCGGAGCCCTGATATTGAGAAGTTGTTCTTGAAATTCATCATCAGAGACGAGGACCCCTACATAAGCCTCATCCTCTTGCTAGCATTCAGTCCCGGCAGCCTTTTTTCCTTCCATGAGGTCAGAGATTGTTTTTCACATGGACTTTGCAGTCTTGCACTTGTCTAATCTTGTAAGAGAAGACCCTGACCAGATATCAGAGATGATCTGTCGTACCAGCTTGTCCAAGTTGAATAGTAAAAGCTCGGTTTCAAACATCTCTGCGGTACTCTTAGGGATTTGGTGATCTTCTCCAGAGTCAGAAGCCTTCATGGGAATGAAGGGACCCTCTTCCACAATGAATAATTCGCGGGGGTCAATTGCTTTTAGATGAAACTGAACCCTCATTTTCCAGATGGGATAATAATCTTTTGTGCATGCAGGCAGTCTCAGGGGAGAGACATCAGTGTACAACTCCATGCTTGAGTCTTGTTTTCTTCTTGACACTAGACACGGGATCTTACTCAAGGTGTTAACCTTATTGACGAGTAACCTCCCTCTGATACCACTTGAAAGTCTTTAGTGTCAACTAATTCAACCTATGGGGGGGGGGGAATAGGTGAATTGCAGTCTTTTGCGGAATTTAAATAACCTGCACAATTAAAAAAACACAGCACAAAAAAGCACACAAGCAATTATAGTGGTTCCCCGATTTGGGTACGTCCACTCTCTCCCTTCGACCTATCTCCCACCAAGGGACGACTCGGTCACTTCACCAAACGGATTGAAATCCAATCCTCACACTACGGAAGGCACCCTTCCAACTGAAGGAGTCACTACTCCTCCACCACGGGTTGCACCCAACCCTTACAACTAGGAATCACTATTCCTTTACAACAAAACAAAAATAGAATGTACAAGAGATACAAACTACACGTGTGGAGAACCCGATGTCCCTCTTCGTTCGTTGAAGCGTTATTGATGAAGACGAAGATTCCACGACCGGAGCACTCTCTTGGAGAGGATCTTGCCAAGATCGGCGGCGGTAAGCGATTGCGGCGGCGATACTTTGTAGATCCAAACTTTTTGACGAAGCAAGCAAGGTCTACCAACGATCTCAATCAGATCAGTCATCTCAATCGATTTGGAATGAAGAACTAACCTCGTTCAACAAATCGAGAAACAGGAGATCTCAAGAGAGAAGCGTGAGACGCTAGACTTTCCTCGGTTCTGTCGCCGGAAGATCAAAGATGATCTGAGATCTGCGGCGGCGATAACTTTGCGAGCGGTGACGGCGAGCGGTGGAGTTCCGCGATCGGCTAGGTCACGCACGACTGCTTTTGATTTTCCGTGAATCGCTACCTTGTAAGTTCAAAATACGCGAGTATATATACAGTAGAACAAACCTAAATGACCGTTGTGGGGCCCACAAGAAGAAGCCCTAGTTCCGGTCAAAATAGCGCACAGCTTCTTGATTCGGTCCAGCGAACAGAGAAAATTTGCCTAAGGTAAATTCGGCGAGAATCATTGGTGATTCCCGTCGAAGTCGGCGGGAATCACTCTTGATTCCCGTCGAATTTGCCTTGGTAGAATTCCAGTTGAAACTCTTGTCATCCGGAGGGAATCGGCGAGAAATCAAGGTCATTCTCGACGAATCGGCGAGAATGCAACGTCATTCTCGACGAATCGGCGAGAATCAGTTAATGATTCCCATCGATTCTGCCTTTGCAGAATTCTTGAAGGAGGACAGTCAGCCAGATAAAATCGGCGGGAATCACTGGCTGATTCTCGACGATTCGGCGAGAATCACTAGTGATTCCCGTCGAATCGGCGAGAATCACTTAGTGATTCCCGTCGATTTTGACTTAGACGATTTTCCTCTTCCTTCCCATGAACTTGGTCTTTGACCCATCTTTGTTCCTCTTCTGCTCTTGATCTATCTCATCCCTATCCTTGAGAATAAGTACACTCCAATAGAGAGAGCACACGTGAGGCAACACACTGATCTACTCAACGAGGGATTACGTTGCACAGACCCATGTATATTGACCCACTGCACCCTGACATTGGTGTGTACTTAGCATGGAATAGCTGCAAGCACGACTTAACAGAAGATTGTCAAATACATTGTGAATTCATCTTAGCTTTACAGGGGCTTCTTCAAATCAAGTACATTGTGGATATAATACCCAACAGAACCCTCCACCAAAAGGTGGATGGCGAAGAGATTCCCTTAGGATTGGTGGTTCATCCCTTGTTGTATTGCATTAGAACCGGAAGTATGAGTACGGTTAGGCATGCTGTGTGAAGCTCATCTGGACATGTTGGTCTTGATTGGTGATGCTTGTTTGCACATCGGAGAAGATTCCGTGTTTATTACTTGTGTGCATGAAATCTGTGGTGGATGCCTGTGGCTTGGTGTCGCAGTAAGTACTAGAGGAAGTCCAGGAAATTGTGAGAGTTGGGTTCAACTCTTGTGGTCGTTAGCGCCATGTGGTATGAAGTTGAGTCATAGGGCTGCAACTGCGAAAAAGGACTTAGTGCCGAACAGGAAAGGTGAAACTGACCCGCGCCTGTAAGTTGACCATGATTACTTCGGTATTCCTTTGTGGCAAGGTGATTCGAGCAACGGGGGGTGGCTGATCTGTACCTGCGTTATGCCAGCTGTACAAGAGAGCGTCAAGGCATTGGGCTTTTGTCAGGGGAATAATGAGAGTCTTTTGCCTGGGCGTCATAAAGACTAGGAATGCTCATAATGAACCGTCATGTCTGGGACCTCTGAACGGTGGTGGGATCCGGTAAACTAGAATGTGCCCTGAGTGCACGGAATGTCGGGCCGTCGTGCCGGCATTTGTGATATGTATTGCCTTGGTGGCTGAATATATATATGTGTGTGATGTAAATTTCTATGCAGGGAAGGAATTCCACTGCCCCGTGCCAGGGGCAGGGTCGTTATAATTGGTCAGCTGAATGCTGATCGTTACCCTGTTTGCCACCGGTTGGTGGATTGGTTCTTGCAGGTGCAGGTGGTGCTTGTCCAAGCGGGACTTAGCGGGTTGAAGCCCAAGCTACGCTGCTGCCCTCGAAGGCCTTGTTTTGTTTCCTCTTGTTCAAGTGTGGCCGGCCTGCGTGCCGATGTTTGTAAACCACACCTTATGTGAAGAGAAACTTGTAAAAGCCATAAGGCTGTGTACCTTGTATAATTGGTTGTATACATTCCTATTTAGTGAAAGTGGACATTTCTGTTATTGTTGAGTTCAAGTTTTCAACCCTGAAGCTTCGGCTAGAATGCTCTGTGTTAGGTGCGAGGGTTCTTAGTATTATTTAGTGGCGTCTCCGCCTGTTTGTGGAATATGGTGTGGGGCCCCGACCGGACCCTCTATTATATCCTATGTGACACGTAGAGGCGTTATAATTTGGTATCAGCTTGTTGGTCGATCTCTTTTGAATTCGCGGCCGAATTCTTTTGAGGGGTGGCGAGCACGTGTAAGTGCTGCCGTTATAACACATACATTGAACTCAAGAATGTCCACTTAGGAATATAAATACACTTGTTTGTTGAACCTGTGTGTTCATTTTTGTATGTTTGCTGTTTGTTTAGTCGTTAAATTGTGTTTCTACACATATAGGTGACTAGAAGTGTTGCGGGTCAGTCGGAACCTCAACATTTTGTTGAAAGTGTAGCACCAGCTGAGGTGCCCACACCTCCTCCATCTACCGAAACTGTCTGTTTGATTACGGAGACAGTGATTGCAGTTATGAATGCTTAGCAAGCTGGGCAGGCTCGGCCTGCAGTGGTGCCAATGCATGCTGAGATAAGGCAAGAACCAGTGGAAGCTATAGTTGATCTGCGGGCGGCAGATCAACAATTGAAGCTATTCATGAGCTTCAATCCTCCTCAATTTACTAGGGCGGGTTCCCCAGCCCAAGCGGAGGATTGGCTCTCAAGGATTAATAGACTCTTGATAGCTATCAAAGTAGAGGAGGAACAGAAAGTCACATTAACCACTTTCCTACTTGAGGGAGAGGCTCGGTTGTCATGGGACGAGGTAGAACTACATCACTTGGCAGGCAGGCGTTTTACGGGAGTCTCGATTGAAGAGTTCTCTCGATTGTTTTTAGCAAAGCATCTCCCGATGCAGCAAAGAATTTCCATGGAGTTGGAGTTCCAAGGTTTAACTCAAGGGGAGCATAGTGTGGATGAGTATCTGCATGAGTTTATATGGTTGGGATGGTATGCGGGCCATATCTTCGCCGAAGAGGAGCGTAAGACCAGTTAGTTCTATGGGGGACTACAAGATGAGATGCGATGTTTTCTCTCGAGTTCTGTGAATCAGGGATTCTAAGCATTGGTCTGTACGACTCGGTCTTTGGAAAAGGATATGAAGAGAGGGCAAGCAAAGGGGACTTTGGTTGTTACAAAATCGGAGTTCAAGCCGCCGCGTCCGGAGAAGTCTGGGTACCGAAGGAGATGGAATAAGAAGTCCAAATCTATTGGACAAGCTCCTTCAGCGACTGTGACGGAAGCATCTTCTGGGTATGGATCTCATGCTTGTTTTACCTGTGGGAAGTTGGGACACTTTGCACGTGATTGCCGAGTTGGCCCTTCGAAGGGTGAAAAGAAGATGGGATCGTCTTATGCGGAGAAAGGGAAGACTGTGGTGGAGTCTTCTGCATCGCACACGCAGCCCTGGGTCTTAAACCTTGGGCAACAGGAGGCCATTAAGCAGGCCGATGTCGTCACAAGTGCGCGCAGTTTTAATTTTATTTTATGTTATGTGCTGTACTTGTTTTAATCTTGGTGTTATAGGTTTTGTCCTTATACGGGACAATCCGGCACGAGCACTGTTCGATACAGGTGCTTCACATTCATTTCTGTCGGAAGATTTCATCTTGTGGATCGGGGTGCCTATACGGACCACGATAGACAGTTTGAAGGTGTTACTACCTAACAGATATTTGATGTGTGCGGATAAGTCTTGTTGTGTTGAGGTCAAGATAGGGAGTCGGGATTTCAAGGTGAAAACATTAGTATTGCCGATATAAGAGTTTGATATAATCTTTGGTATGGACTGGCTTTCAGAGCAGCATGCTTGTATAGATTGCACTGCAAAAGAGGTTACACTGGTGAAAAATACCGAACAAGAAGCCAAGTTCAGTGGTATGTGAGGGACGAGTAGGGTATTGATATCTGCCCTCCAAGTCGTTAAGGCAGTTTGGGAGGGTGCGGAGTTATTCTTCACACTCAGTGAGGCGGTGGAGCCAAAGGCCAGTGTAAGTGAGGTACCGATTGTATCGGAATATGCTGATGTGTTTCCAAAAGACCTTCCGGGGTTAACACCCCAAAGGGAAATTGACTTCGCTATCGAGCTGGTGTCAGGTGCGAAACCTGTGGCCCGCTCGCCTTATCGAGTAGCACCAAAGGAGATGGCGGAACTAAAGGTTCAGTTGTAAGAATTGCTAGAGCAAGGCTATATATGCCCAAGTCAATCGCCTTGGTGCGCGCCGGTTTTCTTTGTAAAAAAGAAGGACGGCAGCTTGCGTCTATGCATTGATTATAGAGAACTGAACAAACTAACAGAAAAGAACAAGTACCCAATTCCACGGATTGACGACTTGTTTGATCAGTTAGTTGGCTCGACTGTATACTCCAAGTTGGATTTGAAGTCAGGCTACTATAAGTTGAGAGTTCGTGAAAGTGACATACCCAAAATAGTGTTTGGAACACACTATGGTCACTATGAGTTCACGGTAATGCCATTTGGGATGTCTAATGCGCCATCGGTATTCATGGACTTGATGCATCGAACGTTTAGGGAATACTTGGATCTCTTTGTGATCGTCTTTATTGACGATATTCTCGTATATTCTCAATCCGAAGAAGATCATGCAAATCACTTGCGGATGGTGTTGCACACCCTGAGTAAGAATAAGCTCTACGCCAAGTTCTCTAAGTGTGAGTTTTGGCTGTCGTCAGTGGCTTTCCTTAGTTATGTGGTTAGTGGAGAGGGCATTGCAGTGGATCCTTCCAAGATAGTTGTTATACGGGAGTGGCCTGTTCTTTCTTCAGTAGCAGAAGTCAGAAGTTTTCTTGGGCTTGCGGGCTACTACACGCGCTTCGCAGAGAATTTCTCGAGGATAGCTTTGCCTCTCACCACACTGACGAGGAAGGATCAGAAGTTCGTCTGGACGCAAGAGTGTTCATGAGATTTTGAAGAGCTAAAGAGTCATTGACCGCGGCGCCAATCTTGACATCGTCATGTGGTCAAGACGGCTTTGAGGTCTATAGTGATGCATCAGGAAGCGGCTTAGGCTGCGTTCTCTTACAATTCGGAAAAGTGATAGCATATGGCTCACGCCAGTTGAAGGTGCATGAATGGAATTACCCTGTCCATGATTTGGAATTGGCGGCGGTGATATTTGCACTTAAACTGTGGCGTCCTTATCTATATGGCGTGAAAGTTGATATATTCACGGATCATAAGAGCCTGAAATATCTGTTAGATCAGAAAGATCTTAACATGCGACAGAGAAGGTGGATGGAGTTTCTTGGTGACTACACCTTCCAGATTCATTATACTCGCGGTAAAGGGAATGTAGTCGCGGATGCCTTGAGTCGTCGGACTCCGGCAAGGGAAAGTTGGATTCTAAGGTATGATAAAAGCCTAATTCGAGAACTGGAAGCATTAAATATTTCTTGTGTTGAAAGGAATGCCACTACAGATGCGTGTTTAAACTGGATGAAGGTACAGTATGACCTGGCGGACAGAGTTCGGCAAGCAACAGAACTTGATGAAAGTCTACAACGCTATGCAGTGGAAAGTACGGACTCTAGATTTTCGTTTAATGACGGTCTTTTTCGGAAGGACAGTCGTTTGTGTGTCCGAGATAGGGGTAAGCTTTGAGAAGAGGTGATGTATGATGGCCACTTCACCAAATATTCTATTCACCCCGGGAGCACGAAGATGTATAAAGATATGAAGAAGCTGTTCTGGTGGCCTGGAATGAAGAAGGACATAACACACTATGTTGCTAAGTGTCAAACATGTGCTTTGGTAAAGGCGGAATGCCAAAAACCGGGTGGTTTGCTGAAGTCGTTGCCTATCCCTGTGTGGAAATTTGATGATATTTCCATGGATTTCGTGCATAGGTTGCCGAGATCACAACGTGGAAATGATGCGGTATGGGTGATTGTGGACCGGTTAACCAAGGTGTCGCACTTCATCCCAAACCGTAAGGACGATTCAGTGGAGAAGTTGGCAAAAATGTACGTGGATACTATTGTACGATTGTACGGTGTGCCCCGTAGCATCGTTAGTGATCGAGATGGGCGTTTCACTTCGGGTGATTGGAGATTAGTCCACGAACTGTTGGGTACGAAATTACATTTCAGCACGACCTTCCATCCTCAAATGGATGGTCAGACCGAGAGGACCAACAGGACATTGGAGGATATGCTCTGAATGTGTGCGCTGGATTTCGGGAAGAATTGGGAAGATCATCTCGGTGTGGTTGAATTCGCTTACAACAACAGCTACCAAGCTAGTATCCAGATGGCGCCCTTTGAGGCTTTATACGGTAGGAAGTGTCGTACACCTTTGTCTTGGGCGGAGACTGGCAAAACGAAGTTGTACTGGCAAAAAGAGTTAGATAATGCCAACTCAATAATACGGTTTATACGTAAAAGACTGATGGTGGCTCAAGACAGGCAAGCTAAGTATTACAATGCCAAGCACCGAAACATGGAGTTTGCGGTGGGCGATTAGGCGTACTTGAAAATCAAACCATTCAAAGGTGTGTCCAGGATACGGCGTCTGAAAAGCCCGAGGTATTTGGGACCGTTTGAAGTGGTCGAGCGTATTGGTGAAGCTGTCTATCGGTTAGTACTTTCGCAAGAGCTGAGTGGTTTACATGATGTGTTTCATGTCTCGGTGTTGCGGAAAGCGGTCAAGGATCCAACTCAAGTAATTGAGAGTGACCGAGTGCCGGTTGAGTATGGGCTAACGACGAAGGTTAGACCCATTCAGATCGAGGATCGAGCCAAGAAGCAGTTACGGAACAAGACAATCGGGATGGTCAAAGTCCGGTGGGACAATTGTGGCCGAGAAGAACTAACATGGGAGCGGGAGCAGACCATAAAAGCTGAATTTCCTGAGTTATTTATGTAAACTGTTGGCTCGTCTGTATTTTGTTGAATCTTATATGTAAAGCATCACATGTTGTGGAATGCTCTATGTTGTTTCATTTCCTCTTGTTCATGTGTGACCGGTCTGCGTGCCGATGTTTGTAAACCACACCTTGTGTGAAGAGAAACTTGTAAAAGCCATAAGGTTGTGTACCTTGTGTAATTGGTTGTATACATTCCTATTTAGTAAAAGTGGACATTTCTGTTATTGTTGAGTTCAAGTTTTCAACCCTGAAGCTTCCGCTAGAATGCTTTGTGTTAGGTGCGAGGGTTCTTGGTATTATGTAGTGACGTCTCCTCCTATTTGTGGAATATGGTGTGGGGCCCCGGCCGGACCCTCTATTATGTCCTACGTGATGTGTAGAGGTGTTACATTGCCTGTGGTCAAGAAGGTTATGAAGGGGTATATCCATGAAGGGCGTCAATCCACTTCCATCAACTCCCATTCCTCGATTGACGGGCAAAATAGTTCTGTTAACGCTCCACCGGCCCTGGGTCCGAACTTGGCCAACCAGTCAGCTGCGACATTCTCTTCCCGGGGAGTGTACCGAATGGAAAATGCTCGGAACCCCCCAATGAGTCCCCCTACCTAGGTTAAGTACTTCATGAGGGTGGCCTACCGTGCCTCGTATTCGTCTTTGATCTGTGATGCCACCACCAACGAATCAGTGAATACCTCCACCTCCTGCACCCCCATCTCTTTAGTCAGGCGTAGCCCCTCTATCATACCCTCATACTCCGCCTGATTGTTAGTGATCGGGAAATGTAGGACCACGACATGCTCTACCATGGCTCCTTGAGAGCTTACCAACACCACTCCGCCTCCCCAAGAATGCTTCCCTGAAGCTTCGTCAACAACCACCTTCTAGGCAACCTGCTGAGGCGGCCCATCACCCTCTACCTCGACGATATAGTCGGCCAAGAATTCGGCCACCGCCTGTGCCTTGATTGAGAGTCGTGGTACAAAAGAGATGTCAAACTCGCTCAACTCGATGGACCACTTGGCCAACCATCCCGAGTGCTCCACCCCTTCAAAGATCTTGCGAAGAGGGTGGTCCATCACCACCTTGATCATGTGCGCTTGAAAGTATGGCCTAACCTTTCTAGCTGAGATAACCAAGAGAAAGTTAGCTTCTCTAGGATCGGGTAACGAAGCTCCGCCTTCTTCCATATCCTGCTAACATAATAGATGGGCAACTGCTTATTTCCCTCTTCCCTAACCAGGACGGAGCTCACGGCCTCAGTCCCCACTCCCAGATACATAGTCAGGTCCTCCCCTTCCTTCGGTCCCTGAAGGAGTGGGGCTTGGGAGAGCTGACTCTTCAATGCCTGGAAAGCCTCTTCGCACTCTTTCGTCCACTCAAATTTTTAGTTCCCTCGCAGAGCCCTGAAGAAGGGTAAGCACTTCTCCCCTGCCCGGGAGAGAAACCTACTCAGCCCGACGAGCTTCCCCATCAAGCATTGAACCTCTTTGGTGTTACGTCGTGATTCCAACTCCATTATGGCCTTCACCATATTAGGGTTGGGCTCTACCCCCGCGGGGGTGAGGAGATGTCCTATGAACTTTCCTCTGCTCGCCCCAAAGACACATTTCAAGGGATTAAGTCGCATCTTGAACTCCCGCAAGGTGGCGAATGTTTCCTCCAAGTCAAGCAAGTGGGAGTCCATATCTCTGCTTTTCACCACAAGATCGTCTACAAACACCTCCAAGTTCCTCCCTCTCTTCCCCTTGAAGACTCAATCCATCATTCACTGGTATATAACTCCTGCATTTTTTAGCCCAAATGACATCATCTTATAGTTGAAGCACCCTTATCTCATAATGAAGGAGACATCATTAATGTCGGGTGGGTGCATCCGGATCTGATGATAACATGAAAAAGCATCTGAAAAACTCATCATAGAAAAATCAGTGGCTGAGTCAACCAACACGTCGATTCGAGACAGAGGGCAACAATCCTTGGGGCATGATTTATTTAAAAGTGAGAAGTCTATACACATCCTCCACCGCCCATCTCCTTTTCTAATTATTACCATGTTGGAGACCTAGCATGGATACTAGATCTCCGATACAAAACCTGCTTTGAGGAGTTTTTCCATCTCCTCCCGGAAGGGCTCCTCCAAATTCGTGGCAAATTTCCTCCTCTTCTGGCGGATGGGGCGTGTCTAGGGGTCAAGGTTCAAACAGTGACTCTCCACATCCGCGTCGATTCCTGACATGTTTGTTGCACTCCAAGCAAAGACATTAATGTTCTCCTGGATGCACTCCCACATCCTCTCTCGGTCCCCAGGGCTCAGCCCGTCGCTGATCCGCAACCTTTCTATCTTCCCTACCTTGGTTAAGACCTCCATCTCCACAACCTCCTCTGTCGTCTCCAGCATGTATTGCTCCACTCGCTTCTCAGCTTTCCCCCCTATGGAAGTATCTCTTCCACCTCTGCCTCTTCAACTTCCATCGCCTCGGCCCGACTCTCCTGTAGCTGCACTCCCTAACCTATGGGGCACGAACCACTCCTTACTCCTCTCCCTGCTCCTCTGCCACTACCTCTATCATCTCTGACTCTTAAGCTGCTCCTCCCCCACTCACTTCTGACTCCTCTTGTGCCTCCAGCTCTCTTCCCAACTCTTCGGCCTCCATCATCCAGGATATGGTGTTGACGACCGTTACATAACATTGTCTCGCCATCTTCTGCTCTCCTCTGATCCGAACTTGGACCCCCCCCCCCCCACTATTTAACATGAGATACTGATGGAACGAGGAGGGGATGTAGCGGAAGGCGCTGATGAGAGGGCGCCCAAAGATGGCATTGTAGCTACTCAAAGCATCAACGATGACGAACCGACAATTCCTTGATACCCCCCAGTGTCATATGGAGTCCAACTCCTCCTTCAAATTCCTTCCTTTCCCCTAAAAATCCGAACAATGGCCCGTCCGAGGCCAACTCCCTCCTGGCCTCCACCTTCATCGCCTCGAAGGCCCCTTTGAAGATCACATTCATGGAGCTCTCATTGTCAACTAGGATTCGAGAGACCATGTAGTTCTCGATGGCTGTATGGATCACCAAAGCATCGTAGAATGGGTCCTCATAGTCTGTCATGTCCTTCGACACGAAGGTGATCTTCTCTTCCGGGGGAGTTTGGGAGGTCGAGGCGACTGTAACACCCCAAAAACCCTAAGTCCAAAAAATGGGTTCAGGCTGGGTGACACGGCCTGGGACACGGGCGTGTCCCAGGGCATGTCAGGTGTACACGGCTTAGGACACGGGCGTGTCCCAGGGCGTATTCTATTTTCGTAGGCGTTGACTCGAGCTCTCGAGAACTGATCGTCGAGAGGCAACACAGCCTAGGACACGGGCGTGTCCTAGGGCGTGTCCTGCTCGTGTGAATTCTGGAGTGGCGTTGAGTGGAGTGGCGTTGAGTGGCGTTGAGTGGTGTTGAGTGTGGTACACGGCCTGTGACACGGGCGTATCACAGGAGCGTGTTGAGCACACGGCCGAGGACACGGGCGTGTGCCTTAGCCGTGTCCTTCTCGGGTGTTTCAGCCTTGTGTTGATGAGGTGACACGGCCATCCACACCGCCGTGTACTAGCTGACATGGGCGTGTCAGGGAGTGACACGGGCGTGTCGTGGCCCGTGTTCTGTTCCAGATTGAGTCAGTTCCAGAACCTCTCAAGGGACACGGTCTGTGACACGGGCGTGTCACAAGCCGTGTCAGCTCTGTTTAGATGCTTTTCCAAGCAGATCTTGGTCGTTCGTTCCCTTCTATTTGGATCTTGTGGTCCCAGCTCTTCACTGCTCTGATAAGGCCGATAATAGAGATGAATATCTCATTCTCATCTTAGCCTTTCTCTTTCTAAGTGAAGAGAGAGGAGAACAAGGAAGGAAGAAGGAGAAGCTTTCCGACCGTCGGTAGAGCTTCAGCGGTCCGTTTCGAGAGCCGAGTGCAGCTTTGTGGAGGCAAGGCCGCCGCGGTGGTTTCCATCCGGCTAGTTTTCCATGGTGCCGAAGCGATCGTCAAGGGTAACGGTCTTTCTTCCTTGGGCAGGTGAAGCCCTTTGTTTATGCATGTATATCTGTGGAATCCTCCATCAAAAGATGGAAGAGAATAAGCGATTCCAGTGGTTGAGTCTACATCTAGAGTCAGAACTGTGTAGTACGGCATAGGCATGCTGTGTGAAGCCCATCTGGATGGATGTCTGGATTGGTGATGTTGCGAACCGGAGAAGACTCCGTGTATATATCGGTTACCTTAAGGAGATGGTGAGGACGATTGTGATGAGCTTTGTATAGCTCCTTTGATTGTATGCTCGGTGCGAGCTGTATTGATGGAATGGATAGCGGCACGATGTGCCGGTGTTGAGGAGGAATGTGAGAACCTCTGAGTGGGTAGGACACCCACCAAGTTCATTGATTGGTTTATTGTAAGCGAACACCTCTGAGTGGATGGGTATGAGAGGTCGTCAACAGGGGTTTGGCGGCTGATGCCCATAGCCAACAAGTTAAGAACCTCTGAGTGGGTGGGCCACCCAACAAGTTCCGTGGTGATTGGGTGAGCGGTCAATTGGTAGCAATGCAGCGGGGCGATTACCCTAGGCTTGTTACACTACGTGGGTAGGTCGACTGTTAGTGCTCACAATTTGTTATGAGGTGCGTGCCTCTTAGTGGATGGGTACAGTAGGTCTTCAACAGGGGTTTGGAGGCTTAGGCCCGGCCAATAAGTAAACACCTCGAATTGGTGGTGGAACCATGTGGAGCTTGGTACACCATAAGTGTGCCCTGAGTGTACGGGACGTCTGGCACTAAGGCCGGCGTTTGTGGTGATATTGTGTATTGGATATATGTATTGAGATTATATTCTATGCAGGGAAGGAACCACTGCCCCGGGTAAGGGGTAGGGTCGTTATAATTGGTCAGCTGAATGCTGACCGTTGCTTTGTTTGTCACCCATGGGGTGAATGTCTATATGCAGGTGCTGCCCTTGTAGTTGCTGAAAAGGATTGAGCAGGCTGAAGCCCTTGCAGTTGTTGTTAGGGCCTCGAAGGCCGTGCAAAGCTTTGGATTCCATGTGTGGCTGGCCTGCGTGTCGATGTATGAAGTCGTATGTTTGTAAAGAGAAACTTGTAAGGCCTTAAGGCCGTGAGCGGTGTGCTTGTAAACATTCCTAGTCTTGTATATACATAAGTTATTTATATAGTAGTGGACATTCATGGATTGAGTTCGTATAACTTGTAAGCTTCCGCTAGAAAGCTCTAAGTTAGGATGCGTGGTATTTTGGTATTAACCTGTGACCTCGCCGTTTGTTTGTGGCATATAATGTGGGGCCCCGGCCGGACCTTCTATTATATGTGATATAACGGGTCGGGTTTTTACATTTTGGTATCAGAGGCCCTCTCGATTTTCCGCTTTCGAATTCGTGGCCAAATTCTTTTGTCGGGTGGCGAGCACGTGTACGTGCGAACCGTTTTAACATAATTGAACTCAAGAATGTCCACTAGGAATGTGCGCGAGTGTATTCGGTATGTTTTCCGTTTTGGATTGGAGGTTGATTATTGATATCTTGTTCACATGTAGGTGACAAGAAGTGGAGCCGGGCAGTCTGGGCCCCAGCGTTCGGATGAGAGTGCGACACCAGTCGAGGTGCCCACACCTCCTCCTTCTGCGGAAACTGTACGCCTAGTTGCGGAGGCGGTATTTGCCATGCTTCAAGCACAACCTATTAGGCAGGCAAGGCCTGTCGTGGAGCCATTTCGGGTTGGTGCAAGGCAAGAACGAGTGGAAGCTCGAGTGGACGAGCGAGCGACTGACATGCAATTGAAGCGATTTATGGATTTTCATCCACCTATGTTTGTCGGGGCGCATTCCCAAACGCAGGCGGAAGATTGGCTTGCAAGAGTGAAGAGGATCCTGACAGCGCTTAGGATTGATGAGGGGAAGAGAGTGACGTTAGCCACTTTATTACTGGAAGGAGAGGCGAGACTGTGGTGGGATGACGTCGAGATGCACCCGTTGGCAGGCAGAGGCCTGGGAGAGATTTTGATGGACGAATTCTCCAGGTTGTTTTGGGCAAAATATTTGTCAGTATCGCGGAAAATTGCGATGGAGGGCAAATTTCAACGTCTGGTGCAGGGTGAGAAGACTGTGGATGATTACCTGCATGAATTTACCAGGCTAGGATGTTATGCGGGGTCGACTTTTGCGGAAGAAGCGCGGAAGACGAACAGAGACTCCAAGATGAGTTGAGATTGGCGCTTCTGAGTTCGGTGAACCAAGGCTTCCAAGCCTTAGTAGATACATCTTGTGCGCTGGAAAAAGATTTGAAATGAGTACATGACAAGAAGAACTTGACGGCGGATAAGTCGGAGTTCAAAGTCCCGCAGTCCGAACAGTCGGAGTTCAGGAAACGGGATAAGAAGAGGTTCAAGCCTGCTGAACAAACGTCTTTGGATGTTGCTTCGGGCGCGACGTTTGGTCAAGGACGTGTTGATTCGTGTACCTGTTTTATTTGTGGAAAGTCGGGGAATATTGCCTGTTACTGTTGGAATGGCTCGTCAAAGAATGAGAAAAAGCCAGGTGCGTCCTATGAGGAGAAGGGTAAGGCAGTGGCGGAATCATCTGCATCCCGGGCACAATCACGAGTGTACAATCTCGGAGTGCAGGAGCCGCAAAGCTCACATTATGACGTGCAACAGCCTCGAGTGTTTAACCTGGAGTTGGAGGAGGCTGTTAAAAAGCTCCTTAGAGACGCGAAGGAGCGAAAATAAAGTGGAGGGTACACTTTATTGCTTTTGTTGTACCTTATATCTTGTATGTATATGTGTTTATGAAAACACTTTTGTTGGTGCGAGAATGTGGGGAGCGTAACCCCAGACCATCGTGTGTATTTGTACCAAGGAATGGTTGTATTGTTGGATATGTTGCGCTAAATTTAGGGACGAAATTTCTATAAGGAGGGGAGGATTTTAACACCCAAAAACCCTAAGTCCCCAAAATGGGTTCAGGCTGGGTGACACGGCCTGGGATACGGGCGTGTCCTAGGGCGTGTCAGGTGCACACGGCCTGGGACACGGGCGTGTCCCAGGGCGTGTTCTGTTTTCGTAGGCATCGACTCGAGATCTCGAGAACTGATCGTCGAGAGGCAACACGGCCTGGGACACGTGCGTGTCCCAGGGCGTGTCCTGCTCGTGTGAATTCTGGAGTGGCGTTGAGTGAAGTGGCATTGAGTGGCGTTGAGTGTGGTACACGGCCTGTGACACGGGCGTGTCATAGGGGCATGTTGAGCACACGGCCGAGGACACGGGCGTGTGCCTTAGCCTTATCCTTCTCGGGTGTTTCAGCCTTGTGTTGATGAGATGACACGACCATCCACACGGCCGTGTACTAGCTGACACGGGCGTGTCAAGGAGTGACACGGGCGTGTCGTGGCCCGTGTTCTGTTCTAGATTGAGTCGGTTACTGAACCGCTCAAGGGATACGGCCTGTGATACGGGCGTGTCACAAGCCGTGTCAGCTCTGTTTAGATGCTTTTCCAAGCAGATCTTGGCCGTTCGTTCCCTTCTATTTGGATCTTGTGGTCCCAGCTCTTCCCTGCTCTGATAAGGTCGAGAATAGAGATGAATATCTCATTCTCATCTTAGCCTTTCTCTTTCTAAGTGAAGAGAGAGAGGAGAGCAAGGAAGGAAGAAGGAGAAGCTTTCCGACTGCCGGTGGAGCTTCAGCGGTCCGTTTCGAGAGCCGAGTGCAGCTTTGTGGAGGCAAGGCCACCGCGGTGGTTTCCATCCGGCTAGTTTTCCATGGCGCCGAAGCAATCGTCAAGGGTAACGGTCTTTCTTCCTTGGGCAGGTGAAGCCCTTTGTTTATGCATGTATATCTGTGGAATCCTCCATCAAAAGATGGAAGATCGTAAGCGATTCCAGTGGTTGAGTCTGCATCTAGAGCCGGAACTATATAGTACGGCATTGGCATGCTGTGTGAAGCCCATCTGGATGGATGTTTGGATTGGTGATGTTGCGAACCGGAGAAGACTCTGTGTATATATCGGTTACCTTACGGAGATGGTGAGGATGATTGTGATGAGCTTTGTATAACTCCTTTGATTGTATGCTCGGCACGAGCTGTATTGATGGAATGGACAGCGGCACGATGTGTCGGTGTTGAGGAGGAATGCAAGAACCTCTGAGTGGGTAGGACACCCACCAAGTTCATTGATCGGGTTGTTGTAAGCGAACACCTCTGAGTGGATGGGTATGAGAGGTCATCAACAGGGGTTTGGCAGCTGATGCCCATAGCCAACAAGTTAAGAACCTCTGAGTGGGTGGGCCACCCAACAAGTTCCGTGGTGATCGGGTGAGCGGTCGGATGGTAGCAATGCAGCGGGGCAATTTACCTAGGCTTGTTACACTACGTGGGTAGGTCGACTGTTAGTGCTCACAATTTGTTATGAGGTGCGTGCCTCTGAGTGGACGGGTACGGGAGGTATTCAACAGGGGTTTGGAGGCTTAGGCCCGACCAACAAGTAAACACCTCGAATTGGTGGTGGAACCATGAGGAGCTTGGTACACCATAAGTGTGCCCTCAGTGCACGGGATGTCTCGCACTAAGGCCGGCGTTTATGGTGATATTGTGTATTGGATATATGTGTTGAGATTGTATTACATGCAGGGAAGGAACCACTGCCCCGGGTAAGGGGTAGGGTCGTTATAATTGGTCAGCTGAATGTTGAACGTTGCTTTGTTTGTAACCCATGGGGTGAATGTCTATATGCATGTGCTGCCCTTGTAGTTGCGGAAATGGATTGAGTGGGTTGAAGCCCTTGCAGTTGTTGTTAGGCCCTCGAAGGCCGTGCGAAGCTTTGGATTTCATGTGTGGCCGGCCTGCGTGCCGATGTATGAAGTCGTATGATTATAAAGAGAAACTTGTAAGG
The DNA here is from genome assembly GCA_039513925.1 of Platanthera zijinensis. Classification (NCBI taxonomy): domain Eukaryota; kingdom Viridiplantae; phylum Streptophyta; class Magnoliopsida; order Asparagales; family Orchidaceae; genus Platanthera; species Platanthera zijinensis. Next base: position 4,925,352 of record CM077091.1, on the reverse strand, counting down.
CCTTAAGGTCGTATGCGGTGTGCTTGTTAACATTCCTAGTCTTGTATATAAATGAGTTATTTATATAGTAGTGGACATTCATGGATTAAGTTCGTATAACTTTTAAGCTTCCGCTAGAATGCTCTGAGTTAGGATGCGTGGTATTTTGGTATTAACCTGTGACCTCGCCGTCTGTTTATGACATATAATGTGGGGCCCCGGCCGGACCTTCTATTATATGTGATATAACGGGTTGGGTTGTTACAGCGACGCTCCTCCTAAACATGGTCTGGAATCTCCCCTTGCGGGTAGCTTCAATTCCCACTCCCCCATGGATCACTCTGATCCCCCACGGGCTCCCATGTCGGCCCTATCTTCGCACATGTCCTCCTTGTTGGGTCCATTGATCCCAATGGCCATGATTTGATGATGTCAAACATGTCAATGAGATAGACATAGTTTTATTTGATGTATGTTTAAGTTCATGCATACAGGTTAGTCTTTGTCATAATGATTGGACAGCTTGTTCAAGAGACAATGACAGGTGGACTCAAGATGATAGGATGGAAAGTCAGAAAATGCCTAAGCCCAAAAGCGTTGAGTGAAGCAAGCTCACTCAACGCCATTCAGCTAATAGCGCTGAGAGAAGGCAGACAGTCAAAGCTGACAAAATTGCAAAGGCAGAAATCTGGCTAAGTGCAGAAGCATTGAGTGAGCTCAACTCATTCAACGCCATATGGCCAGAACCGTTGAGACAACGTTATCCTGTCAAAGCATAAGCAGTGGAAGCCAAAATTTTGACTAAGTCCAGAAGCGTTGAGTGAAGCTTTGTCACTCAACGTCATGCTAAGCCTGTCAACGCCAAAGCTTAAGGAGACAGAAAGTTCAACTAAGTGAAGTAGCGTTAAGTGAAGCTCACTCACTTAATGACAAATGAAATGAATCTGAGTCTAGCCTTACTGTGAAAAATCCAGAAAATCAGCTAAGTCCAGAATCATTGAGTGAGGTCAGCTCACGCAACGCCATCAGACAGATAGCTGAAGAATGGGCTAAAGGGAAAATAGCGTTGAGTGAGGTCAACAAACTCAACGCTCTCAATGCCATCTAGCAAGAGCTGAAGAAATTTTTAAGTCATGAACCACTAAGACTACCATTCGTCGAGCTGAGCTTAGCTTTCGTCGAACACAATTCAGATTTCGTGGAACGGAGTTCAGAATCATCGAACACAGCTTTTTAGCTGTAAGGAGAAGATTTCGTCGAACTCAGCTTTCAAATTTCGTCGAACACAACTTTCTCCTGTAAGAAGAAATCAGCTATCAAAATTTCGTCGAGCGGAGTTCAGATTTCGTCGAACTCAGCTTTCACCTGAAGGAAGAACTCAGCTGAGAGAATTCGTCAATCTCAGCTTCACTATTTCGTCGAGCTAAGCTCATGTTTCGTCTAACTGAGTTTAGATTTCGTCGAACGCAGAATTTCAGAAATATTAGTTGATTTTGGCAAAGTCTAGAAGGATGCTGACTCAGCAAAGTCAACAAGTCAATAAAATTAAGATTCGATGCAAATCGACATTAACGTCATCGTCAGTCTACAGTGGATCTCAAGTTAATAAAGTTGTGGTTTTAACCAGCGTTAAAACTGAGACACGTGTTGATCATCTCGTTATTTTGATTGGATTATAAATAGAAGAAGTGATCGAGATCTGATAAGAAGTTTTTCGAATTAAGTTTTCTAATTAATTTTCTAAGAAAACGAGAAGAGGAGTTGTCGTCTTCATCCGCCATTATTGCAGAAGCCAATAACTTCAAGTTCAAATCAGAAGGGCTTCTGAGTAAGCTATTGCGATCATCATCTTCTACAGCAAGTACAGAGTAATTCTCTGAGGAAGACGAATCATCCTAGGTGTGCCCTAACTGAATTTATCTTCTCAATCCAAGCCGGGCTAGATCTAAAGATCATTTTGCTAGATCAAAGAAGTAGAAGGAAGGGCTGAAATCTACTCATTCCAGATCGGAAGAAATTCCTAAAGAAGAAGCAGATTGATCTGCTAGTTGCTTCCAGAACGAGCTGGGCTTCAATTCAAGATCGTTGGATCATCTTGTTGTTGTGAAGACAAAGTTAGGGCTGAAATCTGCTCAGTGCAGGTAAACAGAAACAGATACTTTCCTCTGTTGTCTGTAATTCAATTTTATTGATTAATTATGTGTAAGATTCATTTTGAATATGAGTGGTAAGGCTAAGGCCTGAGGTGTAAGCCTGCTGTTATAAAGGCTGAGGTAGGGCAGAGATTGCCTGAGTTGTAAGCCTTATTATAAAGGCTGAGGTAGGGCAGGATTGCCTGAGCTGTAGGAGTGTGGATTCACTCTGAGGTAGAGTTCTTGGGAAAAACTTGAGCTGTAGGATCTTGGAGATCTGAGTGGTAGGGCTTGCGCCTGAGTTGTAGGAGCCAGATGGGCTCTAAGCTGTAAGATCTGAGGATCTGAAAAAGTGGAAGGAAGTTTGGCCGAATCTAGCTTATTGTTGGATAGGCGAAGGGGGAAAGTGGATGTACCCATCAATTAGGGAACCACTATAAATCATTGTGTACTGTGTTGTGTGTGCTGTAATTGTTGTGTGTGATGTGATTGTTGTGTGTGTTGTGATTGCTATGTTCAGATAATCTATAAGCTGCCAAGAATTTTAAAATTGGATTTATTCACCCCCCCCCCCCTCTAGGTGTTTAGTTATTTTTGAAATCAAGACTTTCAAGTGGTATCAGAGGAAGGTTACTCAAGAATAAACTTAACAGTCTGAGTTAATCTCTAGGGAAGCTATCAGAAGGCCAAAATGGGTTCAGGTAAAAATCACAAAAAATTTAGATCCATAAAACTTCCTCTCTGTAGGAAGGAGACTTTTGGCATTTGGAAAGAAAGGGTCAGACTTTTAATGGAAACATCTGATCCTAGGATATACATCACAGTATAAGAAGGACCCTTTATCCCAATGAATACATCAGTCCTTGAAGAAAATCTGCAGACTCCAAAGAAGTATTCTGAGATGACTAAAGATGAAATCATCTTAGCTACATTGGATAAAAGGGCACAAAACATTATTGTTAGTGTCATAGATGACTCAACCTTCCAAAACCTAGTCCACTACAAGACATCTAAGGAGATGTGGGACACACTAGTTGTCTACATGGAGGGACTGAAGAAGTGAGGGAAGACAGGAAGTCCGTGCTCAATCAGGAGTATGAAAGCTTCAGGAATAATAAGTCAGATGGCATAACTGAGTGCTATGAGAAGTTTTTCAGAATTGTTAATGAGCTAATGATATATGGCAGAGTCTTCAGCACTTATGAATTGAATGACAAGTTCCTCAGGTAATTAACTAAAGACAAGGACACAAAAATCTGTGCCATCAGAGAAGTGGACAGACTTGCAGACACTCCACCACCAATCCTGTTTGGAAAGCTGCTATCTTATGAAATGCATCTGACTGCCAGAAAGGAGGAGGAGAAAATCAGCAATTCTATAGTCAAAGACAAGTCAGTGGCTTTCAAAGCTGAAGGCACAAGGAAGAGCAGGAGAAATACTCCTTCTCCACCAAGGAGAGATGATGAATCTGACTTAGAAAGTTTAGAAACCAGCACATCAGACTGCCATATTTCTGATGAAGACTTTGCTGACTTCACTAGGTAATTTCAGAAGTTTATGAAGAAGAAGCACTAGAGAAGCAGTACATCCTCTTCTTCTTATCCCAAGGAAGATTACTACAAGGGCAAGAAGAAATCCTCTAAAGAGGACAGGTATGGCTCTAAACCAAGTAAACATACTTCTTCTAAAGTGATATGTTATTGTTACAGCAAGGCAGGGCATGTCATAGCTGACTGCCCTATCAAAAGGAAAGGTGCTGGAAAAAAGAAGGATCATTAGCAGAAGGAGAAATCCTTTATTACTAAGAAGCAAAAGAGCTGGACTGACTCCTCATCATCAGAATCAGAAAAGGAAGATAAAGTTGAATCCTACATTAGGCTATTTTCTGCTGAAGAAGAATCTGTAGAGGCAGAATTTTTAGAGATGCTGACAGCTATCACTGGAGAAGCTGATGATGCTGCCAGATTTGAAGAAGGAGAAGAAGTCAGCCATTGCCTTGAGCTGATGGCTTTGACTGAGGAAGGACTTATCTAGGAGTATCCTGGCCCTAGTAAGGTACATTCTACACCTTCTGTGTCAAATTATGTAACTAGTCCAGAGTCAGAAGTGTCTGCATCAAGAGATGAAGATGGTTCTGAATCTGAAGGAGATGTCAATCAATTGATTGATGATTATGGTGAACTCTTGCAAGCACTGAAGAGAAGCAGGCTCCTGGTCAAAAAGCAGGCAAAGAAGATTATCTCTCTGAAGCTGGCTGCTTCAGATTTAGCAAACATGTTGAACCTGAAGATAAATAAAGACAGCAAGCTGAAAAACATCACTGTTATTCAGATGGACACAATCACCTTCAAAAATAACCACATTAGGAATCTTTAAGGTGAACTCCAAAAGGATAAGGAGCTAGTGGTTAAGTTCTCAAAACCATGTTCAGTATTGCCTTTGATTGATTCTGTCTCCTCCCAAAAGGGCAAGAAGGGGTTAGGCTTCAAAGGGAGAACTAAAGTTGTCTATTCCAAAAGAAATGGCAAAGCTCCAGTGCAGCCACTAGCCTCCAAGCCTCCAATTCCTTTCAGTAAAGTGGTACTACCATCTAACAGGTATGACCATGAGAGCATTCATGGTCACTGGGAGTATGGTGTTAGGAATAGCAATATGTTGGTGCCTACAAGGCTGGCCATGAAGAAATCTAAATGGCATATCCTGGACCATTTGTGTTTGGTGTACAAGCCCCAACACTCAAAAATAAGGTTGGAGCCCATTCTCAAAGTCTGCTAGTCCACAATCAGACTAAAAGAAAGTATGTCAGCACACCAGACTTGGGTATATCTGAAGCTATCAGGAGCTTGCACTCTGAAAAGAAGGCAGCTGCTGATAGGGTCCAAGATATCCCCAGTACCTCTGCTGCCAGACATATCCCAAATAAAGTTGTGGCTGGAATACTTAAGAAAAAGGCTGCTGTACCAGCTGGACTGAGAGCTGCTGACAACAATGCTGTTAAGCCAGCCCTTAGAAGAAGGTACAACATTTATGAGTGTTGGTGCTGTGGCAAAGTGGGCCATTATACTATTGCGTGCTGGCACAATTAGTGTGTCCAGAGAGATAATGTCAGCTTACTTGTTAGAAGAGCTGTAGGTAAGCATGTTCAATTTCAGTCTAACCTGCACCTAAGACCCAATAAAAATTGGGGTCCTAAGTAAAGATGATTTATTTGTTGCAGGTAAGTCCAAGTGACCATACCCCTATATGGTACTTGGACAGTGGATGTTCTAGGCACATGAATGGAACAAGGAGCATGCTAAAGGAGTACACTCTAGTTGAAAATGGACCCAATGCCATCTTTGGTGGTTAAGAAAAAGGAGTAACCAAAGGGTTTGGTAAGATTACTAATGGCATAATCACTATCACACAAGTAGCTTATGTGAAAGATTTGCAACATAACCTGATAAGCATAAGCCAACTATATGATCTTAGTTATGACATTTCTTTCCTCAAGGATGAGTGCCAAATTAGGAGGTCAAGTGACCAAGGGGTCATCTTGACAGGCACTAGGAGAGGAAATGTCTATTGCCTCAATTTTGTTTGTGAGAGTAAGGACTCTCCTATATATCTAGTTGCAGATGAGAAAGCTTCACATTGTGTCCAATGGAACAAGAGGATAGCTCATCTGAATTACAAGACCATAGGCAAACTCTTTAGTGAAGAGTTAGTGAAAAATGGTCCTAAGGTAAAGTGCATCAAGGAGGGTATCTGCTCAGCATGCCAAAAGGGCAAGCAGACCAGGACCTCCTTCCAGAGCCTTGATACCAAAGACTCACTGAGGTGTTTATACCTCCTGTATATGGATCTATTTGGTCCTATGTCATTTCATAATCTAGGTAGGAAAGTCTACACCCTTGTGGTTGTTGATGACTTTTCCAGATTTGCCTGGGTGTTCTTTCTAAGGAAGAAATCTGAAACCCCTGATGTCTTTCAGACATTTGTTAGGCAAGTTCAGAATGAACTTAGCAATACTGTGGTTAAAATCAGAAATGACCATGAGACTGAGTTTCAGTCTGAATGCATGACAAGATTATGTGAAGAGCTTGAGATTCATCAAGAGTTCTCCTCTCCTAGAACACCCCAGCAAAATGGGATTGCTGAGAGGAAAAAATGAACTCTCATAAAGGCTGGTAGAACCTTGTTAAGTGACACATTTCTTCCAGAATATTTTTGGGCTGAGTTAGTAAACACTGTATGTCATGTCCTTAACAGGGCTTCCATCACCAAAATCCACAAGAAGACTCCCTATGAGATTCTGAAAGGCAGAAAACCAAACTTATCCTACTTTAAGATTTTTGGTAGCAAGTGTTATGTTCTAAACAATGGTAAGTCCTATGTGACTAAGTTTGTTGCCAAGTCCTAAGAAGGGATATTTGTTAGGTATAACAATAATAGTAAGGCATATAGGATCTATAACTTGACTACTCAAATTGTAGAAGAATCAGTACATGTAGTCTTTGATGAGTTAAACCTAATTAACTGTGAGCTACCAAGCGCATCTTCTAGTTCTACAGGTTTAAAGGATGTGATAAACAAGCTTACCATCAGGGAAATGGATCCAGCAGGACAAGATAAGGAAGAAGATGGGTGTTGTCCAGGGAGGAGCTCAAGACTCACAAGTTGAGGATGAAGAACAGTCAGCTGAAAATAATGCAGTACAGCCAGTTAAAGACAATGAAGTTCAGCCAGCTGAGAACAATGCATAATAGCATGCTGAAGCAAGGATGCTTCCAGCTGAGAGATATCTGAGGGACCATCCAGCACACCAAATCATTGGTGATGCAAGACATGGTGTTCAGACAAGGAGCAAGAGCATAAACACAGCTCTATGTTCAAGCTTCCTATCACAAATAGAGCCCAAGAAGCTTGAAGAGGCTATCAAATACTCTTACTGGATTAGAGCTATGCAGGAAGAGTTGAACCAGTTCAAAAGGTGTAAAGTCTGGAAGCTGGTTCCCAGACTAAATAGACATAATGTCATAGGAACAAAGTGGATCTACAGGAACAAGCTAGATGAGAATGACATTATTGTAAAAAATAAGGCCAGATTGGTGGCAAAAGGATACATGCAAGAAGAAAGAATAGATTTTGACCAGACTTTTGCCCCAGTAGCAAGGCTGGAAGCAATAAGGTTATTCCTTGCTTTTGTTGTCTATCAAGGATTCAAAGTCTTCCAAATGGATGTGAAGTCAACATTCCTGAATGGAGACTTAAAAGAGGAAGTATATGTGGATCAGCCACCAGGTTTTATAGATCCTCACTTTCCTAATTTTGTTTACAAGCTTAAGAAATTTCTATAAGGGTTGAAGCAAGCCCCTAGAGCATGGTATTAAACATTGTCTACATTCCTCATTGAGAATAAATTCTCAAGGAAGAAAATAGATAAGTCCCTATTCCTAAGGGAATCTAAGGGCAAGATCATCCTAGTCTAGATATATATCGATGACATTATCTTTGGATCTACTGAAAACAACCTTTGTAGGAAGTTTGCCAAACTTATGCAAGGGAAGTTTGAGATGAGTAGCATGGGTGAGCTAAAATTCTTCTGGGGACTCCAAGTAAGACAGACTTATGATGGCTTGTCCATATCCCAGTCTAAGTTCACAAGGGAGTTAATTAAGAAATATGGTGTGGAGAATGCCTCCACCATGAGAACTCCAATGGGGTCAAGTATGCCTGTAGGCAAAGATGAGGCAGGTAAACCTATTGATAAGTCTTTGTATAGAGGGATAATTGGCTCTCTTCTATACTTGACTGATAATAGGCCTGACATCATGTATGCAACATATGTTTGTGCTAGGTATCAGGCATGCCCTAAAGACTCTCATTATTCTACTACAAAGAGAATTTTAAGGTATCTTAAGGGGACACTAGATCTTGGTCTATGGTACCCTAGAAATAGAGATTTTGAGCTAATTGGATTTTCAGATGTAGATTTTGCAGGCTGCAAGGAAGACAGGAAAAGTACCGCTGGTACATGTCAATTCCTAGGTGGAAGACTAGTGTCATGGAGCAGCAAGAAGAAGACTAGTGTTGCTATCTCCACTACAGAGTCAGAGTATATTGCAGCAGGTAGCTGCTGTGCTCGATTATTGTGGATACATCATCAGCTTGAAGACTATGACATTAAGATAAGTAGAACTCCTCTATATTGTGATTCTACTAGTGCAATTTCTATTGCTAGGAATCCTGTTTCACATAGCAGGACTAAGCACATAGAAATTATGTATCATTTTATTTGGGAGCATGTTGAGAAAGAAGACATTTACCTAGAGTTTGTCTCCACTGATAAGCAAGTGGTTGATATCTTCACTAAGTCACTAGATGAAGCCAAGTTCAACACCTTAAAAATTAATTTGGGTATGTTGAACTTAGAATAGCTTTAGGTACTCCCTAAGGTATTATGTTTGGTACAGGTTTGTTCTTTTTGTAGGTGCTGCAGACCTTATGGAGAATAAGATGAGAGCAGGTGCTCCTATTAAGGGGGAGCAAGTCCAGCAGCTGCAGAATTAAAGGCTTTCAAGCTGAGAGGAGATGCTTCTTATCAAGAGGTATCAGCAGCTGCAAGACTAGAGACTTTCAAATGGTCTTTTCAAGTGGTGTAGAAACTTTCAATAATACTGAATTTCAAGTGATGTCAAATGGTATCAAGACAACCCTTTATATGGGGCAAGTTGGCAGCTGCACTCCTGGATTCCTCTACATCAGCTAGGGGGAGAACATAAGGGGAGAAAAAGACCTGATGTCCTTTCCTTACTATCTGAAGAAGTCAAAAGGGGGAGAGATAAGACTGATCAAGATCAAAGGGGAGAGATAGAAGATGACTCTCTGAAAAGATCAAGCTCCTTCATGCAGAACCACAAGGGGAGAAAGTCATGGGGAGAAAAGGTTGATCGAGAAATAAAATGTCAAGCTGAGAGGTAATCACAAGAGCCCTGATTTGATGATGTCAAATATGTCAATGAGATAGACATAGTTGTATTTGATGTATGTTAAAGTTCAAGCATACAGGTTAGTCTTTGTCATAATGATTGGACAGCTTGTTCAAGAGACAATGACAGGTGGACTCAAGGTGATAGGCTGGAAAGTCAGAAAAATGCCTAAGTCCAAAAGCGTTGAGTGGAGCAAGCTCACTCAATTCTATTCAGCTAATAGCGCTGAGAGAAGGCATACAGTCAAAGCTCACAGAATTATAAAGGCAGAAATCTAGCTAAGTCCAAAAGCGTTGAGTGAGCTCAACTCACTCAACGTCATATAGCCAGAACCGTTGAGACAAGGTTATCCTGTCAATGCATAAGCAATGGAAGCCAGAATTTGGCTAAGTCCAGAAGCGTCGAGTGAAGCTTCGTCACTCAATGCCATGCTAAGCTTGTCAACGCCAAAGCTTAAGGAGACAAAAAGTTCAACTAAGTGAAGTAGCGTTGAGTGAAGCTCACACACTCAACGCCAAGTGAAATGGCTCTGAGTCTATCCTTACTGTGAAAAATCCAGAAAATCAGTTAAGTACAGAATCATTGAGAGAGGCCAGGTCACTAAACGCCATCAGACAGATAGCTGAAGAATGGGCTAAAGGGAAAATAGCGTTGAGTGAGGCCAACACACTCAACGCTCTCAACGCCATCTAACAAGAGCTGAAGAAATTTCTATGTCCAGAACCACTGAGACTACCATTCGTCGAGCTGAGCTTAGCTTTCGTCGAACGCAATTCAGATTTCATGGAACGGAGTTTAGAATCGTCGAACACAGCTTTTTAGCTGTAAGGAGAAGATTTCGTCGAACTCAGCTTTCAAATTTTGTCGAACACAACTTTCTCCTATAAGAAGAAATTAGCTATCAAAATTTTGTCGAGCAGAGTTCATATTTCGTCGAACTCAGCTTTCACCTGAAGGAAGAACTCAGCTGAGAGAATACGTCGATCTCAGCTTCAATGTTTCGTCGAGTTGAGCTCAGGTTTCGTCGAACTGAGTTCAGATTTCGTCGAATGCAGAATTTCAGAAATGTTAGTTGATTTTGGCTTAGTCTAGAAGGATGTTGACTCAGCAAAGTCAACAAGTCAGCAAAGTTAAGATTCGATGCAAATCGACATTAACATCGTCGTCAGTCTACGGTGGATCTCAAGTTAATAAAGCTGAGGTTTTAACCACTGTTAAAACTAAGACACGTGTTGATCATCTCGTTATTTTGACGGGATTATAAATAGAATAAGTGATCGAGATCTGATAAGAAGTTTTTCGAATTAAGTTTCCTAATTAATTTTCTGAGAAAATGAGAAGCGGAGTTGTCATCTTCATCCGCCATTGTTGCAGAAGCCAAGAAATTCAAGTTCAAATCAGAAGGGCTTCTGAGTAAGCTGTTGCAATCATCATCTTCTACAGCAAGTTCAGAGTAATTCTCTTAGGAAGACGAATCAGCCTAGGCGTGTAACACCCCTATCCATCACATAGCATAAAATAGTAGGTCCGGCCAGGGCCCGACGCCATATACCACAGACAGACCGATGGGTTACAGAATGAAACCATTCTTCCAATCACAACCGTCCTACACAGAGCATCTAGCGGAAGTATTTTAAGAGTTGCAAAAGAAAGAACCCAACCACAACATGAATGTCCACTAATAAACCAAAAAGGAATGAGCGTACAAAACACACAAAGTACATGGAATTATGACCTTACAGAGTTTACTTAAATAAAATGTTTCTTCCATACAACGGCACGCAGGCCGTTCACACATGAGAATAAAGTAAATTGTAACAAGGGCTTTAGCCCGCTATTTGCCACTCGGCTCCGCGGCACCTGCAAGCAACATTCTACCACACGGTGGCAAACAAAAGCAACGGTCAGCTAAAGCTGACCAAATTATAATGACCCCGCCCCTTTTTGGGGTGGCGGTGCTCCTTCCCTGCATTGCATTAGTATAATCCAACGATTAAAGAGAAAGTATCATGTTTGCACAATTCGTCACAGATGCAGGCTCGCACGACCACACACCCCATGCTCCCAGGGCGCTTACTCGATGAACCCGGTCAAAGTCTGTGGTCTCACCACCGCCTCCATGACGGCAAACCTCGTGAGCATTATAGTCTTTCTTGCCCATGGCCTAAGACCCTCCATCCATGCCAACGGTAAGTACCACGTACCTTAGGTCGCTTTAACCGAACCACATAGAGCGGGTACGGTTCCGCTTAACCCGTTGCTCACACCGCAACGTCAATTTAAGCCATATGCGCGGGTCAAGCTTCCCCAAGTCCCAAATCCATCACACAATAATTACATAAGCCAGTTATGTTCAAGTTTGCTCCCAAGCCTACAAGTTGGCAGAAATGTGTTTCCGCCCAGTTTTTCGGGTGCACCTTGGAGATAGTCCCCAAGGCTCCCTTTTGCATTCTACCGCGTAGAAAACCCGAAAAACAACCATTGGCACGGAATCTTCTCCGGTTATTCATGCATAACAAAACATCACCAATCCAGACCAACTTATCTGGGTAGGCTTCACACACCATGCATATGTCCGTACTTCGATTCCGTACTATATATGCAAAACAACGGGGACTATTCATGTCTAACCGAAGGAATACCTCAAACTCACCGCATACTCATGAGAGCGGGCTTCCTATTCAAAAAGGGAAGAGGACTTCACATGTCCAAGTAGAGAATCATTACCCTAGCATTTCTCTTCAGTGCCATGAAGATCTAGACGAATGGAAAGCACCGTATCGGCCTCGCCTTCGCAGATCTGGACTCAGATCGAGAATCGGGGCTCCGACGCTTCTCCGGCAGCCGGATTTCCTCTTCCTCTTCCTCCTTGCTCTCCCCACTCTCTAAAGTCTTAGAAAGAGAATGCTCACTTGAAATGAGGGTTTAAAAACCCTATTCCCTGCCTAAATCCCAGCATAGACCAGCTTGAGCCCTTGGATCCCAAAATAAGGAAACGAACGACCACGATTCGCACTTAAAGTCAAATTACTGGGCCGAACACGGCTTATGACACACCCGTGTCCAAGGCCGTGTGCCTCAATCGGCACTGAAACTGTCACGTCCCGAACGGGACACGGGTTTAGACACGCCCGTGTCACAATTGACACGCCCGCGTCATACAGTACAGGCCCGTGTTGAGGGGCGTGTTCCCTGAATCGACACAGGACCGAAACATCCCGAAGAGGACACGACTCTGTGTCACGCCCGTGTCACATGCCATGTGCCAGACACACCCTAGGGCACGCCCGTGTCCCAGGCCGTGTAACTCTTTCCACACAGCCCGACAAACAGCCCAAGCAGGACACGGCCCTGGACACGCCCGTGTCTCAGGCTGTGTTCTCAACCTTCTACGATCGTTGATTGCAACTCGTCGACCTCACGGAAAATCGTGCAACCCGAGCACGATACGGCCATGTGACACGCCCGTGTCACAGGCCGTGTTCACCTTACCAAGACCCAAACTTGGCTCAAATGCTGCTCGTTCCTCTTTTGAGTTTCGGGGCGTTACAGATCTCTCCCTCTTAAAAGAATTTCGTCCACGAAATTACTGAAATGAAAAGATACACACAAAAAAACTGTACCTGAGTGGAATAACTCGGGGTACTCCTCAAGCATGGTCTTCTCTCGCTCCCATGAAAGCTCCTCACGACCGCAGTTATCCCATCAGACTTTGACCATCCTGATGTCCTTGTTACGAAGTCGCTTGACTTCAGAGTCCTCAATGCGAATAGGCTTTACCTTCGTCGTCAACCCAACATCAACCGGTACTTGATCAACCGCGATCACTTGTGAAGGCTCTTTCACCGCCTTCCGCAACGCCGATATGTGGAATATGTCGTGTAGACCACTAAGTTCCGCTGATAGCTTCAGTTGGTAGGCTGCTTCGCCAATCCGCTCTAGAACCTCAAACGGTCCAAGGTACCTCGGGCTTAGCTTCTTCAAGCGTTGTACCCGTGAGACACCCTTGAACGACTTGATCTTCAAATACACCCAGTCTCCAATAGCGAACTTCACGTTCCGATGCTTGGCATTATAGTATTTAGCTTGCCTGTCCTGGGCGATCAACAATCGCTCTCAAATAGTTCGTACCAATGAAGTGGCGCTTTCCACATCTTACTTTTTGTACAACCTCGACTCGCCCGTTTCCAACCACGACAGCGGCATGCGAAATTTTCTACTATATAGGGCCTCAAAGGGCGCCATATGAATTCTCGCTTGGTAGCTGTTGTTGTATGCAAACTCCAACAAGTACAGGTGATCTTTCCACCGCTTCCTGAAATCCAGGACGCACATGCGAAGCATGTCCTCCATTGTCCTGTTAACTCTCTCGGTCTGACCATCCGTCTGCGGATGAAAGGTCATGCTGAAATTCAGCTTGGTTCCCAACATTTGCTGCACCAGCCTCAAGTCATTGGACGTGAACCGTCCATCTCGGTCGCTCACGATGCTGCGGGGCACACCGTGTAGTCTAACAATGTAATCCACGTACAGTTTCGCAAGTTTATCCACCGAATCATCCTTCCTATTTGGAATAAAGTACTACACCTTCGTCAAATGATCTACGATCACCCAGATGGCATCGTTCCCCTTCTGCGATCTTGGCAAACCATGCACAAAATCCATAAAAATATCATCAAACTTCCACTCCGGGATAGACAAGGACTTCAAGAAACCTCCGAGCTTTTGGCACTCCGCCTTCACCAAGGCGCACGTCTGACACTTCGCCACATAAAGTGTCACTTCCTTCTTAAGTCCTGGCCACCATAACAACTTCTTCATACCCTAATACATCTTCATGCTCCCTGGGTGAATCGAGTTTTTGGTATGATGAGCCTCATACATTAATTCCTCCCGCAGTTTACCCCCATTTGGGACGCACAAACGACTGTCCTTCCATAACAATCTATCAACAATATCAAATTGGGAATTTGACCCATCCAAAGCCTCATCCATAATTTTCTTCATGTTGCTATCCAACTCTACCACCTGCCGAATCCGATCAGCCAGGTCATACTGCACCTCTGTCCAGTTCAGCTGTGCTTAGGCACTAGTCTGCTTGTCCACACAAGAGATCTCTAATGCCTCTAGCTCCTGAATCAACCGCTCGTCATGAACCTACAACTAGTTGGCCCACGCAGGGGTCCTGCGACTCAATGCGTCTACAATTACATTGCCTTTCCCAGGTACATAGTGAATCTTGAATGTATAGTCCCCCAGGAACTCCATCCATCTCCGCTGCCGCATGTTTAGATATTTTTGATCTAACAAGTATTTCAGGCTCTTGTGGTCGGTATAGATATAAACCTTTACCCCGTATAGGTAATGTCTTCATAGCTTTAGAGCAAATATCACGACCGCTAACTACAAGTCATGGATCGGATAATTTCTTGCATGCACCTTCAGCTGGCGCGAGCCATAAACTATCACTCTCCCGAACTGCAGTAGAACACAACCCAAACCACTGCCCGAAGCATTACTATAGATCTCAAAGCCTTCGGTCCCAACCGTCGAACATAGAATAGGCATCATGGTCAATCGACTCTTTAATTATTCGAAACCTTGCGCGCAGTCCGGCGACCACACAAACTTTTGATCTTTCCTCGTCAAAGTCGTGAGGGGTAACACTATCCACGAGAAGTTCTCTACGAAGCGCCTGTAGTAGCCGGCAAGCCCCAGAAAACTTCGGACTTCCGCTACTGAACACAACACAGGCCACTACCGTATCGCGACTATCTTCGTCGGATCCACCATAATCCCTTCTCCACTGACTATATGACCAAGGAACGCCACCGAGGACAAACAAAACTCGCATTTGGAGAACTTGGTGTATATTTGGTTCCTCGTCAGCATCTCCATCACCAATACAAATGCTTGAAGTGATCCTCTTCGCACTGTGATGTGCGAATAGACCAAAAACAGTCCGGAAACTGGAGTAATGGAAATTTTATTATCCAAAAAATTGACTATTACAATGGTATAGCCTACCTTATATAGAATGGAGGAGATGAGATAGAGAAGAGATACCCAATGTGGGACTAAATACAGAAATACAGCATATACAAAGTTAACCGCCTAATCGCGCGGTTAGTAAGAACACTAACCGCTCGGTTACCACCAGGAGACAAGCCGCCGACCATCGATATCCCAGAGAGTATCCGGCTAACCGCCCGGTTACCAAACCGTCATGCCAACCCGCTGTCGCTGCTCAGATATCAGACCACC
Organism: Platanthera zijinensis; assembly: GCA_039513925.1. NCBI lineage: Eukaryota > Viridiplantae > Streptophyta > Magnoliopsida > Asparagales > Orchidaceae > Platanthera > Platanthera zijinensis. The sequence goes on along the minus strand of CM077091.1, from coordinate 4,910,006 downwards.
AGAGACAACCCGCCAACCCGTGCGGTTACCAAACTGCCCGGTCTTTAACCGCCTGTCCGCCCAGGCCTATACAGCAACACTCCCCCTCAAGCTGGAGCATATATGTCGATCATGCCCAGCTTGCTACAAATATGGAAAAAGGAAGTGGATACAGGCTTTGTGAAGATATCTGCTAACTCTTTCTCTGACGTAACAAACGGAGTGCAAATCTGGTTCTTCAACACTTCTTCCCGAATGAAGTGACAGTCAACCTCTATGTGTTTTGTCAGCTCATGAAAGACCGGGTTCTTGGAAATGTAGATGGCCGCCTTGTTGTCGCAAAACATGGGAAGCGGATAGTTGTAGACCTCTCCTAAATCCAGCATGAGAGCCCGCAACCATTTCAACTCGCACGTGGTTGACGCCATACTTCGATATTCTGCTTCCGCACTAGATCTGGAGACAGCGGATTGCTTCTTGCTCTTCCAGCTAACCAGATTTCCTCCAACAAACGTGCAAAAGCCAGATGTCGACTTGCGATCCCCTTTATCGTCCGCATAGCTAGCATCGGAGTATGCTTTAACTCTCAAATGGCCATTCTTCTGAAAGAGGAGACCTTTCCCAGGATATGACTTTACATACTCCAGAATTCTTAGAGCGGATTGAAGATGGCATTCCCTAGAAGACTGCATAAACTGGCTGACCTTTCCTACTGCATAAGAGATGTCTGGTCTGGTCACCGTGAGGTAAATGAGTTTGCCAACAAGACGCCGATACCTCGTAGTGTCCGATAGAGGAGGTGATTCGTCAGTGCATGTTTTGTCTTCTCTAGGAGCCATGGGACACTGAGCAGGTTTGGCACCCGTCAATCCTGCCTCTTTCAATAAGTCAAGAGCATACTTGCATTGGGAGAGAACCAAGGAGCACGGTTTCCGAGAGATTTCAATTCCCAAGAAGTATTTTGGAGGACCCATATCCTTCGTGACAAGGTGTTGGCGGAGATGGACCTTCGTCAAGGCTACACCAGCTTGGTCGTCGCCAGTAAGAAGTATGTCATCCACATAAATGGCTAGCACAACCAGACCTGAGGATGTCTTGCGAATGAACAAGGAGTGATCCGCCGAACTCCTTGTGAAAGCGATTGCCCCAACTATGCCACTGAACTTGTCGAACCATGCCCGAGGACTCTGCTTTAGACCATAGATGGCCTTTTTCAACCGGCATACTCGAGTCTCCCCCTGAGCAACATACCCAGGAGGTTGCTCCATGTAGACATCCTCATGAAGATCACCATAGAGGAAGGCATTCTTGACATCCAACTGGGAAATAGGCCAATCCTTGTTGACTGCCACCGATAGAAGAACTCGAATAGTGCTGAGACGAGCAACCGGAGAGAACGTGTCGAAGTAATCAACACCGTAAGTCTGGGTAAATCCCTTGGCCACAAGACGGGCCTTGTACCGGTCCACGCTGCCATCCGGACAGAACTTGACAACAAAGACCCAGCGACATCCAACCACATCCATGCCAAAAGGAGGAGGCACAAGAGTCCAAGTGCCTCGCTCAGAGAGAGTAGCAATTTCTTCATCCATGGCCGCCTTCCAGTGAGGAACATCAAGGGCTTCCTGTTAGTTGCGAGGAGTGGAAGTTGCCGAGATGGCTAGGGCGAAGTCCCTACGAGAAGGTGTTAGCCGATCATAAGAAACAACAACGGTCAGCGAGTGCTGGGTGCACGTCCGAACCCCTTTGCGAAGAGCAATGGGCAGTTCCAGGTCATCTAGTTCCTCAGTCGCCGGTGCATCCGTGGCGGAGAAGGCTGGCCCGGGAGAGGAGAGAGACGATCGAGGAGAGGAGGAAGATGGCAGGGGATCAACAGACGGAGTGTGCGGTGGAGTTGGTGATGGAGGAATCTCAAGAGGAGTGGATGGGACGGAGGGAATGGTTGGAGAGGGCAAGTCAGCCGGAGAAAGAGTAAGATCAGAGGAGAAGTATGAGGCATTTTCAAAGAACGTTATATCCGCCGAAACGAACTGTTTGCGATGAACAGGGTCAAAGCAACAGTAACCTTTTTGAGTAGTAGAATAACCCAAAAAGATACACTTGGTGGAACGTGGGGATAACTTGTCACGAGTTGCGGAAGGGTTGTGAACAACGGCGGTGCAGCCAAAAATGCGTAGAGGTAAGGGAAAAGCATTCTTGGCCGGATAGAGAATGGAAAAAGGTGTTTTGCCTTTAAGAACTGTCGAGGGAAGACGATTGATGAGGAAGCAGGAGATGAGAACTGCATAGCCCCAGTAGCTACGAGGAACCTGCATCTGTGCCATGAGAGTGCGAGCGACATCGAGGAGGTGACGGTTTTTACGTTCCGCCACCCCATTTTGCTGGGAGGTATATACGCAGCTAGTTTGATGAATGATGCCGTGTTGCATACAGAAAGAAGAAAATTCATTACTCAAGTATTCTTTAGCATTATCTGAACGAAAAACTTTCACAGAAGCACCAAACTGAGTTTTAATCATAAAATAGAAGGATTGCCATACAGAAAATAGTTCAGAGCGTTCTTTTAAAAGATACACCCATGTACATCGAGAGAAATCATCAATAAAGGTTACAAAATAGGAACTACCCTGCCCTATGGTAAGGGTGGGGGCAGGACCCCATACATCAGAGTGAACAAGGTCGAACGGCTTAGAAGAGCCACGACCTTGCTTAGGAGGAAAGAGGGAGCGGTGATGCTTGCCAAGCTGTCAGGCATCACAATTGATAGGAGAAGCATGCTGAGGTAGGCGGGGTAACAGTTGGTGGATGAGACGTGATGGAGGATGCCCAAGACGAAGGTGCCACTGAAGAAGATCTGTAGAAGCGGATGAGAATGCTAAAAGAGCGGATACATCATCAAGGAAGTAAAGGCCGCCTCTCTCAGTCCCAGTAGCAATCGTCCGCTTGGAGTCCGGGTCTTGAAAAGAACAAGAAACAGGAGTAAATGTTACGGAGCACTGAAGTTGCTTGCAAAGGGAAGTAACCGACAATAAATTGCACGGGAACTTGGGCACATAGAGAGTATCCGCGAGGCGAAGGGACGGAGTGACTTGAACCATGCCCGTCCCGTGAACCGGAGAGGGAGAGCCATCCGCAACGAGAACCGGGGGCAATCGATCATGTGTTATTAGGAGAGAAAAATACTGAGGATTGTCTGTCATATGATTAGTGGCGCCAGAGTCGATTAGCCATTTACCTTGAGTCACCACATGGGCGCTACCTGAAGTCGTGGCCACCGAGGCAGATGAGTTGGATGAGTGGGGGGCATCACCAGAGGGATGAAGGTGCGGATGCTTTGTCCAGCATCGGTCAATCAAGTGGCCTGTGCGGCCACAGTGAGAACAGAGATAGCGAGAAGGGCCGCGCCCGCCGGACTGGTGACCACGTCCACCCGAGCCACCACGATGTGCTTGGTGGGCATAGGCATCCGGAGCAGGAGGAGCGGCAAGCAAAGGATGATTGAGCAGAGAGGTAATAGCGGCAATGCGAGCAGCTGTAGCATCCAGGGTGGGAGATTCAGCTTCTCCAAGAATTTGCTGCCGGATCATATCATAGGAATCCGGGAGCCTCAGAAGATAACAAACAACCAGGAGTTCCTGGAAGTGCTTCAGTTGGGTGGCCACGTCAGCAGAGAGGGGAAGATTTTGAAGAATCTCCGCTCCAAGGGCTTGGACCTGTTGGTAAGCCGCAGCAGGAGACATGGATTGGCGAGCAAAGAGATCTGCATACAGAGTATAAATGCGAGATGTTTGACCCCCTTTGGAGTAGAGGGCGGCTAAGTGAAGCCAAGCTTGCTTGACTGTCTCATCGTGACGGATGACCGGAAGACATTCATCGGACAAGCTGTTTGCCAGCCACGTACGAACAAGAGCATCATTCGCATCCCAGTCATTAAACTGGTCAGAGTCCGCAGGAGGAGGGTCATCGGTAAGATGATGATGCTTGCGCTGAGAGCGGATAAGAAAGGTAAACGAGACACTCCAATCGGGATAATTGGGGCCGAGAAGCTTAGAAACCATTCCAAGGTTCCCGGATGCAGCAGAAGGAGGAGGAGGGTGGGTAACGACAGTAGTCGAGGTGGAGACATCAGAAACAGTCATTCTAGAAGGAGGAGACCGCGCGGTTAAGAAAGGAAACCAGGCGAGTAGCAGAAGTAGGAGACCGCAGCGGTCACAAGGGGAACACCAGCGGCTAGAGAAGCCACGACCAAGCTGCGGAGAGCAAAGGAGAAATCCGCGCAGATAAGGATGAGTAAATCAGGCGAATAGAAGTAGAAGAGCACAGAGAAGTAGAGGAGAGGTCGCGCGGATAAGGATGAGTAAACCGGGCAAACTGAAAGATAAGAACGCGGCGAGAAGACAACGGAACAGGGGGACTAGATCGCTGCCTCTGATACCATGTGCGAATAGACCAAAAACAGTCCGAAAACTGGAGTAATGGAAATTTTATTATCCAAAAAACTGACTATTACAATGGTATAACCTCCCTTATATAGAATGGAGGAGATGAGATAGAGAAGAGATACCCAATGTGGGATTAAATACAGAAATACAGCATATACAAAGTTAACCGCCTAACCGCCTAACCGCCTAACCGCGCGGTTAGTAAGAACACTAACCGCTCGGTTACCACCAGGAGACGAGCCGCCGACCATCGATATCCCAGAGAGTACCCGGCTAACCGCCCGGTTACCAAACCGCCATGCCAACCCGCTGTCGCTGCTCAGATATCAGACCACCAGAGACAACCCGCCAACCCGCGCGGTTACCAAACCGCCCGGTCTTTAACCGTCTGTCCGCCCAGGCCTATACAGCAACATATGAGTACACCAATATGTCATCGATGAAGACAATCACAAAGTGGTCCAAGTACACTCTAAATGTTCTTTTTATCAGATCCATGAACACTGATGGCGCATTAGTCAGCCCAAACGGCATGACAGTAAACTCGTAATGCCCATATCTCGTGTTGAACGATGTCTTGGGGATATCACTTTCCCTTATCCTCAGCTGATAATATCCGGACTTGAGATCTAATTTTGAGTACACCGAGGACCCAACCAACTGATCGAACAGATCATCAATCCTAGTGATCGGGTACTTGTTCTTCTCTATCAACTTATTCAGCTCTCGATAATCTATGCAAAGTCGAAGTCTTCCATCCTTCTTCTTAAAAAAAAGGACTGGTGCGCTCCAAGGCGACGAACTTGGACGCACATTGACCTGCTCCAATAGCTCTTCCAGTTGAACCTTCAGCTCCGCCATCTCCTTAGGCGCTAACCGATACAGAGAGCGTGACACAGGTTTAGCACCTGGTACTAGCTCAATTGTGAAGTCAATCTCTCGCTGCAGTGGGGCTCCAGGGAGATCGTCAAGGAATATGTCAGGGTACTCGGATACCACTGAGATACTGTCCAAAGTAGTCTTAGGCTTCGAAGCCTCCACTAGTGTGAAGAACAGCTCTGCACCAGCACGAACCGCCTTGACCACCTGAAGAGCAGACATCAACGTCTTGCTCGACCCTTTCAAACCTGCAAAAGTCATCTCACGACCAGTTCCCAACTTGACCTCCTCGCGATTGCAATCGATGTATGCTTGCTGCTCCGAGAGACAATCCATACCAAATATTACGTCGAACTCCACCAGCGGCAGTAACGATGCTTGCAAGTCGAACTCCTGACTCCCAATTCGTATCTTTACACCGCAGACTCTATCTGAGCACATTGAACACCCATTTGGAAACAACACATCCAATTTGTCCTTCGCCATCGAAGAAGGGACTCCGATGCGCGATATAAATCCTTCGGACAAAAAGGAGTGCGAAGCACCCGTATCAAAGAGTGCTCTCTCCAGATTATCGAAAATCAAAACAAAGCATATACAAGCAGTATTAAGCTAACATGCGCAAGGTAATAGTATTTAAAGCTAAGCTGCTATAAATTTAAACCATACCTGTCACCACATCGGCTTGCTTTATGACCTCCTGTTGGCCAAGGTTATAAACCCTAGGTTGGGTTGGAGCATAATGCGATGTGGTGGACTCCACCGCCTAGCCGTTCTCTTCGTAGGTTGTTCCCGACTTCCTCTCGGACTTTGGGCGTCCTCTCCAGCAATCACGGGTAAAATGCCCCGGCTTTCCAAAGTTGTAGCATGCGCCCGAGGTTCGGCTTGTAGTTGCCCCCAAAGCACCAGAAGAAGGAGCTGGACCCGAAGTCCTAGCCTTCTTATTGAACTTACGATAACCAGACTTTGAGGTAGTCGGCACCTTAAACTCTGCCATCTTAGCACCAGAGTCCTTCTTCGCCTACACATTCCTCATATCCTTCTCCAACGACCGGGCCGTGTTGACCAAGGTTAAAAAACCCTGTGTCATAGGCCCCAAGAGCAGTAGCTTTAAGTCATCCCTCAGACCTTCATAGAATCGGTTTGTCTTTCACTCCTCATCGGCGAATATAGCGCTTGCATACCGACCCAAGTGTGTAAATTCGTGGAGGTACTCGTCCACACTACTCTCTCCTTGCACCAGCTTCTGAAACTCATTATCCACTGCAATCCTCTGAGCCGAGGGAAGGTACCTTGCCAAAAACAGTCTCGAAAACTCTTCCATCGAGACGTCCATGAGTTGCCTTCCCCCAAGTGGTGTAGCTCTAAACCTTCTCACCACAACCTTGAATCGTCTTCCAACAAGAAAGTGGCTATAGTCGACTTCTGCCACTCCTCCGTCTCGGTAGCTGTAAGGACTCTCTTTATCCTGGAGAGCCAATCTTCAGCTTGGGTTGAGGTTCCCGTTCCCGAGAACACCGGAGGATTGAATCCCATAACATGCTTCAGTTGCTTTTCAGTTGCTCTCCTAGGCCTCAATGGCTCCACTACCACTTGATCCACCCTCCTCGGTTCCGCCGCTTAAAGCGGTACTTGCTTCACAGTAGGGGCAGGCTTCTGCACTTGTCTTGCAGGCTAAGCATTGACCATAGTAAACACCGCTTCAGCCACCAATCGAATGGTTTCTGCTAAGGGAGGTGTTGCGGGCTCAACATTTGGTGCGCTACTTGCCTCAGAAACCGGATGTTCTGACGTCCCTGCACCACTCTTGGTCACCTATAGACATACAAAACACCATTAAGTGATCGAACAATATTGCAAAAAGCAATTATAGGAACACGCAGGTTCCTCAAACATGTGTATTTTCATTCCTAAGTGGACATTCATAGGTTCTTTTTATGTTATTACGATGACGAACACACATGTGCTCACCACCCCTTAAAAGAATTCGACCATGAATTCCAATAAGCTTGACTGAAACGGTAGTCTGATACCAAATTATAACACTCCTATCCGTCACATAGCATATAACAGTAGGTCCGGCTGGGCCCGACGTCATATACCACAGACAGACCGATGAGTTACAGAATGAAACCATTCTTCCAATCACAACCGTCCAACACAGAGAATCTAGAGGAAGTATTTTAAGATTTGCAAAAGAAAGAACCCAATCACAACATGAATGTCCACTAATAAACCAAAAAGGAATGAGTGTACAAAACACACAAAGTACTTGGCCTTATGGCCTTACAGAAGTTTACTTAAATAAAATGTATCTTCCATACAACGGCACACAGGCCGGTCACACATGAGAATAAAGTAAACAATACACTTCGGCCTTCAAGGGCCAGTACTACAATAAGGGCTTTAGCCCGCTATTTGCCACTCGGCTCCGCAGCACCTGCAAGCAACATTCCACCACACGGTGGAAAACAAAAGCAACGGTCAGCTAAAGCTGACCAAATTATAACGATCCCACCCCTTTTTGGGGTGGCGGTGCTCCTTCCCTGCATTGCATTAGTATAATCCAACAATTAAAGAGAAAGTACCATGTTTGTACAATTCGTCACAGATGCAGGCTCGCACGAACACACACTCGGTGCTCTCAAGACACTTACTCGGTGAACCCGGTCAAAGTCTGTGGTCTCACCACCGCCTCCATGATGGCAAACCTCATGAGCATTATAGTCTTTCTGTCCCATGTCCTAAGAACATCCATCTATGCCAACGGTAAGTACCACGTACCTTAAATCGCTTTAACCGAACCACATAGAGCGGGTACGGTTCCGCCTAACCCGTTGCTCACACCGCAACGTCAATTTAAGCCATATGCGCGGGTCAAGCTTCCCCGAGTCCCAAATCCATCACACAATAATTACATAACCCAGTTATGTTCAAGTTTGCTCCCAAGCCTACAAGTTGGCAGAAATGCGTTTCCGCCCAGTTTTCCGGGTGCACCTTGGAGATAGTCCCCAAGGCTCCCTTTTGCAATCTACCGCATAGAAAACCTGAAAAACAACCATCGGCACAGAGTCTTCTCCGGCTATTCATGCATAGCAAAACATCACCAATCCAGACCAACTTGTCCAGGTAGGCTTCACACACCATGCCTATGTCCGTACTTCGATTCCGGACTCTACATGCAAAACAACGGGGACTATTCATGTCTACTCGAAGGAATACCTCAAACTCACCGCATACTCGCGAGAGCAGGCTTTCTATGCAAAAAGGGAAAAGGACTTCACATGTCTAAGTAGAGAATCGTTGCCCTAGCATTTCTCTTCAGTGCCATGAAGATCTAGACGAATGGAAAGCACCGTATAGGCCTCGCCTTTGCAGATCTTGACTCGGATCGAGAATATGGGCTCCGAAGCTTCTCTGGAGATCGGATTTCCTCTTCCTCTTCCTCTTCCTCCCTCCATGCATTTCTCCTCTCTCTAAAGTCTTAGAAACAGAATGCTCACTTGAAATGAGGGTTTGAAAACCCTATTCCAGGCCTAAATCCCAGCATAGACCAACTTGAGCCCTTGGATCCCAAAATAAGGAAACGAACGGACACGATTCACACTTAAAGTAAAATTACTGGGCCGAACACGGCTTGTGACACGCCCGTATCCAAGGTCGTGTGCCTCAATCGGCATTGAAACCGTCACGTCCCGAACGGGACACGGGTTTAGACACACCCGTGTCACAATTGACATGCCCGTGTCATACAGTACACGCACGTGTTGAGGGGTGTTTTCCCTGAATCGACACAGGACCGAAATATCCCCAAGAGGACACGGCTCTATGACATGCCCGTGTCATAGGCCGTGTGTCAGACACGCCCTGGAACACGCCCATGTCCCAGGCCGTGTAACTCTTTCCACATAGCCTGGCAAACAGCCCGAGCAGGACACGGCCCTAGACATGCCCGTGTCTCAGGCCTTGTTCTCAGCCTTCTACGATCATCGACTGTAACTCGTCGACCTCACGGAAAATCGTGCAACCCGAGCATGACACGGCCATGTGACACGCCCGTGTCACAGGCCGTGTTCACCTTACTAAGACCCAAACTTGGCTTAAATGCTGCTCATTCCTCTTTTGAGTTTCGGGGCATTACAAGGCGTTCCCTAGCTGAATTTATCTTCTCAATCCAAGCTGAGCTAGATCTGAAGATCATTTTGTTGGATCAAAGAATAAGAAGGAAGGGATGAAATCTGTTCATTACAGATCGGAAGAAATTCCTAAAGAAGAAGCAGATTGATCTTCTAGTTGCTTCCAGAACAAGACGGGCTTCAATTCAAGATTATTAGATCATCTTGTTGCTGTGAAGACAAAGTTAGGGCTGAAATCTGCTCAATCCAGGTAGACAAACACAGAGACTTTCCTATATTATCTGTAATTCAATTTTATTAATTAATTCTGTGTAAGATTCATTTTGAATCTGAGTGGTAAGGCTAAGGCCTGAGGTGTAAGCCTATTGCTATAAAGGTTGAGGTAGGGCAGGGATTGCCTGAGTTGTAAGCCTGGTTATTGAAAAAGATTTCAAGTTTTCTACCTAAATCACCTAGAGGGGGTGAATAGGTGAATTGTGTGTTTTTTTGCGGAATAAAACTTTAACGATCTAATGCACAAGAAAACAACTAAGCAATCACAGAGGACACCAAGAATTATAGTGGTTCCTCAATCTTGGGTATGCCCACTTTCCACTCACCGATCTAGCAATACGCTAGACTCGGCTACTCCACAAATCTCGGATCAAAACGATCCTACCACTCGGAACAATGTTCCTACAATCTCGATCCAAAAAGGGATCTACACTCGAAAAATAAAAACTTTCTATAACTCGGAGAACAAATCTCTTACAATCGGGGAATAATCTCCTACAAGATTAAAAAGAAATTTTGCAATACAAACTGAAATCTTCTCAGATCTGAAAATCTCTCCCTAGGTCTTCTTTCCTGCACTTTGCATCTTTATCAGAAAATATAGAAGAAGACTCTCAGATCGATCTTGTTCTGAGAAACTTTGACTCACACGATAAAGGAGTAAATGGAGAAAAATGAATCCCTTAATCTGCAAATCTCTCTGGATCAAAAGTTGCCCTTAGTGTTCTTGAAGGTGTGCGGCAACTTTTTGTAGAAGAACGAAAACTGTCGGCTAGTCCAGTTCTTAGAATAACTCGCTTAGGGTTTGTCATTATGACTGGACCTTTTATAAGATCTCCCTAATGGTAATAATTGTCATTAATGATGGCCACGTGGACCAGTCATGTCACGACATTCAAAATATTGACCTGACAGAAACTTAAGAATTTTTCTGGAAAACGGTTCGGCATTACTCGAGTAAGGAATAAACTACTCAAGTTCTTTAGCTGGCTCTCGAGTGAAAGACTTTGCCTACTCGAGAGAGGCATTTCTGGAAATTCTGGAAGTAGAAGTGAATCACTCGAGTGCTAGACATACATCTCGAGAGATAGACTTAAGCTTCTCGAGAGCTTGGACTTGGAGAAAATTCTGGATTAAAAATCGATCACTCGAGAACTGAAACTGGAATACTCGAGTACTAGACGAACTACTCGAGTACAAAGAAATCCCACTCGAGCGGTCTAAGAATTTTCTCGAGAACTATCTTCTGTCACTCGGCTTAATCTTCTCAATTACTCGAGTACTCAGCTAGACTACTCGAGTACTTGACGTAGAAAATTTTTTGAGAGACAAACATGATCACTCGAGAATGAGAGAAGGTCTACTCGAGTGATGGACTTGGTTTCTCGAGTGATAGATATAAGCTACTCGAGAACCACTTCCACACTCGAATTACAGACCAGATTTACTCGAGTGCTTCTAAGGCTTCTACTCGAGTACAAATTGAACTACTCGAGTACAACACTTAGAATTTTCTCAGTTTTATGAAACTTGAGTTCTTCATTCCAAACAGCATCAAGTCTTCATCCATTAATCCATGTGCTTGAAAATGAAGTGTATCCCAATAGAGAGGCTACGCATGAGTCAACACCTTGGATCACACAATGAGGAATTACATTGTATGGTCCTGTGTTTCATGATCTAGTGTAGACTGACATTGGTCTACACATGGCAATAAATCATGCAAATACATAACTAGAATAGGAAATCAAATACAACCTAATTCATCTTAGTTCAAGGGTGACTTCATACAAATCTGGGTTATTGTGGATGCAATACCCAACAATCTCCCCCTATTTGTAGAAGTCAGAACCCTCTACACTAAGGTGAATTATACCAAAATAGAAAGAACTAGATATGAAAAGTAATCACAGACTAAAATGCAAGAAACTAATAAATAGAGAGATAATCATCAAAACTAAAGATTATATAATTAGAATTGTTTTTAGATTTCATCGCTACATGAATTCAATCCTCAATCTCATAACTTATAACCATTCCTAGCTTTGATGTTGTTGTTGTTGTTATTGTTGTTGCCTGTCCTTCTTCTCCTGTTGTCTTCTCTGATAACTGAAGGGCTTGGGGTAGTACTTGGGAGTTCTTGGAGGAGCATTAGGATTATTCCTCTCATATTCTCTGTCATAGATCCTTCTCTTAGTCATAGACTTCTCATATAATTCCCATTCAGCTGAGCTGTAATAAAGATTTCTGATTTCATTATAATCCATAATAAGCTTCAGTGTATCTAGAATCAGGTATTTGGAAGTTGGACTCCAGATTTCAGCAAACTCCTGATCTTTCCTCTTCTATACCTCTGGGTTGAACAGATCTACTGGCAGAAGCTCCATCTCCATACTTCCTTCTTTTAGGAATCTGAATTTCTGGTAGATCTTGAGGTATGTCAGATTCCCATACCTGAGAGTAAGATTCTGGAGGTTGAGCTTCCCCTTGAGTCCTAGGAGAGAAGGTAGGCATCTAAGAAGGCTGGCCTTCATTAAGAGGATTCAGATGGTGAGGAATAATGTTTGGATAGGATTGGAATTCAGGGAATATCTGATTATGCATCCATACTGTAGTATCATATGTATAAAACTTCACAGACTGAATCTGGGCTATCACATCTTTATTAATTTCAGTCATTTTCTCAGTCCAGAGGGTCTTGACATTAGTATCATACTTTTCAACTAGTTATTTCACTATTCCCTCCCCTTTCTGATTTCTACACATAGCTTATCTATAGCTTCATCTCTGAAGGTGTCCACTTCTTCACAGATCTTCATGACATGCTCTTGGGCTTTCTTTTCAAGTTCAATCTGATTATTTGCAAGAGTGACAGATTGGTTCATGACCTCACCAACACTGGTAATAGTGTGATCTAGGGCTTTGCCACCTATTTGGAAAAGGTGCTTCAGCTGATCAGTGTTGTGCTGTATCTCAGCAAATCCTCTGCTCATTTCCTTTTCTAGTGTAGAGACTTTCTCTTGAACAATTTTTAGTGAATCATCAAAATACTTCCTTTGATCAAGGAGCATTTGTTCAATCTTACCAAGAATATCAGATGTAGTTGGTGTATCAGAAGCAGTAGTTGTAGTAGTAGCTGGAGGAGAAGGTGCAGTCCATGGAACAATTTCTTCAACAACTACAAAGCTCTGAGCTCTGGTAGTGTGAATCAAGACATCTCCTTCCTCACCAAGAAAGGTGGGAAGAGTGAAATCCAATCTTCTCAGAGGAGCTTCAGCAGGTTCTGGAGATGGTTCATTCTCATCTGACAATAGAATTGTATCTTCTGGTTCTTTCTCTACAGCTGGGGAGTGATCAATGGGTGACTTTGGAGATGGTGCAAGAGATGGAGATGGTGCTGGAGTGGCTTCCTTGGATGGCTCTTCAACATTTTTTCTTGATGGAGGGGAGGTAGAGGCTCATCTGAGCTAAGTTCCTCAATCATTTTATTAATATTTTCAGTAGTGGAGATGATGGTTTCTTGTACTTGGGCATCTGTTTGGAGATATTCTGAGGTGGTTGGCTGGATGGAAGTATCTGAAGGTGGAGTAGGAACTCTATCTAGCTGCACAGAAGGAGCAGGAGGAGTAGGTATCTTATCTTGCTGAACAGAGGAGGCAGGCTCCCCCTCAGTTGTTGCACCAAATGTGCCAACAACATGATGGAGAGAGGGATATGGGGTCCTTTCCTCTAAAGCAGGGTGCTCATGTGCTTTAGCAGCCTGGGCTGGGTTCTGTAGCTTTAACTCCCATCTTTGGATGGATGAGATGGAGACTTTCTTCATGTGATGCAGGGTGGTTCCTTTGGAAAGATCAAATACTTGAGGATTTATCTCATGCAACATTAAAGAGATAATCCTGACATAGTTTGGAGTCTTAATGATCTCTCTAATTTTGTCCAAAATCATCATTCCAAATTGGAACTTCTTCCTGGAAATGATGACTGTCATCATGTAGATAAGGTCATTAGTAATGAAACTTATGGAAGTAGATTTGCAGAGGACTTTTCCCAGAATGTCTACTAATAGCTTTCCCTCAGCATTAAGGTCTGGACGACGGATGTGCTTGATAACCACTGATACTCCACAAAAATTACATGCTCTGTCATAATCTTCCTGAACTAGATCATCTTCTTCATCAACTACAGGCATGTGAAGAAGTTTGGAAACAGAGGTCTTGGTAAGCTTTACCTTGATCCCATTGACCTTGGACTTCAAAACTTTTACATTCCTCTTTACTTTAATTTTCTTGAAGAATTCTTCCACCTCTGGAAATAAGATTTTGCACGGCTCCTGGAGAACAAAAGTCAGGCTTGCTGTATCGAGAAGTATCAACAGATTTCTGAATTCGTCTGATATCTCTGCTATGTCGGCGACCACTAACTCACTGCCCACTCTGATCTTCAATGGCGGCACCATTTCCTTCAGTGAACTGCGGGTGATTGATTTGAAGATAAAGGAGAATACGACGTGCTCTGTAGAAGCGGCGGAAGATGAAGAGTTTTTCGAGAGAGAGAGAGGGAGAGAGATTGAACTCGAGTAGATTCTTGAAATCTGAAATTTTCTATTTATATAAAACCCTAGGAATGATGATTAGGAGTCTAATTAAGCTTAAACGCACCCTAGATAGCGGCGGAAAGGACGCGGGTTGCGAAAGTGATAAATTTGAGGAATTCAAAATCTGACGGGTCATTTCTCGAGTGGAACTTCATTACTCAAGTGGTGGAATAGAGGTACTCGAGAGGCGGTATGACAGTACTCGAGTGATCTAATTCTACTTCTCAAGAAGAAGTTTAGTACTCGAGTGATAGCACTCGAGTGACTTACTTATTTCTCGAGAATTCAGAGAAGTACTCGAGTAGTCATATTCGAGTTCTCGAGTAGTCATTCTTTATCTCGAGAAATGAAGTCCAATTAGAGAAATTTCTAACCTTTTTGACTAAACCTTGATTTCTGAGCTGTGAAAAAGAGTCCACCTTGTCTATCCTTCTTTGTTGAGCATACCAAGGTCAGTTTTGAAGAAACTAAACTTGGTCTCGTGCAGCGGCTTTGTGAATATATCTGCAACTTGCCTATCTATTGGAACATACTGCAGATTTATGTCCCCATGCTCCACATGCTCCCGGATGAAATGGTATCTCAGCTCTATGTGTTTTGTCCGGCTATGAGAGACTGGGTTATTGGCTATTGCTATTGCGCTGGAGGAGTCACAAAACAATGGGATGTCTTTGACTTTCATGTTGTAGTCTTCCAGTTGATTCTTTATCCAAACCAATTATGCACAACAACTACCGACAGAAATATATTCTGACTCGGCCGTTGAGATTGCGACTCAATTTTGCTTTTTGCTGCTCCATGATATAAGTCACCTTCCAAGAAATTGACAAGTCCCGGAAGTGCTCTTTTTGTCATCTTTACTATCTGCAAAGTCAGCATCTGAAAAACCAATCAGCTCGCTGTCATTACTTCTTGGGTGCAATAAGCCAAGATTCGGTGTACCTTTAAGGTATCTCAAAATCCGCTTTGCAGCAGCATAGTGAGATTCCTTACAGTTCACTTGGAATCTAGAACAGACACATGTAGAGAACATTATATCTGGTCTACTGGCAGTAAGGTAGAGAAAGGATCCAATTATGCTTTTGTACTTGGTTTCACCAAAAGGTTTCCCTTTCTCATCCTTGTCCAGAGACATATTTGAACTCATTGGAGTCCTTATAGAGGTTGTATTCTCCATTCCAAATTTCTTAATCAACTCCTTGGTGAACTTAGTCTGCGAGATGAAAATTCCATCTTCAGATTGTTTCACCTGAAGTCCTAAGAAATACTTCAGCTAACTCATACTGCTCATTTAAAACTTCCCTTGCATAAGTATAGAAAACTTCTTGCAGAGGTTGTCGTCTATAGAGCCAAAAATAATGTCATCGATATAGATTTGCACTAGCAAAATCTTGTCTTTAAGAAATAATGTATTATCAATCTTTCCCCTTGTGAACTTGTTCTCAAGAAGAAAGTTAGACAGTGTCTCATACCAAGCTCGAGGAGCTTGTTTCAAACCATATAAAGCTTTAGATAAAAGATAAACATAATCAGGAAAGTTAGAGTCAACGAAACCTGAGGGTTGTTCCACATACACTTCTTCCTTGATGTCACCATTAAGGAAGGCAGACTTCACGTCCATCTGATAGACGGTGAAGCCCTTAAGTGCAGCATATGCTAAGAACAACCTGATTGCCTCCAGCCTAGCCACTAGAGCATATGTCTGGTCGAAGTCAAGTCCTTATTCCTATATGTATCCTTTGGCGAAGAGTCTGGCCTTGTTCTTTATGATCATCCCATCCTCATCCATCTTTTTCCTATAGATCCACTTCGTTCCGATGACATTCTTGCTTTTGGGTCTTGGAACAAGTTTCCATACTTTGCAGCGCTTGAACTGCTTCAGATCTTCTTTCATAGCCATTATACATGACGCGTCTGAGTTGGCGTCCTCAAACTTCTTTGGTTCAACCTGTGAGAGAAAACTCAAAAATAAATTCTTGTTAGCTATACCTCTACGAGTTCTGACACCATCCCGGGGATCTCCTATAATTTGATCCATGGGATGATCCTTCAGATGTATGAGCTCTAGAGTCCTTGCATCCGGTCTGTCTTCAACCACGGGAGTGACTTCATCAACTTGGGGAATTTCTTCATCTTGATCATCAACCTCTCCAATAGGGGTTGGAGTGGTGATCTTGATGAACTTTTCACCTTTTTCTTCCATCGGCTCACTCAAGTCGAGTTCTTTCAGCCTTGAACCTGCATCTTCTACAAACACACTAGAAGAGCTGCTTTACAGCAAGCTCGTCTCATCAAATACAACGTGTATAGATTCTTATACCACCAGGGTTTTCTTATTAAATACCCTATATGCCTTACTATGGCTACTATACCCTACGAAAATACCTTCAAAACTCTTTTCACTAAATTTAGTAGTATGATACTTACCATTATTAAGAACGAAGCATTTATAGCCAAAGATTCTAAAATATGATATAGACGGCTTTCTGCCCTTTAGAAGTTCATAAGGCGTCTTATTGTGGTTCTTGTTTATAAGTGCTCGATTTTGCACGTGGCATGCAGTGTTGACGGCTTCAGCCCAGAAGTACTCCGGTAGTGAAGTATCACTCAACATAGTTCTGCAGGCCTCTATGAGCATTCTATTCCTTCTCTCAGCTACTCCATTTTGTTGCGGAGTACGGGGAGAGGAAAACTCATGAAAGATACCTAGGCTTTCATAAAATTCTGTCATGGCCCCAGACTTGAATTCAATTCCATTGTCACTTCTGATTTTGACAACGGAATAGTTGTATTCATTCTGGATCTGCCTAACAAAATTTGTAAAGACATCAAAGGTATCTGACTTGTGTTTCAGAAAGAACACCCACACAAAGCACGAGTAATCATCAACAATAACCAACGTATAATCCTTACCTCCTAAACTTCTAACTTGTAGTGGACCGAACAAGTCCATATGAAGTAGGTGTAAACACCTATTAGAGTCTTTGCATATGATGCTTTTAAAAGTGGCCCTTGTTTACTTGCCTTTTATGCATGCGTGACAAGGTCTATCCTTAGCGCACTTAACATTCGGGGCATCACGTACTAAGTTCAGAGAAAATAATTTATTAATCGTTTTGAAATTAATATGTGCTAATCTCTTGTGTCATTGGTCAACAAGAGACACACTATCTTTTTCCAAAAGACACACTGGTGTAGAGAAGTCTATACAGATAAAATTTAAACAAAATATGTTTCTACTACGAGTGCCTGATAAAATCGTTTCCAAATTATCAACAGACTTTATCAAACACTTATCAGCATGAAATTCAATTATGTATCCTTTATCGCATAGTTGGCTTATGCTTACGAGATTGTGTTCCAATCCTTCAACATAAGCCACATCCGAAAAGGATACACTACCGTTAATGATCAAATCATAGCCTTTCGTAATTCCTCGGTCAGAATCTACAAAGATGACCTTGTGTCCGTTCACAACTGGTGATTAATTCTGAAGTAGGCTTCTTGTCCCGATCATGTGCCGAGAACATCCACTGTTCATGTACCAGATTAGAGTTTTGGTGGTCTTTGGACATACCTGCAGTCAAAACTCAATTTGCCTTAGGAACCCAAACTTGTTTGGGTCCTTTGTCTCTAGTTAGCTTGCTCCCCCTACATGAATTAATAATGTGAGCGGTCTTTATTACATTGTTAAACTGAGGGGTAATATGGTTTCTGGGATTAAACCAGCAATCGATGGCAAAGTGACCAACTCTGTCACAACACCAACAGTCAAACTTGTTGTATATTTGCTAAATTCTCTCCTTCTTGACCTTCAGAGATAGAGGTCTAGCAGGGGCTGCAGTTTTGGAGGTAGAAGCTTCATGGTGAAGGCATTCACAAGGCTTCTTCTCCTTCATAGGCTTTTCAACAATAGGCTTAACTTTTGGAGACTTCTTGATGTTATGACCATGATTAAAAGGGTCATAGCTCTGAAGAGTAATCTCTTCATAAGGTTCCTTAAAGACAGTTTCACCAAAGTTTCGAGGGCGTGTCCATCCTTGGAACCTCGACTTGGGCTCTACATAAGTAGGCCTAGTGAAGTGACCGTAGGAGGAGTCAAGATCAAACTTATTAGTAGGAAAACCACCTTCTTAAATATAGTCTGATCTTGTGAAGCTTTCCCTTTTTCCTTGTCCAAAGCCTTCTTGGCCGTCTTATTCTTCCATTGAGCCTTATTTCTCCTAGAGGATTTACTATGAGCCTCAACAAGGCCTAAGACAGCACTCTTAGTCTGAGCTGAGAATTCAGCAACTAATAGAAGGACAGTCTTGGGCTTTGAGAATCTTTCAACAAGCTTCTTTTCAGCATCAAGTTTCTCTTCCAAATCCTTGATGATCTTCTCTTTCAGATCAAGGAGCTTGAGAGCATTATTGTACTCTTCAACAGCAGTACTCAGTTCTTCTCCGAGTGAGTCCATCTTCACGACTTCCTCTCTTAGAGAGCTCTCTACGGCCTTTAGAGACTTAATCTCTTTAGCCTGAGTTTTCACGACCTTTCGACATTTGTTGTAGGCCTTGATCAACTCCATGTACTGGTTCATGAGTTCAGACTCATCGTCAGAAGAATTGTCCTCATGATCATGATCAGAGACATCAGATTCAGAGAGGGGAGTATGAACTTTTACCTCCTCAGTTAACTGGGGCTCTTCTTCTTTGTCAATACGAGCCATGAGCCCAAAATAGGTTTCCTCTTCTTCACTTGACTCAGATGAGTCAGTATCACTGGGAGTCTTGCCCTTTTTGGCTACCAAGCTTCTCTCTGTTCTCTTCTTGTGGTAAGACGATTTCTTATCCTCTCTTTTACCACACTCCTTCTTCTTATGGGGGCAATCAGCAATTATATGACCTGGCTTATTACAACAGTAACAAACTATGTCAGTAGAAATATGATTGTTCGGTTTAGAGTTATACCCGTCGTGGCTACTTGAGCCCTTTTATCGTCGATCACCATCATGCCGTGATCTTCTGTATGAGGCATCCTTGCCTCTCCATTCCTTTTTCTTGTTCAAGAATTTCTTGAACTATCTTGAGAGCAGCGAGAACTCTCCTTCAGATAGCTCTGAGCCTAAAGTGCTTGGCTTAGATGATTCTTCTTCAATTTTTACTTGAGCAGGGGTAAGTGAAGCAGCTTTGCCCTTCCTTGAGTTGTCTGCCTTCAGAGCGACAAACTTCTCCTTGGAAGAAAATTGACTTTTCTCTTCTTCAACTTTTCTGGAATTAATTTGAAGTTCATAGGACATCAGCTTTCCAAAGAGGTTCGGAGGATCAGTCTCAGCTAACTTGCCAAATTCCAGATTGGCACAGACTTTGTTGTCCCATTCCTTAGTTAGGGACCTCAAAAACTTGTCGTTCAGCTCTCCATTTGTGAAGACTCGGCCATATACTCTTAGGCCATTAACTATCTTGAAGAAGTTCTCAAAAGTGTCAACAATGGTGTCCTTGGGCCCTTCCAGGATAGCTTCATACTTCGGATTCAGAAGGGATCTTCTGTCATCCCATACTTCTTCAGTACCTTCCATCAAGATGATCAGAGACTGTCACATTTCCTTAGCAGATTGACAGTGAATCAAATTCTGCAGCATTGAATCATCGACTGCACTTGCTATAATATTTTTGGCTTTCTTATCTAAAGAGACAAGTGCAATCTCATCTTTTTCGAGATCCATCAGCTTCTTAGGAACTTGCTTTGTAGCATCTATAGTGGAGGCGGTCATGGGAACATAAGGACCTTCTTCAACAATCATGAAGATCCTTGGATCCACAGCTTCCATAAAGAATTTTATCCTTTCTTTCCACATTGCAAAATTATTCTTTGTGCACAAAGGAAGCTTGGCAAAATCCTTGGCTCTGTCCATGCTTGAATAACTCAAAGACAACTTGGGGCAGATCTAATCAAGGTGTTAACCTTCTAATGATCAACCTCCCTCTAATACCAATTGAAAAAGATTTCAAGTTGTCAAACTAAATCACCTAGAGGGGGGTGAATAGGTGAATTGTGCGTTTTTTACGGAATAAAACTTTAACGATCTAATGCACAAGAAAACAACTAAGCAATCATAGAGGACACCAAGAATTATAATGGTTCCCCAATCTTAGGTACGTCCACTTTCTACTCACCGATCTAGCAATACGCTAGACTCCGCTGCTCCACTAATCTCGGATCAAAACGATCCTACCACTCGGAATAACGTTCCTACAATCTCGATCCAAAAAGGGATCTACACTCGGAAGATAAAAACTTCCTACAACTCGGATAACAAATCTCTTACACTCGGAGAATAATCTCCTACAAGATTAAAAAGAAATTTTACAATACAAACTGAAATCTTCTCAGATCTGAAAATCTCTCCCTATGTCTTCTTTCCTGGACTTTGCAGCTTTATCAGAAAATATAGAAGAAGACTCTCGAATCGATCTTGTTCTGAGAAACTTTGACTCACACGATCAAGGAGTAGACTGAGAAAGATGAATCCCTTGATCTGCGAATCTCTCTGGATCGAAAGTTGCCCTTGGTGTTATTAAAGGTGTGCGGTGACTTTCTGTAGAAGAACGAAAACTATCGGCTGAACCAGATCTTAAAATAACTCGCTTTGGATTTGTCATTATGACAGGACCTTTTATAAGATCTCCCTAATAGTAATAATCGCCATTAATAATGGCCACGTGGATCGGTCATGTCACGACATTCAAAATATTGACCTTACAGAAACTTAAGAATTTTTCTGAAAAACGGTTCGGCATTACTCGAGTAAGGAATAAACTACTCGAGTTGGCTTCTTGTTCTCGAGTAACATAAATTCTTTCTCCGAAAAAGTCTTTTCTTTCTCGAGAAGCCAGAATTCATTTTCTACTCTTTCCTTAAGTAATTCCTCTTGAGAACTTAATAACTCTTCTCGAGAAACAGAAACCTCTTCTCGAGTAATATTTATCTCTCTCGAGAAATGGAGTTCAGGATTCTGAAATTTCGCTAAGTGTCAGACGGATTCGATTTCAAATGTAATTAACTCTTAATTGGTCCACGTGGATTGTAATTAATTAAATCAGACCGTTATGTTAAGCCTATAAAAAGTCTTGTCAGAATCGACAACCCCTAAGAAGAATTTTACAGATTTCTAAATCTTTTTTTTACTTCTAAATCGGGAAACGATGTCGCCGACTAGACGTGTTCTTCATCGCCGATTTTCTCGACCTCAAAGATTCAGACAAGAAGGATTCAATCGATCAAGCTTTTCAACTACTGCAAATCTTCTCCTTGATCGTGGTGATCCTACGTTCTCAGATCCAAGTAATCTCTGATTTCTTCCTCGACTTTTTTGACAGAGCCTTACGATTTTTCAAGAGGGAAGAAACCAAGATTAAGTCAGATCTATGAAGACAGTTTGTGTATTTTCATTTTATTCTTGTAGGAGTTATTATCCGAGATTGTAGGAGTTATTCTCCGAGTTTTGTAGGAGTTGTTCTCCGAGTTGTAGGAACGTTGTTCCGAGTTATAAGATTGGTTTCCAATCCGAGATAATAGTGAAGTAGGTGAGTCTAGCGTGGTACTAGATCGGTGAGGTGAAGAATGGACATACCCAAGGTTGGGGAACCACTATAATTTTTGGTGTCGTTTGTGGTTTGTTTGTTTATTTTATGCGCATCTCTCGTACAGTTTTTATTCCGCAAAAAGACGTAGAACTCACTTATTCACCCCCTCTAGGTGATTTAGGTAGACAACTAGACATTATTAATTGGTATCAGAGCCAGGTTGTTCATCAGAAGGTTAACACCTTGAACAGATTTGCTCCAAGTTATCTTAAGAGTGTACAAGCATGGACAGAGTCAAGGATTTTGATAAGCTCCTCGTATGCTCTAAGGCAAACTTCCCCATATGGAAAGAAAGGGTGAGGTTCTTAATGGAAGCAGTGGATCCAAGGATTTTCATGATAGTGGAAGAAGGCCCCTACATTCCTATGACGGCCTCCACTATTAATTCTTCAAAGCAAGTACCAGAGAAACTGATGGATCTAGAAAAAGATGAGATCACACTTGTCTCTCTGGACAAGAAAGCTATAAATATCATCGCAAGTGCAGTCGATGATTCTATGCTACAAAATCTCATTCACTGTAAATCTGCCAAAGAGATGTGGCAATCTCTGATCGTGTTGATGGAGGGTACCAAAGAAGTAAGGGATGATAGAAGATCCCTTTTGAACCAGAAGTATGAGGCCTTCAGGCAAGGCCTTACAGAAACTATAGCAGACACCTTTGAAAAAAATTTCAAGATCGCCAATGGTCTGAGGAACTATGGTCGAGTCTTCACTAATGGAAAATTAAATGGCAAGCTCCTAAGATCCTTAACTAAGGAATGGGAAAACAAAATATGTGTCATAAAGGAGTTTGGAAAGCTAGCTGAGATTGATCCACAGAACCTCTTTGGGAAGCTGATGTTATATGAGCTTCAAAAAAATATAAGAAAAGCTGAAGAAGAGGGAAGCAGATCCTCATCGAAGGAGAAGTCTATCGCACTAAAGGAAGACAGCTCAAGGAAGGTTAAAGCTGCATCTCCTGCTCCCGCACAGGAAGAAAGTGAAGTAGAAGACTCGGAGCCGAGATCCTCAGGCTCAGTGCTATCAGATGGAGAGTTCTCCCTACTCTCTAGACAGTTCAAAAAGCTCCTGAGTAAGAATAAGCAATGGAAAGGCAAAGACTTTTCCTCCAGAAGATCACGCCACGATGGTGATTGTCATAAGAAAGGCTCAAGTAGCCACGACAGGTATAACTCCAAATTGAACAAACATATTTAATCTGACATTGTTTGTTACTATTGTAATAAGTCATGGCACGTAATTGTTGATTGCCCGCACAAGAAGAAAAAGGGTGGAGGAAGAGAAGAAAAGAAGTCTTCTTATAGTAAAAAGACATCTGAAAGAAGCCTAGTAGCCAAGAAGGACAAGACTCTCAGTGACACTGACTCATCTGAGTTAAGTGAGGGAGAGGAACCCTACTTTGGGCTGATAGCACAGACAGACGAGGAAGAAGAAACCCAGTACACTAGGAAGGTAAATTCTCACACCCCTCTCTCAGAATCTGATGCTTCAGACCATGATCATGTGGACTGCTCTTCTGATGATGAGTCTGAACTCATGACTCAATACAAGAAGTTAATCAGGGCTTACGAAAAATGTCGAAGAGTCACGAGAACTCAAGCCAAGGAGATCAAATCCCTTAAGGCTGAGGAGAGCACTCTAAGGGAGGAATTCACAAGGATGGGCTCACTCAAAAAGGAATTCCATACCGCGATGGAAGAATACAATAAAGCTCTCGATCACCTAAACCTGAAAGAGAAAATTATCGAGAAATTGGAAGAACAACTTGCAGCTGAAAAGAAACTTGTTGAAAGTTTCTCCAAGCCCAAGACAGCCCTTGAACTTGTTGTTGAATTCTCCGCTCAGGCCAAAGGAGCTGGCTTAGGCCATGAGGCTGCTCCTAGTAAATCTTCTAGAAGGAATAAAGCTCAAAGAAGGAATAAGGTTGCTAAGAAAGCTTTAGCCAAGGAGAAGGGGAAAGCTCCTCTAGATCAAACTTCGTTTAAGCTTCCCAACAAACAAGTTTGATTTTGATTCATCCTACGATCACCTTGCCAGGCCTACTTATGTAGAGCCCAAGTCACGATACCAAGGATGTACCCATCCCCGAAACTTTGGTGAAAGTGTACTCAAGGCACCTTACGAGGAAATCTAAATAAAATAATGTGCTCCATACGTTCATGGCCATAATATTAAGAGGGAACCTAAGGCCAAGCCAGTTGTACCCAAGGAAAAGGAGGTGAAAAAGTCTTGTAAGTGCCATCATCATGAGGCTTCAACCTCCAGATCAGTCGCCCCTTCAAGACCACACGTTCAAAAGGTCAAGCAGGAGACTGGGAAAAGGTACAATAAGTTTTACTATTGGTGTTGCGGCAAAGTTGGTCACTTTGCTGTAGATTGCTAGTTAAATCCCAAAAGCTTTAAAACTCCTCTAATTAATCATATGAGGCAGAACACTCATAATATTAACACTCCTAGGGGGAGCATGCTGACAAATAACCCAGGGCCCAAACGCATTTGGGTTCCTAAGGTAAACTGATTCTATTTTTGCAGGTATGTCCAAAGGCCAACAAACTGCCTATCTGGTATTTGGACAGTGGATGCTCTCGGCATATGACCGGGACAAGAAGCCTTCTTCAGAAGTACTCTCTAGTTGTGAACGGGCCAAAGGTTATCTTTAGAGGTTCTGACAGGGGAATCACAAGAGGCTACAGTATGATCACTAACGGTAGTGTATCCTTCTCAGATATCTCTTATGTTGAAGGATTAGAACATAATCTTATAAGCATAAGCCAGCTCTGTTATAAAGGATACATAGTAGAATTTCATGCAGACAAGTGCTTGATAAAATCGATAGATAACTTAGAAATGATTCTATCAGGCACTCGTAGTAGAAATATATTTTGTTTAAATTTTATTTGCATAGAATCTTCTACATCAGTGTGTTTTTTGGCAAAAGATAGTGCATCTCTTGGTGACCAATGACATAAGAGATTATCACATATAAATTACAAAAATATTAATAAATTATTTTCGCTTAATTTAGTACGTGACGCACCCAACGTTAAGTGTGTTAAAGATAGACCTTGCCACACATGCATAAAAGGCAAACAAACAAGGGCTACCTTTAAAAGCATTATTGGCAAAGATTCTAATAGGTGTTTACACCTATTTCATATGGACTTGTTTGGTCTCCTGCAAATTAGAAGTTTGGGAGGTAAAGATTATACACTAGTTATTGTAAATGACTACTCTCATTTTGCATGAGTATTCTTTCTAAAACACAAGTCAGATACTTTTGATATTTTTACTAATTTTGTCAGGTAGATCCAGAATGAATACAACTATTTAGTTGTCAAAATCAGAAGTGACAATGGAACAGAGTTCAAATCTTAGGCCATGACAGAATTCTGTGAAAGCCTAGGTATCTTTCATGAGTTCTCCTCTCCTTGTACTCCTCAACAAAATGGAGTCATTGAGAGAAGGAATAGAACACTTATAGAGGTCTGCAGAACCATGTTGAGTGATGCCTCACTACCAAAATACTTCTGGGCTGAAGCCATCAACACTGCTTGTCACGTGAAAAACGGAGCACTCATAAATAAGAACTATGATAAAACACCTTACGAACTACTAAAGGGCAGGAAACTAACTATTTCATATTTTAGAATCTTTGGTAGTAAATGTTTTGTACTTAATAATGAGAAGTATCACACAACTAAATTCAGTGAAAAGAGTTTTGAAGGTATTTTCGTAGGATATATTAGCCACAGTAAGGCATATAGGATTTTCAACAAGAAAACCCTGGTCGTAAAAGAATCTATAAATGTTGTATTTGATGAGATGAGCTTGCTACAAAGCAGCTGTTCTAATGTGTTTGTTGAAGATGCAGGTTCAAGACTAAAGGAATTAAGCTTGGATGAGCCAGTTAAAGAAAGAGGTCAAGATTTCATCAAGATCACCACTCCAACCCCACTTGGAGAGGTTGATCACCATGATGAAGATGTCATTCAAGATGATGAAGACACTCCAGTGATAGAGGAAGCTCCAGATGCAAGGACTTTAGAGTTGAGACACTTAAAGGATCACCCAATTGATCAAATCATAGGAGACCCTCGTGATGGTGTCAGAACTCGTAGATGTACAACTTATGAGAATTTGTATTTGAGTTTTCTCTCGCAGGTTGAACCAAAGAATTTTGAGGAAGTAAATAAGGATGCATCTTGGGTAATGGCAATGGAAGAAGAACTAAATCAGTTCAAACGTTACCAAGTCTGGAAGCTTGTGACAAGACCCAAAGGAAAGAATGTGATTGGAACAAAGTGGGTCTATCGGAACAAGATGGACGAAGATGGAACCATAATCAAGAACAAAGCCAGACTCGTCGCCCAAAGGTACAGACAAGAAGAAGAGATCGACTTCGATCAGACATATGCTCTAGTGGTAAGACTAGAGGCAATCAGGTTATTCCTCGCATATGTTGCACTCAAAGGCTTCACTGTCTACCAAATGGATGTGAAGTCAGTCTTCCTTAATGGTGACATAAAGTAAGAAGTGTACGTGGAACAACCTCAAGGTTTTATTGATCCTGAACACCCTGAATTTGTTTATGTGTTATTTAAAGCACTATACGGTTTGAAACAAGCTCCACGAACTTGGTATGAAACGTTGTCTAAATTTCTTCTTGAGAATAAGTTCACAGGGGGGAAGATAGACAAAACATTAATTCTTAGGGAAGTAAAAGGCAAGATTTTGCTACTACAAATATATGTCGATGACATCGTTTTTGATTCTACTGACGACAACCTTTGCAAGAAGTTTTCCAAACTTATGCAAGGTAAGTTTGAAATGAGCAGTATGGGAGAGCTGAAGTATTTCTTAGGAATTCAGGTAAAACAATCTGAGGATGAAATTTTCATCTCTCAAATGAAGTTCACCAAAGAGTTGGTTAAGAAATTCGGAATGGAGAATGCAACCTCTATGAGGACTCCAATGGGTTCAGCTATGTCTCTGGACAAGGATGGGAAAGGGTAACCTTTTGATGAAACCAAGTATAGAAGCATAATTGGATCCTTGCTCTACCATACTGCTAGTAGGTCAGACATCATGTTTTCAATATGTGTGTATGCTAGATATCAGGTGAACTTTAAGATATCTCATTACACTACTGCAAAGAGGATTTTTGAGATACCTTAAGGGTACACCAAATCATGGCTTATGATACCCAAAAAGTAATGATATCGAGCTAATTGGATTTTCAGATGCAGATTTTGCAGGTAGTAAAGATGATAGAAAGAGCACTTCCGGGACTTGCCAATTCCTTGGAAGGAATCTCATCTCTTGGAGTAGCAAAAAGCAAAATTGTGTCGTAATCTCAACGGCCGAGTCAGAAAACATTTTTGCAGGCAGTTGTTGTGCACAATTACTCTGGCTCAAGAATCAACTTGAAGAATATAACTTGATGTTCAAGAACATCCCACTGTTCTGTGACTCCTCCAGTGTAATTGCAATAGACAACAACTCAGTCTCTCACAGCCAGACAAAGCACATATAGCTGAGGTACCATTTCATCAGGGAGCATGTGGAGCATGGAGACATCAATCCCCAGTATATTCCAACTGACATGCAGGTTGAAAACATATTCACGAAGCCACTGGATGAGGCAAAGTTCTCTTTCTTCAAAACAGAACTTGGCATGTTCAACAAGGAAGGATGAAGAAAAGGGCCTCACAGCAAGTTCAAGAATCGAATTACCCTTCAAAATTCAAGAAAATTATATGTCTGGACTTAATTTCTCGAGAATAATTTTATTACTCGAGTACTTAACTTACTACTTGAGAACCACAGCTCCTTCCCGAGAAAAATCACTCGAGCACTTCACTTATTCTCGAGAACTTCAAGCTTACCTCTCGAAAAGGATATCTCTACTCGAGAACAAGATCTCTTCTTCTCGAGAAAATATATGCCTCCTCTCGAGAAATGATATGTCTCTCGAGAAATAATATGCCGAATGTTTCTCAAAGTTAAAATTTTTGATATTGGCACCCGGGCACCTCAACCGCCATTATTCAGGTATTTTATTATTGTTCTTTCCTTAATCATCGCGATTTAAGATTTATATAAATAGATTAAGTCCGGAAAAGCCAAAATCACGAATTTCAAAACCCCTTTTCTCGAGAAAACTCTTCGTCTTCTCCGTCTCCGCCGCTTTTCTCGTGAACAACCCTGCTCCTCCTCTCGCTAGTTAACAGACATTCAGTTCTTCAATCAATGGCTCCTTCATCTAAGATAGGCATCAACAGTGAACTTATCTGAACCAGAATCGCCGAAGTTTCTGACGATTTCAGAAATGTTCTCACCTTGCACGACACCGCAGGACTAACTTTCATTCTTCAACATCCTTGCAAAGTTCTCACCTCTGATGTAGAAGAGTTTTTCCAAAATGCTAAGGTCAAGCGCAATGGCAAATTTCTGAAAACTAAGGTATGAGACATCAAAATCAAGATGACTTCTACCTCTGTTTCTCAATTTCTGCAGCTGTCGTTGATTGACAAGGAAGACGACCTAGAAGGCACAGATTATGACAGGGCTTTAAACTTCTGTGGCCTTCCCGACTCAACCATCACAGTTCGCCGACGACACATGAACGCAGAGAGCAAGCTACTTGTCGATATCCTGGGAAAGGTTCTTCTCTGCCGCACCAGTTCAATAAGCTATATCACCACTGAATTCTTTGACATGATGACTGCAGTAATATGTAGAAAGAAATTTCAATGGGGGATGATGATTTTTGACAAGATCAAAGAAATTATAAAAAGCCCCAACTATGGCAGAATTCTATCTCTTTATCTCAATCAATTGAGGCCAGATGTCTTTTCCAGCTCCAATGGCAGTTGTAGATGAATTCAGAACCCCATCTCCCCTCTCTCATCAAATAACTGACACATCTGATCCAGTTATTGAGGGGGAGCCTGCTCCATCTGCACAAGTGATAGTGCAGTCTGCTCCAGTTCCAGATCCAGCTCCAGTTCTATCTAATATTTAGACCCAAGTCTCAACAACACAAGATGCTGAACATATAGTCATAGAAGTAAGCACACCTCCATCTTCTGTTGCAAAGGACTCTTCTATCCAAGAAGATGGCTCAGGTCTTATTGATGTTGACCTACCTGATCAAGAACTTCTCACTGATGCCCAGGTAGACAATTAAGTAATATTTATAGAAGCTTACATTAACAGGATGATAGAGGAAATCACCTCTAAAGAACCTCCTTTCCCTTTGCCTGAAGAAAAATCTTCTCAACCAGAAAATCCTTCCAAACCAGATCTTCTCACCCCCTAGTCTCTTATTGAGGATGTGCAAGATGAAGAGATAGCTTCAATCTCTATTGCTGCAAAATTATCTCCAGAACCAGTTGAACCACCTCACCCAAGCCTACACTTCAACATTCTTACTTTCATAGATGATGATGTTGAAGATGTAATAACAACTACTAGAAGGAACCAACCCTCCACATCTACTGTGCTCATTGAAGAAATAGTTCCCTAGACAGCTCCAATCCTACCTCCTCAACCTCCTCCAGCTATAGCAAATACTAAAGATACCCTTCTGGGAAAGATTGAGTTTCTGTTATCCCAGCAAAGAACATATTTTGACGATTCTCTTAAAGTTGTTACAGACAAAATAACAGCTCTAGAGAAAGAAATGAGCAGAGGCTTCGCTGAAATTCAGCATAATACTGATTCCCTCAAACACCTATTCCAAATAGGTGGGAAAGCCTTAGATCACACAATTATTAGTATTGGTCACGTAATGGACCAATCAGTCACTTTGGCAAATAATCAGATTCAGTTGGAAAAGAATACTGAAGGGCACAACTTCAAGACACGTAAAGAAGTTGATAAGTTCAAAGAGGAAGCTATAAGCACCTTATCTGTAGAAGTCAGAAAGGGGGAGAAATTGGTAAAGGAATATCTAGAAAAGTCTGATGGAAACATGAAAACCCTTTGGGAAGCAAAGCTAAAAGAGATAAATACTGATGTCCAATCCCAAATTATTGGTATTAAATTTCACACCTATGATACAACAGTGTGGATGCACAACCAGATCTTCCATGAATTTCAAGTAGATCCAAATTTTGTTCCTCCTCCTCATCTCAATCCTATTGTCCAGCAGCCTACTGCCCAGATGCCCTCATTATCTCGTAGACCTGAAGATTATTAAGCCCCTCCTGCAGAGTACTCCCAAGTTTGGTCAGAATAAGAGATGCCTTAAATTCCACCTCCAGAAATTCCAGCTCCTATGAAAAGGAAATATGGTGATAGTGCCTCTGCAAGACGGTCCACTCCAAATCCAGAAGCTGAAAGAAGAAGAGCTCAAGAATTTGCCAAAGTATAGAGCCCAACCTCCAAGTCACTAATTCTTGATACTCTAAAACTCGTTGTTGATTTTAATGAAAATAGAAATGAACATTACAGCTCTCATGAATGGGACTTGTATGAGAAATCTCTAACCAAGAGGAGAATCTATGATAGAGAATATGACAAGAACAATCCCAAGGCTCCTCCCAAACCAACTAAGTACTACCTTAAACCTTACAGTTATCAGAAGAGGTAGCAAGAAAAGAAAGAGAGGCAGCATCAACAATAGAGCAAGCAGTAATTGAAGATGATCAGAAGTTTCCTATATGAGATTTTGTGGAATAGGACTTTTTCCCGAACATTGTCTATATATATATTAATCTTCAAATTTTGATGATCTCAATTTTCTATTGCATAGCATTTCTTCCATGATTCTGTTTATTAGTTATTTTATTTGTTTATCTTGATGCAATTCACCTTAGTGTAAAGGGTTCTGACTTCTGCAAATAGGGGGAGATTTTTGGGTATTGCATCCACAAAAACCTAAATTTATATGAAGTCACCATTGAACTAAGATGAATTAAGTTTGTATTTGATGCCTTGTTCAAGTTGAGTGTTTGCAGGTTATAATTGCCAAGTATAGATCAATGTCAGTTTACAATGGGTCACCAAACACAAGACCATACAATGTAATCCCTCATTGTGTTATTCATGGTGTTGACTCATATATAACCTCTCTATTGGGACACACTTTATTTTCAAAGTACTAAAGTTATGAGAGAAAGACTAGTTGTTGAGATCTTTGAAGAAAATTATTTTTCAGAATGACAAATTTTTTCTAAGTGTTTTTCTCGAGAAAGGCTAATAGGTACTCAAGTAAAATTAAAGATATTTCTCGAGTTAGCTCAGTCAGGTATTCGAGTAGTAGGAGATGTTCTCAAGAAAGCATAGTATAGTTCTCGAGAAAGCCCTGCAGTACTCGAGTAGGACTCGTTTCTTTCTCGAGCTAACTCAAAATTTAGTTCAAAATTTTTCCAAGTCCTTTTCTCAAGAAGGCCAAAGCTATTTCTCGAGAAGTCCTAAGATATTTCTCGAGAAGGCCAAAGTAGTTCTCGAGAACCAGATATTCTTACTCGGGAGACAGAAATATTTTTTTTGAGTTATCTTCTTGTTCTCGAGTAATAGAAATTCTTTCTCAGGAAAAGTCTTTTCTTTCTCGAGAAGCCAGAATTCATTTTCTACTCTTTCCTTAAGTAATTCCTCTCGAGAACTTACTAACTCTTCTCGAGAAACATAAACCTCTTCTCGAGTAATATTTATCTCTCTCGAGAAATGTAGTTCAGGATTCTGAAATTTCGCTAAGTGTCATGCAGAATTGATTTCAAATGTAATTAACTCTTGATTGGTCCACGTGGATTGTAATTATTGAAATCAGACCGTTATGTTAAGCCTATAAAAGGTCTTGTAAGAATCGACAAACCCTAAGAAGAATTTTACAGATTTCTGAATCTTTTTTTACTTCTAAATCGGGAAATGCCGCCGCCGACAAGATGTGTTCTTCATCGTCGATTTTCTCGATCTCAAAGATTCAGACAAGAAGGATTCAATCGATCAAGCTTTTCAACTACTGCAAATCTTCTCCTTGATCGTGGTGATCCTAGGTTCTATGATCCAAGTAATCTCCAATTTCTTCCTCAACTTTTCTAACAGAGCCTTACAATTTTTCAAGAGGGAAGAAGCCGAGATTCAGTCAGATCTATGAAGATAGTTTGTGTATTTTCATTGTAAATTCATTTTATTCTTGTAGAAGTTATTCTCCAAGATTGTACGAGTTATTCTCCGAGTTTTGTAGGAGTTGTTCTCCGAGTTGTAGGAACGTTGTTCCGAGTTGTAAGATTGTTTTCCAATCTGAGATAATAGTGAAGTAGCCGAGTCAAGCGCGGTGCTAGATCGGTGAGGTGAAGAGTGGACGTACCCAAGGTTAGGGAATCACTATAATTTTTGGTGTCATTTGTGGTTTGCTTGTTTATATTTTGCGCATCTCTCGTACAATTTTTATTCCGCAAAAAGACGCAGAACTATCCTATTCACCCCCTCTAGGTTATTTAGGTAGACAACTAGACATTATCATGACTTAGAAGCCTGGGAAATCTCTTGTGTTGATAGGAGAACCAACACGAATGCATGCTTGAACTGGACGGAGGTACAATATGACCTTGTAGACAGAGTTCGATAGACAATGGAGCTTGATGAAAGCATGAAGCACTATATGGTATTGACTGTGAATGGGTCAAATTCCTAGTTTTTTATGGACTATGGTCTTTTGTGGAAAGACGATCGTTTGTGCGTCCCTAATATTAGTAAACTACAAGAGGAGCTGATGTACAAGACACATTTTACAAAGTACTCAATCCACCCGGAGAGCACAAAAATGTTTAAAGACATGAGTTATTTTGGTGGCTAGGTTTGAAGAAAGACATAGCTCTTTATACGATAAAGTGACACACTTGCGTGCTGTGAAGGTGGAATGTCAGAAGCAGGGAGGATTCCTGAAGTCGTTGCCGATTCCGAAGTGGAAGTTTGATGATATTTTGATGAATTTCCTGCATGGTTTGCCGAAATCACAGCATGGGAACAATGCTGTTTGAGTGATCGTTGACCACTTAATGAAGGTATCACACTTCATTCTAAACCAGAGTGATGATTCAGTGGAAAAATTGGTCAAGCTCTATGTTGAAAACATTGTACGATTGCACGATGTGCCCCGTAGCATTGTAAGTGACCGAGATGGGCATTTTACATCAAATAATCGGACACTAATCCACCAACTGTTGGGTACCAAACTGAAGTTCAACATGACCTTTCATCCTCAAACGGATGGTCAGACTGAAAGGACTAACAGAACAATAGAGGATATGCTCCATATGTACACTCTGGATTTTGGCAAGAGATTGGAGGACCGTCTCTATATTATTGAGTTTGCTTACAATAACATCGACCAATTAAGTATACAAATGGCGCCCTTAGAGGCTTTATACGGTAGGAAGTGTCTTAATCCATTATCTTAAGCAAAAACGGGCGAAACAAAGTTATTTAAGAGAAAAGACTTTGATTAGGCAAATTTGACGATATGAACAATCCGGGAGCGATTGTTGATTGCTCAGAATAGGCAGGCTAAGTACTATAACACCAAGCACAGAGATATCAAGTGTGTTATTGGCGACTGGGTGTATCTCAAAATCAAATCTTTCAAGGGTGTGTAAGGATTCGACGCTTGACAAAGCTAAGTTCGAGATATCTTAGACTGTTTGATATTGTGGAATGTGTTGATGAAGCTGCATATAGGGTGACTCTTTCAGCAGAACTGAGTGGTCTGCACAATGTGTTTCACATATTAGTACTGAGGAAGGCTGTGCAAGAGCCTACACAAGTAATTGCTACGGATCAGGTGTCGGTCGATAGTGGGTTGAAGATGAAAATCAAGCTCATTCGTATCAAAGACAGAGGTCAAGCAGTTGTAGAAAAAAACAATTAGAATGGTTAAAGTCCGTTAGGAAAATTGCGCTCGCGAGGAACTCTCATGGGAGTGTGAGCATACCATGATGGAAGAATTTCCCAAACTGATCCGTGAGGTATATTATTGTATATTTTGTACTTCAATGTTGTTTTTTGTACTGTATAATTTTGGCATGAAATTTTTTAAAGAAAAGGAGATTTGTAACACTCCAGTTTTCCCAAGTGAAAAACAATAATTCTAAATTTTGTGGTTACCGCTGGCTATAGCAATATTGCTGGTGATAGCAATATAACTGGCGATAGTGTGCCACGTGGCAGATAGTCACATATCAGTTGGTTATGAGGCGGTTGATGAGCAACACAGACTTGTTCAAGCGGCCACCGCTGGAGATATCACCCGGCGATAGCGATATCGCCCGACGATAACGTTTAATTAAATTTTTTAGATAAAATCAAGGTCATTCATTCCATTTGGCTTGGGCATCCTGTGGCTAAGGTTAGGCCCGGGATTATTAAGCTTGCTGAAGGGGGAAAAAGTCTTTTCATTTCACTTTTACAATCTATCTCTCTTAAACTTAATAAAAAAGGGAAAGGAGAGGAAGAAGAAAGTAGAGGGAAGGAGGAAGACTTTGAAGGAGTTCTTGAGCTTGGAATCATGAGCGGTCGGTAGATTCGTGGAAAGGATAGTGTTGCGAATATTTTTATCAGATCAACTGCATCTTAATGGCTCTGAAATGATCTACGAGGTTAATGACTCTCCTTCAGAATACTTGGACATGTTAAGTCCTTTATTTAGCATGCTTGTATGGAGGTTCCCACCAATTAGTAGAGGAAGAGACTTCCAACGGGTCGATAAGATTTATCCCTGGTAGAACTACTTGCATATAGAGTCTAGTTCAATGTACAGACATAAGCATGTTGTGTGAATCCCATCTGTGACAAGTTGGTCTGGATTGGTGATGTTTTGATTTGCATGTCAGAGAAGACTCTGTAGAAAATGAAGTTTTGGGGGTTTTGGGGTGTTACAGGTTGTTGTAGTGGTATTAGAAGCTGTCTCCAAGAAACACTTGAGATTGCAACCGAAAATGAGGTTCTATTATTATTCCCCGCGATAGCGATATCGCTGGCAATAGTACTTCTGGTAGAGACCAATGAACATTTGTATGTTCAGGGTGTTAACCTGAGACTAAGACAAATTGGTGGTTCTGTTGATATCACAATCGAGAGCGTTATCGCTGGTGATAGATCCTAGTGAGTTATTTTGATGGATGTGAAGCCTAAGTTTTGAACTTCGGGTACGTAATATTAAGATATGAGGCTTGCTGTGCCTAGCTTGGTGGCCTTATGTGCCAACCGTGAAAGATAACATTGTCTATCATGTTAATGGGCAAAAGTGAAGCCGTACCCGCGTCATGACAGTGTGATTCCGACGATTTAAGCACGAGCAAAGCTGATCCGAACCCATCCTATGCTGGTAGGTGAAGAGATAGCTCCTCGGTGCACCTTTTGATCTTAGGAGAGTCTGTGAGGCAAGGTGGCCTTGACGGTAAAAGCTCAATGACCGTCTAAGTGGTTGATACTTAGAACAGAGGTAGGGCATGAAATTCAGTACACTGATAATGTGTCCTGAGTGCATGAGATGTGTGGTCATGCGTTTCAACGTCTGTGATGAATGTGCAATTATATATACTGTTATACTGCTTGCTTGTAGGGAAGGAGTACCACTGCCCCGGGAATGGGGTGGGGTCATTATAATTGTGGTCAGCTAAAGTTGATTGGTGTTTTTATTTTCCACGTCTTCGTGGAATATACTTGTACAGGTGCTTGCGAGCCGAGCTGGAAGTAGTGGGTTGAAGGCCTTTTTGCTGTGCTGGACCTAAAAGGCCCAAGTGATATGTTTTACTACTTTCATGTATTGTCGGTCTGCGTGCCAATGTATGGAAATTACTTTATTGTGTAATTATGTAAGCATTCTAAGGTCTTAAGGCTAAACCTTTTGTGTACATTTGTTCCTGTGAATTTTAATGGGCATTCCTTTGGTTGGTTACTTTAATTAAATGCTTCTATTAGCTGTGAACTTTTTGTGAGATTGGTTAAATGTTTGGTTTCATTTCCGTAACTCTGCTGTCTGTTTGTTGAATATGGTGTGGTGGCCCCTGCCGAACCTTCTATTATATTCTTCGTGATTGAAATAGTGTTACACCTGGCCTGATCCTCCATCACTGGAAATGGTGTTGACAATCGCCACGTAGCACTTTCTTGCCACCTTGGGATCTCCTTGGACTCTGACCTAAACTCCCCCGTCATTGAACTTCAAACATTGGTGGAAAGAGGAGGGGACGCACAAGAATGTGCTGATGAGGTGTCGTCTGAAGATGACATTGTAACTACTCGGAGCGTCAACGATGACAAACCGGCAGTTCATGGACTGTCCCCATAAGGTCACGTTGAGCCCGACTCCTCCCTCCACCTCTTTCTTATCTCTTCAGAACCCGAACAATGGTCCATCAGAAGCTAACACCCTCCTGGCCTCCACCTTCATCTTATCGATGGCATTATTGAAGATCACATTTATCAAGCTCCTGTTATTAACCAGGATCCTTGAGACTGTGAAATTCTCGATGGCCGCTTGGATTACCAACACGTTGCAAAACAGATCCTCATGATTCGACATGTCCTTTGATGAGAAAGAGATCTCCTCTGGGGGTGGGGATTATGAAGTTGAAGCGACGTTGTAACGCCCCTAAATTTTCCATAATTATTTTAATCTCATAAGTGACGTAATGATGACGTAAGGGCGTTACATTGACACATAGTTAACGGTGCATCGTCATTAGTGCGTGTTTTTTGTTCGTTAGGGCGAGTCAGACAGTATTTAGACTCATCAGAATTAGAGTTTTTGACTTGGGAAAATTAAAGTGATTAATTTTAAGCATGCTTGTGAAGTTTCGTTACGATCCGGGCTTTGGAGTCTCGGTGAATTTATAAGGATTGTTATTGTTTTAACTTCGGGAAATTTTAACCCGAGTTTGGTTTGTCGGATCCTGATTTCGACTTCACAATTAGATTCGTAGCCTAACATTTAGCCTTGTGACAAATTTCATCGAAAACCAAAGTGATTTGATCACTTTCGTCGTTTGAGTTTTTCTAGTTATTATATTAATAATATAATATTATATATATATATGTACTTATAAGAAAAAAAGAAAGAAAACAATATTCTTCATCTTCCCCAAACTTCGGTCCTGAGAGCGGAAAAAGAAGAGGGCGGCGACCTTTCTCCATGAAACTTCCTGCCGCCGTTTCAGGAGCTCCGGTGCATGAAATCTTCGGCAGAGCATAGATCCGGAAAGCTCTCGCCGAGCTCTTCGAGTGTTCGGTAAGTATTCTGGATTTCTTGGATTTTGGGGTTTGAGGTAATAACCTAACCCTTGTTCTTGTATGAAAAGTTTCAGAGATCGTAGACAAGGAGTTCTTGCGGTCGATTCTTGAAGCGGAGCACTTGAGAGGCCGGTTTTGTGAAGATTTGAGGCAAGTTGTGGTTCGTCCTTCTTACCTTGTGTTTTATCCTTTCTTCCTTGTTATTAGTTCTTAGGAAATACTTTTGATTTGGTCATTTCTTCCCTGAAGAATTTCCGCCTAGATTTAAGTAAAACTTGTGGAAAGCTTCTAAGTGAAATTCGTCGAGTGACTTGAATTTGTCGAGTGAATTGAATTAATCGAGTGACTTGAATTTGTCGAGTGACTTGAATTCGTCATTGAGTAACCTTATGTTCACTGAGTAACCTCGAATTCATCGGGTCATCCTTGGATTTCATCGAGTAGGTCCCTTGATTTCATTGAGTTTCATGTGGATTCGTCAAGTTTGACCTTACCCGTCGAGTCAATTCGTTGAGTCTGACCTTATCCGTCAAGTTAAATTCATCGAGTCTGACCTTAATCATCGAGTCAATTCGTCGAGTATTGTCGATGAATTGGTGTATGTGAAAAGATCTAAATAAAGACAAATTTTATTGCTCCAAAAAGATAAACAATTCATAGGTATTCCCCCTTATTTATAAAAAATGGTGGAGAAGAGAGAATACAACAAGAGATGTGGGACTAAATGCAATCCACACGGCTTATGCGGTTTGACACTGTCAAACCGCAACACTTTACAAATTTGTTGATCACAAGCGGAAACAGAGGTAATCCGCCAAACCGCCACTGAAGACCGCTAGAGCGTCGTTGCTAGCGGTCAGACCGCAACTATGGGTTGCCACCATACCATAGTTGCGGACTCCCACCAGACTGTAGTTGTGGACTCCCACCACTACTTCTGTTGTAAGCCTCCAGGCCACTGCTGCGGCTAACCACCAGGCCATTACTGCGATAAGTCTCCAAGCCGTTGCTGTTCCAAGTCTCTAGACCGCTATTGCAGCTAACCTTCAGACCGCAGCTGCGACTAGCCTCCAGACTGCATCTGTGGGAAGACATCCAAGACTGGAAAGCCATGCGGGAAGCCGACTACCAAACCGCAACACTGCTAAACAGTCAGGCCGCCAATCCTGCCAAGATAACCACTAGACATAACCGCTATCACTAACCAAACTGCCACACAATCAGACCGCCTAGACAAACCGCCTGATCGCCCGAACTACAAGCCGCTGAGACTATACCATCAAACTGTTGAACTCTAGCACTCCCCCTCAAGCTGGAGAATATATATCAACCATGCCCAGCTTGCCACAAATATATGAAAGAGAAGCACAAGCTGGTTTCATGAAGATGTCTGTCATTTCTTTATGAGAAGTGACAAACGGAGTGCAGATCTGGTTCTTTAACACCTCTTCTCTAATGAAATGACAATCGACTTCAATGTGCTTTGTCCCCTCATGGAAGACAGGATTCTTCGATATGTAAATAACGGCTTTGTTATCGCAGAACATAGGGAGATGATGATCATAGACTTCTCCCAAGTCAAGCATAAGCGCTCATAACCACTTCAATTCGCAAGTTATTGAAGTCATGATCCTATACTCAGCTTCAGCACTTGACCTTGAAACCACTAACTGCTTCTTTGCTTTTTCAGCTAACAAGATTTCTTCCTATAAAAGTTCAAAAACCTGATGTAGACTTTCTATCTTCTTTGTCATCAGCATACCTGACATCAGAATACGCTTCAGTATTCCAATGATTATGCTTCTGAAACAACAAGCCCTTTCCTGGAAACCCTTTCACATACTCCAGAATTTTCATAGTAGAACGCAAATGACACTCTTTAGGAGTTTGCATAAACTGACTGACCTTCCCAACTAATAATAGATATTTGGTCTTGCAATAGTCAGATAGATGAGTTTGACTACAAGTTGCTTATACACAGTATAATATGGGGGAAGAGGAGAATCTTCAGTCCACCCCTTATCATCTCCAACAACCATTGGGCAACGAGCAGGTCTTGTGCCAAGAAGACCAGTTTATTTTAAGAGATCTAGCGCATACTTCCGTTGCGAAAGAACCACAGAGTTTCACTTTCGTGAAATCTCAATTCCCAGAAAAGGAGTTCTCATATCCTTAGTAACAAAATGTTATCAAAGATGTTGGTTTACCATATCAATGCCTTCTTTATCATCACCAGTAAGAAGGATATCATCAACATAGACAGCAAAAACCACAAGGCCTTTAGTAGTCTTGCGTATAAATAGAGAATGATCAGCAGAACTCCGATTGAACCAATAAGAGAAATAAACCTACTAAACTTGTCAAACCAAGCTCGTGGACTCTGCTTTAAACCATAAATCGCCTTCCGAAGCTTGCATACCTGAGACTCCCCCTGAGCAACATACTCAGGAGGTTGCTCCATGTAAACCACCTCTTGCAAATCACCATAGAGGAATGCATTCTTTACATCTAACTGAGACATTTCCCAGTCTCTATTAACCGCGACAGATAAAAGAACACGTATAGTGCAGATGCGAGCAACATGAGAAAAGGTATCAAAGAAGTCAACATCATACATCTGAGTAAATCCTTTCGCAATAAGCCTAGCTTTATAACGGTCAACAGAACTACATGGAATATACTTGACAATAAAAACCCATTGATAACCAACCACATCTGTGCCCAGAGGTATGGGAACAAGTGTCCAAGTACCTCTCTTAGTTAAGGTTTTCATTTCTTTATCCATAGCGACCTTCCACTGCGTAGTAGCAAAAGCCACTTGATATGTACCCGGGATGACAATAGAAGATATAGCAAGAGCAAAACACTTGGCAACCGAAGAAAGCCGAGCATATGAGCAATATCTTCAATAGGATGCTTAGTGCATTGGCGGACACCCTTTCGCAAGGCAATGGGAAGATCAAGATCACTCTGGTCTGTAGGAGCAGATCCATTGTCAAAAGAGGGAACAGGACCAGGAACAGGCACAGAAGACTCCAAGGGCAAAGATTTAGTCTCGAGAGAAGGAGACGGTGCAACAAGAACAGTGGTGGAAAGAATTGGATCTGACATAGGTGTCAAGACAATTGGAATTGAAGAGGAAGTATCAGAGGGAAAGAGAGAAGAAGCAGGAGAAAAATATGGTGTATCCTCAAAGAAGGTGACATCAGTAGAGACGTACTGTTTGCCGAAAAGAGGATCAAGACAGCGATATCCCTTCTGAGTCGGACAATAACCAAGGAATATGCATTTAACAAAACAGGGAGAAAGTTTGTCACGACCATGATAAGGTATGTGAACAAACATCGTACATCCAAAAGCCTGAAGAGGTAAAGGAAACAGCTCAGCCTCGGGATACAAAATGGAAAATGGAGTTTTGTCTTAAAAATAGATAAGGGAATTCGATTAATGATATAGCATGAGAGAAGGACAACATGACCATAATAAGACCGAGAAACATTCATTTGTAACAAAGGCTGCGAGCAACATCCAAGTGATGATGATTCTTGCGTTCAGCAACACCATTCTGTTGAGAGGTATAGGGGCAAGAAGTTTGATAAATCAAACCATGGCTCGCACAAAAATCAGAAAATTGTCGGCTGACATATTCCTTGGCATTATCAGTACGAAGAACTTGAATAAGCACATTAAACTATGTCAAAATCTTATTATAAAAGGCAGTAAACACAATGTAAAGTTCAAAATGATCTTTCAAGAGATACAACCAAGTACACCTGAAGAAATCATCAATGAAAGTGACAAAGTACAAGCTACCTCTACCAATAGTGGCAGTAGGAGTGGGACCCCAGATGTCAGAGTGAACTAGTTCAAAAAGATGTGAAGAACTACGTCCCGTTCATGCTGGGAAAGAAGAGCGATGATGTTTACCATGCTGAAATGCTTCATAATTCAAAGGGGAATCCTCTTGAGGAAGATCTGGAAGAAGTTGGTGGATGAGGCGAGAAAGAGGGTGGACAAGAAGACGATGTCATTGCTGAAGGGAGGAAGAAGTAGAAAGAGCAATGACATTGTCAAGAAAGAAGAGACCACTACTCGCAGTCTCAGTAGCAATCATAGCCTTAGAGGAAGAATCCCAGAAATAACAAGTAGTATTAGTAAAAGTAGTCGCGCAATGCAACTGTGTGTAGAGAGCATGAACAGACAACAAATTACACAAAAAGAGTGGGAACATAGAGAGTATCCTCAAGCTGCAAAGATGGAGTTATGTCCACAGTGCCTACATCATGCATAGGAGCAAAAGTCCCATCGGCAATAACGACAGGAGATACCCATTTATGGTTGTTCAAGCAGGAGAACAAACGAGAATTATCGGTCATGTGACAAGTGGCACCAGAGTCAATAAGCCACTTATCAGAAGAGGCCAAAAGAGCATGATTTGTAGAGGAGACAAGAGAAACCGACCTCATGGAGAAAGAAACCCGAAAGAAAAGAGACTAACCGCACGGTTAGACACAAGCCGGTAGAACAAGTCGTAGAAAGAGGAGAGACCGCACGAGTATAGAAAACAACCCGCGCTAGAGGAGAAGAGAAAAAGAGAGGAAGAGACCGCACGAGTAGAGAAAACAACCTGCGCGAAAAGAAACAAACCGCAGAAAGAAATAACCCGTTGGAGCACAGGAGAAAGAAGGAAGCGCGAATAGCAGAGAAGTCGCGTAAACACAACAAGTCTCAAAGAAAAGCGACTAGCAAAGAAGGGCATGCAGCAAGAAACCCACAAAGACCGCACAGACAAGCAGCCACAAGCAAGAAAGAGCAACAAAGAGCGGTCAGCAAGGAAAGAACAGAACAAGACGCAAAGAAAGAAGTCGTAGGAATAACGACAAGCAAGGGAGGTGAAAGTATCTAACGTTTACCTAAATAACCTAGAGGGGGGGTGAATAGGTGATGTTTGTGTCTTTTTGGGGAATAAAAATCACTTACAAATCAAACACAAAAACACAGAATTTATAGTGGTTCCCCGAGTTAGGTACATCCACTTTCCTACCTCATCTATCTACCACGAAGTGCTAGATTCGGCTACTTCACCACTCTAAAATTTCCAAAATCTTACACCCCAGAGCCGCAACTCCTACAACTCAGAGACAACGCTCCTACCACTCAGAGAACAACCTCTCCTATAACTCGATCCACAACCGGATCTACAACCTCGATCCACAAACGGATCTACAAACTCGATCCACACACGGATCTACATACTCGATCCACAAACGGATCTACACACTCAGAGAAAAATCTCCTACAAAAGTAAATTAATATTATAATAAAACAACAATTACAAGTCTTCGCTCTGACGTTCTTCATAAAGGCATATCTTGAAATTTGGAGAACTCAGAAAGATGAAATCTTGAAGACCTTGAATCGTGAACCTTCAATCGACACTATCTGGAGGAGTATAGATCTTTAGATGACAGCAATCTAAACGTAGAGGTCGATGAAGATCGAATCGTGCACTATAGTCGGCGGTCGATCGGGAGATTTCGCGATTCGTACAGAGTATCGGCGGCGGACGGAAGATTTTCTATTTTGGAAATTTCTTGTCGATTCAAATGTTAGCAATAACATGATTAGTATGGAAGAAAAATATCCCTAGGTATTTATAGAGATCTTCTTACCAACGGTATAAATAAAGTATTTCCAAAAAAGAAACCTAAAAAGTACTGTGCATGACCGACCGAACCCGAGACTGGTTTTTGAAAATTATCGAAAAAATGACCTAAGTCAAATTCGTCGAGTATCATAATGATACTCATCGAATACATCTTGATATACGACGAAAAGGACTTAGCCAAATCATTCCAGGCCGGCTGGGCACTCAACGCCATGGCGAAGAGTCATACTCGATGAATTCGTCGAGTATCAGCAGGTATACTCGACGAATTCATCGAGTATCGACTGAATGACTCAACGCATTCAACGTCGTTGAAATCAACGCCTTTTGCTCACTCAACGCCATAGGCAGTATTCGACGAATATCGTCGAGTTAAATCAACGCACTCAGTGCTTTGATATTCGACGAATTATACTTGGAAAAATCAAGAGAAGTAGCATCGACGGGACTCGACAAATTCAGCGTGTATCACTTAGCATATTCGACGAATTCAGCGAGTATCGTTAGATACATTCGATGAATTCAATCAGTATGCACAACGATACTCGGTGAATTTTACTTAATAGATTTTTCACTTCTTGGCAAAATTACCCTAAGCATAAGAGATGAATTCGACGGGTATAGGTAGGTATACACGACGAATTCGACGAGTATCACGCTGATACTCGACGAATTCGACGAGTATTCCAAACCATACTCGATGAATTATACTTAGGAGAATTTCTATCTCTCTAATTCAATGCATTGACCATTCTTGAGCCTTCTCTTGTACTTAGGATAGAAGTACACTCCAATAGAGAGATTACACGTGAGTCAACATTTTGGCCTACACAATGAGGAATTACATTGTATAGTCATGTGTTTACTGACCCATTGTAACCTGACATTGGTGTGTACTTAGCAATGAAAACCTGCAAGTACAAAACTAAACTAGCATATCATATACAGTCACAATTCATCTTAGCTTGACTGGATCCTTCTTCAAATCAGGGTTATTGTGTATACAATGCCCAACAATCTTCCCTTATTTGAAGAAGTCAAAATCCTACTAGCTAAGGTGAATTGCACATAAAAAAATGAAATAATAAAACATTAAGACTTAAAAGGA
Source organism: Platanthera zijinensis (assembly GCA_039513925.1). NCBI lineage: Eukaryota > Viridiplantae > Streptophyta > Magnoliopsida > Asparagales > Orchidaceae > Platanthera > Platanthera zijinensis. The sequence goes on along the minus strand of CM077091.1, from coordinate 4,866,060 downwards.
TAACAAAAATTAAACATAACACATATTCCAAGACAACCATAGAAATTATATATATATATATATATATATATATATATATATATATATATATATATATATATATATCAAATTGTTCATAGTTGGGGGGGGGGGAAACCCACAACTCAACACAAATTATAACTATTGGTCCAGCCTGCTCTGACTCTTTTGCCTCTGTTTGTCAAAATAAGCCTTTGGCTTTGGAAAGTACTTTGGAGGGGGTGCAGGCATCGGATCAGCATCTCTATGATTTCTGAAGTGAATTCTCATTTTTGTGTAGGACAGCTTGTACTTATTCTATTCTTCCTGATCGTAGTGGTGCTGATGTTTTTCACCACCAATGTCAACCAAGGAGAATGTATCCAATATAATACCTCTAGATATGGGATTCCACACCTCTTCCATTTCTCTGTTAGGCTCAGACCTGACAGTAGACGGGCCTTTCCCATATCTTCTTCGCTTGTGAATTGAAGGGAGTAAGTCTTCAACAAGTTCTACCTCTAGAGCATCAGCAGCAGTAGCATCAACAATATCAGCCTGAGAAAAATCTTGTGTGTTTGACTAGAACTGAGAGTAATCCTGGGCAGGATGAGTCTCATCATGTGCTGGTACATGCACAATAGGTACATGAGATGTTGTCAACTGACTATGCTGCCACACACAGTTGTTATAACTGTAGTCATTTACACTTTTGAAATTTACTAACATTGCTACTTCAAGTACATTGACCTTAGCTGCCACCTTAGCTTCCAAGGAATCCTCCCCCTTTATGAATTCTGCAGCTAGAGCATTTGCATATGCTTGCAAATTGTCGACATAATGAGCCATTGAATTATTGTGTGCTTCAATCATAGTTTTGGCATTGGTATCAACATTGCACACCACTTTTTGATTGCTTTCTAAACCTTTCATAACAAATTCAACTCCTTTTTCCCCTTGGGTAAACCAGGAGTCTAACTTGACATCTAGCTTGTCAAATCTTATGTTAACCTCAGCTAGGCATTTGTTCAGGTCTCTTTCGGTCTCTTTCATCTTTTTCAGAACACTTTTCATGGAAGAATTAAAATATGCCTTCTGCTTGGATAGCATTGCCTATATACTCTGCATAAGTGTACTATCAGTAGTCAACATTGTATTCTCTGGGATGAGAGTGCTAGGTAGATCCTCATTGAAAGACTCATCTATGAGAGATAAATGAGCTTTGGAAATAGTAGCTTGATCTGCAACAGCAGTGAGAGCTGGAGTCTGCTCCTCTGCATCTCCTTCTTCATTTGAGAGATCCACAACCTCCACCTCAGCAACACGAGGTGCATCAGGCATCTTGCCTATCCTTTTCTCCAGGTTGCGCAGAAGCCTCACAACCTCTATAGCAACTGATATAGAAGGTCTAGTCACCTCCCCCTCAGAAGATGAGGCCAGAACTATTTCTGGGAGAGGTACTATCAGGTTCTCCACTACAATGAGTGCATTAGCAGCACTAACCTTAGCATCAACAGACTTATCAGAAGCATTTCCAACATCTTTGGGATCATTAGAAACAATCATTTCCTCATCAACATCTATCTCATAGTCATCCACAGTCAAATCATCATAAGCAGCATCATCATCCTCAAACTCAGCAGGCACTAACTCCTCAATAGCAGTCTGAGCAATCTGAGCAATCTGAGCAACCTCTGTAAGAAGATTCTCTGGCTCTGGAAATGGAACTGGACTTTATGCAACTGAAGTAACAGTTGGCTCCCCCTCAACTCCTACACACAATCTATCAGGGGCTTCACTAGGGTGTGGAGTAGGAATCCTATCCTCAGGAGCCTGATCTTCCTCCTCCACAACCAAATCTGGGCCCCCCTTGCCTCAAGATCCTCCTATCCCACCTTGAGAAGATAGATGAGTCAATCTTCTTCAGGTGATGGGTAGGCACTCCTTTGGTCATATCGAACTTGTCACCGTCCATTTGATTCAGGTACAAGCTGATAATCATTCCAAAGTTGGGTGTGCGGAGACTATCCTTGATTTTCTCAAACAACATCACACCACGGTCCATTCTTTTTCTACAGATGATTGTTACTAGAATCTTGAACATTTCTGAAGATAGATAGTCGTGTGAACCATTCTTGCATAGCATCACTTTTCCGATGATATCTGACAGTAGCTTTCCTTCTTCGTTCATTCCTTTTCTTTTGATCGCTTTTGTACCTCTGGGAAAACCACAAAATAACATAGCCCTTGTGAAGTCCTCCTTGTTGAGGTGATATGCTTCTCTATAAGCTGGGAGCCTCAAGAGCTGGGTGAGATGAGAAACCTTCACATTAATGGTAGTTCCACAAAATTTGCTCTTGATTACCGTATCTTCGTGTCGGAGCTTCGCATTCTGTAAAAATTCAAGAACTTCCTTGTCAAGAACTTTGCATGGGTGTTCTAGGACGAAGGAGAGTCTAGCGGTCTCCAACATTAGAATGGCATTTCTGAATTCATCTGAAGCATGAGCAAACCCTATGCGGACCAAATCACTTCCCTTTAGCAAGCCACTGGTGCTTCTAGGAGCCATGGAGAAAACTGAAATCTGGACTTGGAAAACTGAAATCTGATACCACTAGAATTCTGACTTGTCGGAATCGGTGTCTGTCGGCTTTCGGGAATCCACCACTATGCGAAATCGGCGGGAGAACCTTGATGCTACTGTCGGCTAGGGCATGGAAGAAGTTCACAACCCTAATCAAAGAAGAACGAATCCTAGACCACAGGAGGAAGAAGATCCAGTTGCGCGAGAGCCGAACAGTCGCGATTTTGGATTTGATGAGACGGCAGAGGGTTTCATCAAAATTGATTGTGCGGTTGTCCCCAAGACTATTTATATATATATATATATAATTTTAAAATTGTCTAGAAGTCGCGTACCTGAATTTTCGACCGTTCTTCGGATCCAATATAGTAAGATAGAAATTTGCATAAGTTTATTTTGGCGAGATTCACTGGACACAGAGTCAGATTCGGCGAGTATCCACTGATATCCGACAAATTGGCAAGTTTGCAGTTCGATATTCGCTGAATTTTCCTTGGAAAATTTTCTTCCTTTTTGAAGTAGTTCCTGAGTGAGTCCTTCTTCAAGAGTCCATGTTCAGCATGCCTAGTTCCGTTTTGAAAAACGAGAACTTGGCCTCGTCCAGCGGTTTTGTAAAATATCCGTGATCTGCTTGTCCATCGGGACATAGTTGAGGGCTATGCCCTTGTTCTCCACATGCTCCCAGATGAAATGATATCGCACCTCGATGTGCTTTGTCCGGCTATGAGAGACTGGATTGTGTGTGATCGTTATTGCGCTAGATGAGTCGCAATACATAGGAATTTCCTTGAACTTCAGGTTATAGTCTTCCAGTTGATTCCCTATCCATAGAAGCTATGCGCAACAACTACCCGTAGAGATATACTCTGATTCGCAGTAGAAGTTGCCACATAATTCTGCTTCTTGCTGCTCCATGAGATAAACCGTCTTCCATGGAAGTGACACATTCCGGAAGTGCTTTTCCTGTCATCCTTGCTTCCTGCAAAATCGGCATCTAAAAAACCAATTAGCTCAGCATCATTATTTCTCAGGTACCATAAGCCAAGATTGGGCGTACCCTTATGGTATCTTAAAATTTGTTTTGCAGCAACGTAATGAGATTCCTTAGAGTTCATCTGAAATCTAGGATAGACACATGTTGAAAACATTATATCTGGTCTACTGGCAGTGAGATAGAGCAAGGATCCAATTATGCTTCTGTACTTGGTTTCATCAAAAGGTTTCCATTTCACATCCTTGTCCAGAGACACAGTTGAACCCATTGGAGTCCTCATAGAGGTTGCATTCTCCATTCTGAATTTCTTAAGAAGCTCCTTGGTGAACTTCGTCTGAGAGATGAAAATTCCATCTTCAAATTGTTTCACCTGAGTCTTAAGAAATACTTCAGCTCTCTCATACTGCTAATTTTGAACTTCCCTTGTATTAGTTTGGAGAACTTCTTGTAAAGGTTGTCTTCTTTAGAGTCAAATATGATGTCGTCGACATAAATCTACACTAGCAGAATCTTGCCTTTCACTTCCCTAAGAAATATTGTCTTGTCTATCTTTATCCTTGTGAACTTGCTCTCAAGAAGAAAGCTAGACAGTCTCATACCAAGCTCGGGGAGCTTGCTTTAAGCTACATATAGCTTTCTTTAAAAAATAAACATGCTCAAGGAATTGAGAATTTACAAAACCTGGGGGTTACGCTACGTATACTTCCTCTTTCATATTCCCATTGAGGAATGTCGACTTCACGTCCATCCGGCAGACGGTGAAGCCTTTGAGGGCAGCATATGCAAGAAATAACCTGATCGCCTCGAGCCTAGACACTGGAGCAAAGGTCTGGTCGAAGTCGATCCCTTATTATTGTCTGTATCCTTGAGCTACAAGCCTTGTTTTATTCTTGATAATGACTCCATTTTCGTCCAGCTTGTTTTTGAAAATCCACTTGATGTCGATCACGTTCTATTCCTTGGTTCTGGGCACCAACTCCCAGACTTTGCAATATTCAAATTGATTAAGCTCCTTTTGCATTGCCAAAATCCAAGAAGCATCCTTGTTTGCTTCTTCGAACCTCTTCGGCTCAACCTGTGACAGAAAATTAAGATGCATAATCTCATTAGTTGTACCTCTTCTATTTCTAACACTGTCGTCTGGCTCTCCAATGATTTTATCAATATGATGATCTATTTGGTATCTGAACCCTAGATTTCTTGCCCTCTAACCAGCAGGCTCTGCAACATTTGGTGCATCTTCTGGAGGTTGAAGCAATTCTTCCTCTAGCGAATCTTCATCCACCAAGCCTGGATCGACGATCTTGACCGAGCTTGGAGTTTCTTCCTTAACAGATTCATCCAAGCTTAGTTCCTTGAACCTGGTACCTGCTTCTGCACCAATAACAATAGACGAGCTGCTTTGGAGCATGCTTGTCTCATCAAATACAATATTTATTGACTTTTATACCACCAGAGTTTTCTTATTGAAAGTCCTATATGCCTTACTATGACTATTATAACCTACAACAATACCTTCAAAACCCTTTTCATTAAACTTTGTGCGGTAATACTTCCCATTATTAAGTACGAAGCATTTGCTTCCAAAGATTCTAAAATAGGACACAGTCGGTTTTCTGTCCTTCAATAGCTCATAGGGGGTCTTATGATAGCTTTTGTTGATAAATGCTCTGTTTTGCACGTGACACGTTGTATTGACTACTTTAGACCAGAAGTACTACGGAAGTGAAGCGTCGTTCAACATAGTTGTACATGCTTTAATTAGAGTTCTATTCCTTCTCTCAGCAACTCCATTTTGCTGTGGAGTATGCGGGGAGGAAAACTCATGAAAGAGACCTTGACTTCCACAAAATTCTGTCATGGCACAAGACTCAAATTCTATTCCGTGGTCACTTCTGATTTTGACCATTGAGCAGTTCAATTCATTTTGAATTTGCCGGACAAAATTTGTGAAAGTGTCGAAGGTGTCTGACTTGTATTTCAGAAAGAACACCAAAGTAAAACACGAGTAGTCATCAACAATTACTAATGTGTAGACCTTACCTCCTAATCTGTGAATAGGTATAGGACCAAATAAGTCTATATGAAGCAAGTATAAACTTCTTGAAGAATCCTTTTCAGCAATACCCTTGAAGGTAGCCTTTGTCTTCTTACCCATTTGGCATGAGTGACATGGATTCTCTTTACGACACTTAATGTTGGGGGCATCGCGCACTAAGTTGTGAGAAAATAACATGTTTATAGTTTCAAAATTAATATGTACTAATCTCTTGTGTCATTGGTCACAAAGAGACGCACTATCTTTTGCAATAAAACACACTGGGGTAGAGTTGTCTAAACATAGGAAATTCAAACAGAAAATATTTCTACACCGAGTGCCTGTTAAGACCGTCTCCAAATTTGCAGACGATTTTATCAAACACTTGTGCTTGTAGAACTCAACGATGTAGCCTTTATCACATAGCTGACTTATGCTTATAATATTATGATGTAATCCTTCAACATAAGCTATGTTTGTGAAAAAGACTACATTATTGGAAATCATACCATTGCCTTTTGTAGTTCCCCAGTCTAGACAAACCGCCTGACCGCCTGATCTACAAGCCGATGAGACTAGACCATCAAATCGTTGAACTCTAACCGTGTAGACTTATAACTTTTTCGTCGAGTGACCTTCTAATTCGTCGAGTATTGTCGACGAATCAGTGTAGACTTAGAATCTTTTTTTTAGTCGGGTGAACTTCTAATTCGTCAAGTAAGGGTGTTTACACATAGAAATTTCTGAATTATACTTCCCTTGTTAAGCCTTGGGTTTCTTTTTGTTTATCAGTATATTTGTATGTCTATTTGTGGCCTTTGGTTGACAGTGGATAAATGACCACCACCTCAGTGCCAGTTTTTGAATCATTATACCTAGTGGGTTTTCTTTTCTTATTATGGACTGTTGGTTTGCGTTGGATAGATGGCCACCGCCACGATGCCCTTTGAGATGTTTGGTATGATGGTTTGTGTTAGACGAGTGATCACCGCCTCAGTACCGTATTTCTTTTACCGGTGTTAATGATTCACGTTTTAAAACTGATCAGTCTTTTCTTATATATGTATATATATTATATGCATACTCTTGCAATTGTTAATGCAGTATAGTTCTATACCGCACTTGGTGCAACCTTTCATATTTAAACTTCTTTGAATTCTTCATTGTTTACTGTTTTATGATTTAGATGATGTGGTTTGACAGCTAATCTGTTTGTGTTGGTAACCCTCTTAACCTGCCTAACCATTTGATTTGGATCTTTGCTGTCATTTGAACTTTTTTGCTGAGGCATTCTTTTCTTTTGAATGCCTCGGGCTCGGAGCAGTAGCGGTCCGAGCAGCTAGAGTCGGTGGCCTCAGAAGTTCTGCAGTAGTAGCATTGGTTCTTACCTCACTTCCGTGAGGTAGTTTTTTTGTTCTTATTTTAGTTCAGACATACATTTTGTTCCGTGGGTTCGTGTCAGGTTGTTGACGCCCACAGTGAGTTAGCTGCTATGCTAATTTTCTTGCTGGTTTGTTTTGCCAATTTGCTCTCTGAGAAGGTTTTATGCTAGTTATTTTCAAAGTATAAAAAGATTAATATTCTTACCTCATACTCATAGCATCTTCTTAAATCAAGTATCACCATATTTTAAAGAATTCTAAAAGTCCTTTGTACTTATACTAAATCTAAAAGTGTGCATATCATAAGTTTTCTATTGGGTCTTCATGATCATGTAGGGTGTAGGGTATAGCTAAATAAACCAAGTACTTTTCACTGCGTATATGTATATTTTTACCCGTGAACTAGTTGATCCACCGAACCGAGGGACACAGTCAGCAAAACTTAAACTCAAATTATGTTTTCATCACAATAATCTATGATTTTCATGAAAAGTATTAGGAGAAGTTCTTGCCCGAGCGCCTGTAGTTGTCTCCTGCACGGATGGCATCACGATATGTATTTTCTCTTACTATGATGAATTATTAAATGTTAAGAAAATGCGGGTTGTGACAGTTGGTATCAAAGCGAGATTTGTTTGATAAGTTGGTCGAACGACAATCTCTGGTAAAGTTTAAGTTATGTTGTTTCATTTCATACAACACTGATGTGTCATCAGTATGACTTGGCTGAACTTATAGGCTTGATAGAAGTATACGAGGCATATTATGTAGTATGGGATGCATAATATGTGTTTGTATATGGATCCTCATAGGAAGCAATATGTGACTGTTATGTAGTATGAGATGCATAACAATCATCATATGGATGCCCATTAGATTTTATTTTTTCGTTACATGCGATATTATGTAGTATGAGATGCATAATATTTTATATGTACATAGCTCATAATATACATTAAGGCCTTTATTAGAATGCATAACACAATATGCAGGACATAACATAACATTAGCACACATAAGTTAAGATCTACATGATGACATACGTACACACATGATTTTGAAACAAAGGAATAAAAATTCATACATTCATATTATATGCACATGAGTAAGTAGGATGATGGTGTATCATCCTAAATTGAAGTATAACATCACTTTTAAAAATCCCAGAGCAAGGTAGCAATAAAAGCAAGTATCTATACATTTTTTTGGTCTGAACTAAGTTGAGTAGTTTTAGTGTTGAGCTATGTTTTGATGAGTTATTCGTTTCTATTATTAGGAATGCCGCCAAAGTGTATTGCGACGAGGTCGACTCCCCAGTCGGAGGGTGAGTCGTCGGGTGTGTAAAGTGAGGTCGTGATTAAAGGGTTGCGGCAGAGCAATAAGGCTCTGTCAAGGCAAATGGTTACAATGCAATCATAGATTCAGGTGTTGTTGACTCCCGCCTTAGAGCAGCAACCAGGGGTGCAGGACCCTGCAATGGGTCAGATTGTACCTATTCCTCCCGCTTCTCTAGGGCCTTCGGTTCTGTTTCCACCGGAGATGAATTTCATTTCGCACTTCGAGCAATTAGGACCTCCTACTTACGATGGGAGAGCCGATTTCATTGTTTTAGATGATTAGATAATTGTCATCGAAGAGATGCTTTTGTATTCGGGAATCTCTGCGTACCAGAAGGTGATGGTCGCCGCTTACTAGCTGAAGGGTCTTGCTAAGAGCAGGTGGATTCGAGATAAAGAGAGCCTATAAGAGGGATGTTTGTGGGAATCGTTCAAGGAGATGTTGCTCAAGAAGTTCCTTTCATCAGTTGAACAAGACTATCTGATGAACAATTTTCTGCACCTGAAATAGAGATAGCTCACGGTTAGTGAGTATGAGATAGAATTAAGTAAGTTGAGCATGTTTTCTCTAGATTTAGTAGCCTCTGAGGCAGGTAGGGTGAAGCGATTCCTGGGAGGACTTCGTAGCGACATCCAGTAGTTGGCTAGCGTGTACAGGTCAGAGAATTATGCTGAGGCAGTAAAAGCTACTCTGAAAGTCAAGTCTATCGACAATGATAAGAATTGAGGCGCACAGATGAGGAAGGAAAAGAGAAAGATCGATGATAGCGGAAGATCTTGGGCATCTCGCCCGACTTCGAAGAAAGGAAGCAAGGAAGCATGTAGTTTCTATGGCCAGCCAGGTCATCCCTTCGATAAATGTTTCAAGAGGTTGGGAGCTCAGAAGAAGAGAGTGCTTGCAATTCAGAGCACACCCAAAGAAGACCTAGTTTGTGCTTCGTGTAAGTAGAAGGGGCATGATGTTGCCCATTATTGGACAAAGGATAAGGTCTACTTCCAGTGTGGGTAGAAAGGGCATTTGAAGTCTAGGTGCCCGCGGTCTCAGTCCCCGATGTAGCTTGTTCCACTTCAAGCCTTGTCGTCGCCTCAACATCTGGATAAAGGGAAGGGCAAGTTGAATGTGGTGACCATGGAAGAAGCGCAAAGTTCCACTCAAGTGATATCAGGTTAGATTCTAAACTAGTTCTTAGTTTTTCAACTATAGTTTTGATGGTCGTTAGGCTAGTTACGTATATGATTTTTTAGGGGAGTTTAAGGTAAAGAATCGTTGGACGCACGTTCTTTTTGATTCTGGTGCTACCCACTCGTTCGTGGCTAGGACTTTTGTAGAACGTCATCGTCCGACTCTCGATCAAGTTGGCGATCCATTTCGCATTAAGTTTCCCTCTGGTGACTCGGTTGTGTCGGACTAGGGAATTAAGAGTTGTCTTATCCTTTTATGTGACTTCCTAGCTTCTGCCGATCTGAAGGTGCTAGACCTGGAGGACTTCGATGTGATTTTGGGCATGGACTGGTTGTCTAGATATGATGTTATTATCCAATGCAAGGTAAAATGTTTGGACTTCAAGACGAACATCGACCGCCCCATGAGTGTGTATGGTTTTCCGTGCCAGGACTCCCCGATTATTTCTGCGGTATGTTCTAGGAAATTCTTAGATTCCGGTTATTTTGCTTATCTGGTATCTATTTTGAAAACTATTAGTAGTTTGCCACACATCGAGGATATTTTTGTGGTGCGAGAGTTTCCCGATGTCTTCCCAGTTAGTCTTCCCGGTCTTCTGCCTGAGAGAGATGTGGAATTTGTTATTGATCTTGAGCCGGGTACTCGCCCTATTGCTAATGCACCGTACTATATGGCCCCGTGTGAGTTGGAGGAGTTGCGTACCCAACTAGATGAATTGATGCAATGTGGTTTTATTAGGCCAAGTTCTTCGCCTTGGGGGTTCTCCCATCTTGTTTGTAAAAAAGAATGATGGTTCCATGAGATTGTGCATTGATTATAGGGAGTTAAATAAGGTAACCATCAAGAACAAGTTTCCCTTTCCACGGATAGATGATTTGTTTGATCAGTTGCATGGTAGTACAGTGTTCTCGAAGATTGATATTTGTTCAGGCTACCATCAGCTGAGAATCCGTGAGTTAGATGTTCCGCGAACTGCTTTTCGTTCTCGGCATGGATACTTTGAGTTCTCGGTGATGTCCTTTAGACTAACAAATGCACCCCCTGCTTTCATGGACTTAATGAATAGAGTGTTTAAAGATTTCCTGGATCATTTTGTGCTCGTTTTCATTGACGATATTCTGGTATATTCCCAAAATGCTGAGGAGCATGCCCAGTACTTACGTTTAGTTCTACCTACTTTAAGAGAGCATAAGTTGTACGCGAAGTTGAGTAAGTACGAGTTTTGGCTTCCTCAAGTGTTCTTTTTGGGTCATGTTGTGAATAAAGATGGAATTTTTGTTGATCTAGAAAAGATAGCTGCTATAATGGATTGGAAAAGACCTACCACACCTAAAGAGATAAGAAGTTTCCTAGGATTGACAGACTATTATAGAAGGTTTGTGGAAGGATTCTCTATGTTATATGCACCTCTAACTAAGCATACGCAGAAGAATGCAGCGTTTGTGTGGAGCAATGAGTGTGAAGGAGCCTTTCAGGAATTTAAAAAGAGACTGTGCACTGCTTCAGTGTTGACTTTACCTATCAAAGGAGTGGAATATACTATTTATGTGGATGCATCGTACGTCGGGCTTGGATGTGTCTTGATGCAAGAGGGAAAAGTGATTGCGTATGAGTCGAGGCAATTGAAGATTCATGAAAAGAATTACCCTACGCATGATTTGGAGTTTGCAACAGTAATTTATGCCCTGAAGCTTTGGAGACATTTTTGTATGGTGCGTTGTGCAAGATTTATACAAACCATAAGAGCTTGAAGTATGTCTTCACTCAAAAGGAGCTCAATTTTTGCTAGCGTAGATGGTTGGAGTATGTCGCAGATTCTGAGGTCGATATCCTTTATCATCGTGGCAAAGATAACATGGTAGTCGATGTCTTGAGTAGAAAGGCCGCGCAAATCTTTAACCTTTTTGTGCAATCCTTAGTAGAGGAGTTCTTATTAATGAACATTATTGTTGGAAGTAGCGACTCGCTGAGTAGCTTGAAAGTGACAGAGCCTTCATGGATTACGCTTACAAGGCTACATAAGAAGGACGCTCCTGATTTACAACATATCCGTAGTAGAACTGAAAGAGGGGAATTACCAGACTTTTCGATTGATGATGTGGGTACCTTAAAGTACCGCGACAGATATTGTATTCCCAATGTTGATGATATTCAAGTAAAGATATGTAGTGAAACACATGGTTCTAGTGTTGCCTACCACCCTTGCTCTACAAAGATGTATAGAGATTTGAAGCAGATTGTTTGGTGGTATGGGATGAAAAACAATATTGTCAAGTTCGTGTCTGAGTGTTTCACCTGCAAGCTAGTTAAGGTGGATCATAGAAGGTCGGGTGGTAAGCTGACGACTTTGGACATTCCAAGTTTGAAGTGGGAGAGCATTTTCATGGATTTTATTACCGGTTTGCCGAGATCTTCCTGAGGGCATGATTCTGTGTGGGTCATAGTTGATAGATTGACAATGTGTGCTCACTTCGTGCCTTTAAGATTGTCTATTCCATGAAAAACATAGTGGAATTGTATTTGGATGAAGTCATCAAACTGCATGGAGTGCCGGTAAGTATTGTGTCAGATCGAGACTCTAGGTTTATGTCGCGTTTCTTGCAAAGTCTGCAAGAAGGGTTGGGAACTAACATTAGGTATTCAACCACTTATCATTCGCGGACCAATGGTCAGAGGAAGAGAGTTAATCATTTTTTGGAAGATATAATTAGGTGTTATATCCTAGACTATGGTGTAACCTGGGACATGCGTCTTGTACTGATGGAGTTTGCCTATAATAACGGTTATCAGGAAAGTTTGCAGATGAGCCCCTTTGAGGCTTTGTATAAGAAGCGTTGCCGAACTCCTTTGTTTTGGGCTGAGGTTGGTGAGAGATCGTTGTTGGGTCTGGAAGCCCTTGAAGAAATGAGTATTTTTGTGACGCATATTCGTGAAAAACTTCGTGTAGCTCAGGATCATTATGAAAAGTATGATAATCGGCGAAGGGTGGATATGGAGTTCACAGTTAGGGACATGATTTTTCTGAAGGTTTCTCTGATGCCTAGTGTTAAGAGATTTGGAAGGAATCACAAGTTGGATCCCAGGTATGTGGGATCTTTCCAAATTATTGAGCGCATCAAAGTGTCAGCTTATAGGCTGGAATTGCCCGCTATTTCCCTGGTGTGCACGGTGTGTTTCATGTGAGCTATTTGCGAAAGTGTGTGCTTAGTGACCGACATGTCCTTGACTCGGTGCCCCAGTTACAACTTAATCTTTCCTACGCGAAGAGCATGTTCGTATTCTGGAGACTCAAGATCGGGTGTTACAGAGGAAGACAATACCCATGGTCAAGGTTCTTTTACGATACCAAGACGCCGAGAGTGTGACTTGGGAGTTGGAATCAGCTATGAGAGAGGCTCATCCTCACCTTTTCTTCTAGTTTCCTTTGGTAAGTATTTCCATCCGGTAACCTTTGGTTATTTCTTTTTTGTTTCATATTCGATTTGCGTATCAAGTTTTGAGACGAAACTTCTTTTTAGGGGGAGTTGCTGTAACGCTCCTGAATTTTTCATAATTATTTTAATCTCTTAAGTGGCGTAATGATGACGTAAGGGCGTTACGTTGACACATAGTTAAAGGTGTGTCGTCGTTAGTGCGTGATTTTTGTTTGTTGGGGCGAGTCAGACAGTTTTAGACTCATCAGAATTAGAATTTTTGACTTGGGAAAATTAAAGTGATTAATTTTAAGCGTGCTTGTGAAGTTTCGCTGAAATCCGAGCTTAATTGGAGTCTCGGTGAATATAAGGATTGTTGTTGTTTTGACTTCGGGAAATTTTAACCCGAGTTTGATTTGTCGGATCCTGATTTCAACTTCGCCGTTAGATTTGTAGCACCGACATTTAGCCTTGAAGCGAATTTTATAGAAAATCGAGGTGATTTGATCACTCTCGTCATTTGAGTTTTTTAGTTATTATATTAATAATATAATATTATATATATGTACTTATAAGAAAAAAGTAAGAAAACCCTATTCTTCATCTTCCCCAAACTTCGGTCCTGAGAGCAGAAAGAGAAGAGGGCGGCGACCTTTCTCTGTGAAACTTCTGGTCGCCATTTCGGGAGCTCCGGTGGACGAAATCTTCGACAAAGCATAGATCCGGAAAGCTTTTGTCGAGCTCTTCGAATGTGCGGTAAGTATTCTGGATTTCTTGAATTTTTGGGGTTTGAGGTAATAGCCTAACCCTCGTTCTTGTCTGAAAAGTTTCAGAGATCGTAGATGAGCAGTTCTTGTGACCGATTCTTGAAGTGGAGCGCTTGAGAGGCTGGTTTTGTGAAGATTTGAGGCAAGTGGTGGTTTGTCCTTCTTGCCTTATGGTTTATCCTTTCTCCCTTGTTATTAGTTCTTAGGAAATCCTTTTGATTTCTGTAAAGTGGACGTTTCTTTCTTGAAGAATTTTCGCCTAGATTTAAGTAGAACTCGTGGAAAGTTTCTAAGTGAAATTCGCCGAGTGACTTGAATTCGTCGAGTGACTTGAATTCGTAGTTGAGTAACCTTATGTTCACTGTGAAATTTGAGGCAAGTGGTGGTTTGTCCTTCTTGCCTTATGGTTTATCCTTTCTTCCTTGTTATTAGTTCTTAGGAAATCCTTTTGATTTCTGTAAAGTGGTCGTTTCTTTCTTGAAGAATTTTCGCCTAGATTTAAGTAGAACTCGTGGAAAGTTTCTAAGTGAAATTCGCCGAGTGACTTGAATTCATCGAGTGACTTGAATTCGTAGTTGAGTAACCCTATGTTCACTGAGTAACCTCGAATTCGTCGGGTCATCCTTGGATTTCATTTAGTAGGTCCATTGAGTTCGTTGAGTTTCAAGCGGTTTCGTCGAGTCTGACCTTACCCGTCGAGTCAATTCGTCGAGTCTGACCTTATCCGTCAAGTTAAATTCGTCGAGTCTGGCCTTAATCGCCGAGTCAATTCATCGAGTATTGTCGACGAATTGGTGTAGACTTAGAACTTTTTCGTCGAGTGACCTTCCAATTCATTGAGTATTGTCAATAAATCGGTGTAGACTTGGAATCTTTTTTTCGTTGGGTGAGCTTCCAATTCGTCGAGTAAGGGTGTTTACACCTAGAAATTCCTGGATTTTACTTCTCTTGCTAAGTCTTGGGTTTCTTTTCGTTTATTAGTATATTTGTATGTCTATTTGTGGTGTTTGATTGATAGTGGATAAAGGACCACCACCTCAGTGCTGGTTTGTGAATCATTACACCTGGTGAGTTTTCTTTTCTTCTTATGGACTGTTGGTTTGAGTTCGATAGATGGCAACCGCCATAGTGCCCTTTGAGATGCCTGGTCTGATGTTTATGTTGGACAAGTGGCCACCGCCTCAATACCATATTTCTTTTACTAGTGTTAATGATTCACGCTTTAAAACTGATCAGTCTTTTCTTATATATGCATATATATTATATGCCCACTCTTGCAGATGTTAATGCAGCATAGTTCTATGTCGCACTTGGTACAACCTCTCATATTTAAACTTTTTTGAATTCTTCATTGCTTACTGTTTTATGATTTATACATTGTGGTTTGACAACAAATCTGTTTGGGTTGGTAACCCACTTAACCTGCCTAACCATTTGATTTGGATCTTTGCTACCATTTGTACTTTCTTGCTGAGGCATTCTTTTTTTTGAATGCCTCAGGCTTGGAGCAGTAGCGGTCCGAGCAGCTAGAGTCGGTGGCCTCAGGCGTTCTACAGTAGTAGTGGTTCTTCCCTCACTTCTGTGAGGTAGTTTTGTTGTTCTTATTTTAGTTCAGACATACATTTTGTTCTGTGGGTTCGTGTCAGGATGTTAGAAGTTATTGCAGCTAGAGTCGGTCCCGGTCTCCACCCCGGAGGGTTGAATCGCCCTTGCCCTCCGTAGAAGTTCTATTGGGTACATTGGAAAATGTGTACCTGATTTGGAGAAGCCTCACTTAGCTCAATGATATACATCAAGGTGTATTTGATGTTATTTTGAGTTTATATGTGCAGGTTAAGTATTGGCTAAAATGCAGGAAAAAGTTTCTAAGTCCATGTGTCGACACCAGAGGAAGCTGTGTTGACACTTCAGTAAGTTTGTGTCGACACTTGGAAAAGGCTGTGTCGACACACAGAATAGTTAGTCGACATCAACTGTGTCGACACTAGGAGGAAGTGTCGACACACAGAAGCAGAGTCGACATCTACTGTGTCGACACCTGGAGGCAGTGCCGACACACAAAATTCTTAGTCTACATCAACTGTGTCGACACACAGGACTTGTGTCGACACACAGTAGAGTTTCAACATAGTTGATTGCTGTGGAGTGAAGAAGTGATTGTGTCGACACAAATAATCTGTGTCGACACATTCTCAAGATGCAGTGTCTAGAAGCAGTGTCGACATCAAGACAACTATGTTGACACCACCAAAGTCTGTGTCGACACTTAAGTCACTTGTGTCGACACATATTGACAGTTTGTCTCGACACAGAATGACAGTCAATCTCGACGCTTTGCTGACAAAGACAAAGGTTCAAGAACTGACTGGAGACTTGACAGCTGTGCATTCCAACAACTTTAATGAAGCTGTCAGACTTGTCAGAAGTCGGTTAGAAATCGGATCAGCTGGTTACCATGGATGAAGTATATATATATAGATGGATTCTGATGAACAAGAATACACACACAACTAACACAACTATTGAGAGATTGATCTTTGATCAAGAAAGTGCAAGTCACACAGAAAAAGATCTTCGTGAGAAGATCTAAGAAGACATTCTGAAGTGATTATCCACTCAGATTTTGTCTAAGGAGAATTTAATCCAGAATTCAGAAGGAACTTCAGAAGATTTGGGGAGAGAGAGCTCCAGCTGTTTTGAAGTCAAGAAGGAGACTATCACAAGTCTCTCAAGAAGTAGATCCTGAACTAATCTACTAAGTAGATCCAGATCTATTTCTGGAATCCAAGAAGGAAGCTGCCAGTCAGTCAACTTCAAAGGAGATCAACCCTACTAAGTTCAGATTCAAGAAGCTTTGAATAAAGCTAAGAACAGGTAGATTTCAGCCATCAGTCTCATCAAGAAGCTGATCAAGAATCCTCTTATCCTTTCTCTCTCAACAAGGGTAAGAGTCCATCAAAAATACTTATCAAATTCTGTAGGATCTTTTCAAAGATCTGAGTTGTAAGCCTGTGTTATAAAGGCTGATTGTAGGAGATTTAGATCTCTGAGTGGTAAGGCTGTTTGAGCCTGAGTGTAGGAGAATCAGTTCTCTGAGTTGTAGGCTTTGTGGCAAGGCTGAGGTAGGGCTTATTAGCCTGAGCTGTAGAAGTGTGGATACATTCTGAGTTGTAGGAATCCTTCAGGATTCTGAGCTGTAAGATCTGTGGATCTGAGAAAAAAGGAAGAAGTTAGACTGAATCTAGCATATTGCTGGATAAGCGAAGGAGGAAAGTGAATGTACCCAGACCTTGAGGAACCACTATAAATTAGTGTGCAATCTGTGATTTGTGTAATTATAGATTCTGTGATTGTATATGCTGTGTTAGCTATAGAGTTTTCAGATTTATATTAAAGAACTAAAGTTATATTCTGCCTTAGATTGAAACAAGGATAAGAACCTATTCACCCCCTTCTAGGTGTTTAGGTTGTCTTGAAGTTAAATCTATCAAGTTCCCCCACACCATGGACAACTCCTCTTCCCCGACCTTAAACGGCCTTGCCCGATTGCCTCCATACTAGCCAATTGACCGGCTTCTGAAATCCCCATCTCGGCTCCTGTCCTCTGTGGTGTCCATGGAACCCCCACCCCCTTGGCTCTCCACTTCTCCTCCCTTCTTGCTGACTGAACCCTCCTTGCTCCCTTAACTCGCTCTCTCCCAACTTGGCTAACTTCTTTGTGAATGCGGGGTTCATGACTTCTCCTTCAATCTCTCTCGCCGCCCTTTCCATCAGCTCTTCGAAGGACATGGGGGGATCCTGGGTCAGCTCCATCTTGAAGAAATCCTGGCGCAGCCCGAGGGTGAATGCAAGTTGCAGAGTGTACCTGGGCACTTTATGAACAAAAAAGACCTCTTCCTGAAACTGGTCCACGTAGCTTCCCAGCATCTGCTCTGGCCCGTGCTTTATCAGAAAGAGGGCCTCCGCCCCTTTCTTCCTCTTTTTGAATGTTGAGAAACACAACTAGAAATTTTGACGCAAATTCTCGAAGTTGTAGATTGATCTTGGGGGAAGCTGGTGGAACCAGTCCCTTACCTACCTGACGGATCTTCTCCTAGAGAATGGGATCTTCTCCTAGAGACTGGGATCTTCTCCTAGAGACTGGGATGCGAGCACTAGGGCGATGAGTGTCGAGCACTCACCGTGCGGGGCTAGTGTGTACATGGTCTCCATAACTGCCTTCATAAACTCGAAAAAGTCACTCTTCTGCATGAAGCCATCTATATTGGGCGACTTGTCGGGGTTGACTCCTCGTTCCTCGCCTCCAATAATAGGACTCACTCAGGATTTTCTGTGCAAGCTACGGTCCACATTCACTGCACCAAAAAAGTTGAACCCGAAAACCCCGGTTCAAGGAGGAGTTCAGACCGATAGGGGCAACTTGCACTTATTTCTCCCAAGTTAGAACGCTTGACCAGTCACTTAGAATAAAGAAACAGACCCCATAACTGTAGCGAGGTCCTGCCACACACCCAGAAGATCAAATTGAGCTTCCCCTCCATAGCCAATGATGAGCTGGTCACCTTGGAGGGAACTAGGGAGCACCAAACTGTCCACCCAGAAACCACGTCAAGTATTGTCGCAGCTCCAGCCAAGCATGATCAACCAAAAGAGAGAGAAGTCAGGAAAAGTACTCTCCAAAGGGGCCCTTGGGGTCAATTTATAGTTTTTCGAGAATGGTCTGTGGATAATAGAATCCCGTTTTTTGGGTTTACTAAATGCAACCCAAATTGGTTTGCCAACAACGTAAGCCCGCCATTTGCAGACGCTATTGACATGCCAAAATGGGTCCCTTGAGAAAACACAGCTAGGCGAGATGACTACTTCGTTTCTACTCGCGTGGAGGTGCGAGTGCCCGGTGAGGCTGACGCTCGCCACCCGCCTTCCAACCTTGTCCAGCTCGTCGACCACCGTCCAGGAGCCCGAGGCGAGGGCTGCCCTGGTGGCACTGCTCGCCCATTCTCGCACGGGGCGAGTGGGGAGACACCCCTCCACTCACCCACTCCGACCTGCCCGAGCCAAACTTGTCATTTTGGTATGACCCCTTCGAAGGGTCCTACTCGACAAATATAGGGTTGTATATGTTGGGCTAGCTTAATTTAATAAAAAAAAAATACACAATATAATATTAAAATAAAATAAAATATATTATTTTAGTTACATGTTTTTTTTAAATCATATTATTATTACTTTTATGAAAATATAATAATTTTAAGTAATTATAAATAATTTATTTATTTTATTATTTAATATGATATTATGATTTGGCCAAATCTGTCCGGCTGGTGAGACCTTAAGACTTCATTTGGTTCAGCGTTTTCGGTCAGCGTTTGGAGCAAATGCTGCCGGACGGAGTGTAATCAAACGAAGCTCCGTCCCCCTTTGCATAATTTGTACCCGCAGCAAGGAGGAAATGCCTCCCGCCGCTCCGTTTTGACCCCCGCCTCCCCCCTCCAGTTTGAAAGCTCCGTTTGGACCCGCATGCTCCTCCCGCCACCGCTCAATCTTTGATCCTGCAGATTCATTCTCCCAACTAATTCTTAAAAGGGAATTGTTATTGGTACCTCATAAATGGATATTTGTAACCCATTTATATTTGTACCCAAAATGGATATTTGTACCCATAATTGATATTTGTACCCATTCATAAAAATATTAAGAAAAACGACGAGGTCTCCTGAGAGGCGTTAGCCGCGCCCGCACACCATGCATGAGGTGCGGATATCCGAACCTTCCCCGACGTAACCAAAATCGTCGTCGCCACAAACCTCCATCGCCGCCGCCGCGCCAACATCCATCATCGCCGCCGCCGCGCCAACCGCCATCGCCGTCCCCGCAAACTGCCAACGCCGTCGCCGCAAACCGCCAACGCCGTCGCCGCAAACCGCCATCGCCGACGATGCACCGAAACCGCCGCCGACGCTGCACCGAAACCGCCGCCGACGCTGCACCGAAACCGCCGCCGCAAACCGCCATCGCCGTCGCCACAAACCGCCGCCGCCGCAAACCGCCATCGCTGTTGCCGCAAACCTTCATCGCTGACGCCACACCGAAACCGCCATTGCCGCCGCCGCACCAACTAGTATCATGTGTCTACAACTTCTAACTCGTGTACTTGAGAGCGGATTATTATTGGACTTTTCCTACTCTGTTGTTATGCTAGAACATACACAGCCATAGCGATCCTTTGCATCAGCCATAGCTGAAACAAACTAGCCTTGCTCCGCCATTTCGCTGCTTCACTCGCTCGCCACACTTACTCTCAGCTTCAGATCGGACTAAGCGGCGCGGAATAGGTCGGAAGGCAAAGTGTGCACGACGAAGATACTGAGGACCGCTTCTCTTCTTCTCTCTTCCCCCGCTCTTCCCGCTTCCTCCGTCTGCCGAGATGCTGGAGAACAATCCCGACAACATCAAGCGTTTCGTCCCTCCTCAAAGGTATGTATTGTTGGTTTCGCTGTTTTATTCTGTGCTACTTCTGCGTGATTATGTTCGTTGTTTTTATAGGAATCGCTCTCTCAACCGGCGGAAATCCGGCGGTATTCCAGGTTTGCCTACTATTATTAGATTATGATTAGGTTTTCTTTTTGGGGAATATGATTGTGAGTCTATTATGATCGAAATCGTAGAACACCACAAATTGATATTTCACTAGGTAAAAGTAGAGTACAAGATAATTGATATCACCTAATGACAGCCCTGAATGGATCAATCTTCCATCTTCCGGCAAGGGAAGAGTTCCCGTTCAGCCCCGCTAATAACAACACCACAAATCTTCCATCTTCCAGCTGCCAGCGGCGTTCTCTTTTCCTTGCCTCCACTGTTCACTCTCTAGGAGTAGTAACAGATCGCATTTGAACTTCTCTTTACTCCGCCGACCACCTGATCTAGGGATAGCGCGCGGAGAGCGGGTGAAAATTTTGGCTCCAATAGAATTTGGTGCAGTGAGCGTGGATCAAGCGATTGATGAAATCGCTCCTACAGTCGAGGGGCGGACGTAGTGTTTGTCCGCTTCAAGAAGTGCGCGCCCGTTGCACGAACGGTGTGGGCAGAGGCCGCCGGGGCCCTTCAAAGAGGATGCAGCCGGACGCTTCCCAGGGCGAGCGAATAGTTGCCAAAGACAGCGAGATGGGCAAGGGCGCCCAAAAGAAGTTTGTGGACCACGCAAGCGAGACGCACTTCGAGCCTGCTCAGGAAGTTAAAGAGGTGCCCGTTTTAGGGGGAGACGGGAGCGGGACTGCCTCTATCAACGTTGAAGTGGAAGCAGAGGATAAGGCACTACTCATCCGGTCTCTGCTGGATAACCTCGACGTCTTCGTACGGTCAGCTTCCGACATTCCAGGGATCAGCCCGGAAGTCGCCTGCCATCAACTCAACATCAACCCCATTTTCAGACCAGCGTAGCAGAAGAAGCGAGCGGTGGAGACTACCCTCGCTGATCCCATCCTAGAAGAGGTTCCTCGGGTACTACAGGAAATACATTTAGGAGAGTGCGACAGTTATTCGGGGGTGAGAACTCTCAAAAAAAGAATTCTTCACTAAGGATACTTTTGGTCTACAATCAGAAAGGACTTTGCGGACTTCGCCAGGAGATGGTGCCGGAAGTTCGCTCCCCTCCAGGTCCAACCGGCGCGACAACTCCAGTCTATCTCTGTTCCCTGGCCATTCGTCGTCTGGGGAATGGACTCGATAGGCCCATTCCCAACAGCAAACGGACAACGACGCTTCATCCTGGTAATGATTGACCATCTCAACAACTGGGTGGAAGCCAAGACGTTGACCAGAATTGCGACTCAAGTAGTAAAGAACTTCATCTGGGGAGAGATCATTTGCCGTTACGGATCCCGATTGCTATTGTTACAGACAACGATCCACAATTC
This sequence comes from Platanthera zijinensis, assembly GCA_039513925.1. Taxonomy (NCBI): domain Eukaryota; kingdom Viridiplantae; phylum Streptophyta; class Magnoliopsida; order Asparagales; family Orchidaceae; genus Platanthera; species Platanthera zijinensis. The sequence goes on along the minus strand of CM077091.1, from coordinate 4,844,446 downwards.
ACAAGTGAGGAGTTGGCCAGCTTCTGTGATCAGGTGGGAATAGAGCTTCGGTTTTCATCAGGTCATCATCCGCGCAGTAATTTCCAGGTGGAGGCCGCTAATAAGCAAATCCTGAATTTATTAAAGAAGAGGGTGGAGAACACTTGTGGAAATTGGGCGGAGCAGTTGCCAGCAGTTTTGTGGACCCTCCGGACGACTCCTTCAGCAATCGGTGAAACTCCGTTCAAAATGTAACATGGGTTTGAAGCTCTCATCCCAGTGGAATTTATGTGGAAAGCCCTCGTGTGTTGCTTTCTAAGCAAGGCAGAGGTGACTAGATGGAAAGCAACGATGAAGAATTGAAGTGCAACTTTGACCTGATCGAAGAACTCAGGGATCAATCGACGGTCAGGCAGGCAAAAGCAAAGCGGAGGATGTCTATGTACTTCGACAAGAATGTACGGGTGAAGCGGTTTGAGAAGGGAGACCTCATTCTCAAGAAGGTGAATGTAGTTGGGAGGGAAGCCTTGGTGGGAAAGCTTAACCCCAACTAGGAAGGACCTTCTGTCGTCAAAGAGGCGCTCAAGAACGGAGCTTATTAGCTGCAATCTCATAGAATTGCCAAACACCTGGAGTGGTGACGACTTGAAAAAGTATTACTCCTAGGCCATGGTATTCCTCCTCCTTCTCCCTTGTTCTCAAAAGATTGGTGCATGAATTTAGTACGAAACTTGCTCCCCGAAAACCACCGCTAAAGATCTTTTTAGAAAACGTGCGAAAAAATTCTTAGTGCACTGCGTTGAGAAGATGAGACCCTCGGTATTGGTCAAGCGAGTGCGGTCTCTGTTCTTCTCCCGCCTGATGAGTCCTGGAGCTTGCTTGGACCCCCTTAGACGTATCCAGACGTCTTGAGCGGAGGTCATCAAGCCTCCGACCCTCCTGCCGGTATGAGTCACTTCCTCCACCGTGAGACCATTACGATTGTCCTTGCGGGGATACCCCCGAGCGGTATATGTGGCGAGTCCGGATGTGTTGGCCAACTGCGCAGTGACTGAGGTGTTGCTGCTGTTACTGATCTACTTTCTAAGGACAAGCTTCGAGCAACAGGCGCTTTATACCCCTTTAACGTTCTACAACGTTGCTTGCGGACGACAACCCTGCGGATGCCTTAGACCCGAATGACGATCTTAACCTCTGGCAACGGATCCAGTTACTGTAATAAAGGTCATCAATTTTCCTAGATGTCTTTTGGCCGGACGCTCCGTTTTCGAACACTCATAAGCCAGCTAGACGTCCCAGGCCGACTAAGTTCCTAAAGCATTTCCCTTAATGGTGCGGTATCGACACCAAGCGGTCATCAAGGGGTGTCCAAGCCCCCCGCGCTCACACAAGTAATCTCCGCGGTTGGTCAAGTGGTCGCTGCGAACGAGCTGAGCGGCTATCGCTCGGTTGGCACGAGAATAGGTTGCACACATATACGTAATCGATAGGCGCGCGGATGTCATTCACGTTGCGTGAATTCCTGTTGGGTGGCGTCACACGAAGAAGACGAGCAACCAAAAAATAACATAAATACAGAAGAATATAAAGGAAGAAATAGGAGAAAATTATAACCGCGAACGGTCACGAGTCAAAATATTGCGCCAAAATGAAACAAAATAATATCTACTGCTCGTCGCTTTCTCCCGAGGAGGTCTTTGCAGACCGCGATCTCTTCCTCGAGCCCTTGGGTAATGAGTGACCGTCAGAAATGGTCCATTGGGAAGATGGGGCGGAATCCTCGACGTCAGAGTCCCCGAAGGAAAACTCTACATCTTCGGGGAACAACTCCCTATACTGGATGTTCGCAAATTCGGGCTTGATGGCTCCGAGATTCCGCAAACATCCTAGGGTGATCTTCCCGAATTTTTTCCCTGCCCTCTGGATTTCCCTCACGAACATCAGGTTGCCCGCTGTTTGGCTCGCCTGACGGATACAAAGAAAATGGTCAGGAGGTCGCAACTAAAGGTACGGGGAATGATGTTTTTCATGCTTTAGAGTTTACCCAAGACAGGCAACCTCTTCCTGGGACTTCCTCAAGGCTTACTAGGTCTGCTCTAGAGCTCTCCAGGAGGCACTGTTGTACGCCAGTGACCCAGGGAAGCCGTGGCCGCCCTCTGCCACAGCTGGTCCGCGAGCATGCGCAGTATCTCTTCAAGTTCTTCCTTGCCGATAATCGCGGAGGAGACCATCAACGCGCACGGAGTCGTCTCCTGCTTCTCTCCAAGTGGGTCGGCTGTTGTTAAGGGTGGCCGCTCCCGCATCTCGGAGCATCTGCTGGCCGCCGATCACGTTCGTCAAGGCTCCGAAGTCTGGGGGCAGATCTCACGCTTCATCCGTGGCAGACCGCGTGGGCCTCTTGTTTCGGTCAATAGGAGAGCTCGTGCGGCCCCTACGGGTGACCGCTGGCGCACACGGAGGCGCGGGTCCCCTCGAACTGGCAGCCTTCCTCTTCTCGGTGGCAATTAAGACCTCGCCAAGGGGCTCATATGGCCTTTTTGCTGGAACCCGCAAAATGACTGTAAGTGTGAAAAGTTAGATCCCGCAGGCATGAAATTTTTTCATAAATAAATAACCATTTACAATCCGCGGTGTCCATATTCGCCACCTCTTCCAGGCGGGGGACGTAGTGTTCGATGTCAAGGGGGGCCTTGTTGAAGAACTCTACGATGTCCTTCTCCACCCCTTCGATCGGCGGCTTCTAGAAGTCCACTTCTGCTCGCGGGTAAGGGTAAGTACTCAGTTCCCTAAAGTCCGCCTTAAACATGGCGAACCTTGATTGCCACTCATGAACCTTGTTTGGGAGGTTCAGAACCTGCATCGTGTTGGATCCAATGTACAACTGCCCTTTTGCAATTGCTCGCACAAAGAATAATCTCCGGAATACTGTTAAGCTAAACTAGACTCTTTGGAGCCGTAAGAAAACAAAGAATGCGGTCGCCACCGCAATAGAGTTCAGGGTGATCCGTGCTGGGATTAACCCTAAGTGGTTGAGCACTTCCACCATCTCAGGTAGGATAGGGAAGGTCCATCCCGCATCAAAGTGTTTGAAAGGGAGGACAAGCTCGTCGACGAACACCGTGTGAAGGTGCTCGACGGGGTCCGAAAGCCGCACGGATTTTAGAGACGTGCGTGGCAAATTCTTCGTCTGATAGCCTAATCACAGGCGGGGCATGCAGCAAGAACGCGACCACGTAGCCTGTTCGCATGGTGCTTGCCTGGTGCGCCCACGCATTCTCCATGGTGCTCAAGATTGTATGCCAGAAAAGAGAAGCTCCGCCGATCTATTTATAGGCGTTGCCGCGTTGGAGTCTTTTCCTCGAAATGCGAAGCGCCGTAGACGATTATTGTTCGCGGAAAGTGCCCTCCAAGCGAAACCCTTTTTCCTATCCTACAAAAAGAAAATTTTGCGCTCATGTCCACTGACAAGTGAGATATTCACAAGCAGTAAGCATTAGGAAACAAAAGAAAAACATCCACACATAGAAAGTATGGCGAACATTGTCCACACTGCAAATTAATTATTATAGAACTAGATAAAATTGTCCTTAGTCCTTTAAGGCATCCTCGCCAGACATTCGCTCCACGCCCACGAACACCAAGTTATCTATTATCTTCACGAGCATGCTCGACGCGCCCATGTGATGCTTGTTTAAGTTGACGATCAATGTGTGTATGGCGCGAATGTCCTCTCTTACTTTCCGTGCATATTTCTGAGTAGCATCCTTCAGTGGAGCCGAACTTTGCGCCGCCATGAGCGCGCCTGTTCGTGGAACGGTCATGGCATCAAGCGCAGCGTCTTGTTTCAGCGCCTCTATCTCCTCCTCCAGGCGGGCTATGCGCTCGCAAGCGTCCTTGAGCCCCCTCTAGAGGGCAACTATCGCCAAAGCATTCACTGGAAACAAGGAAATAAATTATTAGTCATGTCTAACAAGCATGTTGCATCAAGTTCTCTTCAGCAAATACCCGCAACAAGGTTATCTTCCGGATCCTTTGGAGTGTCTACCTCTTCCGGCTCGCTGGCCCTTTTTCTCTTCTTCCCTGGTCGCTAGTCGGGATCTGAAGGGGTATGTGCGACATACAAGGGGATGACTATCTGGGTGGCTTTTCCCTTTGAGTATGCCTTTAGCCTCCCGAGCTATTCTTCGAACTCGTCGTCAACAATCTCCACGTCGTCATCTCCTTCCCTATCAGTCTCCTTGTCCGACTGCTCCGTCTCCATAGATTTCTCAGACAAGGGATTCTTGTAATCAACTTCTCCCAACAAAATCTGTTGCTGGATCAGGTCCGAATCCTTTCAAACAGTTTGCTTCTTCGAAGTATCCAGCGTGTTCTTTGCCATGGATTCTACGTTTTTCACGGAGGGCATGATGTTTGAAGGAATTTTTGCCTTGCTGGTTTTTGGCTTCCTGGAGTCAGGCTCTTTCAGTTTTTGGGAAGTGCTGGAAGATTGGGCAGGAATTTTGATGCCCGCAGGTCAGTCAGCTTGCAAATCCTTGCCCAGGTCGGGGTGGTCTTCCATGTGCGCGATGAGCTCAGAAACAGTGGGAATCGAACTAGCCCCTTTCTCTGCGGGCTTCCTCGTAGGCAACAACGATTTTTGTTGCTTCTTGGAAGAACTGCTGGGGTGTTTTGAGGTTTTCCTTAGTTTGTTGGGATCAATTTTCTTCGTGGTGTCCGACTTGTAGCCCATCTGGGCGAGCATGACTTGGTTCATACTCATGGTGAGCAGATGCCAAAGACAACTGACCGTTTTTAAAAGATGGCTCATCTAGGCAAAGGTCTGCACTATTTATAGATTTCCGAGAAGCGTTGAACATAGGTCGCAGTCTTTTCGGTTATCAGTCTACTTTTTCGGAGCCCGCGCGGATTCCCAAAAAGTGCGGGGATTATGTTAACCAAAATCCCGCGACGGAGGATTGTACCAGAAAGTAGCAGGGACAAGTCTCTCCGGTCGGTCATTCCTGGTGTTTGCAGATGCTCTCCAGGCGGTCACTCTGAGCATCAGCGGGCATCCCCGTTTTGTTGCTCGGACGCTGTAGTGATCAGCGCAGAAACTCTTCAAGCAACCCTTCAAAGGACAATTCGAAGATCCAGCCAAGTGGTTGCGGTGGGCATTGATCCTAGGCTTGCGCGAACTCTTCTCTTTGGCAGCAGCTCAAGCGACACCGCGCAGTTACCTGCGATCTCTTCTCTCACCCCTGTGCCGCCCAACTCTTCGTGTACCTAGGGTGGCTGTGCATTTAATGTCGTGATTAATGAGGTGTTAAATGTCCGTCGTTTCGTGAACCGTCCGAGCAGCCTACCCTCGAGTATAAATAGAGATCATGGGTGCTCAAACGGGGGGACGGACTTAGCCCAGAACCTGCTCAGTTGTAGGTGCGGACACTAAGTCCATTTCATTTATCCCTTTCCACTTTTGTACTTTTGTATTCACGCATATCCAGGAGTATCTGCGTCCTACTTGTAATCTTTTCCCTGTATAATCCAAAAGCTCGTTGCAAGAGAAACATTTGTCGTGACGAGTAAGTCTGGTGTTATGGGTCTACTTGGATATTGCCAGATGTTGAAATCGAGAAATCGGTCTCTGTGGAGTTCGACCCTTGGGGAAAGGGTGATCGCACGCTTATTTCTCTTTCACAAGCTAAATAACCAAAAACTTAGCACAAGGAACAGACCCAAGGCTCCAGCACGGAGGTCCCACCACACACCCAAAAGATCTTAGAGCGCTTCCCCTCCTTAGCCAAGTGCTGAGCTAAAGACACCTCAGAAAGCGCAAGAAGACCAGGACACAAGTAAGCATGCCTTCTGAGGTACCCCTTGGGTCTATTTATACTTTTCTGAAAACGGTCTGCCAACAGCCAACCTCCGCTGTTCCAAACAGCTATGTGCAGACCAATGAGAATGGAATGGTTAAGGATACATCATACAACACTGGGCGAGTGGCCCCTGAAAACCTCCACTCGCATGGGGTGGCGAGTGCTCGATGGTCCTGACACTCGCCGCCTCCTTATGGCCCTGGGCGAGTGCAGACAAGAATTACCCCACTCGCCAATGGCCTGCCGAGATCTATGGGAGAGTGCGAGCCTGCTGCTCTACCCACCCCACCCCAGCTCCGCTCCACCCCACCTGGGCGAGCCGACGGATGCCGAGATCTCACTCAACGCTAAGAGGCGTTGAGTGAACAACCCTCACTCGATGCTGGGGCGGAAGGCGCCGAGTGGACTCGATGCCAGCGGAAGGCGTCGAGTGAACTCGACGCCAGGGGCCCGACTCGTCTGGCTTGGCTAGTCTGGCTCCTGTCAATCCCCACTCGTCGGATATGAGGTCGTACACGATCCACGCTCTTTGCGAGGTTGCCCCAAGCTCGAAAAGAAACGTCCAACCCTGCAAAATGCGGCGAGTGCGGCAGGAGCCAGAGAGAATCTTTTGGTCGGATCCACCAACGACTATATATATGTGCCCGCATACCTGGGCGACCTTTGCCATTCCCCTTACTCTGACCTTGCCAAGATGCCTCTTTCCAAAGAGCTCCAAGAGAGGCTGGACCGTGCTCGCGGGCTCAACGCCGCTCGTGCTGCTAGCCTGGTCGCTATAACCCCCAACACTTTGCCGCGCGAGTCTCCAAATCCTCAGCCTGCCAAGAAGGCCAAGTCAGCCCCAAAAGCTGCCGAGTCGGTCTATCGCGACGTGGCCTCCACCCCAGATCATGGACTCGCCTCTTCCTCTGGGACAACTCTCGAACACAAAGGAAAGGGGATCATCGAGATTCCTGCCGACCCGGACAGTCATCAGATTGACGGCGAAGCCTCTACGCCGCGAGTCGACTCCCCCCGTGATGACTCGCGACCTAAAACTCCTCCCGCTACTCGTCTGCTAGACCCATCTCCCCCCTTTGGGACCACGGGGCTGGACTCGCTGAGGCCAAAGCCGCCAGCCCGCGCACTTTCTCAGCAACCCACACCTGCTCCTGCACTCGCGGGGAGTGTTGGCGGGGACATCCCTGTCCCGAGCTTCGAGCTTATCTCCCCAGGATCTCATCTTCTGGGTCGCGGCAAGAGCCTTACCTTGCCCCCCCACATATATCTTCCGGGGGCAGCCGAGCTCATCTCGTAAGTTCCACCTGCATAGGGCCATCTCGCGTAGTTCTTTTGAAGCACTCGTCTATTATACATTCACCGGGATTAATTGTCCTTGTAGGTCTCCCTAGCAAGTTTGAGGCTGAAGAATCTTCTGAGCAGACTCGCCATTCGCCACCTCCTTCCCCCAGCGCGATAGAAAACTTCATGGACGTCTCGCTAGACTCCGTCGAGTTTAGGAGACGAGTCGTTGAAGTCTTGAAGAAGCAAGGACTCGCGCTGCGCAGGATCCAGGAAGAGAACGATCTCAGTGAGCAGAGGATGCAGGCACTGGAGCGGGACTATGTACTGCTCGCTGACGAGGTGAAGCGCAACTCGGCAAGCGGGATGACGTCCCCCACCCCGCTCATGGACAGGATCAACGAGAATATGCGGTTCATCCACCAGGACCTGGAGCTGGTCCGCGAGTTCAATAACCCGCGCCGACCTTCGGGGATGGGAACGCGAGGCCGGGGTAGGTGGAAATGGCTCCCTAGCTGAGCCTACCGGTACTCGCTAGAGCTGTCACGGTTCCGGTTCGGTTCCGGTTCTACTAAAACCATGAACCGAACCACTAAGGTAACGGTTCTTCAAATTAGAACCAAAACCTTTTTTGGTTTGACCGGTTTCGGTTTCGGTTCCAGCTTAATTTTTGGAACCGTCGTGTCAACGGTTCCGGTTCCGGTTTAACAAGAATCAAAACCAAACCGGCCACTATCGGTTCGGTTCGGTTCCATGCGGTTCGGTTCGGTTCCAACTAAAACCAAAATCATGCTTGACAGAATGAAATAAAAGCGGGCTGCAAAAGTAAAACTCAAAACAATATCAAAATAAAAATAATTATGTTTGACACTTCTCGACGGGCTTTTCCGCGATCGGTGGGATAATATCAATTATATTCCTACGCGTGTAGACTTGCCACAATTTCTAGTTGGTTTGCGAACGTCTCATTGACATGCTCAACCGTAACAACCGCCTACAATTAGTTGTCTTACATGATTACTAATAAATAGTAGTTGTATATCTTCTATATTTTTTAAATAAAATATTTCAAAAAAATATATATAAGTAAAATTGAAAATATATTATATAATTGTATAAAAATAAAAAATGCACTGCAAAAATTGAATCCAAACCGCACGAATGTCAAACCACACCATACTGTTTTTATGCGGTGAAGTTTTGTTCGGTCCAAAATCGGCCCCCTTTAGTGCGATTGCGGTTTGAGTTCAAACTGCACCAGCTTCACTCGTGATAGTATGTATAAATATTATAGATAAATTGTAAAATAATAATAATAATAAGCGGGGTGCGGTTCGGTTCTACTTCGGTCCGGTTCGGATCGGGTCTAAAAATCTTGAAACCGCTTGAGACTTGTATGTTGCGGTTCCGGTTCCGGTTCCGGTCCGGATAATAAAATGTAAGAACCACACCCGGACCAATGTTGTTCACGGTTCCAAAATTCAAACCGGAACCCGAATAATTTGCGAACGGTTCGGTCCGGTTCGGTTTGCGGTTTTCAGTTTTAAGTGACAGCTCTAGTACTCGCCTCCCAGCCCCCTGCTCGCGCGTGTTGGAATGACTATTCTGCTTGTTGTACTTTCTTTTTCTGAATTGCGAGAACCCCTGTCTGTAATAACTTGAACAATTTTTAGATTTTACTGCTTATTGATTCTGCACAATATGCTGCTCTCTAGATTCAGCTCGCCATAGGGTAGAATAGGTCGCAGGGTCGGCGAGTTGGGATCGGCGAGCCGGACCGACCGGTTGGCTCGGCCATTAAATTCGTTTTCTATAAATAGGCCCCCCACCTACCCCCAGGCCATCGCCTTTACTGCCGACTTACACCCTCTTCTTTTTGCCTTTCTCTCCACTTCCACTCGCGCCAGAACTTTTGAAACAATGGGCAAGACGCGACCCGATGCCGACGGGAGGTCCAAGTGTGCTCGACAATTCACCGAGTACAGCTTCTATGAGGGAAACACCTCCGAGCAAGAGCTCGCCGACTTCATTGCCGACTACGTCCCCGCGGGGTTCTCTGCGCGCCGACCCGCGGTAGGCGAGACCATCAACTCATTCTTTGAGGATGAGCTCGCCTTCCCCATCTCGCACTTCGAGGTGGGGTTGCGCCTCCCCCTATGTCTAGAGATTCGCCAAATCCTGAAGTACTACAGGGCGGTCCCTGCCCAACTGAACCCGAATGCCATCGCCATGATGGTGGCATTCGTCTGCTACCTCCGTCGAGAGCGGATAGAGTTCAACCTAACGGTCTTCAGGAAGCTCTTCATCTACCGCGCGACCAATGACTGGGTCACCTTCCTGTCCGACTCGCAGTTCAAGGTCCGCGAGACGGCCAACAAGAACCACAATTGGTTCTCAAAGCTCGTCTTCATTAAGAGTGATCTTGACAACATACCCTTCTCGCCTCGGCAGAGGAACGAGGAGGTGTACCGGTCCCCGACGGTGACGGGCGATGATGCCGAGCTGCACAAGTTCTTCCTCGGCAAGGACTTTGAGGTCGCCTTCCTTCGAAGGGGCCTCGACTCGCTCCCCCCGGTTCCGCCCGACGAATGTATACTTCTTTTCCCTTCTTTCTTTCAATAGGCTCGCCAACAGATAATAATGATTTTCTAACTCCTAAGTCTTTTTCTGCAGGGGAGCGGCTGATTCCCGAGCACCCTCCTTTTGCGGACTCGGGACTCTACCCAGACCCACTCGCACGCGAACGGGCAGCCGCAAAAGCCTGTCGAAGCGAGCTGGGGTCGGGCAAACCTTCCTCCAGCAATAAGCGACCCGACCCCGCGGGATCCAGCTCGTCTCGCCGCCTCCCGCCGCAAAAAAAGATGAAGAAGGCGATGGCGGTCTCCAAGTGGAGACAACACCAACAACAAATATTCCTAAGCTCGCCAGAAACTACGCCAGAGAAGTCGCCAGAGAAATACCAGAGCGGAGGCGACCCGCCTGCCTCCCCTGCCGTCGAGGAGCTTGCGGGCCGCGAGCTAGGCCTGCCGAAGGACCACCAGAACTATGGTTTCGGCGGGAAGGCCAAGGATCGGCTCGGCGAGCCAATGGTCCAATGGGATGAGAAGACTCGCAGGGTCTCCATCTCTTCCCTCCATCCCTCCTGGTCGGAGCGCCACCTCCCAGAGGGCACGCCTATGCCCTAGGGTTCGGGCTGCACGACCGCGAGGACGCCGCGGCCTATAACGACATGAGCCTCCAGCGGCTCGCCCATGAGAGCTCGCGAGCTCAAATGCGTGTGCTGGAGCTCGCGAGCTCAAATGCGTGTGCTGGAGCTCGCACACATGTCGACTCGCCGCAGCTTCCACCTCAGCCACAACTTTGCGAAGGCGGAGCAGGAGCGGGATGTCGCGAAGGACGCTGCCGCCGACTTGACGAGGCGGCTGGGGATTGCCGAGGGCCTCCTCGCCAAAGATGCCAGCGGGGTGGTAAGTATCGGCTGACCCCTTCTCCTTTTTACTTTAGTTTTCCACAATTTCTTACCTTTTCTTTTCTGGCAGGATGCCGAGACCGCGGACCGCATGCGCGCTCGCGCCGCCGAGCTGGAGGAGAAAAACAAGGCGTTGGAGGAGCAGAATAAGGGCCTTTGGGGCGAGGTCACTCGCTTAATGGACATCATCCTCTTCCCCTCTGGCGGCGAGCCGGGCGGCCCAATCCAGTGGCCAAAGATCTTTAGCGAGGCGGAGGTCGCCAAGAAACTGCGTGTCAACTCAATCAGCACCGCCGACTACACCCTGCAAGTCATGCGAGACATGCAGGTGTTGACGGAAGGTTGTGAGGAGATGACTGCGAGGGACTTGGTGCCGGAGCTGTTCTCCCCTCCCGCTTCCCCCCTGGCGAGAGGGAAGATAGCTTCGACTCGCTCTTCAAGGACGTCTCTGGCTACGACAATTCTGGAGGGGAGGGCGAGAGCTAGCTCGCCTACCCCCTTTTTTTGCTGTAAATCTCTCTCCCCCCTTTTTTGTAACCTCCCCGAGGCGAGCTCCCTTTTGTAATGAAATGTATATTAATGAAAAGATACTTTGCCGAATCTTCCTTCTCTTTTGTGTGTTTACTTTCTGTGTTGCACTCGCCCGCCCGCCGCCCCTTCATTGCGCGACCTCGCTAGGATAACATTCACCGTTAGAATGTACTTGAGTTAGGATACATACCCGCGCAGAGACCCCGAGATCTCGCCACCCCTTGATAGTCGGGCTAAGCTACTCGCCGAGCTGGGCCTGCGACCATCCAGCTTGCATCGGGAATCCTCCCCTTTAAAGACTTGTTATAAACCATAATTTCCCAAGTTAAATCTCGATAGGATGGAGTGTAGTTGTCGAGAACCGCCTCGACTCCCCCTTATTTAGTAGATGCCGAGGTCTCGGCTTGCCACTACCTACTCGCCTGGGGATTGTTAGGTCTAACCCCCTTTCCCCCTGGCCTCTTCCCCAAGTCCGACTTCAGATGCCTTGTGTTGATTGGCGACAACTTCATCCACCGAGGACTCCTGCACTGCCAGCTAGGTGAAAGCCTGACAGCGGGACATGCTTGGGACTTGGCTCCAGAGCAAGAACAATGCCCACAGAGGATCCCGACCCTGCCAGCTAGGTGAGAGCCTGACAGCGGAGCATCTCGGGGCTTGTCTCCAGAGCGAGAACAATGTCCACCAAGGATCTCGGCCCTGCCAGCTAGGTGAGAGCCTGACGGCGGAGCATCTCGGGACTTGCCTCCAGAGTAAGAACAATGTCCACCAAGGATCCCGGCCCTGCCAGCTAGGTGAGAGCCTGACAACGGAGCATCTCAGGACTTGGCTCCAGAGCAAGGACAATGTCAACCGAGGATCCCGGCCCTGCCAGCTAGGTGAGAGCCTGACAGCGGAGCATCTCAGGACTTGGCTCCAGAGCAAAAACAATGTCTACCGAGGATCCCGACCCTCCCAGCTAGGTGAGAGTCTGACAGCGGAGCATCTCGGGACTTGGCTCCAGAGCAAGAACAATGTCCACCTAGGATCCCGACCCTGCCAGCTAGGTGAGAGCAAGAACAATGTCCACCAAGGATCCCGACCCTGCCAGCTAGGTGAGAGCCTGACCACGGAGCATCTCGGGACTTGGCTCCAGAGCAAGAACAATGTCCACCGAGGATCCCGGCCCTGCCAGCTGGGTGGAAGCCTGACAACGGAGCATCTCGGGACTTGGCTCCAGAGCAAGAACAATGTCCACCGAGGATCCCGACCCTGCCAGCTAGGTGGAAGCCTGACAGCGGAGCATCTCGGGACTTGGCTCCAGAGCAAGAACAATGCCCACCGAGGATCCCGGCCCTGCCAGCTAGGTGGAAGCCTGACAGCGGAGCATCTCTGGACTCCAGAGCAAGAACAATGTCCACCTAGGATCTCGGCCCTGCCAACTAGGTGGAAGCCTGACAGCGGGATTTTCTCGGGGTCTGGGTAGACTCTCTCGAGTGACATCCAGTCCTGCCAGCTAGATGAGAGCCTGACAGCGAGATCTGCTCGGGGTCCGGGTAGACTCTCTCGAGTGACATCCAGCCCTGACAACGAGATCTGCTCGGGGCCAATTGATCCACCTGATCAATTTCTTCCCTTGGAATGTGCCGGATGTAGAATGACTGGAACATGCCGATTACCCCTTCACCTTTGCCAAGTACAACTGGAGAGTTGATTCCCTTACCTCGAACTCCCCATTGATCTGGGAGGCCACCACCATGGAGTCTGTGAGGACCTCCACATCATGCACTCCCAGCTTCCTGGCCAGGCGCACTCCTGCTATCACTGCCTCATACTCGGCTTGATTGTTAGTGATGGGAAAATGTACTACCACCGTTTGCTCGATCCTTGCTCCTTGGGGGCTCTCCAAGATCACCCCCACCCTCAAGGAATGCCTTCCTGAAGCGCCATCCACCATCACCTTCCAAGGGACCGGGCGGGTGAGTCCGCCTCCGCCACCTCGACCACATAATCAGCAAGAAAGTCGGCCATCGCCTGAGCCTTGATCGAGATGCGAGGAACGAAGGATATGTCGAACTCACTTAACTCTACCGACCACTTTGCCAACCCCCCGAGTGCTCCACCCCCTAAAAGATATTGCGGAGGGGGTGGTTAGTACCACTCGGATGGAGTGCGCCTGACCGAGATGACCAGAGCAAACCCAGCTTCTCTAAGATCGGATATCGGAGCTCCGTCTTCCTCAAGACTCTACTCACATAGTAGATAGGCAACTGCCTCTTCCCTTCTTCTCGGACTAAGACGGAGCTTAAGGCCTCAGCTCCCACCCCAAGATACAGGGACAAGTCCTCCCCTTCCTTGGGCCCTTGGAGGAGCGGAGCCTGGGCCAACTGCCTCTTCAAGGCTTGGAATGCCTCATCGCACTCCTTGGACCACTCGAACTTCTGACCCCCCCTCAACGCTTTGAAGAAGGGGGAACACTTCTCTCCCGCCCGAGAGAGGAACCTGCTCAGCCCGACCAACTTTCCTATCAACCTCTGGACCTTCTTGGCATTTCCGAGGCGACCCCAACTCCGTGATCGCCTTGACCTTGTCAGGGTTGGGATCTACCCCTGCAGGAGTAAGGAGGTGGCCTAGGAACTTCCCCCTGCTCGCCCCGAAGACACACTTCAAGGGGTTTAGCCTCATCTTATACTTCCGCAGGGTGTCGAAAGTCTCCTCCAGATCCCGGAGATGAGAGTCCACCTCTCGACTTTTGACCATAAGATCATCTACGTACACCTCCAGATTCCTCCCCTTTTGCTCTCGGAAGACCTGGTCCATCATCTTTTGATATGTTGCCCCCGCATTCTTTAGCCCAAAGGGCATCATCTTGTAGCAGTAGCACCTGTCCCCAGTGATGAAGGAGATATGTTTTATGTCGGGCGGGTGCATCCTGATTTGATGATAACCTGAAAAAGCATCTAAGAAACTCATCACAGAAAAACCGACGGCTGAGTCAACCAGCGCGTCGATCCGAGGCAAGAGATATTAATCCTTAGGACATGATTTATTTAATAAAGAAAAATCAACACACATCCTCCACCGGCCGTCTCCTTTTTTAACCATTACAACATTGGAGACCCAGCCGAGGTATTGGATCTCGGATACGAACCCGGTCTTGAGGAGCTTGGCCACCTCCTCCCTGATGGGCTCGACCAATTTGTCCGATGTGGACCTCTTCTTCTGCTGGATGGGGCGGGCTTCTGGATCCAGGTTGAGGCGGTGACAGGCAATGTCCGCATCGATCCCCGACATTTCTACCGCGCTCCACGCGAAGATGTCCACGTTCTTCTGAATGCACTTCAGCATCCTCCCTTGGTCCTCCGGGCTCAGCCCCCCACTGATCCGCACCTTCTCCACCCTGCCTCTCTGGGTGAGAACCTCCATCTCCACCACCTCCTCGGCTATCTCCAGCCGGGATTGCTCTTCCCACTCTCCAACGGCTCCCTTACTTGGGACCAGGACCTCCTCCTCCTCAGCATCCTCCACGGTCATCACCCCGGCCGGCTCCTCCAGAACTCCTTCCGCTACCTTCACCTGGGTGCGGACCTCTTCCTCCACTTCCATCTCCACCACCTCTCCTTCGGCCTCCTGCCTGGATAACTCCTCCATCCTCCTCTCCATCTCCTCGGCTCTTCCCTGCCAAGAGATGGAGTTCACTGCGGTGACATAACACTCCCTTGCCACCTTGGGCTCTCCCCGGACCCTTACTTGGATGCCCTCAGCATTGAACTTCAAGCACTGATGGAAAGATGAGGGCACGCAGCGGAAGGTACTGATGATGGGCCGTCCGAAGATAGCGTTGTAACTACTGGGTGCGTCCACAATGACGAACCTGCAGTTTATGGACTGCCCCCCAAGGTAACATTGAGTCCTCCTCCTTCCACCTCCTTCCTCTCTCCTGAGAACCCGAAGAGAGGTCCATCCGAGGCCAGCACCCTCCGGGCCTCCACCTTCATCGCGTCGAACGCCTTTTTGAAGATGACGTTGACCGAACTTCCGTTATCGATGAGGATCCGGGAGACAGTAAAATTCTCGATTGCGGTCTGCATGACCAACGCGTCGCAAAAAGGATCCTCATGATCCGGCATGTCCTTCCTGGAGAAGGTGATCTTCTCCTCCGGGGGTGGGGCTAGAGATGTGGAGGTGATGCTCCGGCGATACATAGTATGGAGACTCGCCTTTCGAGCGGACTCGACTCCCACCCCTCCGTGGATCACTCCGATCCCTCCTTTATTGCCGACATCGACCCTATCCTCGCACCAGCCCTCCTCTCCTCTAGGCAGGACTTCTTCAATCCGCACCTCCCGACGGTTTTGCTGCTGCTGCTGCTCCTTGGTTCCCCTCAACTCTAGGAACTCCGGGCACGTGGCCGTAGCATGACCCTCCTCCTGATGGAAGTCGCAATAGGGCAACTCCACTCTGACTCCCTGTATTCTCCTCTGCTGGGCTCTCCTCCTCCTCCCCAGGGCTATTGCCATAGCCTGATGTTGATCGGGAAGGGGGGGGGGGTCTCTGGTCCTGCCTCCACCCCTGGGGGTTGAACTGACCTTGACCCCTCCGACGTTAGTCTCCTCCATGGAAACCTCTCCTCTGCCCCTGATCTTGCCACTCCTGCTGCCTCCAACCGAGCCGATTGTTCGGCTCCTGACGGCCCCATCTCGGTTGTTGTTGTTGCTGCTGCTGTTCCCACTACCGGGGTTCAGATCTCCTCACCTCCTGACCTCTGCCACCTCCTGGCACCTTCTCCTCCTCCGTGGCCCACTTGGTCAGCTTCCGGGCAAAGTTTGGGTTCGACGCCTCCCCATCGACCTCCCTCGCTGTCCTCTCCATCAGCTCCTCGAAGGAGAGAGACGGCACACTCTTCAGCTCCATCCTGAAGAATCCCTGCTGCAGCCCTAGGGTGAAGGCCATCATCAGGGTATGCCCTGACATCTCCTGGACCTGGAGGACCTCCTCTTGGAACCGGTCCACATAGCTCCCTTGGGTCTTGTTCACCCCCTGCTTGATGTGGAACAGGGACTCAGGCTCCTTCCTCTTCTTGGAAGTGGTGAACCTCAGCATGAACCCCCGACGTAGGTCCTCGAAACAGTAGATGGAACTGACCGGCAACTGGTGGAACCAATCTCTTGCCTTCTCCTTGAGGGTGATGGCGAAGAGCCCGCACTTGAACGCATCCGACATCTGTCGAATCGAGACCACATCCTCAAACCACTTGATGTGTTGAATCAGATCATCCTTCCCGGTTTAGTAGGACATCTCCGGCTCACGAAACCCCTCTGGAACTGGGGCGGATGAAACCAACTCACTGAAGGGGATGCCTCCCCCTGCCGGGCGAGCCGGGAGATCTCGCTCCCCCACCTCGCCGACCCGGCCCGCGCTCGCCGAACCGGGGAACAACACTCGCCCGGGGAGATCTCGCTCACTCCCCTCCTTCACTACCTCCTTCCCAGCTCGCCTAGCCGGGGCATCCGAGCCCAGGGCTGGGCAGCGACGATTGGGACGGCCGACGTCGAGCACTCAACACGCGCGCCGAGAGCGAACTTGACGAGGCTAAGCACCTCCTGCCTGAACTCCTCGAACATCCCGACGGTGGCGAGAGGGTGAGGGGGTGGCGAGTCGGCCCTGCCCGAACCTTGTCCTTCTCCTCCAGTCATCGAGCTCGCAGAAGATTTTCGGTGCTGAGCACGCTCCACGCTCACCGCACCAAAATGTTGAAACCGAAAAATTGGTCTCTGTGGAGTTCGACCCTTGGGGAAAGGGTGATCGCACGCTTACTTCTCTCTCACAAGCTAAACAACCAAATACTTAGCACAAGGAACAGACCCAAGGCTCCAACACGGAGGTCCCACCACACACCCGGAAGATCTTAGGGCGTTTCCCCTCCTGAGCCAAGTGCTGAGCTAAGGACACCTCAGAAAGCGCAAGAAGACCAGGGCACAAGTAAGCATGCCTTCTGAGGTACCCCCTTGAGTCTATTTATAGTTTTCTGAAAACGGTCTGCCAACAGCCAACCTCTGCTGTTCCAAACAGCTTTATGATGACCAACGAGAATAGAATGGTAAAGGATACATTATACAATATTGGGCGAGTGACCCCTGAAAACCCCCACTCGCATGGGGTGGCGAGTGCTCGATGGTGCTGGCACTCACCGCCTCCCTATAGCCCTGGGCGAGTGCAGGCCAGGATTACCCCACTCGCCAATGGCCTGCCGAGATCTATGGGCGAGTGCGAGCCTGCTGCTCCACCCGCCCCAGCTCCGCTCCACCCCACCTGGGTGAGCCGACGGATGCTGAGATCTCACTCAACGCTAAGAGGCGTCTAGTGAACAACCCTCGCTCGACGCTGGGGCGGAAGGCGCCGAGTGGACTCGACGCCAGCGGAAGGCGCCGAGTGGACTCGACGCCAGCGGAAGGCGCCGAGTGGACTCGACGCCAGCGGAAGGCGCCGAGTGGACTCGACGCCAGCGGAAGGCGCCGAGTGGACTCGACGCCAGGGGCCCGGCTCGCCTGGCTTGGCTAGTCTGGCTCCTGTTGATCCCCACTCGCCGGATATGGGGTTGTATACCGGAGGAGTGGCCGGACGTGGAGATGAGGGCGACAAAGATACTATGGAGTCGGAACCACGACTGCCTAAGCGAGACATGCTCAAGGAGAGAGAGCTTCCGAAATCTCTTGGAGGACAAGAAGTAAAAATACTTTCATTTATGGATCTCATGCATACAATGCTCATGCCTTTATATATGCTACAAGATAATAATGACTCACAACTCCTAACACTCACCTAAATAGCATAATTAAAACAAGTCATAAAGACATAATAATAAAGATAAAAGGCTCGGTGCTCGAGACCCATAACATCTCCTTCGCCCTTCAAATCGGGCTTGTCCACAAGCTCGAACGAGGTCCTTATAGTGACAATATTATTAACCGATGCCCCCCTCATCAGAGTCATTAATGTGTAGGTTGAAAAACTGCTTGCACTTGTGGACACACGTGTATGGTCATCATAGTTAAAACATAACCTGTGTGCGCGCCGTTCTAGCATCTCGGCCCGAGATAGTCGACGGACTGCGGTAGTAAGTTCCTTGATGCGTCCCGGTGTAGTCTCCATATCTACATGAATGTAGGCGTCTTGTGCTAGCTGGAAGCGACGATCGCAAATCCTGGCCAAACTCATAGCGGTTACCGTGCTGCAATTAGACCCGCGATGCTCTATGGTTCTGAGTGTTGGGCAATGAATTGTGTACATGAGCAAAAAATGGGAGTTGCGGAGATGAGAATGCTTAGGTGGATGTGTGGACACACGAGATTGGATAAAATTAGGAATGAAAGTATCAGGGATAAGACATGAGTAGCACCAATTTCAGAGAAGATGCGAGAAGCTCGTCTAAGATGGTTTGGACACGTACAAAGGAGACCATTAGAGGCACCTGTTAGGCATTGTGAGAGTCTAGTCACTATGCATGTTAGACGAGGGAGGGTTAGACCACTCAAGACTTGGAATGAAACTATAAAGAAAGACACGATGTACTTAGGCATTAGTGAGATTATGACAAAAGATAGGGCACAATGGAGACAAAAGATCCATATAGCCGACCCCACTATAGTGGGATAAAGGCTTGAGTGTTGTTGTTGTTGTTGTTTCATTTTGATATTGTACCTTTCACATTACATTAAAATAAACCAAATTAAGGTCAATTAGTGCACCTGATTCTTTCGAGCAAGAAGAAAATTTAATTTGTGTTTCGAATGTGTTACATGTAAATTTGACTCAGGACTGATATTGTATCAAATTTTATTCATTTAAAATTCTGTAACTAAACGAGCTCCTAATATAATATTTATTCTCTAGATAGATTTGCAAAAATAAACTATCATGGGATTGATGGGGATAAGAGTCAAGCTTCCATTGCAAAAAAGATTTCTACCATAGATCATGGGGATAGTGGAAGCAGCTATATTCAAAATGAAAATTCTTATACAGGATTGGTAGCTCTTGATGGGTGCTCTACTAGTGAGGCAGCTCAACTTCTAAGTGAGCGTAAGTATCAGTTCCTACATTTATCCCCTCTACATAACTGTTGTTACTTCCTGCAGAGTATCCTTTTCTCTTCAAATTGGTTCCAAAGTGTTTCTCACTTAAGAATAATTCTGAAACAAATCTAAGGACCAATCATGGCACTGTAGCATGCTCCTTTACGTTTTTGCCAGTTAGAGCTTAAAAGAGCATCTTGATATGTACAGTTAGTTACCGAATATGCACTCTTTTATATTTCAGTAATAGAACCATGAAAAAAATGAAATACTATTTTATCTTGGTTATCTTCTTGCTTTTTTTTCTCCCCAATGTAGATGTGTTCTTACACTTTAAGGTACTGTAGAAGAATTATGAATAAGCCCATGTAAAGGTTCTCTTTCTTGGCCCGTTAGTTGATTTATCTCAAGTATGGATCAATCTTGCATCTTGGTTTGAAGTTGAGATTCTACTCCTCTATCTTATAAATATGTGTACAATTACTTGTATTAAATATTAATATGAAGTAATATTCAATTATACTACATTGTGTCAGAGTTAGGATATTCCTCTCGTAGAACTCTCGACAATTGAGCTCCAGTTCTCGTCGATTGAGTCTTTTTCTTTCACCTTGCATTTTTTTACTTCCAGGCAACTCGCATGGTCTCAGGTACTTACAATTTCTCGCCACCTTTTTATGTGTACCGCTTACTGCCACAATAACCAACACCGCTCAACCTTTTATAGGACTTATGACCACTGTGTACTTGCCGAGCCATATTCCCAAACTCTGTTTCCCTCAGCCACAAGATCCGCTGCCTCCTCTCCAGCTTAGGTGTGAATACTTCTGCCTGGTGTACTTGCTTGAGTTCATCTGCTGTTTGAGCTCGCGGCTTCCTCTCTGCTTCTGAAGTCACTACATCTTGAAGTCGCTCCGGGTCCCTGCTGCAGCAGTTGCTCCCTCTCGTTTCCAGAGCTTGCGCGGGCTTCTCGTCACTACTCCCTGCCTCTTGCCTCTAGAAGGAGCATCGGGTCCCTTCTTCAGACGTCGCTGCTTCTCGCATCCAGAGCTCGCGTGGGACTCGCCGCTCACTATAAGAACTTGCCGGTGTTTCTTCTCCAAGTTTCACTGCTTTTCACATCTAGAGCTAGCGTGGGACTCGCCGCTAACTTAAGGTACTGCTCACGCTTATCGTGGCCCTCCAACACTCGCTAGCCTCCAACATTCTGCTGCGTCCCCGCTTCCAGGAACTCGTCATTCTTTAATTTTTGTCCTCACTGCCTCCTACCACTTGCTCTCCGCGTGACTTCACAGCTTGAGCATCTCTGTCGCTGGAGCTTGTTAATTCCAGTGCTCACTTCTAATCTTTTACCGAGATCGTCAATTCCTCCCTCCCAACTCCCCCTACTATCATGGGGATGAATGCTGCCACTTCCTCTACTTTTCTAGCACTTGCTCTGGCCCTTATCTCTGACATCCAGGTATCACTATCTCCCTCACTGGGAGGTAAAATTTTGTTGAGTTGGTTCACTCAGTACGTCGAGCCCTCCAGACCAAAGGTCTTTTTCATTATGTTACTTGTGACACCCCAGCTAAGCTTACCAAACAAAGGCTTTGGGATGATGATCACGTACAATCATAGATTCTATACTTAATGGAAAGTGAGTCATATTGAATGACCATGCACCAAGAGAATGCGAAGATTATGTGGGATGAACTAAAGTCCTTATACTCTGGGAAGGTCAGCCTTGAATATTTGTTCTATTTCTTTAAGAACTTCCAGATCACCGAACCTGGTTCAGACACCTGACATCCTTTGTAGCCCAACAAGAATCTCGTTGAATCTTGGATTGAGCACCAACCTCCGACGTTGGATCTTGCTACTCAATAGGCTCAGAATGAGGTTGTCAGCATAACACTGATGATGATAATGCTACCACGTCATCCATACAGTGTTCGTGCGAACATCTTATCCTCTCTCACTATTCACTATCAATCAGATGTGTACTCCATGATTTTGTAGGTGACTCCCCACCGATGTGTCACTGACCCCCTCTCCTGCCCTAATCTCCCGTTATAGTTGCTGTGCGATCGCTCTGAATTACTACGTGCCTTCTGGATCATTCATCTCTCCCGCTTAAAATACTTTTAGAAAACTTGCAATATGATGGGTATTGTCCACCAAATCTCCTATGCATATACACCACAACAAAATGTTGTGCCCGAGTGGAAGGACCGCTACCTCCTCTAGTGCGCTCTCTCTTATATTTCAAATGCAAGTCTCCAAGGTCTATTGACACTTCACTGTCTCCACCACATGCTATTTAATTAATCGCATGCCCTCATCCATTTTTAACTTTGCGATGCCATTCTCAATTCTCTTTCCTTCAACATCTCTCTTCCCCTTGACTCATTTTTTCAGAAGTGTTTGCTTTGTCCATTATCATGATCTTGTGATGGACAAACTGGCCCAGACGCTAATAAGTATATATTCGTTAGGTATTCTCGTACACAGAGAAGCTACGTGTGTTACTCTCCCTCTGATCAAAAAGTAGTCACCTCTGCTGATGTCAACTTTCTCGAGATTTAATCCTTCTACTCCTTGCGTCCTCGTGCTTACTTCCCACCTGCTATCTCGCGTCCAAACATACCTAACAACTCAACACCTCCCTTGCTCCCAATACAACCTCTCGTGCTTCCAACACCACCACTTCCTCCTCTTTGTGTACTCTTATCGGCGTTCTCAGTTTGATGTCCTGAGATAGTTGCCCATAATGATGTCGCTCTGATAGTTGATTCGACTACGGCTACTCCGCAACCCCTTCTACCTTTCACTCTCTCTCTTATTATGCCTCCTTCACTGCATATCTCCAGAACTTCACAGGTTTACCACTTCCTTGTCTTCTATTTCCACCCGCTCGTTTGTGCAAGAAGCTTTTCAACATCTGGGGTGGAAGGACACGATGAATGAGGAAATGTATGCCCCATGAGCCAATCAAACCCGAGTCATTGTCTCCCTTCCTCCTGTATAATCCCTCGTGGAATGTAAATTAGTCTTTACTGTGAAACATCGCCCTGATAAGACAGTTGAGCACCTCAAAGCTTGTCTTGTGGCTCATAGTTTCACTCAGCAATATGGATTCAACTATGAAGAGACATTTTCTCCATGTGTTATGCTGAATATTGTATGTCTTAATCTCCTTAGTTGTCCATCATCATTGGCTGTTGCATCAATTTGATATCAAGATTGCATTTCTTAATGATGATCTCACAAAAGCTTTCTACATGTAACAACTTCTGGTTATGAAACAACGGGGGAGTATCTTGCCTACTACCTTAAAGAATCTATCTATGTTCTCAAGCGGTCCCTTAGGCTTGGTTTGTCAAGTTCAGTAAGATCGTTCATGATTTTGGCTTCACTCAGAGCTTAACAGACTTCTCCCGATTTACTCGTCGTCGCCCAGTAGGCACGATGATACTCCTTGTATATGTTGATGATATTCTCATCACGACCGTTAATCTGAACAGTTTCTCTATGATCAAGAAACACTTGGCCTGACATGTTCAGGCCAAATATTTGGTCCACCTTCAATATTTCATAGTCATTTAGGTAGCTTGCCGACCTGATGGACTTGTTTTCTTCAACGTAAGTACTATCTTGATCTTCTCCATGATGCAGATTATAACGCCACACCTGCAAGTATTCCATGACATGGGTTCGGTCGGGCCCCACTACATAGAATCATCACTAGTAGGCTATTCCAAAATGATATAAAAGACAAACACTAAAGAATTAGAGACAAACACATTGGATAAGAAACAAATGATAAGGAATTAGCAGAGAATGTCCACAACTAAAGCAATAAGATAAATTCTGGCCTTAAGGCCTACAATCTCTCCAAAAGAGTTCAACATACTAGAAAATAAAGCAAGGGTACAAGCACCCCAAAAAGGCTAACAAGCCTGCCGGGCCTAAAGTAAAACAAAAGAACTCGAACACTCGCTAGAGACCCTAGCACTCCATGAACTCTTTCTCGCTCCCTGCAATCATCACAATAAAATGGTGCGCAAAGAAGGTACACCCCTGGCAGACCTAGCGGTCCCCAGGTAAGCTAGAATACCCTGCAAGTTAATATCTCACATACTATGATGATACATGAAGTAGGTGAGCAAATTCCAGTATGAAGGAAAGCAATCTAGAAATAAAAAGTCTACACGCAATCTAACTATCAATAGTATACTACAATACTTATCAATTTTGTTTTGGGAGGGATTCCTGAGTGATCAACTACAAGGGTTATCCATCCTTGAGTCAGGGGAGAGTAACCTATAACCCTCATCCAAAAGCTACAAGAGGGAAGAATCACTCAACTCTCGAGTCCTCAACTACAAGTGAGATGTACCTCACTTGAGTCCACAGTCATGTGCACAAGATTCAGATTATTCTACCTGGGAGCTATCGACAGGTAAGTACTACCGCCGAGCGGTAGCTCCAGGAGCTAGCCAATTCCATGATTCAGCGTCCCCACAAATGACCTTTGAGGTTACAAACACATTTTGGTACATCCTAGTGTGTTCAACACAACATGAAGCCCTTATCTTGAAGTTCTTGAAGCTACCGCCTGATGTTAACTGCTACCGCCTTACGTTAACTATTACCGCTTGACTTCAACTGCTACCACCGACAGTAGTCCCAGGAATTCACGAATCAACTCCACTTTCAACCCTTTCTAGGCTTCCCCACCCCAAGACCATAACTCCTAATGGCACTAGGGGACCCTAAAGGTTTTTACAAAAAAACCCCTAACTAGATCTAACCAAATCACCACTAAATTGGGTCACACATCTTGATTTGGCTTCACACACAAGATCTATGAAAGGGAAATCCAAGAAAATTTAGGAACATGTCTAAATCCAAGGGGAAAGTGTTTGTTACCTTAAGAGATCTCCTTGGAGCCATGAATCTCCGAGTTGCTTAGATAGAGAATGACCACAAAAGCTCTAGCACGCTAACTCCAGCGACGGATCTTCGATCCGACCGCTAGAGCTCCGACAAAAGCACATTCTTCCCCATGCTCGGTGGATAGCTCTTCCCTCCTCTTGATCTAAACTTGGGAGAAAAGAAGTATATGATTTGATATTAGGTCTTCAACCCCGTTTAAAAGGGTTTAGGCGAACACATCGTGACCATCAGAACAAGTTCTAAGGGGTTCGGAACTTTGAATGGCTATGATCATGGATCCTGGATTCTAAATCCGTTTGGGAATTATCGCGTCGCGGTAACTCCTATCACCATGCTACTAACCTAGGCAAACGTTACCGCCTGCGGTAACCCTTATCGCATGGCGGCAGTTCCCAAATTTCTACTTCTTTTGTGATCAGGGAGTTGAAATTTCCCCCTTAAAAAAATTTTGTCCCAAAATTTTGATATATCAAGCTAGGCATACCTGAGAATAATTTGGGATACTCCACGTGCATAAGTTGCTCCCGTTCCCAAGAGAGCTGCTCGCGCCCATAGCTGTACTTATGGACCTTTACCATACAGATGCTCTTATTCTACAATTGCCACACCTCAATATTTTCTATCCTTATTGGGCGAACAACGATCGCCAAGTTTTCCCCGATCGGTACCGAAGTTGGCTCAACCACGACACTTGGCTCCACTATGGCCCTACGTAAGGATGAAATGTGGAAAACATTGTGCAACCCGCCGAGATCTTAAGACAAGGTAAGGCGATACACACACAATCGTCGAATATGTGATACGCCTTTGAATGACTTGATTTTCAGGTACACTTTATCTCCAACAACAAACTCAACATTCTTGTGGTGCGCGTTGTAGTACTTAGCTTGCCGATCTTGTGCAATCTTCAAGCGTTCCTGAATTGCCTTATCTAATTCAAACACTTCAGACACTTCCTGTTTGTTCAACAAACGAGTAACGCCCGCCTCCACCCAAGACATTGGCGTCCAACGCCGTCTCCCATGCAAGGACTCAAATGGTGTCATCTCGATACTTGCTTGAGAACTAGTGCAGTATGCAAACTCGATCATTTATAAATGATCCTCCAATTTCTTTCCAAACTCGAGTGCTATGTTGAACCAATACACACCCCAGACCATTGCTTGAAGCAAACTTGTGATACTTGTGAGTCAACGAGGTGAGGGGTAAAACAACCCGAGAGAAGTTCTCTACGAACCTCTATTAGTACCTGGGTAAGCCAAGAAAACTCCTGTCTTCCACGATGTTTTTCAAAACTGACCAATCCCTAATGGCCTCGACCTTCATTGGATTTAGGGTCGCCTATTCTAGCCAAATCTCGCACTTAGAGAACTTGACATATAGCGAATTCTCCTATAACGTCCGCAACACCTGCCTTAAGTGCTCCTTATGCTCAGTCGTAGTTTTGGAATAGACTAGAATGCCATCTATGAAGACTACAATGAACAAGACTAGAAATTGTCGAAAGACTCTGTTCATCAGGTCCATGAACACCGAAGGTCCTTTCGTCAATCCAAATGGCATGACCGAAAACTCGAAGTGCCAATGACGCGTTCCAAACGCAGTCTTCATATGCCTTTTTCCGGATCTTCAGCTGGTAGTAACCCGACTTCATATCCAACTTAAAGTACGCTGATGATCTAACCAACTGATCAAAGAGATCATCAATTCGTGGTGTCGGTATTTGTTCTTCACCGTCAGCTTATTCAACTCACCGTAGTCGATGCACAACCGCAGTTGAATATGCGTATTTTATTTCTAGTTTCTTATTTTACCGCTGAACATTACACATGATGTCATGTAGTTAGCTTTCTATATATATGTATGCTTGCCTCAAGTTAGGGCATCATAATAAAATTTTTTCTCATTCCACTTGGTATCAGAGCTTCGATGTTCCCTTGCGCTGCTGAGCTCAATCCCGATCCCGCCTCTTCCGCTTCTGCCGCTCAGCCGCTCGATCCTGATCCCGCCTCTTCCGATTCTTGCCGCTCTCGTCGCGTAATCCGTTGCTATATCCCACTTCGTCGTTGCTCCTTCCGCATCCTTCGGCGGTGTCGCTCCTCCCGCAGCGCCTCGCCATCCGTTTTCTAGCGCCTCGTCATCCGTTTCCTAGCGCCTCGTCATCCGTTTCCCAACAGCCTGTTCTGCAACGCTTAGCAACCGCCAGTTCCGCAGCTAGTTCTGCAGTTTCCAGCGCCTTTTTCCTCCCGTTCTACGGACGGTCATTTGTCTTTGGTCGTTTTGTTCTCCATGGGGGCTGCCAGAGACATCGTGGTCACATCCTCCGATGTCCTCTCCGGCAGTGGGATTTAAGGGACACTTGTAGGATGTGGTTTCTTCCATCTTGAGTTCTTCTTCTTGCCAGTTGCCTTTGGTTGGTCATTGATGGGTGATACCTCTGATATCTCCTCGTCTCTCTAGACTTCTGCACCGACAGTTCCCCCTGGTGATCCTCCTTGGAGCCACGACCAATCTGACTCCTTAAAGATCACTACTATTGCCTTGGATGACACAAATTATGTGGAGTGGTCCAGGGCAACACAACATGCTATTCAAAGTTACCAACTATATCGACATATTGATGGAACCACTGTTCAGCCACCGCGTACCGATCCGTAATGGAAAAAATGGGATGCAGACAATTCCTTGGTTGTCTCGTGGTTACTCCACTCTATGTCTCCTCAGGTGTATCACAACATGCTTCTGGATTCTGCTCGCGAAATTTGGACAAGGGCTCATGACACCTACTCTATGGCAGGAAGTTTGACTCAGATTTATGAGCTCACTCGCCGTGTGTTGGAGTTGAAGGAGGGAACCATGTCTGTCTCTCCTTACTACTTTGAGTTCGAACTTCTTTATCAAGAACTGAATTACTTCAATACTTTTTCTGCTGCATGCACTGCTGATGCTCATGCTCTTCAGAGGGATTAAGATCTCTTTCATGTTCATGTTTGATGTTGTTCGCCTGTATGCCCTCCACCGCGTTCCTCTTCCCTCTCTTAGGGAAGCCTTCAATATTCTCCCCAGTGATGAAAATCGCCGCCACTCTCTTTGTTCCTTTACCGACCACTCAGCTCTTGCTGGGATTGGTTGTGACCCTCCTTTCTCCTTTCATGTATGTAGCCACTTTAGGAAAAAAGGACATACTAAGGACGTCTGCTTTCGTCTACACCCTCATCTTGCTCCCTCTGGTCGGGGATCTGGTGCTTGTGGGAGAGGTGGTCACCGTGGTGGTGATTGTCAGTTTGGTGCCCATGCATAGTATTTTGCGCATTTGACCGAAGTTTATGAGGACAACCCCCCCACCTCCCCTCCGGGGGCCTTTCTGTTGTGGAGTTAGAGACCTTTCACTGTCTCTTGCGTTTACAGTCCGACTCTTCATCCACTGCTTCCACTGCTGCATTTGCCACCTCAGGCATCTCTAGTGCTCATGTTATGTCTTCCTCCCATTCTAAGTAGATCATTGTCTCGGGTGCGACAGATCATATGATCGGCTCCGCCTCAGGTTTTACTTCCTATACTCCTCTCCCTGGTCATGATACGATTATTGCTTCCAATGATTCCCTTTTCTTTATTGATTGCAGAGGAACCATTGCTTGTTCTCCTGACCTATCTCTTTCTTCGGTCATGCATGTCCCTTCATTTCCTCACTATCTTCTCTCTATTAGTCACTTAATTGCTTCTTTAAACTGTTTCGTAAACTTTTTCCCTGATGTTTGTGTGTTTCAGGATCTGGATACGAAGCAGATGCTTGACAGTGGTAGGAACGTTCACAGACTATACTTGTTGAACCAACCGTTATCTCCCAGTGCTCTCTCGACCACCCGTGCTTCGACGTTGCATGATATCCGACGCTGACATCTTCGTCTTGGCCACCCTTCTGCTTTATATCTTACCAAACTATTTCTTGTTTTCAGTTATTTAGTTAAATTGTTTACTTGTGACACCTGTAAACTATTAAAACATGCTCGTCATAGTCTCAGTCATGTTTCTTTTCCTAGTTCTTATCCGTTTGATATAATTCTGTTACGGATTCAAATGTTACAGAACTACACGACGACGAGCCACCATGACAAGTCTACATCATGTCGGGCGCGTATATCGCAAGGGTCCACCGAGACCGCGAAGAATATTTAATAATAAATAAGTTGCCATGTTTGCTTGATACATTTTTAGTATTTCCAGTATTTCTTAATTTCAGTATTTCCTAATTTCTAGTATTTTCTAATTTCAGCATTTCTTTTTATATTCGCTCCTCGCCACTATAAGAGGGCAGACAGATCTTGTAATTTTTATTTGAGAATGTATGAAGGTTTCTAGGGTTGCTCCCTAATTTCGTCTCTTCTCGTTCTTCTTCATTCTCGCTCACCCCTGGCGGCCCTTCCCCTTGCCAGATTCCTCCTGGAATTTTTCTGTGATCGTATCAATTGGTCCGACCTACCGCACCGCTCGCCAACTCGCTGCCGATCATCAAGCTTGTATGCTTCAACCCTGCTGTTCAAATCGAACCCGATTCAGTCTGTATTTGCTGTTTGTTAACTCACCTACCTCCGCAAAATGCGATCCGCGTCCAGGTTCCTCCGATCCCGCCACTCAACACATCCGCGTCTGGATTCCGCGCTTCCGCGTCCAGTTTCTGTCACCACCAGGCCGCCGACCGTGCCTCCGTGTGTTCCGCCGCCTGCTTCCTCCCGATCGCGCCATTCCGCAAGCCACGTCTCAGCGCCGATCATCCACAGAAACCAACGACCCTGCTTTCCGCCCAGTTCGGTCATTTCTGTCGATTTCACCCAGCGACAAGCCACCCGCTTCCCGATCCTCCGGATCCGTACCAAGGGTCACTCTTCCTCCAATCTACAATAGATTCGTCCTTTTCCGGCAGCCCTCCGTCGTCACCAGCGTCATGGCGCTCACCACTCGCTCCTCCGGCGACCCTGCTCCGGATTCTGCCTCCGAAGCACTTAGCCGTCGCATCGAGGCTCATGAATAACTTGTCGCCTCCATGCACCCCTCCCTCTCCGCCCTTCATGCCAAAGTCGATCTTCTCCTCGCGCTCGACGGACGGGCTTCCGCAACCCCCCCCCCCCCCACAAGGTTCCATGCCCTAAGCCGTCTCCACTGCCTCCTGCACCATGCAAAAGTTTCCCAGCCATGCCACCGCTCTCCACGGTCGCTGATGTACCACCTCTCTCCACGGTCGCTGATGTACCACCTCTCTCCACGGTGGTCGTCCCTCTGCCACTTCCACCGGCCGCATCGCCGCCTCTTCTGCCGCCCCATCTGGTAAACTCACTGCCCCCTCTACCGGCTCTTACTCTGCCGGCCCCAGGCTTACCGCCCCCTCCAGCCATCTCACCGCCTCCTCTCCTGGATCTCACTCCGCTGGTCCATGCCCTGCCGCTTCTATCGGCCGCATCGCCGCCTCTTCTGCCGCCCCGTCCCCCGCTGCTCCCGACGGATCCGTTTCTGCTGTCGGCCGTCGCGTCTCCGACATCCTTGTGGCGGCTGCTCACCACCGCCCCACCAATCTTGCGGAAGCCCTTACTCCCACCACCTATCCTTCCGATGGCGCCTCCGCTACTCACCAACACCACCGCCACTACTACACGCTACCTGCCCTTGTTCTGGCTGGAGGTCAAGGTTCCAGATGATCTGGCCACCCGCTTGGTACACGAGCTTGAGGGCAAGCTCGTTTTCAAGGACGGATGAAGTGTTATGGATTCAAATGTTACAGAACTACACGACGACGAGCCATCATGACAAGTCTACACATGCCAGGCGCGTATATCTCAAGGGCCCACCGAGACCGCGGAGAATATTTAATAATAAATATGTTGCTATGTTTGTTTGATGCATTTTTAGTATTTCCAGTATTTCCTAATTTCAGTATTTTTTTTATATTCGCTCCTCGCCACTATAATTTTTAGTATTTCCAGTATTTCCTAATTTCAGTATTTTTTATCTGGGAATATATGAAGGTTTCTAGGGTTGCTCCCTAATTCCGTCTCTTCTCGTCCTCCTTCATTCTCGCTCACCCCCACCAGCCCTTCCCCTTGCCGGATTCCTTCTGGAATTTATCTGTGATTGTATCAAATTCATTCTAATGTTTGGGGTCCCTCCCCGTGTTATCTTTATTGGACTATAAATGTTTTGTCACCTTTATTGATTGTTATTCTCGTACTACTTGGCTGTATTTGTTAAAACGGGAGAGTGACGTGTTTACTTGCTTTCGTTCCTTTCATCAAAAGGTTATGACATAGTTTAATGGCACAATTCGTGTGTTTCGTAGTGACAATGGTGGGTAGTATGATGATCAGGGAGTGTTTGGTGCTTATTTTGCTGAACATGACATTCTTCACCAAACCATTTGTGTTCACACTTTTACTCAAAATGACGTAGCCGAACGGAAAAATAGACACTTACTGGAGGTTGTTCAGCGTTTGTTAATTATCATGCATATTCCCAAGTCCTATTGGGGTGATGCGGTTTTGACGGCACTCCATCTCATTAATTGTCTACCGTCGCGCTCCCTTCACCACGATACTCCTCTTTCCCGTTATCCCAGAAACTCATTGTCCATACCTTTTACATCTCCCCTTGCATCTTTGGTTCTGTGTGTTTTGTTCATGTTCATACCCTGCGTCGCGATAAATTGGATGCTCATTCTCTTAAGTGTGTTTTTGTTGGCTACTCCATACCACCAAATGTTATAGGTGTTATCACCCTCCTACATATCGCTACTAGTGCATTGTTGATGTTACTTTTCGCAAGGGGGATTCATATTTTGGTCTTCGTCAGGGGGAGATGAGTAGTAATATTGACGGGAACCTCGACTTTACTTTTCCGATAGTTGATTCTACCCATATTCCTCCTCCACTTGCTCCTATTCCTCCCAGTATTGTTCCTCTCACTCCTATTCCTCCTGTATTATATGTATACTCTCGTAGATCTCGTACTGCTGAACAAGTATCGTCCATGGGTGCCCCACCAGTGCCGATGCCCTCTTTTGCTCCAAATTCGGTTGATGACCTGCATGTTCCCCTCGCTCTTCTTAACGGTAATACTGGTGGCACGAAACCCAATTACATTTCTTATCATCACCTCTCTCATGTTCACAGAGCTTTTATTTCATCTCTTTCCTTTATTGTGAATCTTAAGACCTGACATGAGGCTGTTCAGATACCTGAGTGAAAACAAGCTATGGAAGAAGAGACACGTGCTTTGGAAAAAAAAATGGAACATGACAACTTGCGAGTCTTCCCCTTGGGAAATGAACAGTTAGATCACATTGGATTTTCTTTGTTAAGCATAATCAAGATGGAGTGGTAGACCGTTATAAAGTGCGTCTGGTCGCTCAAGGGTATACCCAAACCGAAGGGATTTATTACCAAAAAATCTTTTCCCCTATTGCAAAGATGAATTCTATTCATGTGATTCTCTCTTGTGCTGCATGTCTTGGGTAGGAGTTATAATAACTTGATGTCAAAAATGCTTTCTTGCATGGTAATTTGGAAGAAGAAGTTTGCATGACTATCCCACCTGGCTTTACCGAAGGAGGGTCCAATGGAAAGGTCTGCTGTATGCAGAAATCCCTTTATGACTTGAAATAATTGCCTAGAGTCTGGTGTGGACGGTTTAACAAAATCATGCTGCAAATAGGTTATACTCATGGACATGCTGATCATACTCTTTTTATTAAGAGGAGAGGAGCTAAAATAACGATACTCATTGTATACGTGCATGACATCCTACGGGAGATGACCTGGAGGAAATTATGCACTTGAAAGAACAATTGGGCAAAGAATTTGAAGTCAAAGATCTGAGAAATTTGGAATACTTCTTGAGAATTGAAGTATTAAGGTATCGTCGGGGATCTTCATCTCTCAGAGAAATATACCCTTGATCTTTTAAAAGAAGCTGTTATGCTTGGGTGTGCTCCCGTAGATACACCTATTGAGACTAATCACAAAATTGATGCTGATACTTGAGGGAGAAAGTTGACATCTCAAGATACCAATGATTGGTTGGGAGACTCGTATAATTGTCACGACCCGTCTAATAACAACTGTCAGAGTGCGCTACGGGCGGGTCGTGATGCCACAGACATGAACAAAGAAAACTCCATGTCTGTTAGACTGATGCTGAAATTATAATGTTAGTTTTAAAATAATAGATTTGAGGAAACTAGTTTATTTTAATGCGGAAGGTTTTGTGTTAAAATTGATGCACATGCACTTTAATAAAATTTTATGTCACGCACAGTACTAGAAAAAAAGGTAAATGCAATAAACCACAGAAATGAACATGTCATTAATATTGAATTCTAGAATAATAATGCATTCTAACAGTTGTCCACGACACAAAAGAAAATGACTGACATAATTAGTACATAATGATAAAATCCGACAGTACAAGAACAAAATACATAGAACCTGACTAAGCAACAACATAATAAACCTCCGAGAACACAGGATCTTGACGCAGATCATCTAGGAGTCGTCACCTAGGGTTCCATATACTTGCGAGGCTCGTAGTAGGTCACCTAGGCAAAGAATTTGAAGGCTTGGAGAGGGAGATACTAACCTAAGAGTCGTCACCTAGGGTTCCACGGAGTTGACACCGTGGCGGGATCGCGGGAATCCAGGAATACAGATCTCCAAATTCCGCAATAGCTTTAATCAGCCCACTAACATCCTATTTATAATAATAAGAGACTTAGAACATCCCACCATCGACGACTATGATTGGCTACAGGTGGGACCACCTAAATACATCAAAATAAAATCCAAAATGATAAAATAATATATCAAATCGATTCGCAACGCGAATACAGACACATCTGCAGAGTTTGATCGTCGATCCGGGCACGCCATATATGGAAAGATGCCAATTGACCCCGAACGGGCCCAAAACTCGTCATCCATTGCAAGTCCCCGTCTATGCTCCGCATCACAAGTCCTCGTCTATGCTCTGCATCAATCTCCCCGATTTAAAAGAATTCATCTCTCGATGAATATAGATCAGAATTCTCCGTCCGTATGCAGGTAAAACTCGAAGAGGTCTACCAGATGTCGCCTAAGTGTCGTCGCTGGAAAAGTGTCCTCGCCAATCAACTCCCATTGACTGAAAAGTTGTCATCTCCGATGAATGGAGACGGTCGTACTGAAGTCGAAGTCCAGGGGCGAATTAATCCAGCTCTACTGCAAGAACCCAGATGACATAACGCCTGTAGTAAGAATGTACTGGCGGAGTCTGGTTCCCGTGATGCTCTCAACGCTCAAGTCACTAATGGTGGATCCCAATGCGATCGGCGGCGCCGTAGGTAGAATCAAAGAAGACGAATCCCCGGGTGGGTGAGTATCAGAAGTGGGTGAGTAGTGGTGGCCATCAGACGTGTGTGGGATATGAAGGTGGTAAGACAACGAATATGGCGGCGTGGGTGGCTGAAAGTCCCTACTTCTTGGGTCTACATACTTACGAGGCTCGTAGGATGGTGTCAGATTTTCAACATTAATTACCGGGTGGATACTCATACTTACAGGGATATCAAGATCGTAAATGTGTACTTCAATCCGTCTTATGATTATATAAGGATCCATTCACCTAATGCTCAAGATTTTAGCAAGCCTCACACGGAGGCTCACAACGCCGATTCTTACCATCACCTGCTCGCCTTCATGAAGTACATGCACTTGCCAATGAACATCCGCATGTGATTTACAAAATTTATTATCATTTGTATTCTTCGTCGGATCGACTCATGACACACATGTAAATGATGAACAGACAACACAACAGACTCATGCACATGATGAAAAAATGACTCAATAGACTCATGCAAAAGATGCAAATGAAACATGATCGACACAACATGCTCTCTATAGAAAAATCTAATAATGACCTGAAAATATATCAAGGGTGGCCTATAAGGAGGCTCTTTCGGTGGAGTGTAAAAAAACTCATCCCGTGTGAGACGAGTGCTCAGATGACCGTGAGAGACAACTATATTCAAATACGTGCTCGTAAAGAGCCAAATGTCTCTCGGGGAACGTAAGTACGTAACACGTCAGGGGGCTCACCAAGACGTGCGTATGAAAAGTCATCGCGGATGAGACAACCACCTGAGTGAAAATCGTGTATACAGACTAGAACATATGAATCCATATTGTGGTGAGCATCCCTGAAAATAAAAAACTCGTCTGGTGGGTCAGTAGGTGGTGCATCCTAAAACTCAGCGAGAGTGCGATGTGTCAGCAAGTGATGCCCTAAATATTGGATGCTCCTCACAATATCCATCCTCTAGGGCAGGGTCAAGGATGATGGGAGAGGCGTCCATAAATCAATACTTATACATGCGGAGCTCACCTGAAGCTCATCCTCACCAGGACGTGGCGGATCATCCGAAGTCTCAACTGGGTTCTCGTCATAGAACTCATCACTAGGGTCATGGTCCTCCAGATGATTACCATCGTGAGGGGTAGTGTCCCCGTGAATGGGAGACATAGCCACTACGAGATCAGCACCAGACTCTGGGCTCTTGGTCGTGATGTGACTCAGGGCAAATGACAATGAGAGAGCAACATAGACCTTCACTCAAGAATGGATCTGTGGGTGCGGTGCCGAAAAAGGCGTCTGTGGTTGGGGTGAAACTAACCCGGTGTATCGCAAAGGAATAGGTGTGGGTGAGGGACAGAACACTACAGACTTAATTGGCCGCTCAGGCTCGCTCTCAGTCGGGGTCACAAGAGACGGGTCAGAAACAAGATTTAGGTCACTCACTAGGCTAAGCATCTCACTGGGTGAGAGCAATTCGCATCAGGTATCACTTGTGTTGTGGCTGACAGGACAATGGTAGGCATCGTGGTGATCTCAGTATGGGAGGGACTCGTACCGCGGAGGTTAAGGTGAGAATCCCATTGACTAGCTCTGACGGATCTCAAAGACTGTTCATAACGAACGACGAGTTGATATGTCTGCTCGAGGGACTTCGATCTATGATAAACAACCTTTGTACAAATGTCAAATCGAAGCCCAGACAGAAATATGCAAGTGTTCATGGTTGGGTCCTCTCGGATATCGCTCCTCACAGCTAACTCATCAAAACGATCTCTGTATTCATCGACAGACATTGATTCTTGCTGAGGGAAAAATAATTGGTCGAGTAAGCGACTCTGATACAATGAAGACAAATACCTCTGACAACGCTTCATGTCCACCCAACTAGTGATGCGACGAAGACGGTCTCACTCGTGAGTCCTCTCAACGCCAGACCAATATGCCCTCACCTGATCTAAAAATCTAAGTTTCGCAAACTTGATGCGACGCTCACCGAATTACTCAAAATGATCGAGATAGTACTCCATATCAACGAACCAATAACTCAAAGACTCGAGACTCGACGAGCCGTCAAAGGGCGGGGTAACAGTACGAAACTGACTCTCAAGATCTCTCTCAAAGTGACGATCCTTATAGTAGTCATCCATATGGTAATCAGATCGTTTCAAAGGGTCAACACGATCTGCTTGCGTGCAAGGATATGAACGACGACAATTATCATACTGACCGTCTCTTGTATAATGGGTTTGTGTCGGTGGGTCAACACGATCTCTAAAAGTGGTGTGCTGCGATCGAGGATAAATGTTATAATAATGTGAGGATCTCCCTGACGAGGCTCTATGAGAGAGGGTGCAAGTGGACTCGAGATCTCCAAAGTGAGGAGAGGATTAATTGTGACACCTAGACATAACAAAAAACGTATACACTATACGACTGTGTATCAAAAGAGCGCTTAACCTGGCTGCGCGCAACCTGCTTTGATACCAATTGACGCAGGACGAATCTATAGGCGACGAAAAATCTGCGATCTAACCCTACATGCTATGCAAATACGACGGTTAAGCCAAAGTTAGATAATAATTAAAACATCCTACGCAGGTAAATTCATAGCAAGTCACAAATAATTTATTAGGGCAAACACGCTTTAGGCTTTCCTCCTCGTGGAGGGCTAAAGCAAGAGTACGCGACAAATAAACTCTGCAAATCACAATAATAATCTATAGCCAACAATTACAACACGAGAGATCCAAACAAGCATACGATCAAACTAATAATAATAATAATGCTGAATAAAACAGTCCAATATAACGAAGACTCACCTAAGTAGTGGGCTGACCGTGGCATTGAAGATCTTGGAGCCAGATGCGTGGAACGACGATCGAATGTGGAACCAACGACGTCAAAATGATGAAGGTGGCTGTCCTCGACGGTGGACGGAGAAATAGTTAAATATATCTATATTATTTTTTTATTGTTCTTTTTCTTAGCATATAAATATGTAAGCCCAGTCTAGAGCAAATTATTATCGATCGATCGGATTCTACTTGGTATCAGAGGGCAGGAAACTCCGCCGCTCGCTTGCTCGCTCGCATCTCCCGCTCGCTCCGCCGCTCGATCCGACCGCCTCTCCCGCCCGCTCTCTCCGCTCGCTCCGCCGCTCTCTCCGCCCGCTTCGCTTGCCTCTCCCGCCGCTCTGTCCGCCCCCTTCGCTCGCCTCTCCCGCACGCTCCTTTGGGCGTGATCGGAGGGCGTTTTTCCCTCCATGGGGGCTGCCGGAGACGCCTCCCTTTCCTCCTCCTCGGGTGTTCTCTTCGGCTTTCAGATCTAGCCCACACCCGTAGGATGTCCTCTTTTTTCACTTGAGATCCTTGTTCTCCACTATGGATGATCAATCCAATTTGTCTCCTGCTTCTCAATCCGGTGCTCTTCCCGGTTTCCCGGCCACCCGATCGGATACTTTGCATAGTCCCTCGGGTGATCCTCCTCGGAGTCATGGTCAGTCATTGAAGATTACTACTGTTGGCTTGGATGACACAAATTACCTGGAATGGTTTAGGCGGCTCAACATGTGATTCACAACCACTAGTTATATGGCCTTATTGATGGTACTATCGTTGAGCCATCACGTTCTGATCCCTCGTGGCGCAAATGGGATGCAGACAATTCATTGGTCGTCTCGTGGCTTCTTCATTCGATGTCTCCTTAGGTGAATCAGAGTTATATGTTGTTGGACTCCGCACACGATATTTGGACGAGAGCCCGTGATACTTACTCCCAGGCAGGTAGTTTGATGCAGGTATATGAGCTTACTC
Organism: Platanthera zijinensis; assembly: GCA_039513925.1. NCBI lineage: Eukaryota > Viridiplantae > Streptophyta > Magnoliopsida > Asparagales > Orchidaceae > Platanthera > Platanthera zijinensis. The sequence goes on along the minus strand of CM077091.1, from coordinate 4,807,143 downwards.
GCCGTGTTCTGGAACTGAGACAGGGAACTATGCCCGTTGCTGCCTACTATTCTGAGTTTGAGCGCCTTTATCAGGAGTTGGATTTCTTTAATATCTTTACTGTAGCATGTACGAATGATGCAGTGGCTCTTCAAAAGGATAAAGACCACTTCCGTGTTCACGTCTTCCTTATGGGCCTTAACATGGAGTTTGATGCTGTTCGACTGTATGTTCTCCATCGTGAGCCTCTTCCCTCCCTTCGGGAGGCCTTCAGCATGCTCCTCAGTGATGAGAACCGTCGCCGCACTCTTGGACCTACTACTGACCACTCTGCGCTCGCTGTGATTTCCCGCAGCCCCCCTCCTGTTTGCAGTCACTGCGGGAAAAAAGGTCATATCAAAGACTCATGTTTTCGCCTGCATCCGCACCTTGCCCTAACCGGTCGAGGTTCTGGTCCTCGTGGTAGAAGTGGATATCGTGGAGGTGGTCGTTTTTCTGCTGACCGTGTTCAGTCTTCTGCACACTTTACTGAGGTTCTGGAGGACACCCCTGGTGGTTTGTCTGCGGCTGAGTTAGAGGCATTCCGCCGCATGTTGCGCTCCCACACTGACTCTACTTCTGCTTCCTCTCACGTTGCTGTTGCCACTTCAGGTCTGTCCAGTGCTCATGCTGTGTCTTCCACACCTTCTGAGTGGATCATCGACTCAAGTGCGACCGACCACATGACCGGCTCTGCCTCAGGTTTTACCTCCTACACTCCCCTTTCTGGTCGTGATAAGGTTATTGCTGCCAATGGCTCTCTCTCTGCCATTGCTGGTAAAGGGACAGTTCCATGTTCTCCCGACCTATCACTTTCCTCTGTTTTGCATGTCCCTTCTTTTCCCAGAAATTTACTCTCTATTAGTCACTTGACTAACTCATTACACTGTTCTGTGACATTCTTTCCTGATGTTTGTGTTTTTCAGGATCTGGCTACGAGACAGACACTTGGCAGTGGTAGGAATGTTGACGGCCTGTACTTGCTGAACCAGTCTTCTCCCAGTGCCCTCTCTTCCACCAGATCTCCGACTCTTGATCTTCGACGATGACATCAACGCCTTGGCCACACTTCTCCTTTATATCTTACTAAATTGTTTCCTGTCTTTCATCATTTACTTCAATCTTTTTCTTGTGATGCGTGTGAACAGTCTAAACATGTTCATCGTCGTTCTACTCATTTGTCTGTTCCTAGTCTGTATCCATTTGATGTTATTCACTCTGATGTTTGGGGTCCATCCCGTGCCCTCTCTTTATCTGGCTACAAATGATTTGTAACGTTTATTGATTGCTACTCCCGCACTACTTGGCTTTATATGCTTAAAAAGAAAAGTGACGTTTTTTTTGCTTTCAAAAATTTCATAAGATGGTGGTCCAACAATTCGGAGACAAAATACGTGTGTTACGTAGTGATAATGGTGGAGAATATGATGATCGCGGTGCCTTTGGGGCCTATCTTGCGGACCATGACATCATCCATCAAACTTAGTGTGTCCACACCTCCACTCAAAATGGGGTGGCCGAACGAAATAATAGGTAGTTGCTGGAGGTGGCCCGATGTTTACTTCTTTCTATGCACCTCCCTAAATCCTACTGGGGGGATGCTATTCTTACAACCGCGCATCTCATTAACCGTCTTCCGTCCCGTGCTCTCTCGTTTGATACGCCCCTATCTCGTCTCGCAAAAATGCACATTGTCCATACCTCTCATCTTCCCCCTCGTATCTTCGGCTCCGTGTGTTTTGTTCATGTCCATAGCCTGCATCGTGATAAACTCGATGCGCGGTCTCTTCGGTGTGTTTTCGTTGGTTATTCTTCTACCATCAAAGGGTATCGGTGTTATCACCCTCCGACACGACGATACTATTGTATTATCGATGTCACCTTTCGTGAGGGGGAGTCGTACTTTGATCCTCGTCAGGGGGATATGACTAGCACCGGTGACGAGCTGATCGACTCCCCGCTCCCTATTGTTGCCCCTCATCCTATTCCTCCACCTGCTCCCGTCACTATTGTTGACACTCATCCTATTCCTCCACCTGCTCCCGTTCTTTCCACCTCCGCTCCTCCGATAATATACACATACTCCCGCCGTCCTACGACTGTTGAACAAGTGCAGACTGAGGATGTTTCGCCAGTACCGGTGACTGTCTCCAGCCCAGATTCAGATGATGACCTCCATATTCCTCTTGCCCGTCTTATAGGTAAGAAGGGTAGCACTAATCACCCCATTGCCAACTACATTCGTTATGATCACCTTTCTCAGGCACATCAAGCCTTTATTTCTTTTCTTTCATCTATTATTATCCCTAAGACATGGCAGGAGGCTGTTCAGATACCTGAATGGAAAACGACAATGGAGGAGGAACTACGTGCCTTAGACAAGAATAAAACGTTGCAGCTGGTGAGCCTTCCTCCAGGGAAGCGAACGGTCGGATCCCGTTGGGTCTACACAGTTAAACAAAACCAAGATGGTGTAGTGGAGCGGTACAAAGCTCGTTTGATGGCTCAGGGATATACCCAGGCTCAGGGTATCGACTACCAGGAGACCTTTGCTCCTGTTGCGAAGATGAACTCTATCCGCGTGCTTTTCTCGGTTGCTGCAAGCCGTAGATGGGAACTACTTCAGCTCGATATCAAGAATGCCTTTTTGAATGACGATCTGGAGGAGGAAGTTTACATGGATATTTCACCGGGCTCTGTTATTAAAGGGTCCAAGGGAAAGGTGTGCCGGGTTCTAAAATCCCTGTACGGCTTGAAACAGTCTCCGAGAGCGTGGTTTGGATGCTTTTACAAGTTCATGCTTCAACTTGGATACACTCAAAGTCATGCTGACCACACACTCTTTATTAAGAGAAAGGGTGCCCAGGTCTCTATTCTTATTGTGTATGTGGACGACATTATCATTACCGGGGACCACTTGGAGGGGATCACTTACCTGAAGGAGCAACTGAGCAAAGAATTTGAAGTTAAAGACCTGAGAAAGCTGAAATATTTCTTGGGAATTGAAGTGGTGCGGTCTCAACAAGGGATTTTCATCTCCCAAAGAAAATATACTCTGGATCTTCTTGAAGAGACTGAGATGCTTGGAGGTGCACCCGTGGACACACCTATTGAGGCTAATCACAAAATTGATGCAGATGCTAGTGGAGAAAAAGTGGATGTCTCAAAATACTAATGTTTGGTTGGACGTCTCATATACTTGTCCCATACTCGCCCTGACATTACATATGCTGTGGGAGTCCTAAGTAGGCATATGCACTCTCCTTCCGTTCGTCATTAGCAGGCGGTCTTTAGAGTGCTGCGGTATCTCAAAAAGGCACCAGGTCGTGGGATCCTTTTCAAAAACGGCCAATCACTAGAAATTGAAGTGTTTACAGATGCTGATTGGGCCGGTAGCCAAGACGATAGAAAATCAACCACGGGGTATTGCACCTTTGTGGGAGGCAACCTCGTTTCATGGAGGAGCAAGAAGCAGAATGTGGTAGCTCGGTCAAGTGCAGAGGCAGAGTATAGGGCTATGGCACAAGGTGTTTATGAAGGATTGTGGTTGAGGACTCTTCTTCGTGATATTGGCCTTTAGGGGAACAACCCTATCATGATCTATTGTGACAACAAAGCTTCCATCAGTATTGCGCACAATCCAGTGCAACATGATAGAACCAAACATGTGGAGGTTGATAGACATTTCATCAAGGATCACCTAGACAAAAGAAATATTTGCACCCCTTTTGTGAAATCATTCGACCAGTTTGCGGACGTCTTCACCAAGGGTTTATGCAGCGATAACTTCAAGGACAGCACAAACATGTTGGGAATAATCAATATATATTCCCAACTTGAGGGGGAGCGTTTTTCTTAGCATATAAATATGTAAGCCCGGTCTAGGGCAAATTATTATCGATCGATCTGATTCTACTGAAATCAGACTGGAAATGGATAGATCCGGTCACGTAAGGGTAGGTCCGGGCGAGGGAATGGTGGACCCGGTGTTTAGTGTAACAACCCATAATTTAAATTAAATTAAAGTGAGGGGTTATCTTAATGGCATGATTGTATTTAACCTAGACCCTAATCCTTCTAATTCATTAATCGTGTGAGTCCCCCCTCTCTCCCGATTAAATCATTCGTCCTTGGGATTTCCCAAGCCCGTCTCCGGCTCGACTCCCGATTCCGCAAGTAACAAACGCCGTGCCTGCCGTTTCTGCATCCCAGCACCTCTCGACCTGTCCTCGACGCCTCCTCCTCCTCCCGTGGTCGGCGCCTCTTCTTCTTCCCCTAGCCAGCAGTTTCTTGCCTCCCCCAAGTCGACAGTTTCTCTGGCCTCAACCCTCTCTCCATTCCTTGAGGCCGACATCAATTTCCTCCCCTTCTCCTTCTCTAGGGTCGGTCGGTGGTCCTTCTCCTCTTCTTCGATTAGCAAGGGCAGCAACCCTTCTTCCTCAAGCCGACAGCAAGGGTTCTCCTCCTTCATCCAACAACAATCTTCAAACCTTCTTCTCCTCCAAAGGGGCTAATAGCAACATTCCTCTCCTTCCTCTCCGTTCGGCCGGTGGATTTCAAGAGGAACTCCTAGGTTTTTCTCGTTTCCTCCGCTCCTCTAATATTGGGCTTGAATTTGACTTACGTGGGTAAGATTCTCCCTCCTCTTCTCCTTATTCAGTTTTCCCTAATTTTCTTGGAAATTATTTGTCTCCAAATTATGTTTATCGTGTGTTTCAGATTTTTGCCCCTTGTAATCGTTTAATCCCCGTTGTGCTTTTGATTTCCGGCACATCTCCTCGACTCAAGTGATGGAATTTCTCCTAAGCCCTCTCCGATTTATGGTTTCCGTCACCCAAGCATCGTCAAGTCTCCGTTTCCGCGTGGTTTCTCTTCTCCCCTCACCTTTGAGGGAGGTAAATTTCTTAACCCCTCTCTTGTTTGAGTTTTGCGATAAATAAATTGTCTGTGTTAGCGTAGTGATAATTTGCTATATCGCTTTCGTCATTCTTGTACAGGTTCAAATAGGATCTATGATTTTTGCTTGCGCCGCTTAGCCATCGCCACCAATTTCAGCTTCCTTAAGACAAGTAGAGATCTCTTTTTTTTGCAAGCATTGAGTTTAATTTATTGTTTTTGTTTTTTGATTGCATGTCTGCATTCCTTTATATACTTGATCTGTCAAATGAATTTAATTCATGAATGACTAATTGGATAAATTAGTAGTTTAGGGTTTAATATGTTTGAAATGTCATGAGTTTGAGATCATGCTTGACTCGTATTTAGATTTTCACTTAGATGAATAGTTTTATCTCATTTGATGAATAATTTGAAGAATGATAGAATATTGAGCACGAACAACATTATCATGATAATAATTGTAACGAATTTTTGTTAGCAAATATATGATTGGTGTTTTTATATCATGCTTGTAATGTACATATTTTATTTGAGAGATGTTTGTGTCAAAAGAATAATTTAAATCTAGATGAGTACTTGATATCCCAGAATCGATGCATGCCAAATTTTACCCCTGCGTTTTATAAAAAAAACCTTCTTTTTAATGGAAATTTAATCCCTCGAACCCGCAAAGTTCAAACTGAAAGTCAATCTAGTGTCAACTACTTTCACCTATGGGGGGGATAGGTGATTTGCAGTCTTTTTGCGGAATTAAAAATAAACCTGCACAAGAAGACAAAACAAACACAACACAGAAACACACATGCAGTTATAGTGGTTCCCCGATTTGGGTACGTCCACTCTCCCCCTTCGACCTATCTCCCAACAAGGGACGACTCGGTCACTTCACCAACCGGATTGAAATCCAATCCTTACACTATGAAAGAAACCCTTCCACCCAAAGGAGTTACTACTCCTTCACCACGGGTTGTACCCAACCCTTACAACTAGGAATCAAAATTCCCTTACAACAAAATGAAAATAGAATGTATAGAAATACAAACTACGTATGGAGAGCTTGGTGTCCCTCTTCGTTCGATGAAGCGTTCTTGAAGAAGACGAAGAGTCCACGACCGAAGCACTCTCTTGGAGAGGATCTTCCCGAGATCGGCGGCGGCAAAGGATTGCGGCGGCGATGCTTTGTAAATCCAAACTTCTTGACGAAGCTAGCAAGGTCTACCAACGATCTTACTTGGATCGATCGTCTCAATCGATTCAGAGGGGAGAAATATTCCCGCTCAACAAATCAAGAGACAAAAGATCTCAAGATAGACATGTGAGACGCTAAGCTTAGCTTTGTTTCTGTCGCCGGGAGGTCAAGAGGAATCCGAGACCAGCGGCGGCGACACCTTAGCGAGCAGCGATGGCGAGCAAGCGGCGACGGTGACGGGAGGAAGTCCACGATCAGCTAGGTCACGCGCGGCGACCGTCCTTTCTCGTTTTCTTCGCTCTTTTGTAAGTTCAAAATAGGAGAGTATATATACTGTAGAATACCCCCTTATGACCGTTGTGGGCCCCACAAGACAAAACCCTAAGCTCGGTTCAAACAACGCCTTAAATCTTGGTTCGGTTCAACAAGCAAGTAGAAATTGCCTAAGGCAAATTCGGCGAGAATCATTGGTGATTCTCGACGAATCGACGAGAATCACTTATGATTCCCGTCGAATTCTACTTAGAAGACTTCCTGCTGAAAAGCTTGCCATCCGGAGTGAATCGGCGAGAATCACAACTATTCTCGACGAATCGACGAGAATGCAGAATCATTCTCGACGGTTCGTCGAGAATCACTAAGTGATTCTCGACGATTCTGACTTAGCAGAATTCTTGAATGCGTTGAGTCAGCCGGATACAGTCGGCGAGAATCGGCGAGTGATTCTCGACGATTCGACGAGAATCACTAGTGATTCCCGTCGAATCGGCGAGAATCACTTGGTGATTCTCGTCGAATATAACTTAGACGATTTTTCGTCTTTCTTCCCGTGAGTTGGTCTTTGATCTATCTCAGCCCTGTACTTGAACATAAGTACACTCCAATAGAGAAAGTACACATGAGCCAACACACTGATCTGCTCAACGAGGGATTACATTGCGCAGACCCGTGTATATTGACCCACTGCACCCTGACATTGGTGTATACTTAGCGAGGAATAACTGCAAGCACAACTTGAAGATATATCATCAAATACATTGTGAATTCATCTTAGCTTGACAGGAGGCTTCTTCAAATCCAGGTAATTGTAGATACAATACCCAACACAAACTCATTTCCTAGTTTTCGGGGTCATCAAATCTTGTTTCTTATATCGGTCTAGTGCTAATACTTGAGCGAATATTGCTCCATAACTCAATTCCTCTTTTGATGCGTTTATGAACTCTAATCCTGTACAACTGAATCGCTAAATTTGTAACATGTCTTGATATGTTAGGAATATCTTAAATCATGAATCCTTAAAGTCATTAATGTCATAAACAATTATTGAAAGGTAGTGTTAAATTGATGTGATGCTTTGACTCGACTTTTCGCTTGACTGATAACAAAAACCAACAAATGACCATAACAAACACAATTATTTTGATAAACCTTGCATTTAGACTCACATTAGAATCACGTGCATCAAATAAAACAGTTACACCTTTCACTGATTACAGCTAATGACATTATATGATCGAATCTATGTTATACTGCAGAGTAGTCTAATAATTTAACTTGTTTCCATGTAACTTATTTACTGGCTTGTCTTGTTAGTTTTGCTTCATGAAAACTGATACTCATACATTTCTGCTTCGCTTACTGTTCTGTACTTTACTTTGCTGTGCTCCTATTTATTTCAATGTTCTGAGCCTTTTTCCCCTTGTTTTGGAATTGTCTTAGCTTTCATGACTGCACCGCCAGGTTCCTGAGACCGATCTGCGTCAAGCTTCTGCTTCCAGATGATTGATCTTCTCGTTTGTCAGGTTTCATGTTTTCATTTCATTTTCTTTACTGTCAGACATTTCTTTTATGTAATAATAATGATCAGTAAATCATGGACAATTACTAGGCTATATTATATATATACTAGAATTTAACATTATTTGCATGTTCATTTATCTGAAATTGACATTGCGTGAAAATCTGTATCAAAATGTATATAATGCGTTTTATTAAAATGTATGTGCACCTGTTATACACTAGCATGTTTTAAAGCTTCTGCATAAAACAATTATTTTCTTTCAAAGTAATTATTTTAAAACTATTTTCAGTTTTCCCTGCTTCTGTTTTAGCAGACATGATTTTCTTTCCGCCCATGCCTGTGACATCATGACTCGCCCGAAACGTACTATGACTTTTGTTGAGGCGAGTCGTGACAGTTGATATCAGAGCAGGTTAGTTTCTAAAGATAAAATTTATTTTTAACTATCACATATTTTGAAATTGTATCGTATAAATATATATATATAAACATGCATCATTCTTTCACTCAGTTTGTCATTATTTGTTGTTCGCGTCTGAAACACGCACACACTCACTCATAAGCATAAGTAATATGCATACGAATGTTAAGGGGTTATGGACAAACTTAATATTTTTGTGCATATGAATTTCCACTAGGGTATACACTGCTTACGAATATTAAATTGTATTGACGGTTTAATATTTTCAAGTGCGTTTGCATTAGAATCATAATATGCATGACATGTTAAGTGAAATGAGTGCTTAACATAACATGTGTATCCATTCATTTGCATTCATATCATAAATCATTGCACAAGTGTTAAAACTAAGAACAACAATAATGATTGTACACGCATGGATTTATTATATGCTTGACATCACACATGATCTCATGGTTGCATTTACATGATCATTACTTAGAGTTGTCCAATGAAAATGTTGTAATTATTACATAATTTATGTGCTTGCCAGTAGGAAGTGTGTTATAATCTCTAGTTTCAAGTCTCTGGTATTCGTATTCAGTCTTCCTGTTCTGCTCGACTAACAATCTTATCTGATCCTCCTGTATTTCCTTCTAGACAGCTCTTAAGTGTCAGCGAGAAATGAGAGTCTTTTTGTAAATGGTTTTGCTGAATTACTTCAGCGTTGTTTTGTGCTCTTCCATCCCTAGGGTGACTCGCTTCTGTCGATACTCAATCGTCATTTAGTTTCTTTTCCTCTTTGGTGTCCTGTCTTTCCTTCGTACAAGATATTTTTGCTTTCGGATTCTCGTGTCTTGCCGCTCAATTTCGAGCTAATCGAAGAAATTCCGGTATTTCCTGAAGTCAATTTTGTGTATCTGGCCGAACCCGCTAAGTCTGAAGAGTTCTTTTGAGAACTTGAATCTGACGTGCGTTACAAGCATCCACAATCTTTTCTCTTGATCATGGTTAGGCTCTGAACTTGTTCTCCTTGCTATTTCATTATATTCATAGTTCGCTTTCATGCCTTGACTTGTAAATCTTGTTGCAATGAATGACATCTAATTCTTTGCCATAAGAGACCCCATTCAGAGAATTCTTAGAAAATTTCGGGACGAAACTTCCTAAGTAGAGGAGAATGTAACAACCCATAATTTAAATTAAATTAAAGTGAGGGTTATCTTAATGGCAAGATTGTATTTAACCTAAACCCTAATCCTTCAAATTCATTAACCAAGTGAGTCTCCTCTCTCCCGATTAAATCATTCGTCCTAGGGCTTTCCCAAGCCCGTCTCCCGCTTGGCTCCCGATTCCGCAAGCAACAAACGCTGCGCCTCCTGTTTCCGCATCCCAGCACCTCCCGACCTGTCCTCGACGCCTCCTCCTCCTTCTCCCGTGGTCGGCGCCTCTTCTTCTTCCTCTAGCCGACAGTTTCTTGCCTCCCCCAAGCCGATAGTTTCTATGGCCTCAGCCCTCTCTCCATTCTTTGAGGTCGGCATCAACTTCCTCCCCTTCTCCTTCTCTAGGGCCGGCCGGTGGTCCTTCTCCTCTTCTTCGATTAGCAAGGGCAGCAACCCTTCTTCCTCAAGCCGACAGCAGGGGTTCTCTTCCTTCATCCAACAACAATCTTCAACCCTTCTTCTCCTCCAAAGGGGCCAACAACAACGTTCCTCTCCTTCCTCTCCGTTTCGGTCGGTGGATTTCAAGAGGAACTCCTAGGGTTTTGCTCGATTCCTCCGCTCCTCTAATATTGGGCTCGGATTTGACTTCCGTGGGTAAGATTCTTCCTCCTCTTCTCCTTATTCAGTTTTCCCAATTTTCTTGGAAATTATTTGTCTCCAAATTATGTTTATCTTGTGTTTCAGATTTTTGCCCCTTGTAATCGTCCAACCCCCGTTGTACTTTTGATTTCCAGCACAGCTCCTCGACTCAAGTGATGGAATTTCTCCTAAGCCCTCTTCGATTTATGGTTTCCGTCACCCAAACATCGTTAAGTCTCTTTTTCCGCGTGGTTTCTCTTCTCCCCTCACCTTTGAGGGAGGTAAATTTCTTAACCCCTCTCTTGTTTGAGTTTTGCGATAAATAAATTGTCTGTGTTAGCGTAGTGATAATTTGCTATATCACTTTCGTCATTCTTGTACAGGTTCAAATATGATCTATGATTTTTGCTTGCGGCGCTTAGCCATCGCCGCCACTTTCAACTTAAGGCAAGTAGAAATCCCTCTATCTTGCAAGCATTGAATTTAATTTATTGCCTCTGTTCTTTAATTGCATGTCTACATTCTTGTATATAGTTGATCTGTCAAATGAATTTAATTCATGAATGACTAACTGGATAAATTTGTAGTTTAGGGTTTAATATGTTTGGAATGTCATGAGTTTGAGATCATGCTTGACTCGTATTTAGATTTTCACTTAGATGAATTATTTTATCTCATTTGATGAATAATTTGAAGAATGGTAGAATATTGAACAATAGCAACATTATCATGATAATAATTGTAACGAATTTTTGTTAGCAAATATATGATTAATGTTTTTATATCATGCTCGTAACGTACATATTTTACTTGAGAGATGTTTGCGTCAAAAGAATAATTTAAATCTAGATGAGTACTTGATATCCCAGAATCAATGCATGCCAAATTTTACTCCTGCGTTTTATAAAAAAACCTTCTTGTTAATGAAAACTTAATCCCTCGTGCCCGCAAAGTTCAAACTCATTTCCTAGTTTTCGGTGTCATCAAATCTTGTTTCTTATGTCGGTCTAGTGCTAAGACTTGAGCGAATATTGCTCCATAACTCAATTCCTCTCTTGACGCGTTTATGAACTCTAATCCTGTACAACTGAATCGTTAAATTTGTAACAAGTCATTATATGTTAGGAATCTCCTAAATCATGAATCCTTAAAGTCATTAATGTCATAAACAATTATTGAAAGGTAGTTTTAAATTGATGTGACGCTTTGACTCGAGTTTCCGCTTGACTGACAACAGAAACCAACAAATGACCATAACAAACACAATTATTTTGATAAACCTTGCATTTAGACTCACATTGGAATCACGTGCATCAAATAGAAACACTTACATCTTTCACTGATTACAGCTAATGACATTACATGATCGAATCTATGTTATAATTCGGAGTAGTTTAATAATTTAACTTGTTTCCGTTTAACTCATTTACTGGCTTGTCTTTTTAGTTTTGCTTCATGAAAACTGGTACTCATACATTTCCGTTTCACTTACTGTTTTGTACTTTACTTTGTTGTGCTCCTATTTATTTCATTGTTCTGAGGCTTTTCCCTCTTGTTTTGGAATTACCTTAGCTTTCGTGACTGCACCGCTAGGTTCCTGAGGCCGATCTGTGTCAAGCTTTTGTTTTCAGATGATTGATTTTCTCGCTGTGTCGGGTTTTATGTTTTCATTTCATTTTCTTTACTGTTAGACATTTTTTTATGTAAAAATAATGATCAGTAAATCATGGACAACTGGTAGGCTATATTATATGTTCTAGAATTTAACATCATTTGCATGTTCATTTATCTGAAATTGATATTGCGTGAAAATCTGTATCAAAACGTGTATCATGAGTTTTATTAAAATGCTTGTGCACCTGTTACACACTAGCATATTTTAAAGCTTCCGCATAAAGACAACTATTTTTCTTCAAAGTAATTATTTTAAAACTATTTTCAGGTTTCCCTGCTTCTGCCTTAGCAGACATGATTTTCTTTCCGCCCATGCCTGTGGTATCACGACTCGCCTGAAGCGCACTCTGACTTTTGTTGAGGCGGGTCGTGACATTTAAGAGCGGATCTGGGCTAGGGAATGAGGGTAGGGTGAGAGGAAATAGCGGATCGGGGCCGAAACAGGCCAGATCTGGACTGATCTGGGTTGGGTGGGCTGATTGGCGGTGGTTCCATGAAGAGGAGGGGGTGGCGGCCCAAAACCGGTGACTGTTGAATGGGGGCCGGATGCTGGGAGCAATAAGGGAGGGTGGCGGTGACTCCAAGAGGTTGGAAGCTGGCAGCAGGAGAAGGGGGAGGGTTGCGAGTTGGCGGTCGTTTGCTGGAGGAATTGGGGAGTCCAGCGGTGGAACAGGGAGGGGAAAGCCTATTGATGAACAGTAAATTTAATTTTTAAACAGTCAAATGAAAAGGATGAGTTCTGGGCAGCAAGGCTATGAGGATGTAGTTGCTTTTAGGGGGTTGTGGAGGCTGAGGGAGGGGTCATGGGAGGGGGAAGAAGGGGCCCATAGTTAAGGGAAGGTTTGGGGAGGGAGATACCAACCTAGGAGTCGTCACCTAGGGTTCCACAGAGTCGCCACAGTAGCGGGATCACGGGAATCCAGGAATACAAATCTCTAAATTATACAATTGTTTTAATCATCCCACTAACATCTTATTTATAATAATAATAGACTTAGGGCATCCCACCATCGACATCTATGATTGGCCGGAGGTGGGGCCACCTAAGTACATCAAAATAAAATGCAAAATGATATAATAATATATAAAATTGATTTGCAATGCGAATCCAGACACATCTGCGTAGTCCGATCGTCGATTTGGGCACACCATATATGGAAAGTCGCCAATTGGCCCCGAACGGGCCCAAAACTCGTCATCCACTGCAAGTTCTCGTCTATGCTTGACTCACAAGTCCGCGTCTTTCCTCCAGTTCAGTAGTCCTAGGAATCCGTGAATCAACTCCACTTTCAACCCTTTCTAAGATTTCCCACCCCAAGACCATAACTCCTAATGGCACTAGGGCACCCCAAAGGTAACTAGATCTAACCAAATCATCACCAAATTGGGTCACACACCTCGATTTATCTTCACACACACGATCTATGAAAGGAAAATCCAAGAAAATATAGGAATATGTCTAAATATGAGGGGAAAGTGGTTGTTACCTTCAGAGATTTCCTAGGAGCCATGGATCTCCGAGTTGCTCTTGGATGGAGATGGATGTCAACAGTTCTAGCATGCTAACTCCTTCGACGGCTCATTGATCAAATCGCTAGAGCTCCAAAAAGAGCACCTTCTTCCTCATCCCCGTTTGAGTGCTCTCCTCTTGACCTAAACTTGGGATAAAAGAAGAATATGATCTGATATTAGTTCTTCAACCCTGTTTAAGGGTTTTGGGCAAACACATCATTGCCATTAGATCAATTTCTAAGGGGTTCGAACGGCTACGATCACAGATTCTGGATTCTAGATCCCTCTGGGAATTACCGCGCTGCGGTAACTCCTATTGTCATGCGGTAACAATTAAGTTGCTACCTGAGGCAAACGCTACCGCCTGCAATAACCCTTATTGCACGTCGGTAGTTCCCATATTTTATTTCTCTAAAGATTGCGCCGTTACACAAACTACTTAGGATGCAAGCTTGCAGACACACCGATTTATGCCAACGGTAAGATCTGTGCTCACGCCGCATCCGACTCTGATCTACTTCTCCCTCATCTGAGTACTATCGTCGCATTATCGGCAAACTCATCTAACTGTCACACAACCCAATATCTCATTTGTTGTTAGGGTGGTCATCCGCTTCATGCATGTTCCTCGGATGTCCCACCTCCAGGATGTCGAGCATATCCTTCGATATCTAAAGAATGCTTTGGGACAAGGACTTGTGTATAAGCCTTCATCTTCTCTATCGTTAATTGCCTATTCTGATGCCGACTATGCCGGCTCCCTTGATGATTATTGGTTTATGAGTGATTACTACACATATTTTGGAGGACACCTAGTCACTTGGCGAAGCAGACAGTGGTAACAGGCTTTCCTTTACGGCTTTTCTCTACTACAAAAGTCAAGCTCTTATCCATATCGCCGAGAATTTCCATGAATGTACCAAGCATATTTGTCATGACCCATCTCAAAATAAGTCAGAGTGCGCTTTGGGGCGGGTCGTGATGCCACAGACACGAGCGAAAAGAAAATTCATGCCTGTTAGGCGGAGGTTGGGATACTGATAATAAGTTTTAAAATAGTTACTTTTGAGTAAAATAAATTATTTTTATGTGGAAGCTTTAAAATATGTGGTAGTGAGAAATAAATGCACATGTATTTTATTAAAAACCCATGATACAAGGATACCAGTACAATTTCATTCAATGTCAATCTAATGGAAATGAACATGCACTAATGTTAAATTTTAGTACATATATTATTTAATCTAGCAGTTGTACATGATAACTGTTAGAAAAGCCCATATAAAGTGGGCCCATATAGCCCATGTATTTGTTTATTTTTCTCTTTCTCTTCTTTAGTCCCACATCATGTATAAGACTCTATTCTCTCTCTCCCTCCTATAAATATGTATTCATACTTTGTATTTGAAGATAGAGAAAGTATTTACAAGTTTGAGTTTTCTCCACATGGTATTAGAGGAACTCGGTCTCTCCTTGAGGCTAGTTTTCTGCTAACCGCCCGACCTTCCTCTGTTTGCGCTAGGCTTGGTCTGTGTTTTTCTAACCGGACGACCTTCCCTTCTCGCGCAAGGCGCGCTGCTAAGATTTCTCTACCCGTCTATCTCTTCCCCTCCTCCTATCCTGCGGCCTCCACCTTCTTTCTCTCTACTCTCTATCCTTTTATAGGAGTTTCTCTCGCTAGTGGGGCCCTCTCCCACTTCCTCTCTCCCGCGCGGTTTCCTCTCTACCCGCGCGGTTTGTTTCTCTCTTCCCGCAGCGAGCTCCCCTTTTAGCTCGCGGCCTCTCCCTGTTTTTTTCTTCTTCTCCCGGGCGGCTTCCTTGTTAACCGCGCGACTTCCTCTCTTCCCGCGGCTTCTCTATCCGCGGCGATTCCGCACTTGGTCGTGGCATCTTCCCCTGCCGCTGGTGTACTCACTTTGACCGTGTGGACTTCTTGTGTCCGGCTTCTTTCTCGTGCGTCCTTCAGGTCGGTTAGTCGCAGCGGTCTCCCTAATCGCTCCGGGCTTAACATCGTGGTCGCGACTTCTTGCCGCTGGTGGCTTATCACCAAGACCGTGCGGCCTCCCCAGTTTGCATTCTGTCCGCTCGACCTCTTCTGCTCTAGCCGCTGCCTTGGTACTGTACGTCTTCTCGTACGACCTGCCTGCTGTCTGATTCTTGTCTTCCCGTGCGGTTTACCCGTCTATCCGCTGCTTGACCTCTCGGCGGTCTAGTCCTCTGCCCGCCTGGTCATGGGGTCCTTTATTAACTCTGCCGAACCGGCGGCTTCATCTGCTGACCGCCCAGTTCTTCCCCCCGAAATCCGTGATGAATTGCGGATTACTACTATCTCTTTGACCGGGAAGATGAACTTTACGGAGTGGGTGCACTCGGTTCGTCGTGTGCTTCAATCAAAAGACTTTCTTCATCATCTGACCCAGGCCGCTCACGTTCCTCCCACTGATGATTGGCTACGCAACGACGGTCGGGTCCAGACGTGGCTCCTCAGCTCTCTGGATAGTGAACAATATCGCATGGCCATGTATCATGAAATCGCCAAGACCATGTGGGATGAGCTCTAGACCCTCTATTTTGGCAAAGATAGTCTCCAACACCTCTACGACATCATCACTGATCTTCAGAATCTCGATGTTGGCCGGGCCTCCGACCTCACGTCCTTTATTGCTCGCGCCAAGACTCTTCTCGAAGCGTGGATTCAACATCAACCTCCCACGCTGGATCTCGCTGCACAACGTGCTCAGAAAGAAGCTGTCAGTGTGGCTATGATGATGGCTCGTGTACCGCATCATCTTCAGAGCATTCGGGCACAGATTATCTCCTTTGCGGCTACCCCATCCCTATCTGTTGTGTGTGCCATGTTGCTCAAGGTTTCGCCTCCTCCTGATTGTTCTGTTCCTCCGTCACCGACTCTCCTATAACAGGCTTCAACACCCTTACTACCTCTTCCCCCTCCTGCTCGTGGGGGACGTTCTAGCTCCCGGGCTCGAGGTTGGGGAGCTCGGCCTCGACCAAAGTGTTCCTTCTGCGGGAAGGACGACCACCTTGAGGCTGTTTGCTTTCGGAAGCATGGGTTTCCCCCTCGCTCGCAGGCCACTGTTGCTTCCACAGACTCCTCCGCTCGTACTGACCTTGAAGAGGTCCGCCTTCAGCTGCAACAACTCCATGGTCTGCTCAGTCGCCCACCTGCCTCGGTTGCTTCTGCTTCCTCCATCTCACATGAAGGTATCGCTTATCTCTCCACTAGTCCACGTTGGATAGTGGATTCCGGTGCTACTCATCACATCACCTCTCTGCGACCACAACAATACCTGACTTCTCCTCATCCCAAGTATATTACAGTGGTTAATGGGGACACTGTTCCTGTCTCCGGCTCGGCTGATATCCCTCTCACTTCATCTCTCTCTCTTCGCTCGACTCTTCACGTTCCGGGCTCCCCATTTAATTTGCTTTCTGTTGGTCGCCTTACTACTGATTTAAACAGCTCAGTAACCTTTACTTCTTCTTTTCTGATACATGATCAACAGACACAGACTATCATTGGTAAAGGGCGACTGCAGAACAGGCTCTACCTCCTTGATGACCCTCCAGCTATCCTGTCTTCTGTCTCCTCCGTCGATTGACATCGCCGTCCTGGACATGCCCCTTTACCTGTCCTCCAGAAGGCTCTTCCCAATGTATCTTTATCTTCTTTTCAATGTGAAGCATGTATTTACGGCAAGCACCCGCGTTCATCTTTTCCGTCTCATTGTACCCGGAGCACTGCTTCTTTTATTTTAGTACACTCCGATATTTGGGGATCGTACAGAGTTACTAGCATTTCTGGTTATCGTTATTTCCTAACATTTATTGATGATTACTCCCAAATGACATGACTCTACTTACTTCGTGATCGCTCCGAGCTTCCCCGGGTCTTTCGGGCTTTCCTCCTTGAGACTCACACGCAATTCTCCACAACTATCAAAACTATTCGCACGGACAATGCCCGCGAATACACTGACCACGAATTTGCAAACCTCTGCTCTAAATTCGGGGTTATTCACCAAACTTCATGTGCTTATACCCCGCAACAAAACGGAACCGCTGAACGTAAGAATCGACATCTCCTCGATATGGCTCGCTCTATCATGTTTCAGATGCAAGTTCCCAAATCTTATTGGAACTTCGCCCTTTCCACGGCCTGTTACTTGATCAACCGTCTTCCTTCCCCCGTAATCCACAATGCCACTCCATTCAGCCTCATGTTCCCTTCTACTCCGCCATTCTCCCTTACCCCCCGCATCTTTGGATGCGTCTGCTATGTCCACACTCTTGGTCCATCCATGGACAAGTTGGATCCCCAGACGACCAAACATATCTTTGTTGGCTATTCCCGGACCCAAAAAGGCTACGTATGTTACTCTCCGACTACCCAAAAAGTGACTGTATTTGTTGATGTGACCTTTCAGGAGGATCTCCCTTTCTTCTCTGCCTCAGATCCTACACCTCTACCACCAACGGTCGTACTTCCTGCCATTCCCGTTACCACTCCTTCGACAACACAATTTCCTTCCCCCTGTTTCCAAGCCACCTGTTATACCTGTTTACACTCGTCGCCGTCCTGCCTCCGTTGCCCCACTGCAGTCAGCTTTGACCTCTGACGCTCCGCGTTCTGCTGATCCGGCACCAGACTCTACCGCTCATCCCATGACGAACTATGTATCCTTACATCGACTATCTCTACCACTCCAAACTTTTGCCACTTCATTATCCTCTATTTCTGTACCTAACACTATACATGAGGCTCTCCAACATCCTGGCTGGCAGGCGGCCATGGAAGAAGAAATGACGGCTCTCTGGGCAAATCAGACCTGACACCTGGTACCTCTTCCCCCCCGGTCAGAGACCCGTTGGGTGTAAGTGAGTCTTTGTAATCAAACATGCTCAGGATGAGACGATTGACCGTCTAAAGGCCCGCCTGGTGGCTCGTGACTTCACCCAACAACACGGTCTTGATTACGAGGAAACCTTCTCTCCAGTAGCAAAGCTTAACACCGTTCGTGTCCTTCTCTCAGTGGCGGTTCATCGCCAATGGACGTTAAACCAACTGGACATCAAAAATACTTTTCTGAACGATGACCTCCAGGAAACAGTATACATGCAACAATCTTCCGGGTTTGAGACCACGGGGGAGTCCCGAGTTTGTCATCTGAAGAGTCCATCTACGGTCTCAAACAATCTCCTCGGGCATGGTTTGACAAGTTCTGTAAGTCTATTCCGGAAGTCGGTTTTACTCGAAGTTCAGCAGATTTTTTCCTCTTTACACGACACCGAGCAACGGGAACGGTTCTTCTGCTGGTATATGTTGATGACATCCTGATCACTGAAGACGATTCAAAGGGTATCCATGCGGTTAAACAACACCTTAGCTCGGTCTTCCAAACGAAAGATCTGGGTCACCTTCGGTACTTCCTTGGCCTTGAGATCGCAAGACGACCAGATGGTCTTGTCCTGTCCTAGAGAAAGTACTGCCTGGATCTCCTTCAAGATGCTGGTTACTCTGGATGCAAGCCTACTACTACTCTAATGGATGCAAATGATAAACTATGTGCTCACGCTTCCGACGCAGATCTTCCTCTTCAAAATCCGGAATACTATTGACGACTTTTTGGGAAATTGATCTACCTAACAGTTACAAGACCAGATATATCCTTTGCTGTTGGAGTGGTCAGCAGGTTTATGCATGCCCCGCGAATTTCTCACCTTCAAGCCATTGAGCGCATCCTCAGATACCTTAAAACAGCTCCGGGTCAAGGATTGGTCTACAAGACCTCATCTTCTACTCCAAGATTAGTTGCATATTCTGATGTTGATTATGCTGTTTTCTTGGATGATCGTCGATCAACCAGTGATTTTTGTACCTAATTTGGAGGTCATCTCATTACCTGACGAAGTAAGAAGCAAGCAGTTGTGGCTCGATCCTCAACAGAGGCAGAATACCGATCAATGACGTCGGTTGTCTCTGAGCTAACTTAGCTTGAAAGTCTTCTTGTCGATCTCGGGGAAAAACTTCCCTCATCTGCCCTCCTGCTATGTGATAATGTGACAGCTAAGCAGCTATACACATTGCAAAGAAACCAGTCTTCCATGAGAGAACGAAGCATATTGAAGTAGACTGTCATTTTATCCGGGAAAAGGTTCAAATGAAGAAGATAGAATTAAAGCATGTTGCGGGCATTGAACAAGTTGCTGATATCCTCACAAAGGCTCTACCAAATACCCTATTCTATCAGTTTTTGTCCAAGCTTGGTGCATACGACTTGTACGCTCCAGCTTGCGAGGGAGTGTTAGAAAAGACCATGTAAAGTGGGCCCATATAACCCTGATTATTTTTCTCTTTATCTTCTTTAGTCCCACATCATGTATAAGACTCTCTTCTCTCTTTCTCCCTCCTATAAATATGTATTCATACTTTGTATTTGAAGGTAGAGAAAGTATTTACAAGTTTGAGTTTTCTCCACAATAACAAAGAAAATGACTGATTATAATGATTATATAAAAAAATATCTGACAGTAAATGAAATGAATTATAAACATAGAACCTGGAATGACAAGAGATAAACATTTAGAAGCTGGTGCTTGACGCAGATCGGGCTCGAGAAGCAGACGATGCAGTCATGAACACTAAGGTAATTTCCAAAACAATAAGGAAGAAGCCTTAGAACATTGAAATAAACATGTGAGCAAAGAAAAATAAAGTGCGAGTAGGAGAATTAGAAATGTATACGTGTACCAGTTTATCATGAGGCAAAGCTAGAAAGACAGACAAGTTATAGAGTCAAACAAAAATAACTTAATTTTTAGCCTACTCCAGAGTATAACATAGATTCGATCACGTAATGTCATAAGCTGTAATCAATGAAATGTGTAAGTGTTTCAATTGGATACACATGATTATAATACGAGCAAAAATGCAAGGCTTATCAGAAAATTTGTGCGTGCTATAACCATTTATTGGTTTTCGTTACAAGTTAAGCAGAAACTCGAGTCAAAAACGTCACATCAAATCAAAACTATCTTTCAATGATTACTTATGACATTAATGAATTAAATAACTCATGATTTAGAGATTCCTAGCATATCAAGATATGTTACTAATTTATCGATTCAGATTTACATGAGTAGAATTTACAAACATGAAACGGGGGGAATCAAGTTATGGAACAATATTTACTGAAGTCCTACAACCAGACAGGCATAAAAAACAAGGTTCGATGACACAAAAAAAAACTAGATATAGAGCTTCATATTTTTGTGGGTTCAAGTATGCACGAGTGACGATATTGCTATGCATCATTTTCTAGGATATTAAGTATTCATTTAGATTAATCCATTCCAAAACACGATTATCTTCTAAATAAACATGTGTACGGTCCAAACATTTTATATCAAACACAATTCATCTATTTGATAGCAAGAAATCTTATTATTTATCATTACAACAATTAATGCTCATGCTCAAAAAGATCTACTAGTATTCCAATTATCCATCAAATGAGACGCAATTCCTCTAAGTGGGAATCCAATCAAAATCATTTTCATTCGCTAACTCATACCATTCTAAGCGAATATCCAAACAAAAATTATCTACGATCACAAACTCATGTAATTCTTAACATTTTAAACTCTAAGCTATTCTTTATCAGATTGGGCATTCAAGATTACAATTCATTTGAAAAATCAATATATTTTGACAAATCAATATATTCAAGGATTGAGTCATGAAATCAAAAGAACAGATGCATTAAATTAGACTCAATGTTTGCAAGAGAGAGAGATCTCTATTTGCATTAAAGTGAGGCTGAAACTGACAGCGGCGGCTAAGCGACGCAAACACAAACAAAAATCCTATTTTGAACCTGTTTAAGAACAACAAAAACGATAAAGCATAATTCACTACGCTAACACAAAGTATTTATTCATCGCATGACTTTGATCAAGAACGAGTAATGCTGGCTGCTGTCGGCCCCTGGCTGAACGAAGGAGAAGAAGGGAAGGAACTCCTGATGCGGCTTGAGGAGGGATGAGAAACTGGCGGCTAGGGCAAGAGGAAGAGGAGGAGGCCACGCCATGAGGAAGCGGAGAGGAGCGGGAGGAGAGCAACACTAACGGGAGACGAGAGTCTCGAGATTGGCTGCGTCTCTTCGACAAATAGTGGGTGCTGGAAAAGAGCTAGGTTGAAAAAAATAAATATATGGGGGAGGGGTCACAGTTTAAGTAATAGAGAGAATTAGGTTTTGGTTATTTACTAAAAGGCCATTTCTTAAGTTCATTAATTTAAAACTCATTTTTTTTTAAACATGAGTTGTTATATTCTCCCCTACTTAGGAAGTTTTATCCCGAAATTTTCCATAAATTTCCTGAATGAGGCTTCTTATGACGAAAATTCAGATGACATCATTTCAACAAAGTTTGCAAATCAAGGCATGAAAGCTAACTAAGAATATATTGGAATAGAAAAGAGAATAAGCACGGAGACTTACCAAGATCAAGAGAAAAGTTGTGGATACTGCTACGCGTAAAAGATTTAAGTTCTCAAACGTACTCATCAGACTTGTCATGCGACCACAACACTATTACCAAAGAGATGATTCTCTTTTGAAACTTGCATACTTGATACTCCACAATTTTAGAGGACTCGGGCGGATACGGAAGATCTGCTTCAGGGATCACAAAGATTTCTTTAATTAACTCGAAATTGAGAGGTAAGACTCAAGAATTTGAAAGTGAAGAGATCTTTGCATGAAAAGAAGATAGAACACAAAATAGGAAAAGAAGCTGAATGACGATTGAGTGCCAAAAGATGTCTCTATGGTGACGGAAGAACACAAAATAGCATCGAAGTAATTCAGCAGATCAATTTACAAGAAGACCCTTTATTTTTTGCTGACACTTAGGAACTAACTAGAAGGGGATACTAGAGCACCGAAAAAAGATTGATAGACAAGTGGAACAAAAAGAACTAATTACGAATACTGAGGGCTTAAAGTTAGATATTCTAACACATTTCATACCACATGGTAAATAAATCATAAAATGATTATAGTATTTTCATTGGACAACTTTAGGTAATGATCATGCAAATGCAACAATGAGATCATGTACGGTGCCAAGAAAATAATAAATACATGTGTGTACAATCATTATTGTTGTTCTTAGCTTGACGTTTGTGCAATGATTTATGATATGAATGCAAATAAATAGATACACATTCCATGTTAAGTGTCAATTTCACTTAACACGTCATGTATATTATGATCTTATATCTTCGCACTTGAAAAACTGCCCATATCCATTAATATTCGCAAGCGGTGTATATCCTAGTGAAAATTCATATGCACAAAAATGTTAAGTTTGTCCATAAACTTTTAACATTCATGTGCATAATACTCATGCTTATGAGTTTAGTTGATGTAGACTCGACTAGGGTTTTGAAAATTAAATATTTTAATTCAAAATATTTTATTTTTCTTTTAAAAAATAAATGGATTCTAATTTTGAAAAGCGAGCCGAGTTGGCCAAATCAAGTTCTGCGCGCGGAATTACTCTCGTCGTAATGAACTTTAATAAAATCGTTAAATTTCGTTCGAGACGGTTTGCTCGAGCGTTTCCGAGTGGAATGTGTTGCATGACATATACAACCACAAACAAAATCATAAGAACAACTTATGAAATAATGATAATATGAGTAGATTGAACGTTCGAGGCAATCTTGACAATATTTAATTGAGTCGTGTAAAATTAATCCGATATTTTGGAGCAAAGATCGAATAAAAGTTACCCAGGTTAGGATTGACCCCCAAATCCGTCAGTAATAGCTCGCGGTAGTCGACTGGGACACTTGGACTGTCGGAAAACGCGCTGTTGTTGACGACGGTTCGTTGCAAGCGCAGTAACAGGCTCCTCGGGCCTCTACTGGAGTCGGCGGAGCTGTTCGCTGAAACAACGATCAAGCGCGAGGGGGTTGCGGTTTTTGGATGTCATCCGCTGGGATTGGGCGTGAGAGAGTGACGGGGGCTGTAATTGGACGGCGGTTGCCGGAGCGTCGCCGGGAGGTTGGGAGATTGGACGGGGCGGCCGACGGTGAACGACAACAGCAGGGACCGACTATCAGAGGGAAAATGAAATAGGTCCGGTCTCTCTAATTCTCCGGTTCTGCCTAATCTCTTTGGAACAGTGAATCTTTATAGCCCCTGAAGAATAATTGAATTCCATTTATTTATTTCCAAAAAAAAGTAATCTTTATTTTTCCCAAACATATACACTTGATATCCTTTATTTTTTTCCAAACTTAAAACATTTGTTTTTTTCCCCTATTACATTTTCCCTAACTAATAGCCCATGAAGAGAGCCGGGCTTCTACCAAAAATAGTTTCCAAAATATTTTGAATTGCCTTTTCTTGGGATTTGTTTTATGCACCGCTAAATATATGAAGCTTGCCCCTTACATTCTAACTACTCAAATTACCGGACCTTTTTATTAAGGGTCTCACCAGCCGGTCACACCGATGAGCCGAGACTAATAACTAGTGCATTGAAGAGAAATACATGAAATAAATAACCACAAAGGAAACGATCGAAGATAAATAACTGCATGAAATAAATAATGGCGCATGATGGAGTCACGCATCCTCGGGTGCGGCGAGGGCTGCACCAATTCCCCCGGGGTTGACAGAGCTCGACCCCGGCGAGAACTCACAGAAATCGGTGCTGTAGAGATCGGGTGTCGTTGCCGATGCTAAATCAGGTGGGAAGTCTGGGGCCTCAACATATAGCTCGATGTACGTGAAAGTTTTTAGTTTCAAGGATAGCTAAACACCTAGATGAGGGATGAATAAGTTTTTCAGTCTTTTAATACTTTTTCCTTGCTTTGGTGTGTTGTGAGTTAGATTAAGTTAGCTTTCAAGACAATCACACAACACACACAAGATTTATAGTGGTTCCCCAAATTATGGGTACATCCACTTTTCCTCCCATCTTTCTAACAGTGTGTTAGACAAGGCAACTCTCCAAATCTCGGCTCTAAAGAGCTTACAACACAGATCCCTCATGATCTCTCAGTCTCCTCCAAGACCTACCTCAGGCACAAAACCTTACAACTCAGAGAAAACTTGCTCCTACAACTCAGTGATCCAAAAATCACCTACCTCAGACTAAATTAATAGTCCTACTGCTCAGGCTAGGAGAATAGCCCTACCACACAGAGAGAATGACTCTCCTACAACTTAGGCACAAAGACCCTACCTCAGATCCACAGAAGGATCCTACAACTCAGACACAAAGGCCCTACCACTCAGAGAGAATGACTCTCCTACCTCAGACAAATTGCCGTACCTCAGATCCACACAGGGATCCTACCTCAAATCTATACAAGATCCTACACTCAGCCTTTATAATTAGCCCTACACTCAGATCTAAAGGATCCTACAGAGAGAAAGTAAGGTTGGTGATGATTTGACTCCAGAGAAATGTTCCTGAGCCTTCTGCTTCCTGAGCTGAGAAAAATTCAGCCCTAACTTCTTCACAGCAACAAAAAAATGATCTTCAGGAAATATTTGCTTGACTGTGAAGATGCTGCTGCAGCTAGGGTTAGCCCTTGACTACTTTTTCTTTCTCAGAGAGTTTCTCTGAACTTTCTGTTACAGGTGAGAATCGCAACAACTACCTTGCTGAACTTTTAGATCAACACTTTGAACTAGTTCTTCAGGCTCTGCAACAATGTCGAGAGGAAGAAGATGAAGTTCCGCTTTTTTACAAAAAGTTATATCTCTAAAAGTTATCTTCTACTTGCTGATTAGAATACTTTTATCTTCCGCCGTCCAACGGCTCTTTGACCTGTGGGACCAGCTGTAGTTGTTGGCTCTAACTTTGTTTTTACAAAAAATATCGTACAGTAGGCCTGCGGCGCCATTTGTCGTGTACTGTAGACTTCCCGCAACAATTTGAAATTCTGCTGACGTCAGCATCTGTGGACTTAGCCAAATTCAAGCAATTCATCGCAGACGTTGAGTGTGTTGAGTGAACGGTCTTCACTCAGCGCAAAAACACTTAACTAAATAATCTACACTGCCAGGAGTTGAGTGAACCTTCATCACTCAACGCATTTGGACTTAACCGTTATTTTTGTACCATTAGGCGTTGAGTGCGTTGAGTGAACGACCTTCACTCAACACATTTTTCCTTAGACAAACTTTCTGCTGATAGGCGTTGAGTGCGTTGAGTGAGCCTTCATCACTCAACATATTTGGACTCAGCCGCTTCTCTGAAGCCTGCCATCTTGCTGAGGCGTTGAGTGAACCGCCTTCACTCAACGCTTCTGTACTTAGCCGATTTCTATCTTTATGAATGCGTTAAGTGAGCTGTCTTCACTCAACACTTTCTACTTTTGCCTGTCCTCTCGATGAGGCGTTGAATGAACTGCCTTCACTCAACGCTTCTGTACTTAGCTGATTTCTCTATTGAGTTGGCGTTGAGTGAACTATCCTCACTCAACTCATTTGGACTTAGACAGATTTTCTGTCTACATCTTCTGAGGTTTTGACTGAACTTTGTTCTGTCGACGCTTTCTTCTCTGGGCGTTGAGTGAACTGCCTTCACTCAACGCTTCTGGACTTAGTTAGATTTCTTGACAGATCTTCAGATGCTTAGACTGCTTAAGCTTGACTCAATGCTTCTTTCTTCAGGCGTTGAGTGAGCTGTCCTCACTTGACGCTTCTGGACTTAAACAGATTTCTTCCTTGCTAATGCTGAAGCTTTGACTGTCCGAGCTTTACTCGACGCCTCTTGTTATATGGCGTTGAGTGAACTCCCTTCACTCAACGCCTGTGGACTTAACCAAAATTCTGCTCTGTCAATAGTCAGTCTTTGACTGCTCATGCTTTCTCAGCGCTTCTTGACATCTGGCGTTGAGTGAACTGACTTCACTCAACGCTTGTGGACTTAGACAACTCTCTGTCTTCCCAGCATTCTTCCTTGTGTCCACCTGTCACGGTCACTTAGACAACCTGTCTAATCATTATTTTAAAGAACATTCTGCACACGTTGAACTTGAATATACATCAAATACAATTATACTCTTAGTATTGATGATGATGTCTCTTCAAATCCAGGGAACATTGAAGAGCAATATTCCCAACAGTACGTCGAAATTTGGAATGAGCCAATCTTTCTTCAATAAACAAACACTTAATCTTCCTTTGAAAAGTACAACTTATGACGATAATGACCGACCGTGAGTTTGTAGTGTTCAAATGTTGCTTGCAAATTATCAGTAATAAATTTACGCAACAATCTCCCTCTATTGAGGGGCAATAGTCCCAACAATCTCCCTCTATTTGAAGAAGACAGAATACACAGTAATACTAAGAAATATTAACACATAAAACATATCAATTAAGCTAATGTAATCTAGCAGGTGTAGCTTGTTCAAAGTTCTCCAATTTACTGCAATGACTCAACATGTCAAGTCATTGCTTTCCTCATACCACTTGAATATTTCTAAGTAATATGCACTGACTCAACATGTAGTCATTGCTCTCCCACTCCTCTAAGTATATGCACTTACTCAATATATCAAGTCATGTCAAGTATTGCCCTCCCACTTCTCCCCTTTTCTGGCTTCTTCAATCGACATTCATCTAATGAGGGAGGAGATAGGATCATGAGAGAACTTTTCTCTTGATCCTATCCTGATTCCACTCCAATAGTGATCATATCACTTGACTAGAGATCATACCAATTGAGTTGATACCACTGACTCAACACTCCAATGCAACCACTTGAAACTTAAGTGGTCCTTCCTTGATCATTGCCTTCTCAGCAGCAACATACCATCTCAGACTCAGAGAAGTTTATGACAATGTCATAAATGATCTCTGGAGCAGGGAGATCAGTTAATCTCCCCCTCAGTCTGTCCATTTTCCTGAGGACGTACAAGCCAACAGTGTTGATCTTAGAATGCCACTGTTGCAGCTGCTTGCTCCTTCTCAACAGGAAGCTGAACCTGTTGCTGCAAGTGCTGGACTTGCTCCCCCTCAACAAAGCATCTTGACTTGCTCCCCCTCAACAGGAGCATCTTCTATCATCCTCTCTAATACACACTTTAGTCCATTCTAGTCTTGATACCACTTGAGAGAACTAATAACCTGCACGAAGAGTAATTCCTGTAACAAAAACAGAATAAGGAGCAACTGAAGTTATACCAAGTTCAACATACCCAACTCAAACTTGAAGGTGTTGAACTTGACTTCATCTAGTGGCTTAGTGAAGATGTCAGCCACTTGTTTGTCTGTAGGGACAAACTCAAGACTGATATCTTCCTTCTTCACATGCTTCCTAATAAAATGATACCTAATCTCAATATGCTTAGTCCTGCTACAAGAGACAGAATTCTTAGCAATGAAGATTGCACTAGTTGAATCACAATACATAGGGGTGTTACTTATTTTGATGTTGTAGTCCTGGAGCTTATACTGGATCCACAACAACTGTGCGCAACAACTTTCTGCTGATATATACTCTGAGTCAGCTGTAGAAATAGCCACACTGGTCTGCTTCTTGCTGCTCCAAGACATAAGTATTTATCCCAAGAACTGACAGGTTCCTGATGTGCTTTTCCTGTCCTCTTTGCAGCCTGCAAAATCTGCATCTGAATAGTCAGTTAGTTCAAAATCCCTATTCCTAGGGTACCATATGCTAAGATCTGGTGTGCCCTTAAGATATCTCAAAATTCTCTTAGCAGCAGAGTAGTGAGACTCTTTAGGGTTAACCTGAAATCTAGCACAAACACATGTAACATACATGATGTCTGACCTACTTGCAGTCAGATATAATAGGGAGCCAATTATGCCTCTATACAAGGTTTCATCAACATGCTTCCCTGTCTCATCTTTGTCTATAAACATACTTGACCCCATGCGAGTTTTCATTATTGAGGCACTCTCAATTCCAAACTTCTTAATTAACTTCCTAGTGAACTCAGACTGAGAGATAGACAATCCATCTTCAGTCTGCCTTACTTGGAGGCCCAAAAAGAACTTAAGCTCACCCATACTGCTCATCTCAAACTTCCTTTACATAAGTTTGACAAAATTCTTACAAAGATTATCATCAGTAGACCCAAAAATTATGTCATCTACATAAATTTGGACTAGGATGATCTTGCCATTAGATTCACTTAGGAATAAAGTCTTGTCTATCTTTCCTCTTGAGAATTTGTTCTCAATGAGGAAGCTAGACAAGGTCTCATACCATGCCCTGGGGGTTTACTTTAACCCATATAGAGCTTTCCTAAGTCTATAAACATAATCATGAGAGTTATGATTAACAAAACCTGATGACTGTTCAACATAGACTTCTTCCCTTAAGTCACCATTCAGGAAGACCGACTTCACATTTATTTGGTAGACTTTGAATCCCTTGTGTGCAACATATGTAAGGAATAGTCTGATGACTTCCAATCTGGCTACTGATTCAAAGGTTTGATCAAAGTCAATATCTTCTTCTTGTCTGTATCCCTTAGCCACCAGCCTAGCTTTGTTCTTGATTATAATGTCATTTTCTTCAAGCTTATTTTTATAGATCCACTTGGTTCCAATGACATTATGTCCGTGTGGTCTGAGAACCAACTTCCAGACCTTACACCTCTTAAACTGTTTCAGTTCCTCTTGCATTACCACAATCTAGAACTAGTCTATGTTGGTCTCTTCAAATCTTTTGGGCTCAACTTGTGACAAGAAGCTTGAGTATAAGGCTGTGTTGAGACTTCTGCTCCTTGTCATCACCCCTTGGTTAGCATCACCAATTATTTGGTGTTTGGGATGACCCCTTAAATGCCTGACAGCTGGAGACAATCTTCCTTCAGTATCTTGAGCTTCAATGGTTGCATCTTGCTGATCTTCGTCCACATCATGTGTGTCTTGTACTCCTTCTGGAATGCACACACCTTCATCTTCATCTTGGACTATTGGAGCAGCTTCCTTGATAGTTAGCTTGTCTATCAACAGCTCTATACCTGCAGGTCTAGATGAAGAGCTAGACAACTCATTGTTAATTATAGTTGAATCATCAAATACTACATTAACAAATCTTCTACAACCTGATTTTTCAAGTTATAGATCCTGTAAGTTTTGCTATGATTGCTGTACCCAACAAATATCCCATCAGAGGACTTGACAGTAAACTTAGTCACATAAGACTTCCCATTATTTAGCACATATCATTTACTACCAAAGATACTGAGATAAGCCAGGTTTGGTTTTTTGCCCTTCATAATCTCATATGAAATCTTCTTGTGTCTCTTGGTGATAGAAGCTCTGTTTAGGACATGACATGCAGTATTTTGCCGCCTCAGCCCAGAAATATTCTGGGATAGATGTGTCACTTAGCAAAGTCCTACCAGCTTCTATGAGAGTTCTATTCTTCCTCTCAGCAATCACATTTTGCTGGGGTATTCTTGGAGAAGAAAATTCTTGATGAATCACTTGCTCTTCACAGAATCTTGTCATGCTTCAGACTGGAATTCAGTCCCATGGTCACTTCTGATTTTGACCACAGTACTGTCTAACTCATTCTGAATTTGCTTGACAAAAGTCCTGAAGATTACTACCCAAACTATAAACTGGCATAGGACCAAACAAGTCTATATGTAGGAGGTATAAACACCTTATAGAGTCTTTGGTCTCAATGTTCTTGAAGGAAGCTTTGGTCTGCTTGCCCTTTTGGCATGCAGAGCAAATGCCTTCCTTGGTGCATTTTATCTTAGGACCATTCATAACTAGCTTTTCACTAAATAACTTGTCAATGGTCTTATAGTTCAAATGAGCTAGCTTTTTGTTCCATTGTACACAATACGAGACTTTTTCATTTGCAACTTGACATATTAGGGAGTCTTTACCTAAACAAAGAAAGTTTAAACAATTCACATTTCCACTTCTAGTGTCTGTCAAGATGACCTCTTTGTCACTTGACCTCTTTGTTTGACACTTATCCTTGAGAAATACAGTGACAACCAAGTTTAGAGAGTTGACTTATTCTTATTAGGTTGTGTTGCAACCATTCAACATAAGTCACTTTTGAGATGGTGATTAGGCCATTGATAATCTTACCATAGCCTCTGGTGACTCCTCTGTCTGAACAACCAAAGATTACTTTTGGTCCATCCTTCACTGGAGTATCCAGTCATGTGCCTGGAACATCCACTGTCCAAGTATCATCTATGAAGCACCGACACTTCAAAATACCCAACGTGTCGGTGTCGGAGAGTCCGACACTCGTCTGACTCTCCGACACTCTCTGACACTCGAGTCGGAAATCCGACACTCGAGTCGAAAATCCAACACGCTGGCTCACGCGGGACTCGCGTGTCCTGCTCAATCAGACACGCGTGTCCCTAAGTTAGCTACTTATGGTTAGGCAGGTGGCAATTTGTCTTGGAAGTGCCTTTACCCCTTTCTAGCATTTCAAGTAGTGAAAGTGGATCTACTAGTGGCGTAGACATTTTCTCTAGAAAAAGGAAGATTGAAAGTGAGGAAAAAAGTTTTCATGTGAATCCATTATTTTTGCTGATGATATATAATGGTAATGTGTTAATGTTCTATCATTTTTTGATCATTTGTTAAGTTTTGCATTTGAATATTTGATGAATAACACTTAAGCATGACATAATTTATTTAAATATTTGTTAATTGTTATTTTTTTATTTTTTGTTAAAAGTTTTAGGATTTTCATAATTATAAAAAATGAATATTTAATATACGTGTCCCAACGTGTCGAAATATGATATTTTTTGAGAAATGACGAGTCACGTGTCGTGTCGTGTCGTATCGCGTGTCCCGTGTCGGTGTCGGTGCAACATAGAGTATCATATAGGTGTATGAGTACTTAGACTATCATGCAAAACATATTTTATTTTACCTTAGGACCCCAATAGATATTAGGTCCTTGGTTCTGGTTAGCCTGAAAATGAACCTGTCTTCCTGCATATTTTCTGACATGAAGACTAACTTTTGCTCTGGGCACATTAGGATTGTGCCAGCAATCTAAGGCAAAGTGCCCCACTTTGCACAGCACCAGCACTCATGAATATTATACATTTTTTTCTGAGCAGACCTGGTAACAACTAACTGTTCAGAAAGAGGAGCAACAACCTTCTTCAAGTTCCTTTCAACAAGGATCTGACTGAAAGTGAGTCTTCTAGTATGCTTTCTTGGCTTGCTCTGAATGCCATTAACAACAGTCCCCTTTGTAGAGGACAGAATCTTGATAGCATCAGAGATAGCCAAATCAGGGTTACTGATAAACTTACTCTTGGTCTGGGTCTTTGCTGGATGACCTTGAGAGTTGGCCACTGCCACATCTTGAGAGTGAGGGCTGGAGCACCAAATACAAATGGTCCATGATGGGCCATTTGAATTTCCTCATGAGGAGTCTTAAAGACACTCATCTCCTTGCTATATCTTCCACCATAGTTATGAACATTTTTGTTCACACTGTGGATCTGCCATTTATCTAGTGACCATAAATGCTTTTTTGGTCATACATGTTTGAAGGTAACATCACCTTCTTAAAAGGGATGAGAGGCTTAGATGCCAGGGGCTGAATTGTAACTTTGCCGTTCCCATTGAGATGAACAATTCTAGTGTTTCCTTTGAAACCCAACCCCTTCTTACCCTTTTGAGAGGAGAAAAAATCAATCAAGGGTAACACTGACTTAGGCTTAAAGAAACTAGCCACAATCCTTCTCTCACTTTGGAGCATTTCTTCAAGATCCCTAATGAGACTGTTCTTATAGTTAATGGTCCAAATCTGGATGAGTGTAATGTTCTTTAGTTGGCTGGCTTTCCTTGTCTTCTGATCCAGCAGGGATGCTGTCTCAGCCTGCTGGGAAGCATCTAGCTGAAGGGAGGTGATCTTCTCAACTAACTTCTTGCTCTTTTTCAAAGCATCCAGAATGACACCATACTTGTCAATCAATTGATTGACATCTTCCTCAGATTCTAACCCATCTTCATCACAGGATGATGATGCATCAGAATTTGGAGTAATCTCATAATCTGAGTCAGAAGAGGAGCTGGATAGAGAATATACCTTTTCTGGACCAGGCTGGATTCTTCATCTGACATGACTATCAGCCCATAGTAGCTATTGACATCTTCATCCTCATCATCCTCCTCCGAGTCACTGTCTGAATGTGACAGAGGGGCCCTAATGCCTATCCTAGCAACAAGATCGTCTTCCTCTTCTTCAGCAGCAAATAGCCCTATGTAGGCTTCTTCTTCTTCAGACTCAGAAGATGCTGAGTCAAACTGATTCCAGCTCTTCTCATTCTTTGCAATGAAGGTCTTTTCCTTCTTGCCCTTGAGATGGTGATGCTTCTTCTCACCAATCTCCTTTCTCTTTACAGGACAATCAAATATGACATGACCTGACTTGCTGCAACAATAACAAACAACTTTAGAAGAAACATGTTTACTAGGTTTAGATTCATACCTGTCTTCCTTAGAGTATTTCTTCTCAGTCTTGTAGTGGTCCTTCCTGTGATGAGAGGAGGAGGAAGGTCTGCTCCTCCACTGCTTTCTCTTCATCATCTTCTGAAACTGCCTAGAGAAGGCAACAAAATCTTCATCAGACATGCTGCTGTCTGATGTGCTTGGCTCTGAGCTGTCTGATTCAGCAGGCGTCCTTGGTGGAGAGGTAATCCTTTCCTTGCTCTTCTTGGTGCTCTCAGCTTTGAAAGCCACAGTCCTTTCCTTAGCCTGGAATTTGCTGATGGTCTCCTCCTCCTTCCTTGCAGATAGCTGCATCTCATAGGAGAACAGCTTTCCAAATAGTGTGTGAGGTGGAGTATTAGCCAGCTTTACCACCTCTCTGATGACACGAATCTTTGTGTCCCAGTCTCTAGTTAGAGACCTGAGGAACTTGTCATTCAACTCATAATGGCTGAAGACCCTCTTATAGTTCCTCAGCTCATTCACTATTCTGAAGAATTTCTCATAGCATTCAAAAATGTTATCTTTCTTGGTCTGCCTGAAGGCTTCATACTCTTGATTAAGCAGGGATTTCCTGTCATCCCTGACTTCTTCAGTGCCTTCCATGTAGACCACCAAAGTATCCCACATCTCCTTGGATGTTCTGCAGTGGACAAGGTTTTAGAAAGTAGAATCATCTATGACACTCACTATTATGTTCTTTTCCCTCTTGTCCATTGTAGCCAATATGACCTCATCCTTGGTCATCTCTGAATACTTCTTTGGTGCCTGGACTGTTGCATCCAGAGTTGAGACTTTCATAGGGATGTAAGGTCCCTCTTTAACTGTTATAAAGATCATTGGGTCAGATGCTTCAATGAAAAGCTTGACCATCTCCTTCCAGATCCCAAAGCTCTCCTTCCTGCAGATTGGAAGCTTCATGGTACCCAGCTCCTTATGATTCTCTCTTGAATCCATAAGGTCAATCCTTTTAGCTACCCTTGGAGATCAACTCAGACTGTTAAGTCCTTTTTAAGTAACCTCTCTCTGATACCACTTGAAAGTCTTTAGTTTTAAGGGTAGCTGAACACCTAGATGGGGGGTGAATAGGTTTTTCAGTCTTTAATACTTTTTCCTTTCTTTGGTGTGTTGTGTGTTAGATTAAGTTAGCTTTCAAGACAATTACACAACACACACAAGATTTATAGTGGTTCCCCAAATTATGGATACATCCACTTTCCCTCCTACCTTTCTAACAGTGTGTTAGACAAGACGCTTCTCCAAATCTCGGCTCCAAAGAGCTTACAACACAGATCCCTCAGGATCTCTCAGCCTCCTCCAAGACCTACCTCAGACACAAAGCCCTACAACTCAGAGCAAGCTTGCTCCTACAGTTCAGTGATCCAAAGATCACCTACCTCAGACTAAATTAATTGTCCTATTGTTTAGGCTAGGAGAATAGCCCTACCACTCAGAGAGAATGACTCTCTTACAGCTTAAGCACAAAGGCCATACCTCAGATCCATAGAAGGATCCTACAACTCAGACATAAAGGCCCTATCACTCAGAGAGAATGACTCTTCTACCTCAGGAAAACTGC
Source organism: Platanthera zijinensis (assembly GCA_039513925.1). Taxonomy (NCBI): domain Eukaryota; kingdom Viridiplantae; phylum Streptophyta; class Magnoliopsida; order Asparagales; family Orchidaceae; genus Platanthera; species Platanthera zijinensis. The sequence goes on along the minus strand of CM077091.1, from coordinate 4,772,743 downwards.
CTACCTCAGATCCACACAGGGATCCTACCTCAGATCTACACAAGATCCTACACTCAACCTTTATAATTAGGCCTACACTCAGATCCAAAGGATCTTACAGAGAGAAAGGTTGGTGATGATTTGACTCCAGAGAAATGTTCTCTAAGCCTTCTGCTTCCTGAGCTGAGAAAAACTCAACCCTAACTTCGTCACAACAATAAGAAAATGATCTTCAAGAAATATTTGCTTGAACTGTGAAGATGCTGCTGCAGCTAGGGTTAGCCCTTGACTGCTTCTTCTTTCTCAGAGATTTTCTCTGAACTTGCTGTTGCAGGTGAGAATCGCAACAACTAACTTGCTTGAACTTTTTGATCAACACTTTGAACTAGTTCTTCAGACTCTGCAACAATGTCGAGAGGAACAAGATGAAGTTCCGCCTTTTTACAAAAAGTTATCTTTTCCTTACTGATTAGAATACTTTTATCTTCCGCCGTCCAACGGCTCTTTGACCCGTGAGACCAGCTGTAGTTGTTGGCTCCAACTTTGCTTTTACAGAAAATGTCATACAGTAGGCCTGCGAAGCCATTTGTCGTGTACTGTAGACTTCCCGCAACAATTTGAAATTCTGCTGATGTCTGCATTTGTTGACTTAGCCAAATTCAAGCAATTCATCACATGCGTTGGGTGCGTTGAGTGAACGACCTTCACTCAGCGCAAAAACACTTAGCCAAATAATTTGCACTGCCAGACCTTGAGTGAACCTTCATCACTCAACGCATTTGGACTTAGCCGCTATTTCTGTACCATTAGGTGTTGAGTGCGTTGAGTGAATGACCTTCACTCAACGCATTTGTCCTTAGACAAACTTTCTGCTGATAAGCGTTGAGTGAGCCTTCATCACTCAACGTTTTTGGACTTAGCCGCTTCTCTGAAGCCTGCCATCTTGCTGAGGCGTTGAGTGAACTGTCTTCACTCAACGCTTCTGTACTTAGCCGATTTCCTTCTTTATGAATGCGTTGAGTGAGCTGTCTTCACTAAACGCTTTCTACCTTTGTCTGTCCTCTCGATTAGGCGTTGAGTGAACTGTCTTCACTCAACGCTTCTGTACTTAGCTGATTTCTCTGTTGAGTTGGCGTTGAGTGAACTGTCCTCACTCAACGCATTTGGACTTATAGACAGATTTTCTGTCTACATCTTCTGAGTCTTTGACTGAACTTTGTTCTGTCGACGCTTTCTTCTCTGGGCGTTGAGTGAACTGCCTTCACTCAACGCTTCTGGACTTAGCCAGATTTCTAGATAGATCTTCAAATGCTTAGATTGCTTAAGCTTGACTCAACGCTTCTTTCTTCAGGCGTTGAGTGAGCTGTTCTCACTCGACGCTTCTGGAATTAGCCAGATTTCTTCCTTGCCAATGCTAAAGCTTTGACTGTTTGAGCTTTACTCGACGCCTCTTGTTATATGACGTTGAGTGAACTTCCTTCACTTAACGCCTGTGCACTTAACCAAAATTCTGCTCTGTCAATAGTCAGTCTTTGACTACCCATGCTTTACTCAGTGCTTCTTGACATCTGGCGTTGAGTGAACTGACTTCACTCAACGCTTGTGGACTTAGACAACTCTCTGTCTTCCCAGCATTCTTTCTTGTTCCACCTATCACTGTCACTTAGACAATCTGTCTAATCATTGTTCCAAAGAACATCCTGCACACATTGAACTTGAATATACATCAAATATAATTATGCTCTTAGTATTTATGATGATGCCTCTTCAAATCCAGGGAACATTGATGGGCAATATTCCCAACAGTACGTCAAAATTTGGAATGAGCCAATCTTTCTGCAATAAACAAACACTTAATCTTCCTTTGAAAAGTACAACTTATGACGATAATGACCGACCGTGAGTTTGTAGTGTTCAAATGTTGCTTGCAAATTATCAGTAATAAATTTACGCAACTCTTTTAAATAATTAGCTTGAGCTTTCATCTCAGATGAAATACGTTCATGGAATTGGAGGGGGTTGTGGCGATGAAGATGTCGTAGTAAAAACAAACAGATAATCTCGGAAGGAGATTTATTATGTGAACGATTTTTAGAATTGTTATATGCGAGTTGTGCTTGTGGATATATAAGATCACGTTACTTTGCATTCGCCTCAGTTAGACTCTTAAGAAGGCCCCTATACTACCTTCAACGACCTTGGTATGCCCATTAGTTAGAGCATGAAAAGCGTTACTAGCCTCGAGTGTGGTTCTCAGTCGACCACATAATATGTTCCACAAATATGATCTAAAATATTTAATATATCGATCTAATTCAACAAATGTGTATAATCAAGTGATAGTGAGGCAAAAAGGTGTATTCTGTAAATATAAAATCGAGCGATTGGGGTGTGCTGAGTGAATGTCTGTTAGATATAGTGTAGGAAAACTGCGAAATATCAGGTGACACATCGGGGCTCGAGAAATGTTGGGTGAGCGACACACCTGGGCCACAAATTAATTCATGAGGTGGGTGTTCAGGCGGAAGTGCGGTAAGCAGTAGTGTGGTGGAGTCAGTGAGAAATGAACTAAAAGTCGTAGAGGTTCTCTCACATGCCCTTGGGATAAGACAGTTCTTCTGGGGTAAAAGAACAATCTTGTATCCTTGGTGCTCGAAAGAGTGAGAGTTTCTTGTGCCGTCGTGCATGACACGTCGTTCGTACTGCCAAGATATCTCTAGTAGGATGTGACAGACATCCATAATAGCGACATGACACAATACTCTATCCGAGTACGTGCTCCCTATAGAAAACTCTACTAGACAATAATGAGTGACAAACATAGTCAAATGACTATTGACTCCAGATAAACTGTATGGTTGTTCTAACAGATGCGTTTCAAGACCCAATATGTCGACCATGCACTGAGACACAAAATTCTTCATGTTGCCACTATCGATAATAATGTAAAAATTGTTCCAGAATGTGTGCAGTAGTGCGAAAAATATCGTGTCTCCTATGATCATCCTCATGAGACTCACTAGGGGTGAACGAGCTATATCGTAAAACGCAGACTAAGTATTCAGCGTGTTCGCCTTCCACTTCTATGACATCCTCAGACTCGTGTTCATGCTCAGGCTCAGGGGACTCATTTACGTAAACTCCACACTCAGGCTCACATCCATCAGGAAAATCGATAGTGACGAAGTGGCGTCGCGGACATTTAGATGATTTGTGCCCCGGTTCCATACACTTGAAGTATCGAAATACTCCAGTGTTGGGCTTGACCCAAATAATCTTTTTACCCTTGGAAGGGATAATGGATGGGGTCGGAGTCCCGACGGTGACGGGAGGGTGAGGGGAATCCGTAATCCTAGCCGTGGTCGTAGTGGTGACGCTCGAGGTAGATCTATCAGTAGATCAGACTCTGGTTGACCGTTTTAGTGAGACCTCTATTCTCCGTGCACGACTCGATATTTCTCCTAAGTTCTTGTAGTCGAATAACTCTAGTTGGTCTCTAATGAAATAACACAATCCATTCAGATAACGAGAGACAGTCATATCATCATCCTCTCGGAGGTCGAGGCAAGACTGAAGGACTAGGAATTCGTTCGTGTACTCATCCACCGTCAATTTGTCTTGTCGTAAGTTGTGGAACCTACGGTAGACGGTTTGCAAGTAGTCCGCTGAGACATACCGCCTTCGCAATTGAATTTTAATCTCATCCCAAGTGGTAATTGAGGGCAATTCTAAATTGAATCTAGACCGCTCTAGCTTATCCCACCAAACCAAGGCTGAACCCTTCAACCTAAGGGTAGCATACTCAACTTGCCTAGCTTGAGGCAATTGCTTCCAAGCCAGGAAACGGTCCATTCTATCACACCAATCTAGACGTCCCTCAGGTTCTAAATTCCCCTCGAAATCACCAACGACTAACGACACTAACTTGATTCCTAAGTCCCATCGAAGTGGGTCCCTAACATTTTGTTGCCCGTGCGCAATTCGTCGTGGATTAGGGTTGTCGTTTTCATGTGGCCTAGGGTTAGGATCCTCTTCGATTTGGGGTGGGATATCCTTAACTATTGATTGACTTCTAGGGTGTTGATGCGCGTGCGTAACCTATTTATCACTTGTCCTACATCTCGCATGTTCGCGGTAACATTCGTACTCAATGCTTCGATGGTTTTAGTTAAATTTTTAATTTGTGCGCTCAAATCGACCACAACATTTTCTAAATTACACACACGATTTTCCATTTAAAATAATTTGATTTTTTAAAAAATAAAATAAAGATTTTTTGTGTTTTTTTAAAGAATAATAATAAAACAACAACACTCAAACCTTTATCCCACTATAATGGGGTCGGCTATATGGATCCTTTGTCGCCATTGTGCCTTATCTTTTGTCATAATCTCACTAAGGCCTAAGTACATTATGTTTTTCTTTATAGTTTCATTCCAAGTCTTTATTAGTCTACCCTTCCCTCGTCTAACATGCATTGTGACTATATCACAATGCCTAACAGGTGCCTCTAATGGTCTCCTTTCTACGTGTCCAAACCATCTTAGACGAGCTTCTCGCATCTTCTTTGAAATTGGCGCTACTTCTGTCTTATCCCTGATACTTTCATTCTTAATTTTATCCAATCTCGTGTGTCAATACATCCTCCTAAGCATTCTCATCTCCGCAACTCTCATTTTTTGTTCATGTACACAATTCACTGCCCAACACTCATAACCATAGAGCTTCGCGGGTCTAATTGCAGTACGGTAAAACTTGCCCTTAAGTTTTAGTGGTACTTTACGATCACATAAGATCCCTGATGCGCCTCTCCACTTCAACCAACCCGGTTGGATTCTATGTGTCACATCTTTATCAATACCTCCATCTTTTTGAATTGTCGATCCAAGATATTTAAAACACTCACTACCGAAAATATCTTGATCACCCAACTTAATAACGAAGTCATCTGTCCTTTTTGTACTGCTAAATTTAAGCTCCATATACTCCGTCTTTGCCCTGCTCAACCTAAAACCCTTCTTTTCTAAAGTATCTCGCCAAGATTCAAGTTTTGTATTTACACCCTCGCGCGTCTTACCAACCAAAACGATATCATTCGCAAACAATAGACACCAAGGGATTGCTTGTTGGATATGTCTGGTGAGCTCATCTAAGATAAGGGTAAAGAGATAAGGACTTAAAGCTGAACCTTGATGTAACACCATTAACCTATATTGTGTTGTCAAACTTTCTCCTGGTATGACTTTGCAATGCTTACAAATCATTTTATCTATTTTACGAGTCATAAAATAATCAATTTGTGACTTATTTGGTCTGCTTTTAAACGTAATTAAATGTTCTTCCCTGTTTATGAAAAGCATATTTAATACAATTAGCTCATGTGCTACGACAAAGTCTAAAATAGTTCGTCCTTCTTCATTTTCTTCTCCATATTCATATCCTACATGAGCGACCGTTTAATCTATATTTTCCTTCCCTATATGTCCATTTAAGTGTTCTCCTATGAAAATCTTCTTTTTTGTGAGATTTTTCTTACTAAATCATCCAAGTTTTCCCAAAATTGCACTTTAATAGTTTCACTTAATCTTACTTGTGCCGCGTAAGCACTGATCACATTAATAGTTTCTTTTCCTATGACCAATTTAAGAGCTAAGATTTTTTCACATTTTCTACTTGCCTCAACAACTTCATACTTCCAAGTAGTATCCACAATAATACATATTCCACTGCTTGTTTTATTTTTTCCTGTGTAACATAATTTAAAACCTGAATTATCTAAAAATTTAGCTTTCTCACCCACCCATATAGTCTCTTGCAGACATAAAATATTTATCTTTCTCTTTATCATCGTATCCACTGCTTCCATCGCTTTCCCCGTTAGCGTACATATATTCCAAATTCCGAAGCTAAGTCGATCACAATTCCTACGACATACTTCCCTAGAACGTCTAATTTGCGAGGACCTTTTCCTATTTAACACTACACCCAAGTCCTCATGGAGGTGCAACGGTCATTGTCAAGACGCCATATTCGGATCATACGACGGGGACTCTTGCATATTTAACACTACACCTAAGTTCTAGAGATGCAGCGGTCCTTGCCATGACGCCGCATTCGGATCATATGACGCGTTCATTAAGGGGAACAACCTAACTTTTGCACAAATTCTCAAATGATCCATATTCATAAGGGTGACTAAATTTTACGCTGACCGTTTACCTAACACAACCCTCACCATTTTTCATCCGGGCATGTGACCAGCATAGGCTGGTTTTTAAAAGAATAATAATAAATAATTTTTTTTCTTTTTAACTTAAAAAGGCAACAAAAAAAATGTTTTTTTTTTTGAAATTTTAATCGCGTGATTCGCGATAGGAGAGAATCACAGTTTTAACCTCCTCTGATATCAAACTGATGTAGACTCGACTAGGGTTTTGAAAATTAAATATTTTTAGTCAAAATATTTTATTTTTCTTAAAAAAAAATGGATTCTAATTTTGAAAAGCGAGCCGAGTTGGTCAAATCAAGTTTTGCGCGCGGAATTACTCTCTTGGTAAGAACTTTAATAAAATCGTTGAATTTCGTTAAAGACGGTTCTCTCGAGCGTTTCCGAGTGGAATGTGTTGCGCGACTTATACAACCACAAATAATCATAAGTGCAACTTATGAAATAACAGTATTTTGAGTAGATCGAACGTTCGAGGCAAACTTGACAATATTTAATTGAAACGCGTAAAATTAATCCGATATTTTGGAGCAAAGATCGAGTAAAAGTTACGCATGTTAGGATATGCCCCCAAATCCATCCGCAATAGCTCGCCACAACCAACTGGGACACTTGGACTGTCGAAAAACTCGTTGTCGACAACAGTCAGTTGCAGTCACAGTAACAGGCTCCTTGGGCCTCTACTGGAATCGACGGAACTGTTCGTTGAAACAACGATCAAGCGCGGGAGGGTTGCGGTCCTTGGTTGTCGTCCGCTGGGATTGGACGTGAGAGAGAGTGACGGGGGATGCAACTAGGCAACGGTTACCGGAGCGTCGCCGGGAGGTTGGGAGATTGGACGGGGCGACCGACGGTGAACGACGACAGCAGGGACCGACTATCAGATGGAAAACGAAATAGGTTCTTCCCTCTATTTCTCTGGTTTTGCCTAATCTCTTTGGAACCATGAATCTTTATAGCCCGTGAAGATCAATTGAATTCAATTTATTTATTTCCAAAAAAATTTAATCTTTATTTTTCCCAAACTTATACACTTGATATCCTTTATTTTTTTTTCAAACTTAAACATCTGATTTCTTCTCAATAATATTTTTTCTAACTAATAGCCCGTGAGCAAATCTGGGCTTCTACCAAAAATAGTTTCCAAAATATTTTGAATTTCCTTTTCTCTGAATTAGTTTTATACGCCACTAAATATATGAAGCTTGCCCCTTACGTCCTAACTATTCAAATTACCGGATCTTTTTATTAAGGATTTCACCGGCTAGTCACACCGATGAGCCGAGATTAATAACTAGTGCATGGAAGAGAAATACATTAACTGTAATGGAAACGATCAAAGATAAATAACTGCATGAAATAAATAATGGCGTGTGATGAAGTCACGCGTCATCGGGTGCAGCGAGGGCTGCATCAATAGTGTGTGTGTGTTTTAGCCGCGAACAACAGATAATGACATGATGAGTGAAAGAATGATGCATACACATATATTTACATAGTAAAATTCAAAATAGGTGATAATTATATAATACTTTATCTTTAGAAACTAACCTGATTCTGATAACAACTGTCACGACCCGTCTCAACAAAAGTCAGAGTGCATTTTGGGGCGGGTCGTGATGTCACAGACATGAACTGAAAGAAAATTCATGTCTGTTAGGCGCATGCTGTGATACTGATAATAAGTTTTAAAATAGTTATTTTTGAGTAAAATAGATTGTTTTTGTAATGCCCTAAATTTTAACGTCGCATTCAATTTAAAATTTCAGGGTCCGATTGCGAGCAAATTTAATCAAGTCGACGACTTGTGGAGGTAATAATCAATTTTAATTATTTTATTACACACGACAATTAGATAATTAAGTGATGACATGCCATTATTAATAATATCTAGGGGTCGCGACGATTTAATTTTGCGCGCGGTGCATCACAAAAATTCAACCCTCAAGGTCCTAGGCAAGTTAGTAATATTAGTATAATAGCATAATAATAATAAATCAGAATTTTCCCCCACTTAAACCAATTTTCTCCTTTTAGCCGGCTCACGGTTACAACAACCGCTAGGACCGCTTATTTTCTAAGCCGCACCCGCTCGTGTAAGTCTTATTTCTTCCCCAAGCCGTGCGGAAAGATCCCGCACTTCTTCCTGTTCCGCTCGCCGACTCCCGTTGCCACATCGACCCCCCTTTTCCTCGTCGGAATCCTGTGCCAGTCTCTCCTCTTCCCTCTGCAGACTCCGGCGGCCTCTCTCCTCTTTTCTAGTGCAGTGGAAACTTCGTTTCCAACCCTAGCCGAAGGAGAAATTTCCCCTATTGCGTTGTTTTTGGTTCCGGTGAGTATTGTTCCTCGCAATTCTCCATTTCCTAGTGGAAATCGTTTTAGTTGCCAATTTTGTTTCTTTTCGTTTTTTCTTGCCTAATTTAGGAATCAAAGTACTCGGTCTTTCGCAATCAGAAATCAGTCGCTTTTTTTGGGATCTAATCGCTGTTAGATCGAGGTAACACCTTTATTTTCTTCTCACTTTCCATAAACAGTCAATTGTCACCATTTAGAATAATTTCCACCAAAACCCTAGAAGAGGAGAAGTTGCTAAATTGGGTTTTCAATTGAATTTCAGATTTTGGTAAGAAACGTTTGAGTTAAGGATTTGTGAAACATGTCACCTCGCCGCGTGTATAAGCATCGGAACACCGTGGTAAGAAATTCGACTCCTTTTAGTTTAACATTTCAGACTACTTAAATTAATGTTTAATTATGTCAGTGTACGCATTTAGAAATTACAAGTTCCTATAGTAAGAACCAAGTTAAAGAGATAGGTAAATGCTTAGGTTAAATTAGAAGATTCAGTGTCATGAAAATCCTAAGCCCAGTGTATTTAACTAGAGCGTTACTCCGTGTTTGACTCACTGAATACCAGTCTAGGTTAATTCAAAAAAATGGTGAGGAAGGTTTGATTCAGGTGGATGCACACCACCGTGTTTTCGGGCCAGTAGGCCACCACTCAAATTTCAAGCTCAGGGTCGATGACCCTTGTTACATGTACGGAACTCCTCAGATAGGAGTCTGTGTTCCACTTGAGGTACATCCAGTTCAGAGCACTATTAGGCCTGCCACTCAGACTGCAGTTACTAGTTTGTGCACAGTAGTTCTCAGTGACAGGTGTTAATAAGATTTTATTGAAGCCGCTTAACACTACAATAGTCATAATTCCAAATCTTCAGAAATCAATGATTTATAAAATGTAGAGAAGACTGTGTCAGATCGCACGATAGGGCGATTCTATGCCAGACCATGATCTCAAGTGCCATGATTAACATTAGAAAAATTATGCATAGTTTTAAATTCATGTAGTATTCACTTATAATATTTTTCTTTAAATGTTGTTGGATGGAGTAGTTTTTCTTACTTTCCAGTGGGCCTGACCCATTTGTAACTATTTTTTACAGTGGTCTCAGGTCAAGGGATCCGCTTAGGATAGGCGGTGCAATCATCATTGTTGTCAGTCATTTTAGCTGTACTATTCTATTATTGTACTCTCTTTACTTTCAGATATTATTTGTTATTGTACTCCAGTTATTTTGATGTACCACTTTATTTCAGATGGTTAGTATTTCAGTCTTTTAGTGTTATATTCAGTTTTAGTTGGTTCTGTGAATTCAACATTTCAAGGTACTCTTTTACCCATAATTTTTTTTTACACTGCAAAGTGATTTGAAAAAAATGATTTGTAAGATTTGCAAAGTCATATCAGGAGAAAGTTTGATAACATAACATAGGTTAGTGGTGTTAGATGTACAAATTAAATATAATAAATTTAAGACAAAAACAAAAAGGACAGATGAAGTATATGAAACTTAAATTTAGCAGTACAAGAAGGACAGATGACTTCGTTATTAAGTTAGGTTATCAAAATATTTCCCGTAGTGAGTGCTTTAAATATCTTGGATCGATAGTTCAAAAAGATGGAGGTTTTGATAAAGATGTGACACATAAAATCCAAGCAGGTTGGTTGACGTGGAGAGGCATGTCAGGGATCTTATATGATCGTAAAGTACCACTAAAACTTAAGGGCAAGTTTTACTGTACTGCAATTAGACCCGCGAAGCTCTATGGTTTTGAGTGTTGGACAGTGAATTGTGTACATGAGCAAAAAATGGGAGTTGCGGAGATGAGAATGCTTAGGTGGATGTGTGGACACACGAGGTTGGATAAATTAGGAATGTAAGTATCAGAGATAAGACAGGAGTAACACCAATTGCTGAGAAGATGCGAGAAGCTCGTCTAAGTTGGTTTGGACACGTGCAAAGGAGCCATTAGAGGTACCTGTTAGGCGTTGTGAGAGTCTAATCATTGGGCATGTTAAACGAGGGAGGGGTATACCAATAAAGACTTAGAATGAAACTGTAAGGAAAGACATGACGTACTCAGGCATTACTGAGATTATGACAAAAAATAAGGCACAATGGAGACAAAGGATCCATATAGCCGACCCCACTATAGTGGGATGTGTTGTTGTACTGCATCCGCTGTATGTTTCCTTTTAGAACCTTTTTATTTTTACCTGCTTTATACCAGTGTATATACTGTTACTTAGTTTACTTTTTATCGTGGGCCCGACCAGACTGCTGATTTCCTGCTAAACTAAGTTGAGGTGTTACAGTTTTTATGCAGAAGCTTTAAAATATGTGATAGTGAGAAATAGATGCACACATATTTTAATAAAAATTTATGATAGAAGGATACCAGTACAATTTCATGCAATGACAATCCAATGAAAATGAACATGCACTAATGTTAAATTCTAGTACATATATTATTTAGCCTACATGTTGTGCATAATACCGAGAAAATAACTGATTATAATTATTACATAAAAAAATTTCCAATAGTAAATGAAATGAAACATAAACATAGAACCTGACATTACAATAAAATAAATATTCAGAAGCTAGAGCTTGACGCAGATCGGGCTTGAGAAGCAGGCGACGCAGTCATGAACGCTAAGGTAATTTCCAAAATAAGAAGGAAAAAGTCTCAGAACATTGAAATAAACATGTGAGAAAAAATAATAATATACGAGCAGGAGAATCAGAAATGTATACGTGTACCGGTTTATCTTGAGGCAAACTAGAATCAGTTAAGTAGCAGAGTCAAACAAAAATAACTTTAATTATTAGCCTATTCTGGAGTATAGTATAGATTCGATCACGTAATGTCATAAGCTGTAATTAGTGAAAGATGTAAGTGTTTCAATTTGATGCACATGATTCTAATACGAGTATAAATGCAAGGCTTATCAAAAAATTTGTGTTTGCTATGACCATTTATTGGTTTCCGTTACAAGTTAAGCAGAAACACGAGTGAAAACTTCAGATCAATTCAACATTATCTTTCAATGATTGCTCATGACATTAATGAATTAAATGACTCATGATTAAGAGATTCCTAACATATCAAGACATGTTACTAATTTATTGATTCTGATTTACAAGAGTAGAATTTACAAATATAAAACTAGGGGAATGAAGTTATGGAACAATATTTACTCTAGTTCTAGAACTAGACAGACATAAAAAACAAGATTCGATGACACAAAAGAAACTAGGTAGAGAGTTTCATATTTTTGCGGGTTCAAGTATGCACGAGTGAGAAGATTACTATGTATCATTTTCTAGGATACCAAATGTTTATTTAGATTAATCTGTTTCAAGACACGATTATCTTGTAACTAAACATGTGTACAACCAGAACATTTTATATCAAACGTAATCCATCTATTTGTTAGCAAAAAATCTTAACATTTATCATTATAACAATTAATGTTCATGCTCAAAAAGATCTACTAGTTTTTCAATTATTCATTGTTGGAGAAAACCGTGAATAGTGATTTAATTACAAAATAAGCTTGTCCCCTCTATATATGGAGGCGGACACACCAATAATACATGAAAAAAAGAAATAAAACACAATACATATTGTAACACTTCCCTCAAGTTGGGTGTGAGATGTTGATCAGGCCCAACTTGACAATAATTCTTCCAAAGGTACTTCTACTTAGACCTATCGTGAGGTTATCAACGAGTTGTCTATCTGATGGAACGAAGGGAGCACATACAAGTCCTTTTTCAATGTTTTCCTTGATGAAATGATGATCCACTTCAATATGCTTCGTACGATCATGCTGGACAGGATTGTGTGTGATGCTAATAGCAGCCTTGCTCTCACAATACAATCAAATGGGCTCATCTCCAAGGAGTCCCAGGTCATTCAGTAATGATCGCAGCCAGAGACCTTCACAAAAGCTATGTGACAACACGAAATTATTCTTCAGTGCTTGATCTTGCCACAACATGTTTTTTTACTTTTCCAGGTAACAAGGTTTCCACCAATCAGTGAATAATACCCTGAGGTAGATTGCCGATCGTCGACAAACCCGATCCAATCAGCATCAGTGTACACCTCAATGTTTAGGGATGAATTTGAGGAAAATAAGACCCCACTCCCAGGTGAGAACTTAAGATACCTGGGAATTCTGTTGACAACATCTGTATGACGAGTCTTCAGAGCGTGCATAAACTGGTTGATAACACTCACAACATAAGCTATATCTGGACAGGTATGAGCCAAGTAGACTAGTCTTCCTACAAGCCTCTGAAACTCAGGTATGTCTTCAACCTCCTCTCCATCGTCACGACCTATTCTGTGGTTCGCTTCAATAAGGGTATCATCTGGTCGGCAACCACTCATTCCCGTCTTCTCAAGGTGGTCCATAGTATACTTCCTCTGAGAGATAAATATCCCATGTTTGGACCTTTCCACTTCAATGCCCAAGAAATATTTGAGAGCACCTAAGTCCTTTACCTCAAACTCAGTGGCCAATTTTTGCTTTAGAAGCGTGATTTCTTCCACATCATCCCTTGTGATAACAATATCATCAACATAAACAATGAGAGCGGTAAGTTTACCAGTCCTGTGCTTGATAAACAGAGTATAATCTGAGTTTCTCTGGTGATACCCAAAGGACAACATGGTTTTATGAAACCTCCCAAACCAAGTCCTTGGAGACTGTTTCAGTCCATATAAGGCCTTCTTCAATTTGCAGACGTGTCCCACTGAACTCCTAGGAGTAAATCTGGTGGAAGAGACATATAAACTTCCTATTCCAGATTCCCATGGAGGAAGGCGTTTTTGACATCAAGTTGTCAAATGTCCCACCCTTTACAAGCAACGCAGGATAAAAGAACTCTGATAGTGTTCAAGTTGGCTTGGCACTCACTCTAATATCATCGGTATTGAAAATGATGCTACCCAGTGCTACTCTCGAAAACAAACTTCTTTGCTACAAGCACAAACGTTTCCTGATAGTCGATCCCAGGTGTTTGAGTGTAACCCCGTGTCACCAATCTTGCTTTACACATTTCAACCACACCCTGTGAATTTTGTTTGAGAGAGAACACCAATTTGCATCCAACCGGTTTCTTTCTAGGAGGAAGAGGCACCAAGTCCCATGTGTTGTTCTTTTCAAGCGCAACCATTTCCTCAAACATCGCCTCTCTCCACACAGGAATCTCCAGAGCACTCTTCCAGGATGTTGGTATGGATATGGACGCAAGTGAAGACACAAAGGCCTTATGGGATGTGGAGAATGAGTTATAAGAAATATAATTAGAAAGGGGATGTTTAGCGCAGGACTAGATACCTTTACGGAGAGCAATTAGAAGCTCAGAAGGCCCTGAGTTCGGGTCCAATGATCGTTTTGGTAGCAGGTCAAGGTTGTCATTGGGCATCTTTCTCCTTCGAGTGTACACCTGCAAAGGAGGAATAGTAGGAGGAATAGTAGTATGGATATCACTCACTTCCGACGGTAGAAACTCCCCCTGAAGTGAGAGATACAAAGGAGGAACGGGCAGATGTACAAAAGGTGAGGGCAAAGATGAAGAGGGCACCAGGATTAGTTATTAAAGGCGCAAGGCGCACCAAGGCGCAAATGGGTCTTGGAGCTTAGGCGCAAGGCTCAAGGCGCAGACGCACGCCTGAGAAAGGCAAGACACAACCACATTCATTTTAAATAATCAACATCAAACATCATTTCAGCTTCTCAATCAAATTGTTCATCTAGTCTACTAATTAATCATTTATTACTATCGTTTATATCTCATAAAAAATAGAATCAATGTGGTCACTTATATCATATTTAAGCCTCAACGCACAATTATCTATTACAAACACTAAATCTATAAAAAATTATTGAATTTTTGCATTATTTTTTTCTTAATTTTTGAAGAAACAAATTTACAGCAAAAATTTCACTTAGACGCACATTTTATATTCTAAAGGAGCAAATAGGGCGCACAGAGGCGCAAACCTCTGAGCCTGGAGCCTTAGGCGCGCCTGGGGCGCGCCTTTAATAATATGCCACCGTGGAAGAAGCACCTGGGGCAGGATAATAGACCTTAGTTTCACAAAACGTGACATCCATGGTAACAAAAACCCCTCTTCGTAGGAGGATGAAAACATTTGTACCCTTTCAGAGTAGGAGAGTAACCAATAAACACACACCTGATAACTTGAAGATCTAGCTTGGTGGGAGGAGGGTGATGGATGCGGACAAAACAAACACAACCAAACACCTTAGGAGCGGGTTCAGAGAATGAGACTCGAAGTGTCCCAAGGGGGGTGTTATTCCCAAGAGTACGAGATGACATGCAATTGATAAGATATGTTGTCGTAACGATAACATCCCCCCAGTAATACTTGGGAAGATGCATGGTGGACAAGAGACAGCGAGCAACCTCCAGAAAATGATGATTCTTACGCTATGCAATCCCATTTTGGGCAGGAGAATAAGCACAAGAGGTTTGGTGTATAATGCCATGATCGGCCAGATATTCCGCAAAGCGTGAATCCAAATATTCACGATCATTATCACTTCAATGGATTTTGAATTTTAACATGAAACTGAGTGGAGATCATGTTATAAAACTTTTTAAATGTGGGAAAAACATCGCTCTTGTTTCATAATAAATATAACCAAGTAGTGCGGGAAAAATAGTCAATAAAAGTGACAATTCAAGTACAGCCAGAAATAGAAGATATGGGTCCAGGATCCCAAACATTAGAGTGAATCACATAAAAAGTAATAGAACTTGACAACGAAACATGATTAAATGAAGTATGACAATGTTTGTTAGCAGTACAGACATCATAAACAAAGGAAGTAAAAACAGCAACAGGCATAAAAGGTAACAATAGTTTCATAACAGTGATAGATGGGTGTCCTAAGCGACAATGTCAGGAATATAGATCGGATGTGCTGGAGTGAAGGGCTTGAGGAGGTGCCACCGGGCAGGAGTCGAGCTGGAGTCAAGGGATTGATGCTCTGAGATTTTTTGGCGAGAACATAGAGTTAGGCCGATTCTCCGTTCAGACCATTGGCCAAACTACCAGAGACAATCACCGTCCCCGTCTTTAGGTCCTGAAACACACAAGGTGAAGGATGAAAAGTTACTGAGCAGTTCATGGAATTAGTCAAATGACTAATGGATAGTAAATTACGGGTGAAATTTGAAACATGCAGGACCGACGATAAGATGAGAGAGGAACAAGAGATGGAGCCCTTCCCAACAATAGAGGAAAGGGAACTATCAACAATGCTCACCTTTTCACGGCCAGAGAGAGGAGTATAGGAGAGAAAACCTGAGGCGGAGCCAGTCATATGGTCGGTGGCTCCGGAGTCAATGATCCAATGAGTGGAAGCGACAGAGTGAGCACCTGGAGTTCTAGTGTGGGCATACGAAGACAATGCTGAAGTCTCCGTAGAGAGGCCTTGCATCATGTGACGAAGAATAGGCCTGCGAGCTGTGCGGTTTGAGCCCAAACTGAAACCGCACCACAGGGGTGCGGTTTTTGACTGACCAAAACCGCACCGCACCAAAACCATGCGGTGCGGTTTTGATTCAGTGCGGTTTTCAGTCGGTTTTTACGGTGTGGTTTCGGTTTTTTACCGCTTTTTTATCTCATTAATTTTTAGACTTTTAGTGGGGATAAATGCTCGAGTGTTGTTGTATGTGAAAATGTGAGCACGACATCAAATTTAAAGAAGAAAACAAAATAAACAGTACATAATACATTTGAAGAAGTTGAAATGGTAGCTAAACACTACAATTGTTATTAACTGTAATGAATTATTCAAATGTTCTATCAGCATGTAACTAAAACAACCAGTAGTCTTCTCCGTCAATAACAAAATACGTGACAAATTTTGTAAGATAAAAGAATCTTGCAAAGAATAAATATTCACTAAAATGTAACTAAAACAACAATGTATATTTATCTGATTGTTGGACAACATGACATGCAAACAATAACACTATTTTCAAAGAGACGATTTGGAAACAGGAAACACAATTTTCAATCAAGAATAATTCAGACTTACACCATAATAAACATAGATATCAAGTAGTTAAAATGAGGGGTCTCTGGAAAGAGAGCAATGAAAATATCAAAACAATTATGAGATTCAACATAAAATACAGATACAGACATGACAAATAAAAAACAATCAAGCATACAATGATTTCATTAGGGAATATGAATTTTTAAAGCCGTAAAGCTTGAAACCTGCAAAAGAAAAAATTGATAATTATGAGTAAATATAGAAATCAAATATATGTTACATGCTACGATACAAATATACAACTATACTTGCCAACAATCAAGCATACAATGATTTCATACATGATCGTGAGAAACCGGCAGACGGCATGGACATGTGGTTTGAACCGTGAAAGCTGAAACTGACCCATAAAAAATTTAGATATGTTGTTTTCTACTTTGCTGTTCGCACCAACCAAGCGGTCCAAGTCCAAGAAGTTGTAAGTTTCAACATTTTAAAATTTATAAATTATAAAAACGGTGCGGTGCGGTGCGGTTTGCACGGTTTTTACAAACTGAAAACCGCACCGCACCAATAAACCTACGGTTTTCAGACCTCTAAAACCGAACCGCACTGCACCCGATCTGTGCGGTTTGAAATAGGGTGCGGTGCGGTTTTGCGGTTTGGTTCGGTTTTCGGAATTTCTGCACAGGCCTAACGAAGAACAAGGACTTCATCAGCAGAGAAAGCACCAGGGAGGACAGAAGGATCAACACCATGCAGAGCAGGAGAAGTATCTACAACAACATCTGTGAGATGGGCAGACCGAGGAGGTGCGCGACTAGTGAAGCGGCCAAAGCCACGACCACCACGAGAAGGAGCACCACCTCTCGGTGGAGGAAAAACATGGAGCCAAAAACAGGTGTCTCTGGTATGACGAGGTTTTCCATAATAATCACAGAGGAGGTGGTCTTTATTAGTATCCTTCATCTTAGAACCACGGATAGGACGAGCCCCAACAATGAAGGAGTACCAACAGCTAGTGCAGAACTTTCAGGAGCAGGGTCGAGAAGAAGAGAATGACGACGATCAAACTCCTGTTGGACAAAGCTACAAACCTCCGAAAGGGACGGTAACGACAGACGACCTAAAATCTGAACACTAATCTGATACAAGTCCCGATGTAGGCCATGAAGAAACTCAAAGGTCCGGTTGCGAATCTCCCGGGCACGGACCATAGCCTCATCAATAGGGCTAACAAAGTTGAGAGAATCGAAATGATCGTATTCCTGATATAACTGAGTGAACTCCAAATAGTACGCAGAAGGGGGACGATCACCCTAGCGGAGTAAGGATATCTTCTGTCTTAACTGGAAGATCTGGGCAGCATTTCCTTTCCGAGAATACGTGGTCTCAGCACGACGCCAAATATCAACTGCAGTATCCAGAAAGCGGTAGTGGCGACTGGCGAGCGATGGACTCCTACATCGAATTCGTTAGCCAAGACATGACTAAGGAGTTTTTGGAATCCCATTGAGGCCAATCAGAGGCAGTCTTCTCCGGTTCCGTCGTTTGCCCAGTGACATATCCAAAGAGGCGACAACTCCTAAGAGCAAGACTGATAGAGCGCGAGCAGGACAGATAATTTGAATCATCTAATCAGATAATAGTAATCTGCAGAGTATTGTGTTCATGACTCCCACACAGAGGACTGGCAGGAGGAGGAATCGAAGGGAGAACCAGTGTTGAGGTTGAATCACTGAGCACCGATATAGTTGCTCCAGAATAGAAATCCGGAGACCACACGCCACACAAGGCAATAAAGGCAACCAATTCCACCAAGCAACAATCAAATTAGGAGATAGGAGGAATAAAAATCAACTCCATCCGATAATAGTGCAACAATCCCTAGGAGACGGCGCCAGTAGGAAGGCTAGTGTTACTGAACTGCATGACGACGAGCCGCCTTGGAGGGTGTACGCACGACGATTACACACGCAGAAGGAGGGAGGAGATAATACCGCGGTATCGCCAGGCGTTACTCACCGCGATACCGCAGACGGAAGCGTGACAGCAGGAGACCCGACGGAAGTTCTGGATGGGGAGCAAGTTTAGTTTTAATCTAAGGGCATTTTGGTTATTTTGTTTTGTTGAGCCTCATTGTATAAGAGGCCTATTGTAAACCCTAAACATCATCTTTTGATCATCTAGCAAAGAAAGGGGGTTGATCCCTCTCCTTCTATTCTCTCTTGCTTCTCCTCTCTCCCCCTCTAGCCGGCTCTTCCCCTTTTTCCTAGTGGTAACATTTGGTCCGACCTGCCGCTCCGCACGCCGCCGCGCCGCCGGATCTCTACCTCATGACCGTCACAACTTGGAACAATGCCGCCGCCCCCTCCGACACCCCGGACGACCTCCGTGCCCGGGCCGACGCCCACGATGCCGACCTCTCCGAACTGCGGGCCTCTGTGTCCGCCCTCCAGGCTGCGGTCCTCACCACCTCCAACACCACCGCCGCCATACTCGCCCGCCTCAAGCTACTCGTACCCGCGCCCCCAACGCCCGCCGCCACTTCGTCCACATCCCTCCTCGGCCAGCCCCCCGTCCCGCCGCTGTTCGCGGCCGAGTCGCGGCCCCGCTACCCCAGGCTGGCCGACCCCCCCTTGTGTTGGAATTGCCCTCCTTTACGGGCGTCGATCCGATGGGGTGGATTGCTCGAGCCGAACAATTCTTCGATCTCCATCTCACCGCCGACGGCGACAAGGTGAGTACCGCTATTGTCGGCCTCTCCGGCTCCGCCTTGCATTAGGCGTGTTGGCTCCGCCAGGTTCAACCCCAGATTTCGTGGCCCGAGTTGAAGCACGAAATGATTCAACGCTACGACGCGCGGTACTACGGCTCCGCCATGGAGCACCTCTGCAGCGTTCGCCAATCGGCCGACCTCGATAACTATATTGATGAGTTCGTGGCATTAGTCTCCCACATCCCCGAGCTGCCTCCGGATCACTATTTGGATTTCTTTCTACAGGGCCTGCGACCATCCGGGGGGCCTTCTGCAGCCCCTACCGGTACCCGAACGGATTTGGGAGGACATCACCATGGATTTCATCGCCCGACTACCGTACTCCGCCGGGTTCGACTGCATCTTGGTGGTCGTGGACCGCCTCTCAAAGTATGGCCACTTTATCCCACTACGCCATCCCTACATGGCCGCCACAGTGACAGACAGTTTCATCGCCGAGATCGTGCGTCTTCATGGTTTTCCGCGCTCTATCGTCAGTGATCGGGACCCTCTCTTTTTGAGCAGCTTTTGGACTGCTCTTTTCCTCCTACAGGGCACTCGCCTCCGGATGAGCACCGCCTACCACCCCCAGACGGACGGGCAGTCCGAAGTCCTCAATCAGTGTTTAGAGCCCTACCTTCGATGCTTCATCGGCGAGCGGCCGGACACCTGGGCAAAATGGCTTCCATGGGCGGAATAATCGTACAACACGACTTATCATTACGCCGCCAACACCTCCCCCTTCGAAGCTGTATACAGCCGGCCACCTCCATATATCGTGCGGCACCTCCCGGGCGAGTGCCCCGTGGCCAGCCTAGCGGCCCACCTTCAGGATCGTGACACCTTTTGGACAGCCTGAAGCAGCACCTCCGCCGAGCCCAGGCCAAAATGACTTCGTTTGCCAACCGGAAATGCCGGGACTTGCAATTCGCTCCGGGGAGAAGGTGTTCATTAAGCTTCATCCCTACCGCCAGCTAACAGTCGCTCGCCGCGCATGCCCCAAGCTGGCGCCGCATTTCTTCGGCCCATTCGAGGTGCTCGGCCGGATTGGGGCCGTGGCCTACCGCCTTCGCTTGCCGGACGACATCCGGATTCATCCCGTGTTCCACGTGTCTTAGCTTCGTCGTGTCATCGGTGATCACCCCACCTTGGACCATATCCCCGCCGACCTTGATTTCTCGGGGTCGGCGCCCTTGTACCCGACGGCTATCCTGGATAGTCGGTCGCCCCACCCCAGCACCGGTTCTCCCGAGGAAGTCCGGGTGGCGTGGCAACATCGGTCGCCGTCGGCGAGCACATGGCTTCTCCGAGATGATTTTCGTTGCCAATTTCCGGACCTTGAGGACAAGACTAATTTCCCAGACGGCGACATTGTTACTGAACTGCATGACGGCGAGCCGCCTTGGAGGGTGTACGCACGACGATCGCGCACGCAGAAGGAGGGCGGAGATAATACCGCGGTATCGCCAGACGTTACTCACCGCGATACCGCGGGCGGAAGCGCGACAACATGAGACCCGACGGAAGTTCTGGATGGGGAGCAAGTTTAGTTTTAATCTAAGGGCATTTTGGTTATTTTGTTTTGTTGAGCTTCATTGTATAAGAGGCCTATTGTAAACCCTAAACATCATTTTTTGATCATCTAGCAAAGAAAGGGGGCTGATCCCTCTCCTTCTATTCTCTCTTGCTTCTCCTCTCTCCCCCTCTAGCCGACTCTTCCCCAACCGTCGGTCTTCCCCTTTTTCCTAGTGGTAACAGCTGGCCTCACCACATATCCGGCGCCGAAAGAGGAAGGGCAACAAGCCCTAGGAAGCCCGACTACGGCTGAGAAGGACGCGCTGAAACCGACGCTGCAAGAGCCGCTGAAGTGACGCGGGAAGCACGGTCTCTGGCTGACGGTGAACTACCCGCGGAAGCCCGACGTCGATCGACGCGCGAAGAGCGGGGTTGGTTGACGACCACTCCTGGGGAGGAAGAGAAGGCATCAGGGAGAGGAGGCTGACAGAGGAGACGTGCTGCGGAGGAGCGGCGACGGAACGATGGATCGGGAAGGAGCGTCTAGGGCACCGGTTTTGCTAGCTCTAATACCATGTTGGAGAAAACCGTGAATATTGATTTAATTGCAAAATATGCTTGTCCCCTCTATATATGGAGACGGACACACCAATAATACATGGAAAAAAGAAATAAAACACAATACATATTGTAACATCCATCTAATGAGACACAATTCTTCTAAGTGAGAATCCAATCAAAATAACTTTCATTCGCTAACTCATATCATTCTATGCGAATATCCAAGCAAAAAATTTTTTCGATCACAAACTCATGTAATTCCAAACATATTGAACCCTAAGCTATTTATTTATCATATTGGGCATTCAAGATTCTAATTCATTTGACAGATCAATATATTTACGGATGGAGTCATGAAATCGAAAAAACAGATGCATTAAATTAGACTCAATGTTTGCAAGAGAGAGAGAGATCTCTGCTTGCTTTAAAGTGAGACTGAAACTGACGGCGGCGGCTAAGTGGCGCAAGCTAAAACAGAAATCTTATTTTGAACCGGTTTAAAAACAACAAAAACGATAAAGCATAATTCACTACGCTAACACAAAGTATTTATTCATCGCATGACTTTGATCAAGAACGGGTTTAGAGATTTACCTCCCTCAAAAGTGAGGGGAGAGGAGAAACCACGAAGAAATTGGAATCTTGGCGGCACTTAGGTTACAGAAACCCTAAATCAGAGAGAGCTTTGGGAAGATCCCATCAATTTGATCGAGGAGTAGTGCCGGAAATCACAAACACAATGACGGTTAAACAATTACAAGATGGTACAAAAACTTAGATTCACAAAATATACGAAATTAAAGAACGAATAAATCATTAGGGATAACAAATTTCTCATTAAGTGGGAAAATGATGGAGATTCTTACCAATAGGAACCAAATCCGAGCCCAAAGAGGAGAGGGAAGGAAACCCTAGGCATCCCTCTCGCAAAAACCCGGCCAAGTCGACAAAGAAGAGGGCTGTCAGAGGGAGAGGTTGCTGGCCTGAGGAGGGGGAGGGGAAGGCTTGATGCTGCCAGCCCTATTGGAGGAGATGTTGGCTGTTGCCGGCCCCTGACTGAACGAAGAAGGAGAAGAGGGGAAGGAACTCCTGATGCTGCTTGGGGAGGGAGGAGAAACCGGCGGCTAGGGCAAGAGGAAGAGGAGGCAGCGGCCACGCCATGAGGAGGTGTCGACGGAAGCAGGGGAGAGGAATGGGATGCAAGCGGCACTAGCGGGAAACTGGAGTCGCAGGATCGGCAGTGACACATCGACAGGGAGCAGGTGCGGGAAAAGACCTAGGACGAAGAAAATAAATATATCCGAGCCCCACGATTTAGGTAATAGAGAGAATTAGGAAAAAATTAAGTTTGCAGACTTGCTTTGCGACATGTACCTGTTGTCAAGCAAATTTTTCATGTGCTCACCAAGGCCTTACCACACCCACAGTACCGACAGTTCGTTTCCAAGCTTGGTTCCTACAATCTGCATGCTCCAGCTTACGAGTGAGTGTAGAAGAATTATAAATAAGGCCGTGTGAGTGCCCTCTTTCTTGGCCCATTTGCTGATTTGTCTCATGTATTAATATTCTCACATCTTGGTTTGGAGTTGAGATCTCACTCCATCCTATAAATATGTGTACAAATATTTGTGTTGAATGTAGTGTTATTTGAAATAATAAAATATTTTGCACATTGTACTTGATTATTCTACAGGCACTATTCTAAACTTCTTAGAAATATTTAATATGCCATGGATATAACTTCATTTTTAAATATAAAATGAATTACCATTGGATAGTTGTATGCGGGTATTGGTTCACAACATTTTTATGCCTCTAGTAATTTCTTACTCGGAATTCCTTGTAAATAAGTGTTATTTTAGACTGCTTATTAACTAATAATTAGTTTACTAGTTTTACTTTGATTGAGAAGCAGATTTTTTGTTGTTTCTATCTGTTAATGTAATTCAAGTTTGTTATATCACAGTTGTTTGTTCTCTACCGAAAGTAGGTGGCATTAGAATTTAGAAACCTTACCAATATTCTATGTACTCTCATGTGCCTTGATGCAGGATGGTTCTGAGTCCAGTGTTGCTTGTAGGATGACCCATGGGATGATTGAATAACTCATAAATTTATCTGACGGCTAGGCTTGCATTTAGAGATTTACAAATAATATGCTACTAATCACAGTCTGGTAGATATCCAATTAAGATAATAATTTTAGGTGTGCAAATATTAGAGCGTGAAAAAACCCTGCAGATCAAACTATATCTTGGCACAAGTATTATAAAGTTAAAATCCATGAAAAATGAGAATCAAAGGGATTCAACACTGAAAATAAGACAAACATAACATGACCTGCATTGATACTTCAGGATAGAAGGCTTTGAGGATACCAAATGAGTGACCGGAGAAGCGGAGATGGACTGAATCTGGACTTTTGGAGAGGAGTTGGGGGGCTGTCAAAACTGTCCAGGTGCTGGAATGATATCAGTGGACCGTTGTGGCTGTGGGCGTGTTTTTCATCTTTGAAGAAGGGAATGAAAGCCTCTGGTTGAATGGGAGAGGGATGGAAGAGACCCCATATTGGCTGGATGATAATTTAAGTGGTTGGAAGGAGGATTTGTGGAGGAGAGGCTGGCTGTTTGTGGAGCTGCAGGGATTATAGGGAGGCTGTTGGCAGTGGGGCAGTATTTCTTGAGGTAGGATTGCTGCTGGGAGGAGTAATGGAGTCGTTGTGAATTGTTCCAGGAGCTGGAATAGTTCCTGGGATGCCTCTGGACAGAAAAGAGGGGAAGGGGAGGGGATGGCTGCCTGTAGGAGAGTTCTCGATGGAAAACCACGGAGATGAGAGGCTGCATATTAGCAGCAAGTATGGGAGGAGACCTGCTAGTAGCCTGGGCTGGAAAGATTTCTGGGAATGGGAAAAGAGGAATTCTATAGTAATGGCGGGGAGTCGGTTAGTGGTTTTTGAGACCGAAAGTAGCAATTTTCTGGGGAGGCCGTCTGTTAAAGGAGTTTGGAGATGTTGGCTGCTGTTTGTGGAGTTATATGAGGAGTCTTTGTTGAAAATTTGAAGTGAGGTCGGCAGGTCGCGTGGCTTGTCGCTATCGCCGACGATATCTCCTATCGCCGGGGGATAATTTTTTTCAGTCCGCTTTCTTCTGTAAACCCCCAAATCGCTCGGTTAGATGTTAGCTAACCGCGTAGTTGTGCGGTCTGGGTTGGCAGACCGCTCTATTGTTTTGGTAGATATATTGCTTGTGACGGTGACCATATCCTCCTCCCCTGCCTATAAATAGGGGTCCCGACCCCCTCATTTGTATCTTAGATCGCAAAGAATTGTTGTTTGGTGCAAGGTTGCGATTAGGTTGTTTCTAGCCATGCGACAAGGAGTAGTAGCCTCTTAGTGAGTTGGTTTGCGAACTGTGCGACTTGCCTGGGCGGTCTGGTTACTTGGTTTGGCGGTTAAGTCAGTGCTCCAGCATCAGGGCAGTAGGGAGGAAGCAGTTGGAGGTTAGGAGCTATCGCTGGGCGATATCCGCTATCGATAGTGATATCGCGGTTTGAAACCAGAGCAGTTTTCTCCTTGGCAGTTCTTAAGCAAGCAGTCTGAAAATCTGTTCCCCTAGTTTGGTTTGTCAGTTCGCCCGACTTAGACGATTTGATCTCCAACACAGTCTTAAGTTCTTGTTCGTGCGATCTCGCGACTTGAGGTGTGAACATGCGGTCTAGTAGCCTGATTTTTGCAGTTCTCCAGTTTTGTTGTCTGTTTTTATTTTCATTGGGTACAACGCGAAATTATGTCTCGCACTTGTATGTCTCTCCATGTAAAATAGAAAATAATACAAGTGTTGTTCTTGCATTTTCTTTACTAGTGATTTTTTTTGCTCTTGGTTGGTTGAGAGTGTTTCTGCAACCTCCCTTCTTAAAATTTTACATTATATTTGAGGGACAGATGTTTTAGCAGTCAACAACCAATAAGACTTTGCTAAGTACTTTTGGAAGACAAGTAACCAAGAATCTAGTATGGAAGGTGGATATGCAAGAGGCTTCGGTATTGCGGTGCTAACTCAGACCAATTACAAGAAATAGAAGTCCTGTATGAAGAGTTATCTACTTGGCGAGGACCTCTGGGAGGTCGTTGGTGGAGATGACAGACATGAGGTGTTGGCTGCTGGAGATAATGCTCAGGCAGTGAGAGCTTGGAGGAGAACTAACACAAAGACAGAGTTTACTATTAATTGAGCTATCTCACCCGAGTTGTTTGATCACATCATAGGGTGCATGATGACTTTTGAGATTTAGACTGCCCTGGATGGGTTGTTCAATAAGAAGAATGTAGCTAGGCTACAGTTCCGAGAGAATGAGTTGATGAGAGCCACTCAGGAAGACTTGTTGATTTCCTTTTTCTTCCTGAAGATGAAGAATCTGTGTGCTGAGATCTCAGCACTTGACCCAGATGATCCCATTTCAGAGGCTAACTTGTAGAGGTGCATCATCCGCGGCTTGCGGATGGAGTATGCGGCTTTCATTACCTCGGTGCAGGGCTGTGCTAATCAGTCATCATTGTTGGTGCTGAAAAACTTGCTAGCCTCTAGGAGAGCTTAATAAGGAATATATCTGGGTGTTCTATCTCAGGGGGAAGTATTGATATTCTTTATTCTGGGAAGAAGAAGAGGTGGGACAAGAAGTATTTATGGTAGAGATGGTGCTTCTACCTTATCACAGCAGGAGAGGAGCAATGCTACTAAGCATGATGGAGGTAAGAAGGGAGGGCTTAGGTGCTTCCGGTGTAATAAACCGTGTCACATGAAGAAGGACTGCAAGGTAAATCTTCAGCCGGGACACGCTACTGAGAGAGGAGGTGGATCCAAGAAGGAATGTGAGTGGGGAAACTGCTTCATGGTATACGTGATGACATCGTCTGTTCGTGCCTTGACATCCATCAACTTTCAGGAGGATTAGATCATTAACTCTTGGTGTGGTCTTCACCTTACCGGGGATGAGTCAAAGTTTTCTTCTCTTCAGGTGTACCAGGGTAATGATGTTATCATTACAGCTGATGCTACAGTGCATGCAATGGACAAGGATGGAACAGTCTTCTCGGGCAGTGATAAGAGACCACTCACGCTGAAGAGTGTGTATCATGTGCCAGTGATGAAGAAGAATCTGTTCTTAGTGACCAATATGGTAGATGTCGGTTATCATGTGTTGTTTGGTCCAATAGAGGTTAAATTCCTTCGCAACTTTTCATCAGTAAAGGCTGACGTCATCCATGTTGGGGGACGGGTGAAGTACTTGTTCGTCCTGCCAACAAGCTCTTATGTTGAAAAGATGAGGACAAACGACAGCGCTACTTTCTGGCATGAGAGGGTGGAGCATGTAGGGATGGACAAGCTGAAGGCTATGACAGCGAAGAGCCTGGTGAAAGGCTTGCCTAGTCTTTCCTCCCTAGGAGACGGTCATGTGTGTGGGGGATGTCAATATAGAAAGGCACGTCGCCTTCAATTGGCTCCTTTGGAGTGCATTCACAGCGACTTGATAGGACCGTGTCTCACTCCTTGTTCAAGTAACATATTTATGCTAGTCTTTGCTGATTACTTCACTAGGTATACTTGGGTGTATTTTGTGAAAGAGAAGTCAAAAGTTTTCAAGAAGTTCTTGGAGTTCAAGGAGCTCGTTGAAAGTAGGTTGAATCTGCAGATAAAGAGGTTGAGGACAGATAATGGGGGGAGAGTTTACCTCCTCTGAGTTCTTTAACTTCTGCAGAAAGCATTGGATCAAAAGAGAGCTCTCTTATGAACACGCTCCTCAACAGAATGGAGTTGCAAAGAGAAAGATCTTCCATTTGGCGGATACATGCAAGAGCTAGCTTCATGCCAAAGGAGTTCCCTGGATCTTTTGGGCAGAGTGAATGACCTGTGTGGCATACATCATAAACATGTTGCCTTTGAGTCCTGTCAACATGAAGTCTCCGCATGAACTAATGTTCAAGAAGAAGCTCAGCGTGACACACCTTCGTGTGTTCGGTTCTACCTGCTATGTGCACCTACCAGATGTTATTAGGACAAAGCTAGACGTTAACGCAAGGAAGCTTGTCTCCATTGGCTATGATGAGCGGAAGAAGAGAGAAGTGCATGGATCCTGAGACAAGGAAATTTGTTGTCTCGAGAGATGTGGTATTCAATGAGCTGACGTCGTACCAGAGTAGTTTTTCTATGGAACTACAATAGAGCATGGTAGAAAGAAGAAAACAAGAAACTGCTGAAGTTCTTTTGGTGGAGCTACCTGTGTCTCCAGGAGCTCCGACTACACTAAGCTCAGGGGCAGGTGCTTTTGGTTCTAGAAGCAAGGGGAGCAATGCTCCTAGTGTGCCTGGTCAAAGACGACCATCATACCACCGGCTTGGTATAGAGATGGCCACATGGTGAGCTTGGTCTCATGTTTCTTTACCGTATCTCTGGACGAGCGGGAGTCGTTGTGCTATGAAAATGTCATTGGAGTAAATGAGTGGGAAGATGTCATGGATGAGGAAATGACTGCCCTCAAGAAGAACAAAACTTGGGATTTTGTGCCCAACGTAGAAGACATAACTCCTGTTACTTGCAAGTGAGTCTACAAGCTCAAGAAGAAAGCAAACGACAATATCGAGCAGTACAAGACTCACCTTGTTGCTCGAGGGTTCTCATTGCAGTATGAAGAAGACTACGATGAGACATTTAGTCATGTGGCCAAAATGACTTCAGCTCAGATGGTGATTGCCTTGGCGGCTTGCCGATGATGAAAGATTTGACAGCTTGACGTGAAGAATGCGTTTTTATGGGGAGATTGACAAAGATATCTTCATGGTGCAACCACCCGGTTATGTTTCTGAAGATCATCCGGGATATGTCTGCAAGCTCAAGAAGGTCTTCAATGGATTGAAGCAGGCGCCTCAGGCCTGGTATGAGAAGATTGCAGAGTAGCTACAGTTTTTGTTTCGGCATGAGGGAGGGGAAGATCAACTCTACTCCACTTGAAATTGGTGTTTAGCTTCGACGAGATGAAGAGTTCTTACAAATCCCTTAGTCTTCTGGGCTCTGTTCGGGAGCTTGATATACTTGACGATTACTAGGCCGGATATTTCATATGTTGTTGGCCAAGTAAGTTGGTATATGCAGGAGCCCAAGAAGCCTCATCTAGTGGCGGCAAAAGGAATTTTGAAGTACGCGAAGTGCACCTCGGATATGAGACTCTTTTATGAGGACACGAGCTTCGACTTGTACGGATTCACGAATGTTGATTATGGTGGAGATACAAATGATCAAAAATCAACATCTGGGTATGTCTTCTTGTGCGAATTAGCTGATGCAGTAAGAAGCAAGATTCCGTGTCTATCTCCACTATTGAGGCAGAGTACTAGGCGTCGTCCTTGGCAACCCAGGAGGCCATCTGGCTGCGCAGGTTGGTGGAGGATATCCAGGAGGAGGTGCGGGGTCATATTCTGCTTTGCAGTGACAATGAGAGTGCTCTGAAGCTGGTTACAAATCCAGTGTGTCACGTGCGGAAAAAACACATCGAGATCGAACATCACTTTGTTCGGGAGGTGCTGGAGGGATCTCTAATGGTTGAGTATGTGCAGAATAAGGACAATGTCGCAGACATCTTCACGAAGCCACTGTAGAAGGGCCGTTTGAACGCTGCAGGGTTTGCTTAGGGTGGTTTCCGACTCTCACTTCAAGGGGGAGTGTTGAAAATTTGAAGTGAGGTCGGTAGGTCGCGTGGCTTGTCGCTATCGCCGGCAATATCTCCTATCGCCGGGCGATAATTTTTTCTAGTCCGCTTTCTTCTATAAACCCCCCCAAGTCGCGCAGTTAGATGTTAGCTAACCGTGTAGTTGTGCGGTTTGGGTTGGCAGACCGCTTTATTGTTTCAGTAGCTATACCGCTTGTGGCAGTGACCATATCCTCCTCCCCCGGCTATAAATAGGAGTCCCGACCCCCTCATTTGTATCTTGGATCGCAGTGAATTGTTGTTTGGTGTAAGGTTGCGGTTAGGTTGTTTCTAGCCGCACGACAAGGAGTAGTAGCCTCTTGGTCAGCTGTTTTGCGAACTATGCGACTTGCCTAGGCGGTCTGGTGACTTGGTTTGGCGGTTAAGTCAGTGTCCCAACATCAGGGAAGTAGAGAGGAAGCAGTTGGCGGTTAGGAGCTATCGTCGGGCGATATCCGCTATCGCCAACGATATCGCGGTTTGCGACTAGAGCAGTTTTCTCCTTGACAGTTCTCAAGCAGGCGGTCTGAAGATCTGTTCACGCGGTTTGATTTGTCAGTTCACATGACCTGGACGATTTGATCTCCAGCACTGTCTTAAGTTCTTGTTTGTGCGACCTCACGACTTGAGGTGCGAACAGGCGGTCTGGCAGCCTGATTTTTACAGTTCGTCAGTTTTCTTTTGTCTGTTTTTTATCTCCATCGGGTGCAACATGAAATTATGTCTCGCCCTGTTAAGCAGTAAAGATTACAAGTGTTGTTCTTGAATCCTTTTTACTAGTGGTTTATTTGTTCTTGTTTGATTGAGAGTATTCCTGCGGCCTCCCTTCTTAAAATTTTATACTCTATTAGCACTTATGGGTTAGTGGAGGCATAGTTATTAGATAATGGGTTAGTTAATGGGCAGTAAGGGTAGTCATGATAGTTACTAGGAAGTGAGGATATGAGAGGTGGTGGCTGGCCTTTTATGGACGGGGTGGTGGTGGTGATTGGAAGTGAGAAATGATGGAGGGCATTTGTGTGTGGGTGGGGGGCTGCGGCCAATGTATGGTGGAGCCTCTCCTAGGCTTCACGCCTACAATATGCCGTTGGCACCAAGTGACCAAAAAGGATGGAATCCTTCTCTCAAATTTTGAATTCCTATAAATGTAGCATTCTACTCCTATTTTTAGAATTCAGAACCGTCATTAACGGTTATGATCTTTCAATTGTGACAACTTTTCAAATAAGGTCAACATAAAATCAGGAAAATACAAAAAGTATTCAAAATTCTTAGATCTCCGATTTGAGAAAATTAACAGCTTCAATTGTCATGTAGATTCTTTTGTAACGTTATCCCTAGCTGACCCTTTCGCTAAGGATATTATAATCTTGGTCCCCTTTCCATTTGCTTTCTTATGCATACCTGGTTGACCTAAGGTACACACATTCGCTTGCTGACCCTTTCACTAAAGATATTATAATCTTGGTCCCTTTTCCTTTTGCTTTCCTATGCATGCCTGGTTGACCTAAGGTACACACATTCTTATGCATGCCTGGTTGACCTAAGGTACACACATTCTTATGCATTCCTGGTTGACCTGAGGTACACACATTCGCTTCCTTGTCCTCTCTTCTAAAAATTTACGTGGGTATAAATATTAGTAGAATTTAATGCTTTTATATATGGAGAGTTTTTACAGTTTTGCAGTCCTAGTGTACTGTTTTCTAAAAAGTGTTCACCTTTCAAGGCCTAGGATGAGTTAAATAGCTTGTTGTTTCTCTTTAAGCTAAACAAGTAGTTGAGCCAGTTTTTCTTTTTCAGAAATTACAATTCTATATTTGCAGGGTTCCAAGATTTACCGGCATACTGTAACTATTTACTTAAGCAGCAATAGGGTGCTCAAAACGAGCATATGAAAATTGTGCTGTTTCTGTTAATTTTTCTATTTCAGCTCTTCATTTTTGTTTCCCAAATGTTGGCTACAATGGATTCAAATTGATGCTTGTGCAGAATTTCATCCAGAATTGTACAGGGAATTAGTGATCTTAAAGTACCATTAAAATTTGAAGGCAAGTTTCACCGTACTGCAATTAGACCAGCGATGCTTTTTGGTTCTGAATGATGGGCAATGAATTGTGTACATGAGCAAAAAATGGGATGGGGATGAGATTGCTTAGGTGGTTGTGTGGACGCACGGGATTTGATAAAATTAGGAATGAATGTATAAAGGATAAGACACGCGTGGTACCAATTGTAGAGAATATGCGAGAAGCTCAACTAAGATTGTTTGGACACGTACAAAGGAGACCATTAGAGGCACCTGTTAGGCGTTCTGGAAGTTTAGTTACTAGGCATGTTAAACGGGGGGAGGGGTAGACCAATAAAGACTTGGAATAAAACTATAAGGAAAGACATGATGTACTTAGGCATTAGTGAGATTATGACTAAAGATAGGGCACAATGGCGACCAAGGATCCATATAGCCGACCCCACTATAGTGAGATAAGGGCTTGAGTGTTGTTCTATTCTTGTGAAGACAATAAAAAATTTGGTCACGCAGTTTAATTATCGCCTATCCACTGATTCTCTTTTTTGTTTTGTAGGTTGGGCAGCTATAATGCATAGTTACAATGATCAGTCTATTGACGTATCTGGTGAGGTTCTTATTTTTAAATTCTTCATGCTTACTTTTCTGGTCTTCTGACCATTCCCAAATAATTTGAGAATCTTTTTCCAGCTCAGTGCATAACATCTTAATCATCTGAAGAGTTGCTGAATATAAGATTTTTAAATTTATTACATTTTTATTCATTTTTATTGAATATTTACTGTTCATAGATATAAATAATCTCGACGTTGAGCATGTTAAATATATTTATA
The DNA here is from genome assembly GCA_039513925.1 of Platanthera zijinensis. Classification (NCBI taxonomy): domain Eukaryota; kingdom Viridiplantae; phylum Streptophyta; class Magnoliopsida; order Asparagales; family Orchidaceae; genus Platanthera; species Platanthera zijinensis. Next base: position 4,740,709 of record CM077091.1, on the reverse strand, counting down.
TGGCTTCATTCTATCATTGGTACTTCCAAACTCTTACGAGAAAGATTGAGGGTTGATATTTGGCTAGCACCAAATCGTGAATTTGTGCCAAAACTAATGAAAAGAATCCAAATTTAAATAATGTTAGTGCAAAGGTGTTCCTAGAAGTGATGCACCATGACCTAACTCGATTATTGTGAATAGTAGAAACACGTTTACTTGGATGTCACCCCTAATTGATGTGCACAAACTTAAGCCAATTTATTGAAGTCATCTCTAATTGATTTGTTACAGAGAATCAAGGTTGTAGATGTTGAATGTCGGGTTCATGTCGGTTTGAGTTTGAAATGTCGGATGTCGGATTGCGGGGGATATATCAGGGATATTTTACAATGTCAGATTTTAATATTTAAATAAATTTATTCATATATATTACATAATTTTTATAAATATGTATAATTATATACATAATATATATTTATAAATTACACAATAAACATATATACAAATAATGCATGTTTATAAATTACATAAGAAAGAGCTGACGACTGCAATAAACGAGATAAAGATCACCAAATGAGAGCTAGATGAGAAAGTAGTCGATACTAGACTTATAGAGATTCACAAAATGAAGCACAAAACAAATTGTTTCTGTTTGGTCTTCTCAAAAGGGACAACCCAGTGCACAAAGCATCCCTGCGCAGCGTGGGTCCAAGGAAGGATCCCACCACAAGGGTGAAATGTAGGCAAACCTTACCCTGCATTTCTGAAAAAGTCTTCTTCCAGGACTCGAAGTCGTGACCTCAAGGTCACACGACAACACCTTAACCGTTGTTTGGTCTCTTCAAAAAATGAAAAAAATATTTGTAATACTTTCGACAATATATCGGTCGCGAATATCGCCTGATATATCAGGTTAAACAGATATATCGGGTGATATTTTCAAATACGACATATTTTCTTAAAATATCGATGTCGTGGCGTTTTATCCCCAAAACCTTTATGTCGGCCTACATGTCGGACATGTCGGCCGACATCTACAACACTGTAGAGAATTTCACAAGAGTTCAAAAATAAAATTTATTATTATATCAATTTAACTTTTTTTATTGAGGCTCCTCTCTTTATATAAAGTAGAATAGAAGAAATAAACTCCATAAGGAGTTTTGGGCCTAAATACAAGAGAGATGAAAACTCTACAATGAGCCTTTATTTTGGATTTTTATAATGAGTTTTAACACCCACTCTCAAGTTGGAGCATATATATAAATCATTCTTAGGCTCCCAACATGAAACACATCAAAAAAATGAAGAAATAAGTTTAGTGAATATGTCAGCGAGTTCACTCGGAGAGTCGATCATTACGAGAACAAACTTTCGCTGCCCGCTGGCTTTGAGGAAAAGGGCCGATTTGATTCATTCCCCAGATGGCAAAGAGCTAAGGGGTTGTGATCGAACAAAGCTGTCGGGCCAGCTGCAGCGAAAGAGCGTGTGACGCTGTCATCGACGACTGATAATAACTCAAATGTTTTATATTACTATATATATTCTCGTTGAAGCGACGAAGAAAAAAATCAAATGTAACGACACAAGATTATATGGTCATAAAAAAATATGTAGGCATCTTTATTTGATTACCTGCAAGTTAACCTTTTCATTAGGATTTAAAGAAGAGGATAAGTTAATCATTTAGATTACCTTTCATAATAACCAGCTGAATTACTTATCCTTCTTATCTCTGTCCACGCGGTGAGTTTAATAAAGGCGGTATTTAGAGGGGTATTTTAGGAAAGGGAAAAGATTTTAAGCGACAATCGCATATGTATGTGGAAGCCCCAAACCGAGAGCTTCATTTCTTCAATTCTTGCACACGGAAATTCCACTCCCGGCACCAGCCGATCGACGCCGCTCGCTCCAAACGCCCCAAATCTCCTCCGATTTCCATGATTTATCTTCCTAATCCAAGGTAATTTGTTCCTCTTAACTCCTCCCGAGTTTTGTTTGGATTGGAGACTTCGTTTGCTAGGTTTGAAATTTCTAGGTTAACCTAAATTTCTTCTGTTTACTTGCTTTTTCCTTTTGAGTTTCAGAGGATTAGTAGAACTTAATTTGTTATGTTCTTGCAAGATTTCGAAAAACCCTAGGTGGAAAAATGTTATGTTTACCCGAATTTCATTTATACAGTTTCTCTAACGGGTTAATTAGGGTGGAATGTTGACGTAGTATGAAATTAGGGCAAAAATCCTTTGTCTTCATGTTAGGGCAACCAACAATCATGAAAGATTGAAGTCAAAGTTCCATTTCATGAACCCTTATACATTCCCCTTGATTAATTAGAGCGTGTTAGGTACATTTAGACATAAGGACAACCATAATACTCCAAGATTATTATGTTAGCACCTTACGTGTTACCAATTGATCAACTAATAACGGTAATTTAATTAGGTCATGGATTCTCAAGATAGAGAAAGGGAAAATGATTCGTGCAAGGAGAAAGACAAAGAGAAAGTAGGGGAAATGATCTGCGCAAGGGGAAAGATAAAGAGAATGTAGGGATGAGTTCTTATTTTCTATATTTGCAATTGTTTGATTTTTATATGACTCATATTATGTTTATATATTAGTGTAGTGCAAGAAATAAATAATAATACAATTCACTAATGAGTCAAAAAGAGATAAAAGTCAAACAAAGACAATATTCAAGGTCGGCGAAGAAAGACAAGAATGATTAGTCCTCCAAGAAACTATAGAAAAAAGAAGAAGAAAAAATACCTCAAATCAATGGGATATAGGAAGCGTTAACCCAAACTGGGAGATGATGAGAATAATCTTCCGACATGAATATGATTCGTGCGAGTCAAGGACACAAACAGTAATATGAATGTGCGAGACTAGGACACATGGAGAATATTATATTATAAACGTGTGAGACAAGGACACGTAATAAATTCATGAAATATTAATTTACACTTCATATGGCCCATGATTGAAAGTGAATTAAGTAATATAAATTAATTATAACATAAGTCAAAAGAAGGAATATGAATAGTAGGGATAATTCATTTCAGAACTATATACAAAAGAAAGGATACAATAAAGAGACTTATGCAAGACAATAAGAATCTCTAGTATGAAAGAATTCATCATGAGAAGAAAAGTAAGAATTCACATAGTTCTTTGACTAATTAGAAAATCAAACTAAATAGGTCAAGGAAGAGGTGGTTCCATCCACCAGTAGTCAGCGTCATCCATGTTCTTCTCGCTAGGAGAAGAGATGTCGTCTTTGGGTTGTAGTTTTGATAGCAGTGTTTGGTGTACTAGATGATCACAAGTCAAGGTGCCGAGACCCAGAGTGTTCTCATGAGGAGTTTCAATTTTTCTTTATGTAATGTCATGTAGTTCTACTTATGATATATGTGTGTACATGTTAGTCATATGATATGTGTCAGTCTTGTTTATATGTACAATGTTGGTAAGCCCCTTTTGATGTATGTATAGTGCTAGCTGTTGTATCATTGTACCTTTTTATCCAGAACTTTAATGAAATGAAATGGTTTTATTTTTTCTTGACATTTTCCTTATCGTACTCTATCATTTATTGATGTACTCTGGATGTTCTTACATTGCTCATTATGAAATGCTTATGCTAAATTGTAGCAGTAGCCGTTGGGCCGTTATAATTAATTGATATCATAGCCATATGAAGTGTAAGATGACAAAAGCTGGAAGGAATTCAAGAGGAGGTCCAAGTCAAACATCAACCCTACATTATCTTGATAAGGGAAAAGACATTGAATCGATAGCGTCAGGATTAGTCATACAACCCAAGGAGGAAAGATAGGTGCAGCCACGAGTTTTCAACCTTAACCAACAGGAGGAAAAAGCACACGATGCTGTGATAACAAGTATGGTTTATGTTTATAATCATATTATGAAAGTATTATTTAACACCAGAGCGAGCCACTCCTTCATAACTATAGCGGCAGTGAAGCGTTTAAATGTGGAACCTTATTGGGCCCATGATGATATAAAAATCATAATGCCCAATAATACAACGATGAATACAAGGCTTAAATGTACAGTGTTTCTAACAATTAGTAACAAACCGTAGAAGCAGATGTGGCAGTTCTACCCCTATCTGAATCTGATATCATTTTAGGAATGGATTGGTTATCGAGACATGAAGCCGTCATCAATTGTAAAAAGAAGGAAATTACCCTTAAATTGAGTGATCAAATACAATATAGTTTTAAAGGAGTGAGTGAAGTCTCAAGGATAAAGATTTCCTCACTGAAAGCGATGAAGAAATTAAGGAAAGGATGTGAGGCAATATTAATGATGCTTAAGGGAAATAATGTTGTAGGATGTGAACCGACTACAGTTCTTGTGGTGTGTGATTTTCTTGAACTATTCCTGAAAGAATTACCAGGAGTACCCCCGTTAAGAGAGGTTGAGTTCACTATCAACTTGGTGGAAGAAGCATATCGTTTGACTCTTAAAAAATTGGCAGAATTGAGAAGCCAATTACAAGAATTATTAGATAAAGATTTTATACGACCAAGTACATCACTGTGGGGAGCTTCAATATTTTTTGTTAAAATAAAGATGGTTTGCTACGATTATGTGACGATTATCATGAACTTAATAAATTGACAATTCAAAATCATTATCCACTACCTCGCATTGATGATTTATTTGATCAGTTAGTGAATGCAAAAGTTTTCTCAAAAATTGACCTCAGATTGGGTTACCACCAACAGAGAATCAAGGAAGATGTCTACAAAACTATTTTTAGTACCAGATACAGACATTTTGAGTTTGTTGTAATGCTATTTGGACTTACAAATACGCAGCTGTGTTTATAGATTTAATGAATCAGGTGTTCAGGGAATTTCTAGATAAATTTGTTATTGTCTTTTTCGATGACATTTTGTTATATTTAAAAGATAGGAGTGAACATGCTAAGCATTTAAAGAATGTGTTGCAAACACTGAAAAATCACGCCTTATATGCAAAGTTCTTAAAATGTGATTTTTGGTTGAATGAAGGCTATTTCTTGGGTCATGTCGTGACAGAGTTTGAGTTGTCTGTAGATCCAGTAAAAATAAAAGCAATTATGAATTGGGCAAGACCGACTACTGTCACAAAAATTCGAAGTTTTTTTGGTTTGGCGGGCTATTATAGAAAATTTGTAAAAGACTTTAAAGATTGCATTACCACTAACTAAATTAACCCGAAAGAATGTTCCTTTCATTTGGACTGATGAATGTCAGGAGGCATTTGAAGGGTTAAAAGAAAGGTTGACAACATCACCAGTGTTGGTCATGTCGTGTGGCAGTGAAAGTTTACAAATTTTTAGTGGCGCATCTTTGAAAGACCTTGGATGCGTATTATTGTAGAGGTAAAGTTATAGCTTATGTTTCGAGATAATTGAAGGATGTTGAACGTAATTACTTGACTCATGATTTGGAATTGACAGCGGTCATTTTTGCACTAAAAATTTGGCGACCTTATTTATACAATGCTCAATGCAAGGTTCTTACAGATCAAGAAAAGTTTGAAATACATCTTCTCCTAGAAGAAAATAAATGACGCTCAATGCGAGATTTTTACAGATCACAAAAGTTTGAAATACATCTTCTCCTAGAAGGAAATAAACATGCAACAAATGCGATGGTTAGAACTAATTAAATATTATGATGTTGACATCAAATATCATCCTGGTAAAGCTAATATATTAGCTGATGCGCTAAGTAGGAAGAATTTAGCATCCATGATTGCCAATAACAGAGCAAAAAAGGTATTGCGAGACCTGCAAAACTTAGAATTGCTTATAGGTATCACTATCTCTCAGACTCAATGCGTACTCTTTCAACTTATGTTGGAACACTCACTTAAAGAAAAAGTATAGAAAGTGATGAATCGGGATCCTATTTTTGTAAAATTTCTTGAAAAAGTTAAAAGTGGCTATTCAACCGCATTTATAGAAAATGATGAGCTAATATTTCTAAATGAAAGGTTATGTATTCCTAATGTCGATAGAATTCGAGTGGAAATACTCCATGAAGTGCATAATATAACTTATTTGATTCACCCTGAAAGAACAAAAATGTATCAAGACCTTAAACAAAAATTTTGGGGGTCAGGAATGAAGACTGGTGTAATTAAATATATTGTCAAATGTCACAAATGTCAACTTGTGAAAGCAGAATATCAAAATCCTGGCAGATACTTACAATCCTTACTTATCCCTAAGTGGAAATGAGATGATATAAACATGGACTTCGTCATAGGGTTACCAAAGAGTAAAGCTGGAAACAATGTTATATGGGTGATTATTGATCGACTCACGAAAGTTGCACATCTCATTCCCATGAAAAATGGCAGTCCAGTACAAAGGTTAATTGACCAATACATTGGCGTTATTGTGAAATATCATGGAATTCTCCAATCTATCGTGTCTGACAAAGATGAACGGTTTACATCAGATACTTAGAAGCTAATGTTGAAAAAATTGGGAACAAAATTATTATATAGTACTACTTTTCATTCGCAAACTAATGGTCAGTCCGAGCGAACTATTCAAATGTTAGAAGATCTTATAAGGATGGTCGTACTCGATCTATGAGGATCATGAGAAAAATACTTGTCATTGGTGAAATTCTTATAATAATAGTTACCAGTCAAATATTCAGATGACACAATTCATAGCATTATATGGGCGGAGGTGCCCCACCCCGCTAAGCCAGACAAAATGAAAGATAAGCTGACAACAAAATATTTTAACACCAGACATCGAAGGGTATAGTTTAATGTGAGTGAAATGATGTGCCTTAAAATAAAACCTTTCAAAAGAGCTTCACGAATACGCCGACTTGAAAAACTTAGTTCAAGATATGTAGGACCATTCCCAATCACTGAAAGGATTGGAGAGGTAGTATATCATTGGCGTTATCTGATGCTCTTCAGAATCTTCATGATGTATATCTTCCTAGAGAAAATATGTAGCAGATCCAGAAATGATAGTCCCTTCTGAACAGATCCAAATTGAAGCTGACTTATCAAGTCCAACAGAACCATACAAAATCGTAGATTAGCAGAATAAGCAACTCAAAAACAGAGAAGTTCGTTTCATCAAAGTTTGGTGGAAAGGACATTGTTTACACAAAGCTACTTGGGAAAAGATGTAATGTGTGACTTTTTTCCCTTCCTGTTTGATGAAGATGCAGAATGAAGATTTCTGCGGACGAAAATCCTATAGGGAGGGGAGAATTGTGGCGCTGTCATCGACGACGGGTAATAACTCAAATGTTTTATATTACTATATATATGCTCGTCGAAGTGTCGAGAAAAAAAATCAAATGTGACAACACAAGATTATAAGGTCATAATAAACTATGTAGGCATCTTTATTTGATTACCTACAAATTAACCTTTTCATTAGGATTTAAAGAAGAGGATAAGTTAATCATTTAGATTACCTTTCATAATGACCAGCTGAATTACTTATCCTTCTTATCTCAGTCCACATGTGAGTTTAATAAAGGTAGTATTTAGAGGGGTATTTTAGGAAAGGAAAAAGAGCTTAAATGGAAGTCACATATGTGCGTGGAAGCCTCAAATTGCGAGCTTCATTTTTTCAGTTCTCGCGCTCGAAAGTTCCGCAGCCGACGACATCCGATCGACGTTGCTCGCTCCAAACGCTCCAAATCTCCTCCAATTTCCACGATTTTTCTTCCTAACACAAGGTAATCCCTTCCTCTCAATTCCTCTTGAGTTTTGTTTGGATTGGAGACTCTGTTAATTGCTCGGTTTGAAATTTCTAAGTTAACCTAAAATTCTTCTGTTCACTTAAACTTTCTTCTCTTGACTATCAGAGGATTAGTAGAACTTATTTTGTTATGTTCTTGCAAGATTTTGAAAAATCCTAGGTGAAAAAATGTTATGTTTACCCTAATTTCAGTTATGTAGTTCTTCTAACGGGTTAATTAGGGTGGAATGTTGGTGTAGTATGAAATTAGGGTATCCCTTTGTCTCCATGTTAGGGCAACCAACAATCTTGAAGGATTGAAGTCAAAGTTTCATTTGATGAACCCTTATACATTACCCTTGATTAATTAGAGCGTGTTAGGTACATTTAGACATAAGCGCAGGCATACCAAGATTATTATGTTAGCACCTTACGTGTTACCAATTGATCAACTAATAATGTTAATTTAATTAGGTCATGGATTCTCAAGGTAGAGAAAGGGGAAATGATCCGTGCAAGGAGAAAGGCAAAAAGAAAGTAGGGGAAAATGATCTGCGCAAGGAGAAAGGCAAAGAGAAAGTAAGGGTGAGTTCTTATTTTCTATATTTGCAATTATTTGCTTTTTATATGAATCATATTATGTTTATATATTAGGGTAGAACAAGAAATAGATAAAAATACAATTGACTAATGAGTCAAAAAGAGATAAATAGTCAAACAAAAACAATATTCAAGGTCGGCGTAGAAAGACAGAAGAATGATTAGCCCTTAAGAAATTATAGAAAAAAGAAGAAGAAAGAATACCTCAAATCAATGAGATATAGGAAGTGTTAACCCAAACCGGGAGATGAGGAGAATAATCTTCCGACATGAATATGATTCGTGTGAGTCAAGGGCCCAAACAGTAATATGAACGTGCAAGATAAGGGCACGTGGAGAATGTTACATCATAAACGTGTGAGACAATGACACATAATGAATTCATGAAATATTAATTTACACTTCATATGACCCACAATTGAAAGTGAATTACGTAATATAAATTAAGTATAACATAAGTCAAAAGAAGGAATGTGAATATTGCATGAAGAGGATCCAGGTCAGAGGATCCAGGTTTACATGTTGCAGGAAGATCCGATGACAGATGTAGAAGGAGGGGAACATGAGCACATTCATGATACAATAGAGTACAGACTATCTTCCCTGACCATGGCGGGAGACTCCGCTCCGGCTACTATGAGTATTGCGGGGTGGATTGGCCAACAGCAGGTGACCATTCTGCTTGACAGTGGGAGTACACATAACTTCATTAGCCCGGCGGTGGCATAGAAGCTGGGGCTAGCGATCATCAAGGATGCCGCTTCCCAGGTTGTGGTGGCAGGTGGACACGAGCTGCAGTGCGAAAGAGTGCTTCCGGACGTGGAAATCAGTGTGCAGGGCTACACCGACAACATGGATGTCTACTTATTGCCCATCCAAGGGCCATATATGATTCTGGAGGCTCAGTGGTTGCGACAGCTGGGTAGGGTGACTCTGGATTGGGAGAAGTTGACTCTGGTTATGTTACGGAACAGGCTACCCCCTTATTATCCTGGGCAACAGCCCAGCGGGGGACCCGCCGTAATGCTTAACAGGGCCGCGGCCCGTACACCCCAACCACTGGCCCCACCTGTTCTCAGCGAGGTTGGTTGTTGATGCCGGGCTTCGAACCCGACACCCTTAATAAGAAGCGCTTAACGCTTGCCCTCATCACCAACTGCCGCGTCTCAGTTGGTGATGAGGGCGAGCGTTAAGCGCTTCTTATCAAGGGTGCCAGGTTCGAAGCCCGACATCAATAACCAACCCCGCTGAGAACAGGTGGGGCCAGTGGTTGGGGTGTACGGGCCGCGACCCTGTTAAGCATTACGACGGGTCCCCCGTTGGGCTGTTGCCCAGGATAATAGGGGGGTAGCCTGTTCCGTAACACAATGACACGTAATGAATTCATGAAATATTAATTTACACTTCATATGACCCACAATTGAAAGTGAATTAAGTATAACATAAGTCAAAAGAAGGAATGTGAATAGAAGAGAATTCATTTCAGAACTACGTACAAAAGAAAGGATACAATAAAGAGACTTATGCAAGACAATAAGAATCTCTAATATGAAAGAATTTATCATATGGAGAAAAGTAAGAATTCAGATTGTCCTTTGACTAATTAGAAAATCAAACTAAATAGGTCAAGTAAGAGGCAGTTACAGCCACCAGTAGTCAGCGTCGACCATGTTCTCCTCGCCAGGAGAAGAGGTATCGTCTTTGGGTTGAAGTTTTGACAACAGTATTTGGCGTCGTGGATGATCACAGGTCGAGGTGCAGAGACTCATAGTGTCCTCGTGAGGAGTTTTAGCTTTTCTTTATGTAGTGCCTGTAGTTCTACTTATGACGTATGTGTCTGTACATGTTAGCCATATGATATGAGTCAGTCATGTTTATATGTACAATGTTGGTAAGCCCCTTTTGATGTATGTATAGGGCTACCTATTGTATTGTTGTATTTTCTTATCCAGAACTGTAATGAAATGAAATGATTTTATTTTGTCATGATATTTTACTTCTCGTACTCCATCATTTATTGTTGTACTTTGGATGTTCTTACCTTGCTCATTATGAAATGCTTATGCTAAATATTAGCGGTAGACGTTAAGGGGGCCGCTATAGAGCGAAGTGCCGACACTTCATTATCCTTTTTTATGGTTAGCTAGAAGTAGTCGTGTCTTAGAATCCTCTGCTCCAGAGTGCGAGATCCCAAATTACTTCCACACTCTACCGAATGTATCTCTTCCAGAACCCGAGGAACCTCGAGCTCCGACACGCATCTGGCCAAAAGACCTGAGATGGTCTTCTGATACAGCTCCCCCTCCTGCATGAGGTAGTATGCCGACTTGTATCTGAACTTCCTTTGATCCCCAACTTCCGCTAGGAGATGGCCTTTAGCTAAGAATGCAACAAAAGGATCCAGCCAAGAGACTTGCTGCTCGATTTCCGTCATCTCCCTTTTCTCGATGGAGGGTCTCCACAGCTCAGTGATCGTGCGTCCGAATCTCGGGGCATACTTTTCAGGTGGTTTGCCGCCAAATTTCCTCTCTAGACACATGCTGGACGAGGAAGGATTGGTGCCTCTAAAGGAAGTATTAGTCCCACACCGCCTATCGGTGTTGGGTGTCTTGATCTATTTCATTTATATAGCCCCTTTGAGGATGAATATAGTTGCACTAACTATTTCTTTCTACATGGTATCAGAGCGAAAGTTCTGAAGACCTAAATAAATTTTTTTCTGCTTCCGCCACTGTTTCCCCTCTCCCGAGTCCCGACCCGGTGCTTCCATTTCCACGACCTGCTAGGGCTAACGGGTAGAGTCTTTCCCCTCGCTCCCGTCCACGGAATCGCCGTCTGATTCCGGAGATGGGAGCGGGACATTCTCCCTGTATAGCTTCTCCCGACGGATGCTTCTCCCGACGTCGACATCGGCTGCTTCCGCCGCTGCTGTGTACGTCCTGCGATGCCTCTACTTCCTGCGACATCGACGGCTTCGTCTCTGCTTCTCTCCGACCCCGACGACTGCTTCTATGCTCTGCCGGCTGCTCCGTCTCTGCTTCTCTCCCGACGGCTTCGGCTCTGCTCCTCTGTGCGCTGCTCCTCTGGGCGACTGCTTCTCCCGCCGGCTCTCCTTCTCCCGGTGTTGCTCTGGCCTGGCTTCTTCTCTGCTTCTCCGGCCTGGCTTCCGGCATCTCCCTGCTGCTCCGGCCCTGGGTTGCTGCTGCAGCTGCTTCTCCTCTGGCTCTGCCACTGCTCTTCTTCGGCTGCTCTGCGTGCCGTTGTTGCTCTGCATGCGCTGCTTCCTCTTCGACCCGACTTAAGTTTTAATGTTGTTTTTTTAAAGTTGTTATTGTTGTAGTGTGTTTGTCTGCATCTTTACGATTTCGGCATTCTTCCGCGTGATCTGGGTTCATGTACCCGACGAGGGTCCCACACGTGCACGTGGTCTACGTGAGGGGGAGTGTACGTCACGACCTCCAGGTATAGTCTATGCCTTCTTGCACGTATCCCATGTGAGGGGGAGTGTTTGTGATAACTGCGACTCGGATGCCTCTTTCCCGACTCCTGCCTTAGTCACACATGGTCCCCAGGTCGATTTCGTATGTTGTTTGCGTCTCCTCGTCATTTTCTCTGGATTTGGTAGGGTTGGTTTTGTCTTTCGTGGTTGACCTAGTTTTCGCTCCGAGTGTATCCAGCGTGGTCATGGTCGGTTTTGTGGTTCAACGTCGTGTAGCTCTTGCCCGGTTGAAGTATCCCCAGTGACACACGGTTGGGCCTCGGTGGCTGTTGTTTTGTCTCATGTTGCCAACCTTCTTTTACCTTCCATTTTATGTTGTGTTCAAGATGTAGGGTCCCCCTTCAGCTTGAGGGGGATTGTAAGAGTTATTATTATTCTATTATTGAGTATTAGTCCCACACCGCCTTTCGGTGTTTGGTGTCTTGATGTATTTCCTTTATATAGCCCCTTTGAGGATGAATATAATTTCACCAACTATTTCTTTCTACAGAAGCCTTCAATCAATCCTTTCACCTTAATAAGATATTGCTGCAAAACGACATCTCTGACCTCGAACTCCCCGCGGATCTGCGATGCCACCACCATCAAGTTCGTGAAAACCTAGACATCCCGGATCCCCAACTCTTTGGCTAGACGCATCCCTGTGATTATGACCTCATACTCGACGTGATTGTTTGTGACAGGAAAGAGGATCTCGACTGCTCGTTCGATCCTAGTTCCTTAAGGGCTCACTAGCACGATGCCCACACCTACAGAGGTTTTGCCCAAGGCTCCGTCCACGAACATTTTCCAGGGAATTACTTCAGAGGGCTCTCCGTCCCCTTCCGCCTTTGTTGATAGGTCCGCTAGGAAATCCGCCACCGCTTGTCCCTATATTGCAACCCTTGGGTAGAAGGAAATGTTGAACTCACTGAGTTCTACCGGACACTTCGCTAACTGCCCTGAGCGTTCCACCCCGCACAAGATTCCTCAAAGTGGATGATCAGTTACCACATGAATGGAATGTGCTTGAAAATAAGGCCTCAGCTTCCGCGCGGAGATCACCAAGGCGAAGGCTAGCTTCTCCAAGATGGGGTATCTCAACTCCGCTTTTTGGAGCACCCTGTTCACGTAGTAGATGAGGAGCTGTTTCTTCCACTCTTACCGAACTAGCACCGAGCTCACCGCTTCTGCTCCCACTCCAAGATAGAGTATCAGGTCTTCTCCTTCCTTCGGACCTTGGAGTTGAGGTGTCTGCGTCAGCTACCCTTTGAGCTGGTCAACGGCCTTCTCGCACTGCTTTGTCCTCTCGAACTGATGACGGCCCCAGAGAGTCTTGAAGAAGGGGGAGTACTTCTCTCCGGCTTTAACCAAAAAGCGACTAAGGCACGCCAACCTTTCAGTCAGTCTCTGGACTTTCTTGACCCTTTTCGGGGATGTCATCTCCACAATTTCTTTAACTTAGTTAGGATTTGGCTCTACCCCCTCAGGGGTGAGAAGAGTAGAAGGATGTAGGAGAAAGATAATTGAGTGAGTTTATTCTTCCACAAGGGGGTATTTATAACATTACAGAGGGGTGCCACGTCATCGATCCGTGTGCACCAATAATTCCAATAATAAAAACGTACAAAAAAGGATACCTAATTACTACTAATATTCTAATTAATAGTAATATTCAACTCTCCCCCTCAAGTTGAGAATATATATTTATCATTCCCAACTTGTCAATATTATTGTTGAAGTTGTCATTGCTTAGCCCTTTAGTGAAGACATCGGCAAGTTGATCAAAAGAGTTTACGAACGGAGTGCAGATATTTCCCTTGTCAAGGTGATCCCTGATGAAGTGTCTATCAACTTCCACATGTTTGGTTCTGTCATGCTGGACTGGATTGTGAGCAATACTGATGGCAGCCTTGTTGTCACAGTAGATAGTAATAGGATTGTCCACTTGAAGACCTATATCTCGAAGAATAGCCTTCAACCAAAGTCCCTCGCAAACACCTTGTGCCATAGCCCTATATTCTGCTTCAGCACTTGATCGTGCAACAACATTCTGCTTCTTGCTTTTCCATGAAACTAGATTACCTCCTACAAAGGTGCAATATCCAGTGGTAGACTTTCTATCATCTTGACTACCAGCCCAATCAGCATCTGTAAATACTTCAACCTTTGGTGATTGGTTGTTTTTGAACAAGATTCCACGACCTGGTGCCTTTTTTAGGTACCGTAACACCCTAAAGGCCGCCTGCTGATGACGAATGGTAGGTGAGTGCATGTACCTGCTTAGAACACCCACAGCATAGGTAATGTCAGGACGAGTATGAGATAAGTATATGAGTCGTCCAACCAAACGTTGATATTTTAAAGCATCAACTTTTTCTCCACTAGTATCTGCATCAATTCTGTGATTAGCCTCAATAGGGGTGTCCGCAGGGGAACACCCAAGCATCCCAGTTTCTTCTAGAAGATCCAAAGTATACTTTCTTTGGGAGATGAAGATCCCTTGTTCAGATCTTGCAACTTCAATTCCCAAGAAATACCTCAGCTTTCCAAGATCTTTAACTTCAAATTCTCTGCTTAGTTGCTCTTTTAGGTGAATGATCTCCTCCAAGTAATCCCCAGTGATGATGATATCATCCACATATACAATAAGGATAGCGATTAGATTACCCTTCCTTTTGACGAAGAGAGTGTGATCAGCTTGGCTTTGAATGTATCCAAGTTTAAGCATGAACGTGTAGAACCGTCTGAACCATGCTCTCGGAGACTGTTTTAAGCCGTACAAGGCTTTTAGGACACGGCATACCTTTTTCTCGGGCCCTTTGATAACAAGGCCAGGAGGAGTGTCCATGTAAACTTCCTCTTCCAGATCACCATTCAAAAAGGCGTTCTTGATGTCGAACTGAAGAAGATCCCATCCTCGATTCACAGCACAAGAGAAAAGAATACGGATTGTGTTCATCTTCGCAACAGGAGCAAAGGTATCTTGGTAGTCAATACCCTGAGCCTGGGTATAGCCCTGAGCCACTAAACGAGCTTTGTACCGCTCCACTATACCATCCTGGTTTTGTTTGACTGTGAAGACCCAGCGGGATCCAACGGTTCGCTTCCCAGGGGGAAGATCAACCAGTTGCCATGTGTTGTTTTTGTGCAAGGCACGCAATTCCTCTTCCATTGCCTGTTTCCATTCAGGCACCTGAATAGCCTCCTGCCATGTCTTAGGAATCATAATAGATGAAAGAGATGAGATAAAAGCTTTATGGGCTGGAGAGAGGTGAGAATAACTGATGTAGTTGGCAATAGGATATTTGGTGCTACCTTGTTTACCAAACAGCTGGGCAAGAGGAATATGAAGGTCATCCTCGGAATCTGGTGAGGAGGCAGTCACCGGCACTGGAGAAACATCCACGGACTGTCCTTGCTCGTCAGTTTTGGGGCGGCGAGAGTAAGTGTATAATATAGGTGGAGCGGAGGTGGAAACAATAGGAAGAGAAGATTCGATGGGAGCAGCGGCAGATGAAGGAGAAGAGGTGACAACAATAGGAGAAGAGGTGACAACAATAGGAAGGGGAGACTCGATGGTCTCGTCATCGGTAGAGATCTCCCCCTGACGAGGGCCAAAGTAGGACTCCCCCTCGCGAAAGGTAACATCCACGGTGCAATAATATCGATGAGTCGGAGGATGATAACACCGATACCCTTTGGTAGTAGGGGAGTATTCAACGAAAACACACCGGAGGGAACGTGCATCCAGCTTATCGCGATGCGGAGTATGAACATGGACAAAACAAACGTCGAGTGAGTTCATATATTGGTGTGGAAGAAGTCGAGTTCCTGATAAAGGCGCTCAAACTCAGAGTAATAGGCGGCAACGGTCATGGTGCCTTGCTTGAGCTCGAGGACACGGCGAGTGAGTTCATATATTTGCATCGAACTGCCCGCCTGGGAGTAGGTGTCACGGGCGCGAGACCAGATGTCGTAGGCAGAATCCAAAAGCATATAGCTGCGGTACACCTGAGGGGACATGGAGTGAAGTAACCACGAGACTACCAGGGAGTTGTCCGCATCCCATTTTTTCCAAGAGGGATCGGCACGTGGGGGCTCCATTGTGGTACCATCAATAAGACCATACAACTGGTGACTGCGAATAGCATGTTGGGCAGCCCGGGACCATTCCAGGTAGTTCGTGCCATCTAAGGCAACGGTAGTGATCTTCAATGAGCCAGACGATCCATGACTCCGGGGAGGATCGACGGTCAAACTGGTATGTCCGCTGGACAGAGGAGGTGATATACCGGGAAGAGTACCGGACTGAGAAGCCGAGGAGACGGCTGATTGATCTTCCATTAAAAAAAATTATGTCGACAGAGAACACCTTCGACGAGTGTCCCTTAGATCATAACGCCGGACGGGACACAAGAGGATGCGAGCATGGCGTCTCCGGTTTCCCCCATGTAGAAAACGGCCGGAGACACGAGGGAAGGAGGCGGCAACATAGGGATCCAGCCGCTCAAGCCAGCGCTAGGAGCCGGCTGGATCCCGGCAGAGGAAGCAACCGCGGAGCCGGCGGGAAGAGGCCGACGGAGGCCTGAGGCGAGGCCGGCGGATCCCTGGGAGCCCGCAAAAAAAACTGCGGGAAGAAGGCGGCGGGACAGGCGGAGTCGGCGGGCTGGCGGGATCGGCGGATCGCTACTCCAGCGGGGCCTGCGGGTCGCTACTTCAGCGGGGCCAGCGGGCCGGCGGCGGAACGGCGAGATCGGCCGGTATCCAGCGGGATAGTGCCGGAAGGGGGCGAGCGGTGCGTGCGGGCCGACGTGCGTGAAGGCGAGTACGGGATGAGCGGGGCGTGCGGGAATGAGAAATTAGGGCGATGGATTGCCTCTGATACCAAGTAGAAGGATGTAGGAGAAAGATAATTGAGTGAGTTTATTCTTCCACAAGGGGGTATTTATAACATTACAGAGGGGTGTCACGTCATCGATCCGTGTGCACCAATAATTCCAATAATAAAAACGTACAAAAAAGGATACCTAATTACTACTAATATTCTAATTAATAGTAATATTCAACTAGAAGATGTCCCAAGAATTTTCCTCGGCCTGCCTCGAACACACACTTTATCGGATTGTGCCCCATCTTGTATTTTCGTAGCATCGCAAAGATCTCCACCAGATGTTCGATCTGTCCTTGTATGCTCTTGCTTTTGATCAGGAGGTCATTGACGTACACCTCCAGGTTGCACACTTTTGCTCCTTGAAGAACTGGTCCATCATCCGCTGGTAGGTGTCCCCCGCATTCTTTAGCCTAAAGGGTATCATTTTATAGCTATAACAACCATCGTTGGTAATTAAGGAGACGTCGCGACAATTAGGGAGCGTGCATCTGGATCCAGTGATACCCTGAAAATGCATAAAGGAAATTCATCACAGAAAAATCAACGACTGAATCAAACAGTGCGTCAATCTGAGGCAAGTGTTAACAATCCTTCAGACAGACTTTATTTAATAACAAAAAATCAACACACATCCTCCAGCCTCCCGATGCCTTCTTTACCATCGCCAGATTGGAGACCCAGCCTTCGTATTAGATCTCTGATATAATACCTGCCTTAAGCAGTTTCTCTACCTCCTCTCTGATAGGCTTGGCCAATTTAGTGGTCACATCTCTGCTTTTGCCTGATGGGCTTGACCTCCCGGTTGAGGTTGAGGCGATGACAAATCACATCAGCATCAAATCCTGGCATGTCAATGACGCTCCAAGTGAAGATGTTTACGCTCCCCTGTAAGCACACCACCAACTCCTCCTTCTCGCCGGCCTTCAGAGCCCCTCCTATCTTCAGCATCCCAGACCTCTCGCTCTCAGTCACCATTTCAACTTCTTCCACTTCCTCTGCAGCTTCCAGCTTGGATCTTCCTTCTAGGACCTGCTCCAACTCCTCTGCTTCCTCCATCCAGCTGATGGTTCTCAGTGCATTCAAATAGCACTCCTGGGCGGCTCTTGGATTGCTCTTGATCCTCACCTGGGCGTCCCCTTGATAGTACTTTAGGCATTGATGATAGGAGAACGGGACCGCCTTGAATGAGTTGATTAGAGGCCTTCCGAAGATGGCACTGTAACAACTCGGCGCATCTACGATGACGAACCTGCATTTGATCGCCGTCCCTCCCAAGGTCACCTGCAGCTCCACCCCTCCTTTCACTTCTTTTCTCTCTCCGAAGAAGCCAAAAAGAGGGCCATCTGAAGCGATCACCCTTCCTTTCTCTACTTCCAACCCGTCGAACGTCTTCTTGAAGATGACGTTCACGGAGCTCCCGTTGCCCATGAGGATCTGATCGACGGTGAAGTCTTCCACGGCTGCCTGGATGATGAGGGAATCATGGAAGGGGTTCTCGTTCCCCAGCAAATCCTCCATCGAGAAGGTGATCTCTTCCAGCGGCTGAGGAGCCTGGGAGGTCGATGCGACACTTCTTCGGTAAATAGTGTTGAGGGTTCCCTTGCGGGAGGCCTCCACCCCTGCTCCTCCATATATCACTCTGACCCCTCTCCTTGCTCCTTGACCGACTCCTCTACGAGCCCCTTGGTCAATCCAATATTCATTCCTTCTCCGTACTTGGGCTTGCTGCCTCTCCGGGTTCTCCTGACCCATCTGCCTCGGGACTTCTCCTTCTTCTGCTCCTTCTCCGACCCTCCTCCCAGCCTCTCGAAAGTCTGGGAACGTCATGGTACCGTGCCTCTCGACTTGATAAAGCTCATAGTAAAGGGGAACTTCTGCTGGCTTGTTCCTCATCCTCTGGTTCCTCCTCTGGAACCGATTGTCCTGCCTGGCAACCACCATCGCCTCCCTCCTATCTCCTCCTCCTTGACGCCCTCCTGGTTGGTATCGATCGTTCCTCCTCTCCGGGGAGTACCTCCTTCCGGGACCGCATGCTGAGGTCTTCATGCTGGCCAGCCTGGCCTCCATGGGGGTCGGTTCACTGGAAACTGGAACCTCTGCCCGTCTTCCCGGTTATCAGGAGTCACGAAGGGCCTCCTCTCCTCCCATCTTCGGGGCTCCTCCCGCCTCCTCTGCTCCTCTTTCCTTCTTGTCTCTTCTCTTTTCCTCCTGCTTCTTTCCTTCTCCTTTCCTCTGCCCCCTTCTCTCGGACGTCTCCTCCTCATCCTCCTCCTCTCGGGTTGCCCATTCCAGCCCAACCAAAAAGTTAGGATTGGTTGACTCCCCCTGCGCGAACTTGTTCGCCCTCTCGATCAGGTCTTCGTAGGAATCCGGGGGATCCGTACTGATCTCCAGATTAAAGAGTCTTTACTTCAAGCCAATCATCAGGGCCAGTTGTAAGGTAAAGCTATCTACCTCATGGATACCGAGGAACTCCTGAAAACGATCAATGTAATTGATGCGGAGCAGAGAAGGGGATGAGCTTTGGGCCAGTTCGAAGCTGATTTGGCGACTTACCATATATGACGTGTCCGGATCGACGATCAGACTCCGCAGATGTGTCCAGATCTGCGTCGCGAGTCAAGATCATATATTACTTTATATATTTTGGTTTATTATTGTTATATTTAAGTGGTTTTCCCCCCGACTAATCATAGTCGTTTATTGGGGATGCCCTAGTCTTTATGTTATTATAAATAGAGGTGTTAGGGGCTGATCCAAGGTATTGCAGAATTTGGTGAAAATAAATCTCGGATTCCAGCGATCAAGCCACGGTGCCGACTCCGTGAAAGCTTAGGTAACGACTCCTAGGTATGTATCTTCCCTCCCAAGGTTTACCCTAACCCTAGGCCCCTTCTTCCCCCTACCACACCCCCTCTCTCATCCTCCATGACTCCCAAACAACAACCACATCTCTCCATAGCCCTGCTGTCCAAAGAAAACTGGTTTCTAGTCAAGTCCACTATTCAAAAATGAAATTCCTGTTCATTATTAAAGTTGCTACAGCTCCCTTCCACCTCCGGCCTCCCAACTACACCAGCAACCACCCCTTCCTCCTCCAGCAAACCGCCATCTGCTCCCTTCTTTTCCTTTCCTTGCCGCTTACACCTCCCACTCCTGAGGACACTTCCTCCTCCCTCAGCCCCCATGCCATCCAGGCCCACTACTCCTTCGCCCCCTAAACCATCACCACCTCCCACTCTCTCATCCACAACCGCCACCCCGCTTATACCCCTTCAACCTTCTTGCCGCCGGTCACCCCGTATGTGGAACCACCACCCAAAGCTTTCCTCCTCCCGGATCAACCCCGATATGGAAATTTTAGCCCGAACCTGATCTCAAATTATCGGATCTACCCTTCCCTTGCTCAGATTTACTCCCTCGTTGTCGGATCTATCTATTTTCGGCCCGATCTCGCCATCTACCGTCGAGTACAACCACCGCCATTATTTTCACGCCCCCGGTTCCACTTTCGATTGCTGATCTACGCATCCGGCTCCGGAATCTACAGTGCCTCGGTCAGCCTGCTACTTTGGTGAGCCTCTCGTTGTATTGGAACATTTGATTTAACATTATTATTGATTGATTATCGTTCTTTGCTTAGATTCATTCTTGTAGAAATCTGTTGCGATCCGATTATAATTTACAGGTGGGACCAATTCGCCGTACGCTTAGCTTTGACCCTCAGAGCTGAGAAAAGTCATTACGTAATTGCTAAATTGAATGTTCTTTTTTCTTTAATTATTTTGCGTGGTGTAAATATTTTCATTGCTCTGAATTATTCATCGTCGTCAACGACGGTTGCATTTTATGTAGACTAGGGCTTGTGTGTCACATTTGCATTCTGCCCCTAGTAGCCTTGGTTTTGTGCATCCCTATAGCCTACCATATATCAATTGGTATCAGAGCCCAAGGTTTGGGCCACATTTATATTTGTAATGGTAGGTTTTAAATAATCTTTGGGTTCATTTAGGTCTAGTTATCGCCGTCGTTCGTCTTCTCTATCTGGGTATCCTGACTCTACCTATATCCGACCTCATAGAGGTCCTTCAGAAAAACCTTCATGTTATCATTATGATTATCATCGTTCCCCGCACACCACACCTAGAGATCATGTCGACCCCCCGACACAATTCCATTATGCTAGAGGTGATCACTACGACGAGTGGTCCTCACGTCTTCATCATTACACCTCTCTGCAATTTCATGATAGAATTGAACATCGTTTAAGTCATCGCCACTACACATCTTCTCTAGGAGGGGAACTTGGGTTTGGATATGAACGAACTCCACTGCACGTTCACTGGGCCCATACGCACCCACGAGCACAATCTGATTATGTTAGGAACTACCGTCTAGAAGACCCTCAAGAACCCTATAGAGGTCACCATCGGCAGGATCACAATACATGTCAAGACCCTCCTAGTGTTTCACCAATAGAGTTACCTGAGGCTGAACTTTTGCGATTAGTTCTTGACCGCTTTGATTTTTTGGAAGCTCAATTGATCACCTAAGATCTACATTACGAAGAAAGTCTAGGGATTTGGGTCAAGCCATCGATGCGGTGAGTAGTGCTCCCACCGAGATAAGAGACCCAACATTTGATTTTGATCCTTCTTAGTTTGATGAGATTCAGTGCTCATGTGATCTTGAGGTTGAATCTGATCATGACCTTATGATATAGATGGAGAGTGATACTAGCATGACTAGTGAGTGTGGTCAAGCGGGCAAGGTTGTCAGGATCGAAATCTTAGATGAGATCATTTTGAGGTAGGATCAGATAGGATGGTAAGTTCAGATCGAGGATCGCTTTACAAAATCAGGATCGATTTACAACACCTGGATCGTAGGATCGCAAGATCCTATGATCCGGATCGCGATCCTGATAACCTTGCACATGGGTGAGGACGAGTGACCCAGTGACGCTGTGATGGTATACCCATTCTTTTCACTTTACCTAGACCTACACCTAGACCTAACTGCCCCCTTTTAACAGAGACATAGTTCTCGACATTATTTCAATTGACCCACACTTGAGTCTGGGAACCCCCTACTCTTCCCTTAGTACTATCTCAAGTCACTTCACTATTGAGAGTCAAGAGTATTGTGTTGACTTCATAGTGGCTACCTCAACCACTTACGAGGACACGAGCTCTATCAGCGATACTCATCTGAGGGATCTTCCCATTATTAATGACCTCATCGTTGAACCTCCAGATAAGTCTCCTGACGAGCCACTACTCCTTTGGGAGATTTATGAGGCTAGCGTTGACTTTGTTGTGGATGTCCTACTTGCTCCCACAGATACTACTGTTATTGGTGCCTTCCTCGTGATAAACTATCCTATCATTATCGACCTCCTCGGGATTAAGTCCCCGAGAGGCTCATTTGACAAGTTTTCCCTCCTACACTTTAGTGATGGATTGTGTATCCGCACTAATGATCATCTCACACTGATGATTTTTGGTATACACCCCCTGACGAGTCACCTGATGGGCTATATCATTTGAGAGATACCCATCACACCAGTGCTCCGCACTATTTATTCTCCATCTACGTCGTCCTCACTGGTGATGACATCGGTCACACCGGATTTTTCTATCGACCATCCAGTAAGCCTCTTGATAGACCACCCCATGTTAGTAATATCCAAGTCATTGTCAGGTCTTCCCTTAGGAAGTGTGTCGAGTATGTCGTGCTCTATTTGCATCATTCGCTTCATTTGAATGAGTCGGTTCGGTCACATGTTTATCATTTGCATGCATTACATGAGTCGTTTTGTTGACGAATAATAATGAACAATAAAAACTATAAAACTCATGCAGATAAACGTAAACAAGAACAAGTGTTTAATGAAGGCGAGAAAGTAATGGTGCGAGTCCGCCTTGAGAGGCTCCACTCGGGGCCTGCCAAAAAGTTAAGCGTCAGGCGAATGAGCCCCTACTCTATTATTTCTCGTATTGGGACAAACACCTACCGACTCGATATTCCGGCAAGTATGAGAATCCATCCAGTATTTAATGTCGAGAATCTGACGTTGTACTATGAGCCTCGCGAGTATATGGACCCGAGCAGTGGAGATACCCAGTCGTCCCCACCCCCACTTTCGTTGTCTTACCACTCTCATACTCCACCTACGTCTGATAACCACTACAACCCACCCACTGTTGACACCCACCCACCTGGGGATTCTTCTTCTCTGGTTTCATTGACGATACCGCCGATCGCACCAGGATCCACCACTCGAGAGATGAGCGATGAGAGCATCACAGAGTTCAGATCCCACCAGCTTGTTCCTACCTCAGATGGGTCGCGTTGTCGCTACTTGGTATATTGGCGGGGCCGCCCCGATGCAGACGATGCTTCGATACTTGCAGCAGAGCTTGATCGATTCGCCCCTGGACTTCGACTTCAGCACGACCATCTCCATTCACTGGAAATGACAGTTTTCAGTCAGGGGGAGTTGATTGGCATGGACACTCTTTCGCTGACGACACTTGGACGACTTCCGGTGGACCTCTTCAAGTTTTACCTAACATTCATCGAGAGAATTTCGATCCCAATTCATCGGGAGATGAATTCTTTCAAGTCGGGGAGATTGATGCGGAGCAGAGAAGAGGACGAGCTTTGGGTTCGTTAGAAGCTTATTTGGCAATTTACCATATATGTCGTGCCCGGTTCGACGACCGGACTCCGCAGATGTGTCCAGATCTGCATCGCAAGTCGAGATCATATATTACTTTATATATTTTGGTTTATTATTGTTATATTTAAGTTGTTTTTCCCCCGGCCAATCATAACCGTTGATTGGGAATGCCCTAGTCTTTATGTTATTATAAATAAAGGTGTTAGGGGTTGATCCAAGGTATTGCAGAATTTGGTGAAAAGAAATCCCGGATTCCAGCGATCAAGCAACGGTGCCGACTCCGTGAAACCCTAGGTGACGACTCCTAGGTGTGTATCTTCCCTCCCAAGGTTTTCCCTAACCCTAGGCTCCTTCCCCCTCCCACGCCCCCTCTTTCTGCCTCCACGACTCCCAAACAGCTGCCACATCTCTCCATAGCCCTGTTTTCCAGAGAAAACTGGTTTCTAATCATGTCCACTGTTCAAAAATGAAATATCCTGTTCATTAATAAAGTTGCTACAGCTCTGTTCCACCTCCGGCCTCCCAACTGCACCAGCAACCGCCCCTTCCTCCTCCAGCAAACTGTCATCTGCTCCTTTCTTTTCCTTTCCCTGCCGCTTACTCCTCCCACTCCTGAGGACACGTCCGCCTCCCTCAGCCCTCCTATCATCCAGGCCCACCACTCATTTTGCCCCATAAGCCACCACCGCCTCCCCCTTTCTCATCTACAACCGCCACCCCTCTTAAATCCTTCAACCTTCTTGCCGCCGGTCACCCCTTACGTGGAACCACCACCCAAAGCTTTCCTCCTCCCGGATCAGCCTCGATCTGGAAATTTCAGCCCAGACCCGATCTCAAATTATTGGATCTACCCTTCCTCGTCCGGATCTACCCATACGACGCCAGATCTACTCATTTCCGGCCCGTTTCCACCTTCCACCGCCGAGGACAGCCACCTACGCCGTTTCCACGTCTCCGGTTCCACCCCGGATCGCTGTTTACGCATTTCCGGCTCCAAAATCATCTGTGTCTTGGTCAGTCCACTATTTGGTGAGATTTCGTTGTATTGGATTATTATTTTTAGCATATTTATAGTGGATTTGATCTTGTACTTGTTTTGAATATCTTGCATGGTAGTTGTTTGTTAGATTATTATTGTGATTTGCAGGGTTTATCTGTCGTGCGCTCTTACTTTGACCCTCCACACGGAGGAAAGCCTAAGTTTGTTTCGGTCAAATTAATTATTTTCTCTTACTGTGAATTTATCTACGTGAGATATTTTAGTTTATTATTTAATTGTGATCTAGCCGTCAGACTTTTGCATAACATATAGGGTTAGGTCACTTATTTTCCATCGCCTATAGATTCCTCCTGCGTCAGTAATCACCCAAAGTCTCTTGCTCTCCTTGCTTCAGATGGAAAAGGGCAACCACCTCCTTCTCCTCTTCTTAGATGTGGCGAACTTTGCCATAAACCCTCGACGCAGGTCTTCGAAACAGTAGATCGAATTCCCTGGCAACTGGTGAAAGCAGTCTCGAGCCTTCCCCTCGTAGGTGATAGTAAAGAACTTACACTTGAAAGCGTCCGTCATACCGCTGCTCGACACCACGTTCTCGAATTACTGGAGATGCTGGGGTCATCTCTCCTCGAGTAGTAACTCAGGATTGGGTCTCTGAAGCCATCAGGGACTGGGGCTGACAACACCTCCTCACTAAACAGACTTCTCCCCGCTTGGCGACAACATGCTAGCTGGCAAGAAGCTCGAAACTGGCCCACCCGTGTATCCGAGATCCTCACCTGACACTCGCCTTCCCGAATCCCGACTCCCTGAGTGCTCGTCGGGTAGTACATCGACTGCATTGGTCACTCCCGCTCCTCCACCATCGGCCCCTTGCTTGCTCGCCTAGACAACGCGACTTCTTCCGATGGAGTTTTGCGACTGGGCGACATCGCCGTGACCTCCGCGCGAGGAGCTATAAGCGAGCGTACCGTCTCCTCGAGATGCTGCGCGAGACCACCGAACTTCGCACTGAACTCGGCCCGGGTTACATACTCGCTCAGACACTTCGAGTTATCTGCCACCACTTCCTGCTCTCCTCCATCCACAATACTGCATCCTTGTTGGACTTTCCTTCTCTAACTGCGATCTACGCTCACCGCACCAAAGTGTTGAAGCCGAGAAAATCCCTACTTCAAAATTTTGGATCTAAGTGCAGTTCAAGGCTACTGGTCCCGCGATTCGGTCGACCCATTCTAAAGACAAGAGCAAAGAATAAAGAGAAATAACTAAAGGACGTCAGGCGCTGCAGCAGGGAGGTCGCACCACATACCCAGATGTTTAAGAGAAAACTTCCCCTTCACAACCTGAATGGCTAAGCAAAGTACGAGGAAGGCACCACCTAGAGAATTGTAGCTTTAAGAAAGCGGGAGGGGGGCTCAGGATTTTGAGGTCTCAAAAGGTGTCATTCCTCGTACCCATGAAGTCCTATTTATAGACAAATCCTGGGGGGGGGGGGTCTATAGTCGAGAACATCCAGCCCCCTGTGAGGTTGCCTCGCTGGACCTGTTGATCTCGCGACTTGCGATCTGTCAACCATCTCCTGATGACTAACGAATAACCTCGCCTGCACCTAGCGAGATGTCGCTGGAGTTTGCCAACCAGGCGAGTATTCTGGATGCTCGCCAAAACCTTCTTTTGGCCGGTCACTCGGGCTAGTATATGCTTGATGCTCATATATTCTTCTGACTGGTTGCTCTCCTGGGCGAGTATGATACTCGCCCCTAATAAAAAATGCCTCCTTTGACTGGCTTCTAACTTTGACCTACTCTTCGATGTTGACTTTGACTCTTGCCTACGTGGCGCGACTGGGTCCTTCCTTGACGAATGCAGGTTGTACATCGGGCCTAGTGCGATTAATAGTGTAATGCAATGATTCTATCATTTATGCATATTTATTTTGATCAATTGGTTCACCAATATTTTGATAAAGTTTTATATTAGCGTCAAAAGGAATAGAAGTGGGTATGTAATCACAAAGATTAAATTTATGTAATATTTTCTCAATCGAGTGCGAAAGAGATAACGATACAAGTGAATCAAATTTAGTTAGCTTCATCCCTAAGATGACATTAGTTACTCCTAAATCTTTTATATTAAATTTAGATAAATATTTTTTAATTTTATTAATAATTTTTAGTGACGTTTAAAAAATTAAAATACCATCTACATAAAGACATTAAAACAGTTGCATTATTATTTTGTTTTGAATAAATATATTTGTCATATTCGTTAGATAGGTCTGAAAGATAATATAACTGAATCAAATTTTTAATGTCATTGCTTTGTAGTTTGTTTTAATCCATAAAGAGACTTTATAGATTTATAAAGTTTATTTTCTTGGTCTTTAACTACAAAGTTCTGGTTGAGTAATATAGATTTCTTCATCGAAGTCTCCATGTAAGAATGTAGTTTTGACATCAATTTGATGAATGATCATCTTATGGATCGAAACTAAGACTGCTAACACACAAAAAGAATTGATCCTAACTAAGAGAGCATATGATTCTAAATAATCTATTCCTTATTTTTGAGCATAGCTTTTAGCAATAAGGCGAGCTTTACACTTTTCTATGGAGTCATCCAGATTTAGTTTCTTCTTAATGATCCATCTATAACCCATGACGACACTAAAAGTTAGATTGGTTAGAATCCAAGTTTTATTTTCTAGAATATAATCAATTTTAAAATTTATAGCTTCTTTCCAAAAAAGATAATCACATGAGGTCATTAATTTCTCATATGAATTAAGATCTCCTTCAACTAGATAAGTGAAGTTGTTCTCTCCAAAAGTTCTTTCATTTCTAACTCTTTTGTTTCTTTTAAGTTCAACAATTTCTAATGGATCTATAGAAGAAGGTTGGGTTGAGCTAGTAGATGGTTGCGTTGATTTATTTAATTTATACGAGAATTTGTCTTCAAAATAAACTGTATCTCTACTTTCTAGAATAATGTTATTGGAGATTTCACTATTTATGGAATTAGTTATAAGAAATCTATTAACACTACTATCAGATGCATATCCTATAAAGATAGTCTTTGATTTTAGGTTTTATCTTTTCTTTTTAGGCTTGGAAATTGATACCTTAGCTAATCACCCCCCCACACAAAAAATTGAAGGCTATGCATCCTTAATTTAAACAAATAAAAGGAGTTTTATTGTTATATTTTGAAGGAATCATATTAAGGATGAAAGAGAAGGTGAACAAAGTTCCTTCCCAAAGATTTTTGGGAGCAATTGACTTGGCTAATATGACATTAACCATGTTCATCAAAGTCCAATTTTTACGTTTAGCTACATCATCGATTGAGGTGAATAAAGAGCGGTTACTTGATAAATTATCCCTTGTTCTTAGCAAAGTTGAGTTACCTCATTTGAAGTGTATTCTCCACCTCGTTCGGATGTAGGGATCTTGATGTAGGAATCGAATTGTTATTCTACTTCGGCTTTGAAAATCATGAAAAATGTAAATACTTCATCCTTTATTTTTAATAAATGCATGTAACAATGTTTAGTATAATCATTTATAAACGTTACAAAATATTTATTTTCACCTCTAGTAGGTTGACGATTTGAGTCACACATATTCAAGTGAATTAATTCTAAAAATTTTAAGTTCTTTCAACTTATTTAAATTACTTTCTAGAAAATTTGAATTGCACACAAATCTGACATTTAGAACTTGATACAATGTTAATTTGGGAAAAAAAGTTTAAAAACATCATTCTTTTCATGCAATTAGAGTTTACATGATCTAATCAAGCATGCCAAAAATCAGAAGAAGAGATAGAAATTAAGGAGGATGAAATATGGTTAACTTCTAAATCAATAATATTCAACTTAAATAATCCATCGTATATAAATCTTTTTCCAATAAAAATTTCATTCTAGGTGATTACAATTTTATTTGACTCAAATAATTTTATAGCCTTTTTTTCACTATCAAAGACCCACTCACAAGATTTTTCGCAACTCTTGGCGACTAAAACATATCATGCAAGACTAGTGTCTTCTCGGGATTAACCTAAGATCCACTCACCCGCATCCAAGTATTTGTGCTGAAGAAGCATCTCTTAAGGTCACACTTCCTCCAACGATGTCCTGAAAGGTGACAAAACAAGAATGATCAAAATAAGTATGAACATTTGTTCTGGAATCAAACCACCAATTGGATGAACAAATAGGAAGACTATTAGTATTGTCTAACCTGAAGATAGGTTGAATCGATGCTTGGATCATATTGGCCTGAGGCTTGACCCTATGAGATTTGTCGGTCACGGGTTTTGTCTTCTTATAAAAGCAGCTTGTAGACAGATGATTTGTGCGACTGCGAATGAAGCCTAAGTTTTGGTTTGAACTAAGTTTGGGATGATTGAGTTTCTGATTATAGGAACCTAGACGGAAATGTTTCTTATGATTCTTGCCCGTAGCTTTGAAGTGACGGTGGGATGAATGGTTGTCATGATATTTAATTAAGTTGACTATGTGAGCAAGATCTTTGGGGTTTTTTGAATTCTTATTTTTATGTTTGCACTAGAAGTAGACGACGGAAGGGAGGAGGCGACTGCAATTGCTGCACTATTGGGATTTTCGACTTCAGCGGGAGAAGTATCAAATATAGCAGATGAAAGACCTAAAGTATTAAGCCAATATTCTGCTAGCGCTTGCCAATGATGAAAATCATTTCCATTAATTTTTTGGGTTTAATCCCAACAGAGTCATTAGTATGTGATGTCACAATAGATTTCTGGAATTCAAAGAGTATCCAATATACATTACAGTACTATAGAAAATTAAAACATATAAAATCATTTTTAGTATTTGATTTGATTATCATATTATTTTTTTGACTTCACAAGGAATATCCAATGACGGGTTTGTTGGAGTTACCATGGTGATCTAGAAGTGGTCAAACATGTAATCTCACTGCCAACGCGATATGAGCCTGCAAGGTCGCACATAAGAGCATGTGAAGAAGTTGGAAGATTGACTGTGTTGGTAAGGGTTACCAATCACCACGCAGGATGGAGTCGGGCAAACGTTGCCAAAGGAATTTCGTCAAGAGTCGTTGAGTTTGACTCGACGACTAAGGCAAATTCGTTGAGAATCGTCGAGTATGACTCGACGACTCTTGACGAGTTCGTCGAGAATCATTCGTCCCGAATGATTCGTCGAGAATCGTCGAGTGATACTCGACGACTCTCGACGAATTCGTCGAGAATCAAAAGTGTTTGATTCCCCGGCAATTGGTGATACTCGACGATTCTATCCTTGATTCTCGACGAATCGGCAGATGATTCTCGCCGAATCTGTCTGCTGATTCTTGCCGAATCTGGATCTGATTCTCGCCGAATGAATCTGAAACCCTAACTTGGGTTGTCTGCGGATAGCGGTGTTCTTTGGACTGTTTATGCCTTTGGTATAAATAGGGGACTTAGGATTTGAGGATCAATATAGATCATCGGGTTTTTTCCTGTAGACGAATCGAGCCGACGGAAGAGTTCCGCCGATTGCCCGATCCGCCAAATCCCGACCTCGCCGGACGGAAACGTTCCGCCGCCGCCTGTTCGCTCCGCCGACGACCTCATCTCCGACGACCGTCGCCGGTCTTGCTTTCCCTGGCGCGGACCTAGCAGTCCGTGGGAAGTGCAAAGGTGCGGTTGATCTTCTTCCTGACCCTTCGTGCAACGAAGCTCGGGGTTCTCCCGCTCGTGTGGATTTCTGCAGAGACGTGGACGTTATTTCACGTAGAACTCGCCACCGACAAGGACACGAAGCTTGGAGCATCTCCGTTGAGTTGTGACTCAATGCCACTAAGGTAATTTTTGCCTAGTTATTTGTTAACTTCTTGATTCAACTTTCATGGCCCGATCCCATCTCTTTTGGGTTGTCTTGATGTTTTATTCCTTCCGCTGCGTGCACAAGCGTTGTGCCATCCTCATAGAGAAACCCAACAGGGTTTTCACTGGTATTAGGCAGTTTGTGGGATGATAGCTCAACACGATCCTTTTGCAAGAGATTATGTAATGTGAATCTATAACTTCTATAGTTTATTGAATAACAAGATTATAAAAACTTGTAAAATAGTTATGTGAATTAAAAGAAATCAAAATAGAATATTTATTTAGAGTCGAGTTTGGGTAAGACGTGTGATCATTGTCTTAAAGAAGTTGCGCAACCTTCCGGCGGAGCTTTACACTGGCCCTTACTCATCCAAGATACAACTCCAGGCTAGATCTCAAAAACTCCGATGTGCGCGGACATCAAAGAAACACATAACACTCTAATTCTCACTTGATGATGCAAATGCTTAAAGAAGATCACAAGAAAACAGTAACAAGCGAGAGCAAAAGAGACGGGGAAAGAACATTTATTAATTCGTTCTTGGAAAACTCCTATATAAGAGTCGCATAGGATACCGTAAGTATTCACGTTTTCCATGCACAGCGGTTGTACTAAGTAAATTATATTTTGTTATATTTCCACTGTAAAATAATTAAGGCATAAGTGAGGAAATCGCATCGAGAAAACGTATGCAGTAATTTACGTCATGGTCTGCGAATAACACGAAAATCGACGCAGAGAGGTATACGTAGTGTCGAAAGAAATTCACGCAATGTCGAAATCTATTCAAAAGAAAATGACGCGGTGGTCTGCGGATAATAATGAATTCGACGTAAAGAAAGCCAACGTTGCGTCGATAGAAATCAACACAAATATGCAAAGAACAAAAATCGACGCTGCGGTAATAAAATTCAGAAACTATTTTTTTCAAAAAATACAATTCAATTATTCCCCAAATTCGAAATTCGAAATCCAGATCTGGTCCAATACGGTGTTTGCGCGTGCACACGTGTGGTTCATATTTTCTTTTTATGTTCTTTTGAGCAAATAAATAGTGAATTCATTTATATACTCGCTAACATGAGTGAAGCTAAGCATGATGAAACTAAAAGTTTCATCTTTTTCGTGAAAAGATTCTCCCTAAAATTATTTTGATTCTTTCAATTTGATTTTGGAGCTTTTCATAGATTATGAGAAGCCTGACACCAAACAACAAACTAGACTCCATTAAAGCATTACAAATTAAATATTTTTAATACAAATTTTCTAATACCATTTGCGTAATACCCAAGCTTCTCATTCCCTCAACCATGTACTACGTTAAACCTTGATCCCCTCAAAATCCACAATGCCCTAAATTTTTTAAGTCGTTTCCCCCCTTTCAAAACGAATGCTTACACCTATGCTCCGCTCTCATTACCATCCAGGTGACCAGATCCATTCACTATATCTGTTCGGCATCCAATCTGATCATTTGGTGTTTTTATTTTAATTTCAATTTTTTACGTTGTACAAACATTTACTTATAATTTGTACGTTGTACAGATATTTGATTCGCTGGAGGTTGCCAACCAGGCGAGTATTCTGGATGCTCGCCAAAACCTCCTTTTGGCCGGTCACTCGGGCGAGCATATGCTTGATGCTCACATATTCTTCTAACTGGTTGCTCGCCTGGGAGAGTATGATACTCGCCCCTAATAGAAAATGCCTCTTCTGACGGGCTGCTGACTTTGACCTACTCTTTGATGTTGACTTTGACTCTTGCCTACGTGCCGCGACTGAGTCCTTCCTTGACGAATGCAGGTTGTACATCGGGCCTAGTGCGATTAATAATATAATGCATTGATTCTATCGTTTATGCATATTTATTTTGATCAATTATTTCACCAATATTTTTATAAAGTTTTACATTAGCGTCAAAAGGAGTAGAAGTGGGTGTGTAATCATAAAGATTAAATTTATGTAATATTTTCTCAATCGAGTGCGAAAGAGATAACGATACAAGTGAACAAATTTATTTAGCTTCATGCCTAAGATGACATTAGTTACTCCTAAATCTTTTATATCAAATTTAGATAAATATTTTTTAATTTTATTAATAATTTTTAGTGACGTTTAAAAAATTAAAATATCATCTACATAAAGACACATTAAAACAGTTGCATTATTATTTTGTTTTGCATAAATATATTTGTCATATTCGTTAGATATAGGTCTGAAAGATAATATAACTGAATCAAATTTTTAATGTCATTGCTTTGTTGTTTGTTTTAATCCATGAAGAGACTTCATAGATTTATAATGTTTTTTCTTGGTCTTTAACTACAAAGTTCTGGTTGAGTAATATAGATTTCTTCATCGAAGTCTCCATGTAAGAATGCAGTTTTGACATCAATTTGATGAATGATCATCTTATGGATCGAAGCTAAGGATGCTAACACACAAAAAGAACTGATCCTAGCTAAGAGAGCATATGATTCTAAATAATCTATTCCTTATTTTTGAGCATAGCTTTTAGCAATAAGACGATCCTTATACTTTTCTATGAAGTCATCCAGATTTAGTTTCTTCTTAAAGATCCATCTATAACCCATGACGGCACCAAAAGTTAGATTGGTTAGAATCCAAGTTTTATTTTCTAGAATATAATTAATTTTAAAATTTATAGCTTCTTTCCAAAAAAGATAATCACATGAGATCAATACTTTCTCGTATGAATTAAGATCTCCTTCAACTAGATAAGTGAAGTTGTCCTCTCCAAAAGTTCTTTCATTTCTAACTCTTTTGTTTCCTTTAAGTTCAACAATTTCTAATGGATCTATAGAAGAAGATTGGTTTGAGCTAGTAGATGGTTGTGATGATTTATTTAATTTATATGAGAATTTATCTTCAAAATAAACTGTATCTCTACTTTCTAGAATAATGTTACTGGAGATTTCACTATTTATGGAATTAGTTATAAGAAATCTATTAACACTACTATCGGATGCATATCCTATAAAGATAGTCTTTGATTTTAGGTTTTTTCTTTTTAGGCTTAGGAACTGATACCTTAGCTAATCACCCCCACACACAAAAAAATTGAAGGTTATGCTTAATTTAAACAAATAAAAGGATTTTTTTTGTTATATTTTGAAGGAATCATATTAAGGATGAAAGAGGAGGTGAGCAAAGTTTCTTCCCAAATATTTTTGGGAGCAATTGACTTGGCTAATATGACATTAATCATGTTCATCAAAGTATAATTTTTACGTTCAGCTACATCATTTGATTGAGGTGAATAAAGAGCGGTTACTTGATAAATTATCCCTTGTTCTTAGCAAAGTTGAGTTACCTCATTTGAAGTGTATTCTCCACCTCGTTCGGATGTAGGGATCTTGATGTAGGAATCAAATTGTTATTCTAGTTCGGCTTTGAAAATCATGAAAAATGTAAATACTTCCTCCTTTATTTTTAATAAATGTATGTAACAATATTTAGTATAATCATTTATAAATGTTACAAAATATTATTTTCACCTCTAGTAGGTTGACGATTTGAGTCACACATATTCAAGTGAATTAATTCTAAAGATTTTAAGTTCTTTCAACTTATTTAAATAACTTTCTAGAAAATTTTAATTGCACACAAATCTCACATTTAGCACTTGATACGATGTTAATTTTGAATTTTTTTTTAAAAACATCATTCTTTTCATGCAATTAGAATTTACATGACCTAATCAAGCATGCCAAAAATCAGAAGAAGAGATAGAATTTAAGGAGGTTGAAATCTGGTTAACTTCTAAATCAATAATATTCAACTTAAATAATCCATCACTTGTAAATCTTTTTCCAATAAAAATTTCATTTTAGGTGATTACAATTTTATTTGATTCCAAAATAATTGTATAGCTTTTTTTCACTACCAAAGACCCACTCACAAGATTTTTCGCAACTTTTGGCAACTAAAACACATCATGCAAGACTAGTGTCTTCCCGGATGTTAACCTAAGATCCACTCACCCGCATTCAAGTATTTGTGTTGAAGAAGCATCTCTTAAGGTCACACTTCCTCCAACGATGTCCTAAAAGGTGGCAAACCAAGAATGATCAAAATAAGTATGAACATTTGTTCTGGAATCAAACAACCAATTGTATGAACAAATAGGAAGACTGAGAGTATTGTCTAACCTGAAGATAGGTTGAATTGATGCTTGGATCATATTGGCCTAAGGCTTGACCCCATGAGATTTGTCGGTCACGGGTTTTGTCTTCTTATAAAAGCAATTTTTAAACAGATGATTTGTGCGACTGCGAATGAAGCCTAGGTTTTGGTTTGAACTAAGTTTGGGATGATTGAGTTTCTGATTATAGGAACCTAGACGGAAATGTTTCTTATGATTCTTGCCCGTAGCTTTGAAGTGATGGTGGGATGATTGGTTGTCATGATATTTAATTAAGTTGACTATGTGAGCAAGATCTTTGGGGTTTTTTGAATTCTTATTTTTATGTTTGCACTAGAAGAAGACGACGACATAAGGGAGGAGGCGACTGCAATTGCTGCACTATTGGGATTTTCGGCTTCAGCGGTAGGAGTATCAAATATAGCAGATGAAAGACCTAAAGTATTAAGCCAATATTCTGCTAGCGCTTGCTAATGATGAAAATCATTTCCATTAAATTTTTTGGGTTTGATCCCAACAGAGTCATTAGTATGTGATGTCATAATAGATTTCTGGAATTCAATGAGTATCCAATGCATTACAACACTAGAGAAAATTAAAACATATAAAATCATTTTTAGTATTTGATTTTATTATCGTATTATTTTTTGACTTCACAAGGAATATCCAATGACGGGTTCTCACTGGTATTAGACGGTTTGTGGGATGATAGCTCAACACGATCCTTTTGCAGGAGATTATGTAATGTGGATCTATAACTTCTATAGTTTATTGAATAACAAGATTATAAAAACTTGTAAAATAGTGATGAGAATTAAAAGAAATCAGAATAGAATTTTTTTTAGAGTGAGTTTGGGTAAGCCGTGTGATCATTGTCTTAAAGAAGTTGCGCAACCTTCCGGCAAAGCTTTCAACTGACGCTCACTCATTCAAGGTACAACACCAGGCTAGATCTCAAAAACTCCGATGTGCGCGGATACCGAAGAAACACATAACACTCTAATTCTCACTTGATGATGCAAATGCTTGAAGAAGATCACAAGAAAACAGTAACAAGCGAGAGCAGAAGAGACGGGGAAAGAACGTTTATTAATCCGTTCTTGGAAAACTCCTATATAAGTGTCGCATAGAATATCGAAAGTAATCACGTATTCAATGCACAACGGTTGTAATAAGATAATTATATTTTGTTATATTTCCACTGTAAAATAATTAAGGCATAAGTGAGGAAATCACATCGAGAAAACGCCTGGAGTAATTTACGTCATGGTCTGCGAATAACACGGAAATCGACTCAGAGAAGTATACGTAGTATCAAAAGAAATCGACGCAATGTCGAAATCTATTCAAAAGAAAATGATGCGGTGGTCTGCGGATAGTAATGAATTCGACGTAGAGAAAGTCGACATTGTGTCGATAAAATCAACGCAATTATACAAAGAGCAAAATTCGACGATACGGTAATAAAAGTCAGAAACTATTTTTTCAAAAAATACAATTCAATTATTCGCCATATTCAAAATTTGAAATCCGGATCCGGTTCAATGCGGTGTTTGCGCTTGTGCACGTGTGGTTCATATTTTCTTTTTATGTTCTTTTGAACAAATAAAGAGTGAATTCATTTATATACTCGCTAACATGAGTGGAGATAAGCATGATGAAATCATCTTTTTCATGAAAAGATTTTCCCTACAATTATTTGGATTCTTTCAATTTGATTTTGGAGTTTTTCATAAATTATGAGAAGCCCAACACCAAACAACAAGCTATACTCCATTAAAGCATTACAAATTAAATATTTTTAATACAAATTTTCTAACACCATTTGCATAATACCCATGCTTCTCATTCCCTCAACCATGTACTACTTCCTTAAACCTTGATCCCCTCAAAATCCACAATGCCCTAAATTTTTTAAGTCGTTTTCCCCCTTTCAAAACACATGCTTACACCTATGCGTCGCTCTCATTACCATCCAGATGACCAGATCCATTCACTATATCTGCTCGGCATCCAATCTGATCATTTGGTGTTTTTATTTTAATTTCAATTTTTTACTTTGTACGTTGTGTAGATATTTGATTCGCTTCGCAATTAAGTTCGTAATACTTTAAATTAGGTGCAATAATTATTTGATTAAAATCAATGGCAATCAACTGTGAATGTTTGTGCACTTTTAAATTTTGTTTATTTAATGAATTGCCTGTCTGTACATATTTGCATGTTGAATCATGACACATCGCATCAGTGTTAGGCTAACTGATAATTCATTCGCATTTTTTACATGCCGACCTGCATTCATTGAGTTTGAGCCGTTGACAGTCCCCTGTATATTCGTCCTAGGTCACTGTGTTTACTGCTTTATCTGTTTACCATACAAATTAATTGGGACCAGTCCTTAAATTTGAAGCCTCCGTACCCTAAAGTGCTGTTTTGAATATATACACTATTTTACTGTTCATTCCCAGCGAACAATATTGTAAGAGTTGTCTTGCTTATTCTTTAATTTTGGCAGTAACTATATGCAGGTCGACTTCGACTTTTTGCAGACTATGCAATTTCATGACAGTTATGTGCAGGCCAAGGCTTATATGGGTTCACTGATTTCTATGATTTTTTAGTTTGGCCTACATTTATCCTTGGACTGCACATAGCTGAAAATGAACTGCATATAACATCGCCCTTAATTTTGGAGGCATGCGATCTTGTTTCAGATAGCATTCTTTTAAGTTCTTTGTTAAGAAATGAACCATTTGATTTAAAATTATATGAAATGTTGGATCTAGTAGAAGTTCTGAATAGGTCTGCGCGCAAGTGGATGGATGGAGTTGATCATAATTTTTGTCATCTTCATTTATCTATTACTAAGTTTCCGTTTGACGCGGCATTTTTGATCCCGTGAGTATTGGAGAAAACTCCGTTACATAATGTATGTTTGACATAGACGACGATTATGACCGCCATCGAAAATAGATTATTAGTTATTCAACATAAAAATGAATGAAATTTCTTAGATGAGGTCAGACGTTCACGAACCACGTTTTAGCACCGAACGGACCCTAAAATACACGAATTGAGGAAAGACAATTGGACCACGTAAAAACATTTTCACAATATCCCTTCACACAGTAATATTTTGTGAAACGATTCCTTTTGTATTTTAGCGGCAGGTCCACGAAGTATGCTTATAGTTCATTTATTTTATATAGTATAACGGTTTATACAATTCACATTTATTTATTTACTTATATGTGAATGCGTTTGTGGTGCACCAGAGAAGCCAATATTATATTCAGGAGCCAGCGGGTCATCATGGGGGCATCTGAAGCTCCCACATCAGGTGCATATGGGAATCCCGCGCTTTGCCATTTTGGCTCCGTTTGGCACGGCGGTGGTGATCGTTAAACGCATGGGTTAAACCGTCATTTGTTAAGCAATCATCTAACAAACATCATCTGTTTGAACATAAAAGTGGATGAAGTTCTTTAAGTGAGCGTTAACGAACGACAATTTAACCCCCCATATTCATAACCGCCACCACCATGCCAAACGGAGCCTTTGTTTCAATTGTGTTGGCACCTCACTCTCTTTCGAAACTACTTTAAACCTCTCATTTGAGTTTACATTTCATAATATATTTTTGGGATTTGTACATGCTTGTTATGAAATGTAAATTTATGTGTGAAATTTTTATAATTTCAAACGATAGAGGTGTGCAACCTGTAATTTTGCAAATTTACACGACTCTTTGCTTCAATGCTATTTTTATTCCTTTATTGTTATCTTCATTGTCTCTACATTACTTCTGGTAGATGGACTTCGCCGTGGAATTAAGGCGTGCAATTGACAGTTCCGAGTCCAACGCGGCTTCAATTTCTGGAGATCACATCTAATTAGGTGAAGTTTTATTCTCATCTGCTAGTTTAAATAATAAAGACTTTGTACTTTGAGCACACCTGCAGATACTTGAGAACCGCAGAGGATGATTTCCTCGGGGGAAAACCATATAACCAAACTTTACTCTTATGCATTCAATTTGATGATCTTTTAAACATTGTTGTGTATTTTCTACGCATTCGTTTTGAAACACTTCAGATAATCATAGACGAACAATTCTAGATTTTTATTTTTTATTTTGAAGAACATATTCATTACATTTTTTGTAATTAACTGGTCGGTTTTGAGGAGTTGTTTTTATTTTCATATAGTTGGAAGGCAGTAGTTTGCTTTTCAATTTTATTTTAGCATTGACTGTGCAGTAAAATCAAGGAGATTTTAACACTCTGAAGAAGGCTCCATTTGGCATGGTGGCGGCGGTCATGAATATGGGGGTTAAATTGTCATTCCATAATGCTCGCCTAAGGAACTTCATATGTTCAAATAGATAATGTTTGTTTGGTGATCCTTAACGAATGGCGGTTTAACCCATGCGTTTACGGACGACACCACCGTGCTAAATGGAGCCGAAATCTAATTGACTGATGCTAAGATGCAATTGTTTGGCTCTATTATGATTTGCAAAAACGAAAGAAGACGAAAAGAATTAGAGAGTAAAACTCTACTTGTTTTTGCAAGGTTCAGATCTTATCAGGAGTAATTGACTATTGGTTTCTAATTGAAAACAGTAAAGAGTTTACTGTTTGGGAAATGGGAAGGAGATGGTTGTTCTGTGCTATTTGAATACCCTTCATGTGTAGTGAGAGAAGCATTGGTCGAGAAGGGGGGGATTCATGGGAAATGGTGAGTTGTGATTCAGTAATTTCCGAGGGATGGTAGGATGATTATTTCCTCTGAAAATTACTCAACGAGTTTTGCCGAAACTAGCTGCGCGAAAGTCTGTGGTATAAGAATGTGGGAAATTATGAGATCAATGTGATAATACACGATCTGCTTAGGTGGCATTTGGTTCGGCTGTTAGGTTGTGGTGCGGTCCGGACGCACCATAATTTTGATTAAAAACAGCGTTTGTTTGCACTTATACTCAAAACTCCGTTTGTTAAATACTGCGGTTCTCTCCTTACACCTAGCCGTGACATTTTTTTGCGGACAACCGCAGACGCACCAACTCTTCCTCCCCGATCTTTCTCCACGCCAGCCGATCTCCCGTCCGTTGCTCCTCCCGCCTCCCGTCCGCTGTTGCTCCCGCCTCCCGATATCCCGTCCGCTGCTGCTCCCGCTTCCCGATCCCGTCCGCTTCTTCTTTTTTGCTAAGAAATTTTTAATGCATACTAGCATTTGACATGATTAGTGAGAAAAACATTACATTGTGTGGTTGGTGATTATGTTTTATTAGGAAAAAAATTTCACTCAAAATTCCGTTTTGTATCCAAATAATTTTTCAAAAATTCTGTTTGTAAATTCTGTTTCACCCAAACAGTTTTTTAACAAAACTACTGTTTTTCAAAATCAGCACTTTGTCTATCAGCAACAGTTCATCAGCAGCTTTCCATCAGCAACAACCCAACCAAACAGAACCTTAACCTATTTAGTTTTAAAAATAGCTTTTCTGATCTCTTCCCTTGAAATAACACTTGTGCGCCTTTTCAAAGCACTGGCCTCACTTGCGGGTTTATGCTTGGTGCGTTTATTTCTGGTAACATTCTTGATGAGAGTGGCTCTTATGGGAGAAATGTAGCCATTGCGTATTGATGTATATGACTATGTATATGTCTATATTATTGTTGGAATGTGTTTCACATATTTTTGTTTGAGAATAACAAATCTCATTATGTATTTGATCATGCTTGTCTTGTGTTTATAGTGTGCCGGAAATATAGGTATGACACCACCCTGAATGCATACATGAAGTATGAAGCAAGAAAGGAAAAAGATGCTCAGAAGACGGTCCTTCTGCGGGGCGGCTGGCGGTAGTGGTCTTGTCAAGGGGATAGCTGTTACAGCACATTCTACGTGAAAGTATTGGCGGGAGCAACGAAGCTAAAAAGTAAAGAAGTTAGTGCACGACATTAATCTACTGATAACTTGACAATCAACAACTGATTGAGGAGCCAAATGGAGCAAGAAGTCATCCACCGATGGGAGCGTCTATGGAGCTATCGCGGCGCGGTAACCCTATCACGACACAATAACGGTTGCCTAAAATAAGGAACTCGCTTACCATTCCTAAACAAATGTGCACAATATCTCATTCGATTTAGGCGACCGCCCGGCGATAACACCTACCTTCGGTGGTAGCTCTCTATCCTATTTAAAGAGCCGCTCCACCTGTTCTTTTAATCAACGACCAAAGGTACATTGTGAGCCCTCATCCCAGACATCCAGAGCTCTCCCTACATCAACCTTGAAGATCAAGTGAGAAACTCAAAGGGGATTCAAACAACACTCATTCTACATGAAGGAAGAATGCAATTATAATTCCAATCTCCAGCTTGCCTTCGTCATTGCTTTTAGAGTTTCTTCATAGGGAGTTCTTATCTTCTGAAATAATATTTCTCATCTCGCATTCTCTTTTTATTTTGGTGATTATTTTTGTATCGTTAGTGAAATTTGTTGCAGGTATTTGCAACAAGGTCGTGCGCAACTTAAGGAGGAATTTGATGCCGGTGTTGGTGACAAGATATAGGGTTTAGTTCTAGGGTGTGACTTGAGGCCTATATAGGGAGAGATAGCTAGGGCCAACTGATTATTAGGGAGAAGGGTCGGTATAGAAAACAAATAACTTTTGTATTCACCACCTTGATGTCTAGCGCCATGAAAATAAATTTTTGTAATCAATCTATGTATACTATAATCATGTCTTTTGTTTTATTAAATTGATTTCAATTTCTATTTCGTGAAATATTTTAAGTAAAATATATTTTTATCAAAATTTTTAAAGTAAAATCTAAATTTCTGAAAACTATTATTCACATATATTGGAAACATGCGTTATGTATATTTTTGTTTGAGAATAACAAATATCATTATGTATTTGATATAGTCTTTTGTATTTATAGTGTGCAGGTCATACATGTACATGCATATAGTAAAAGAAGATAAAAGAGTGATGCTCTGTGTTGTGCACTATCGTGGGGCGGTAACACCTATCGTTGGCGATAGGTTGGCAAACTCTAGGATAGCTAGTAAAGTGCATTTGAACGCAAGAAATGACAGGAGCAATGCCATCTATTGCAAGCTGTTACCGCAGCGCGCTAACGCTAATGTCAGATGGTAGCATATGGAAAGCCTGTCAATCAGTAAGCTGAAATGATGAGCCAAATGGTGCAAGAAATCTATAGAGTAGCGTATACCAAGTTAACGTGAAGCACTACTTACCGCAATGAGATAAGGCTGAATGCCTAAAATGAAGGAACATGCTTGCCATTTTGGCACGATCGGTGTGCCTCATGCTTTCTATATAGGATACCGAGGGGCGGTAACTCTACCGCCGGTCGTAGCTCTCTGGATCTGTTTAAAGACCGGACCTACTTCGTCCATTGTATCGATTGTTCATCCACCAAAGCTACAACTATGATCTTTTTGTGAGAGGCTCGTCTACAGGCATCGAGGGGACTCCTTTGGGAGAACACAAAGATTAAAAGGAGAATTTGAAGGGGAAGTGCTACAATGTTTATTCAACACGAAGGGGGAACACATCAAGAATGCGATTTTTATAACGCCTTCGTTTTCATATCCAAAAGTTCATTTTAAGGAATTTCTCTTACATGTTTTTCCAATCCTATATTCTCATTTATTTTGATTATCCTTTTTGGTATAGAATTTGCCGTGATTGTTGACAACTAGGTTCGTGTGCGACTTAGGGAGAATTCTTCGTGGTTGTTGGCGACTAGGTGTTATGAGGCTAAGGCATAGAATTCATCGCGGTTGTTGGTGACTAGGTCTTGCAAGGATTTGGGAGGAATTCACCCAGTGTGTTGCCGATTAGGTCTAGTGTTTAGATCTAGGGGCGGCTCGAGGCCCTGTTTTGGGAGAGATTGGCTAGATCCAATCAGTTTTTGGAGAAATGTCGATATAGAAAAGGATGATGATTTTTCATTTTCCGTCTCGATTTCTAGCGTTATAGAAATCAACATTTTTATAATAAAATTTCTTATGATATAAAATCATGTCTTTTTGTCTTATTATCTTGATTTTATTCTCTAAAATGTTTTAAATAATATTTTATCTCAAAAACTTTAAGCATAATATATTGTAAGGTTCTTTTGTGTTCATCAACTCTTGGTTTCAATCTCTGTGAGCTAATCTCGGGCGGTAGCACTTACCACAAACGATAGCAAACAAATATTGAACTTTGCTTTTTTCTAATAGTAATCTTCGATAGAGTCTTCTCTAAAAAGTTAAAATAAAGTTTTTTATTCAATATTTTTGAAATCACCTTCATTAACAATAATTTTTTATATATATAATTACATTTTTATAAAATCTTTATTCACCCCCCTCTTTAAGGGTGCTAGTGGATCTAACAAGTGATATCAGAGGTTGATTATTTCAAAACGATTTCATCACAGAGAGTAATGATGTTTCATGATCTTGTATTCTCTAGAGGGGATGTATTTTCTATAAATGAAGAATCATTAGCATAACCTTTATTTACGGGTATAAATTATTAATGGTGGAAAATTCTAATGAAATAATTTCTTAGATCCTTGATGTCGAATTTGGAATATTACCATTAGAAAGCCCCTAAGTGTGTTAAATAGGAATGAATGTTTTTTTAAATGCAAAATTAATGAATAATTTATTTTGTGCACTTGACTAAAATATATTCAATCTCATTTATACTTTATTGTAGCTGATGAGATTTG
Organism: Platanthera zijinensis; assembly: GCA_039513925.1. Classification (NCBI taxonomy): domain Eukaryota; kingdom Viridiplantae; phylum Streptophyta; class Magnoliopsida; order Asparagales; family Orchidaceae; genus Platanthera; species Platanthera zijinensis. Next base: position 4,697,512 of record CM077091.1, on the reverse strand, counting down.
GAATTTTCTTGAAGAAACTATTCCCCATCTACATGTATGGAAATTTTTCAAGAATTATAGAATATGCAAGCTTGCATAATAAGTATTCAAGAAAACTCCCATTTTAATGGATCCATGGAGTGCATATCAAGTGGAATGGAAGGAAGCAACACGTCAAGCGGAAGAGAAGATTGAAACTCATCGATGGAAGAGGGATGTCAAGAAGGAGATGACAAATGATTTTTATATTCAAATCATGATTCCTCATCTAAGTGCATTATATGTAAAATAATTTCCCTTCTAATAACAAATTTTATTTCTACATTACGTGTGCTTGAAATTGATTAACATAAAAATTAAAAAATTAAAAATATGTTTAGAAAATAAGACCTTATAAGCAAAAGCTAATGTATAATCTAATATTTATGTGGTTATTGATTCTCCCTCAGGCTCTTTACATGAAATTGCTACACCTTGTATTGATTATAATGAACTAAAAGAAAATTTTAAGTTTTATAAAAAAGAGCTTTTTATTGCAAAAAAACATAGTGAAAATTGATATATATAAATAATGCCCTAACAGATAAACTAGAGTCACTAAAATCATTTGTACAAAAATTCTCATGTAAAAATCTCTTATTTCTAGTTTATCAATAAAGTTATGTAAGATCTTTATTAGTGTCAGTAATTTCATAAAACAAACACCTAATTGAACATTCAATCATGTAAGCACACCTTACATCAAGTGTTCCATATGCTCCAAATTTGGATATATATTATCTTGTTGAATGGAAAAAAAAATCTAAACCATGCACATCCCACCAAATTTAGGTTCCCAAACTTTCACTATCCAAAACATTTGGATCTATATGAGTTCCCAAATCTTGTCTTCATGTACCAGGACACTATTAATTGTCTATAGAGATGTTTATCTTGATATGGTTTGCTTTTCATTAAAATGTTTAATATTTTATGAAACCTTTTTTTGCTCTCTAGCCAATTACTAAAATAAAACAAAAAAATTTCTTTTTTACTTTGTGCAATTTTGTTTGTTTTTGTCTTTATTTTTTGAGTCAATATGTTTATGATCACATTAGATAAGTGTTGCAATATGACACTCACCTTGTATATATAAGATTAACTCTAATAAATCAAATTGGTTGAAATTGAATAAAAGTCATATCATTGTAAGTGACTAAGTTACTCATTATTCTAGCATCTATACTCTTGAAATTCATTCCCTGTGAATGTCTTATAATATCATAAAAAATTGAGTACTGAAATTCTTAAGTAATATTATCATGATTAATTAAATCATTTGTATCGAATCATTACTCAAAAATTTGATTTAAATGGTTTCTTGGCAGTTATAGGCTAAAAAACAAAATTCACACTTTTTTTAATCTATTTTTCTTTATTTCTTTACGACATTAGATGCCCCATATAATGAAGAATCATCATTAAGAAATATAAGAATTGTTGCGGCCAAAATCGGCGCTCCAATCGATCCAGACTAATTTGGACCGCCTTAGCTCGCGGAGCGGTCGAGCGCACACACAGTCAGTTGAAAAAAGGGAAATGTACACCATGAGTTTTAACGTGGAAAACCCTTCAACCGGGTGAAAAACCACGTGACCGGTTCTGTGCCAGTCAAAATCCACTAAGTTGTAGGAGGTTACAAAATGTTAGGAGAATCAAGGGCGACAGATCGCTCCTTGTTACAAAAGTGGAGGTGAGAGAGAGTCTTGCTCTTCCCACGGGCAATAGGCTGCGCCGTGGAGAGGGCTTGAACAGTGAAATCCACGTGAGTCTTTGGAGCTTGGAAGCTGGCGCGGCGTTCCACGCAAGGATTTCATGTAAGCCTTCTTCTTCTTCAGGTTTGGGGACTTAAGACATTTTCACCTCGGCGGAGCTTCGCGGTGGCTGAAGAATTCTCTACGGCAGGAAACGGGCAGAGCTCTGGCACAAGGAAGAAGAGGCTGTGGAGGAAAAAAGTGAGAAATGAAGAGCCCCTGGGGTCTTTTTATAGGCTCCACGGGAGATCATGGTGGGCCCCACCACTAACGTAGTGGGTTAGTGGGTGGTTTCCCCTTGATCGGACGGCCGTGGTAGCGCGCCATGATCGGATGGTGGAGGTTCGGGCGGCGAGCCACCGGCTGACGGTGGTTAGCGGGAGTGGCCGGCCGGTGGCGGTCGACAGGTGGAGGTGGCCGGCGATGGCCGGGCGGCGGCGGGCGGCGGTGGTCGGCGACGGTCGATTGCGGCGGCGGTGTTCTCTCTCCCCTCTTTCCCCTTTTTGTGGATCTTATTTTTGGTGGGAGAGAAAGAGGGGGGAATTGGATGGAGGAGATAAAAGATGAGAGAAAGTGGGTCCTCCACTTCTCCCATCATGAAGGGAATCATGGGGTTGACTAGTCAACCCCATGATTTCATTTTGGGGATTGTTATGTGCACCCCTAAAGCTATAAAATGGATCCAATCTCTATCAAATGCCCCCCAAATCCTTTGTTGTTGGTGAGCCGTGTGAGAGACAACTCAGGATTTTTAATCATCTTCTTCCCCGCTTCCATGTCTTCCTCCGGAGAGAAGGCCGAGAAGGCGAAGAATGGTGCCTCGAAGGTATGCTCGTACTTATACGATTGGCGATGGTGGTGCTACATCAAATTGAAGGAGCGGCGATGGGGGCTTCAGGCAAGGTGCCGGTGAATCCAATAGCGAGGGAGTCCGCACGCTTGACAGTGCGAAGGCGCGTCGACGCAACGGCGGGCGAGTGTAAAGGCGCACCCGGAATTACGCAAGCGCGCGCTTGCGCAACCCTGCGCGCGGGCGCGCACGCCCAACCCAGCGCGCGGGTGTGCGCGCGCAAACTCGGCGCGCGGGCGCGGGTGCGCGCGCGTGCAACCTAGAGCGCGGGTTCGCGTGCGCGGGTGCGCGCGCGACCCTGCACGCGGGTCCTTGCGTGCGTGGGCGCGTGCGTGCGACCTCGCGCGCGAGTGTTCGCGTGCGCGTCCCTGCGCGCGGGCTCTTGCTCGCCTTGCGCTCCTGGAAGTGCCGCTTTGGGCCTTTTCATACCTTCTTGTTTAACATGATGGCCGTGCTTAGGCCCTGGCATTTTGTTTTTTGCTAATTGACCTTCCCCTTTTATTCTTTGGTTTTGCAGGCCTCGAAACGCTCTTCTGGTCCGATGCTCCTGCGCTCCTCCTTGACTGAAGATGGCGTGGACATTTGGAGGGCGAAGTACGGGCTTCCTACTGATTTAGAAGTGAGGATCTGGCGCACCGAGGAGCGGGTTCAGAATCCTCCCCGTGGCTGGCTGACGATCTGTGAAGTGTCCCTTAGATCCGGCTTCCGCTTTCCGCCCTGCGAGGAGGTGATTGAGATTTTGAAGTTTTGCGGAGTGCCTATCTCCCAGTTTGCTCCGACTGGGGTTGCCCGAATCATGGGCTTGGTCGCCTTCTTACGCGAGCATGGGAGCCTGCTTTCTTTGGACCAGTTTCGAGATTGGTGCGACATGCGCTCTAACGGTGGCGAGCGGGTGGAGGTGCGTAGCAACAAGGTTTGGTTGGAGTTCGAGGCTCGTAAAGATCTTCGCCACAGTAATACTTTGTTTGGATATGTGAAGAACTCCTGGGGTCTTCTTGAGGTGTGGAATGCGCTTCCCGACCGTTGCCGCCGTGTGAAAGGGAAGGAGCGGGAATTTTCCCTGGTGCTGGTATTCTCCGAGCCTCATGAGCTGGTCAACCGTCTCTTTAACATATATGTCTATGTGGAGGAAAAGTGACTGCTGGGATGTGGTATCTCGGCAGGCATAGTTCAGGTGGTGGAGACTTCTCAGGGAGGGGGCCGCAAGAGGAAAGCGGTGACGGCTCCTGCTGATGACCTTGATGTTGTGGTGGTAGCTTCTGACGATTTAGCCCCAGAGGTACAGATACCTGCTTCCCCCGTTCCTCATGTGCCTGTCAATATAGTTGCTCTGCGGATGTCCTCTTCTTTGTGGGCGATGAGTGATGCGGTAAGGGTATATCTTCCCTTCTCCTTTTGCTCTTTCCTTCTTTTCTTTTTCGGTAAAGGAGGCTGATTGTGTGTTTTTCTCTTGCAGATAGAGACTCAGGAGCATATTGCAGTGACCTGGAATGATCATTATGTTAGCCTGAAGGACGGGTATCTTGCTCTACGGGAGAAGCTTCGGCTGTCGATGAGCTCGCTCGCCTCCTTGAAGGAGGAACATGACCGGGACATTGCACGGTTCCGTCAGGTCGATTCAGAGCTGAAGTCTGAGTTAGAAGATACGTGTGCGGCCTTGGACGCGGAGAAGACTCTAGTGGAGAGAACCACCCAGATGCTGAAGCATGCAAAAGAGGAGACATCTGGCTTAGGGAACCAGCTGTAGGCGGCCCGAGAGGAGGTCTCGGGCCTTGAGACTCAGCTTCGGGCGGCGAAGGCGCAGGTGGAGATGCTTTCTTCTGACGATCATGCCTCGGAGCTAAAGGTTGTAGGGCTTGCGGAGTACTTGGAGTCGATGGATTACCTGCGAGACCGCAACTTGATTGCGGAGGAGGTTCGTGATGATATTTGGTCCAAGGAGGTGGAGCCTCAGATGGACGATATACGCGAGCTAGCGCTCCGTCGCGACGTTTCGAAGGCCTTTCGCTTCGTAGGCAAGCGTCTTGGGTGTGACACCTCTAGTTTCAGCTTTGCGGATGTTTCGGGGACGAGCGCTCTGACTCAGATGCCGAGGGAGAGTAGCTGCAATGTTTACATGTCGTTGTATGTTTTGTTGTCTTCTTGCGCGTATAGCGTCCTGCCTTTAGGCACAGGTTGTACCTGTTTTATTTTGAGCTTTTGCTTTGTTATGACATTGTTGTCTCTCCATGTCCTTTCAGACGTTTGTCTGTGTTTGATTGATATTGACCGTGCGGATTTGACCGGGCGTGGGACGTTTAGCTTGCGCGTATGACACTTGCGGTTTTTTACTTTTTGTGAAGGGTACTCGTGTCCCTTCCTTTTCCAGTACGCGGGATACCCGTGGCTTAGTTTGCATGAGGGATACTTGCCACTTGGTTGGCGTGAGGGATGTTCTCGGCTTAGTTTGCGCGGGGGGGGGGGGGGGAGGCCCTCTCAGTGGCGCGCAAGGTTTGCTCGCGGCTTAATTTGTGCGAGGGATGCTTGCGGCTTCCTCGTGAGGGGGGTATGCCCCCACGGTGGTGCGCGAGGGCTGCTCGCGGCTTAAGTTGCGCGAGGGATGCTCGCAGCTTTTTCGTGAGGGGAGCAGGCCCCCACGGTGGTGCGCGAGAGTTGCTTGCGGCTTAATTTGCACGAGGGATGCTCGCGGCTTCTTCGTGAGGGGGGGCAGGCCCCCACGGTGGTGCGCGAGGGTTACTCGCGGCTTAAGTTGCGCGAGGGATGCTCGTGGCTTCTTCGTGAGGGGGCAGGCCCCCACGGTGGTGCTCGAGGGTTGCTCGCGGCTTAAGTTGCGCGAGGGATGCTCGCGGCTTCTTCGTGAGGTGGCAGGACCCCACAGTGGTGCACGAGGGTTGCTCGCGGCTTAAGTTGCGCGAGGGATGCTCGCGGCTTCTTCATGAGGGGGGAAGGACCCCACAGTGTTGCTCGAGGGTTGCTCGCGGCTTAAGTTGTGCGAGGGATGCTCGCGGCTTCTTCGTGAGGGCGGCAGGCCCCCACGGTGGTGCGCGAAGGTTGCTCGCGGCTTAAGTTGCGCGAGGGATGCTCGCAGCTTCTTCGTGAGGGGGGCAGGCCCCCACGGTGGTGCGCGAGGGTTGCTCACGGCTTAAGTTGCGCGAGGGATGCTCACGGCTTCTTCGTGAGGGGGGCTGGCCCCCACGGTGGTGCGCGAGGGTTGCTCGCGGCTTAAGTTGCGTGAGGGATGCTCGCGACTTCTTCGTGAGGGGGGCAGGCCCCCATAGTGGTGCGCGAGGGTTGCTCGCGGCTTAAGTTGCGCGAGGGATGCTCGTGGCTTCTTCGTGAGGGGGGAAGGCCCCCACGGTGGTGTTTTGATTAATGTCATGTGTTTGATCTGATTGCATGACCTTAGCGTGAGAAAGCCATTTTCTTGATTCTCATATTGCCAAATTAAATGATGAGAAGATAGTCTTCACAAGCCTGGGCTAGTGGTTTTTACAATATTTAATAAACAAAATGAGCGAACAAATGAAACAACTTAAAGATGGAGGTGGCGAGAGTGTGATTGGAAGACATCAAGGAGCGATTGTTGGAGTATTGCTGTGTAGTCCGAATCAGCTTGGATGACGGCAAACTGTACGTCATAGGATGTCTGTCGGTACGCGTCTTTGAGGGTGACTGGGAGAGTGATGGTGCCGATAACTGGTACCGGATTGTTCCCCGAAACGCGCGCGCTTTCAGACATTAGCTTGAGGTGGACGGTGGTCAGCTTGAGCTGAAGCAGTGTTGATAAAAACAGCACATTGATGGTGATCTGTGCGTCCACCAAAACTTGGTTCAACTCGGAAGATGGCTAGCCGATTCTGATTGTTGTAGGTGTCATACTCTGACTGGGAGGTGATGTTTTTCTTGATAGGTATTGATCAACTGTTCCTAGGCTGGCCAGTCGTTGGATTTCCTCTTTTAGCCCATTGCATTCGTTGGTGTTGTGCCTGTGGCCTTGGTGATACTCGTAGCATCTTGTTTGGTCAACCTTGGGGTTTGGCCGCGGTTCCCTTGGTCGTTGGAAAACCATTTTGAATCGCATACATTACATTAGTGCGGGTGGTATTCAGGGGGGTGTATTTCTGAAATGGATGTTTCCCCTCACTCCTTGGAGGGCCACGTAGGCGACTAGCGTGACAATGCCTGCTGCGAGGTCGTTCTTATTGTTTTGGTTCCTCCTCTTTCTTCCTTTTCTGTCTTCCGCTTGGTCTTGGATTTTTCGATGAGGGTTTTATGAATCTTCTGATGAAGAGGGCGGCGAGTTCAAGGTAGCTGTCAATCTTTTCTCCTTGTAGGGAGTAAGACCAGGCTCGAGCTCTGCCTTTCAGTGTTGTCAGAAATGCTTGGATCATGAGTTGATCTGAAGCGTTGCGGGTGTGCATGATAGTTTCGAAATACTTTAGGTGTGACAGTGGGTCGCCTGTCCCGCTGAAACTACGGATTTCGGAGCCATCCTCCGAGCTTGGTGCTGCCTGGGAGTCTAATGAGCTGTAGCTGGGCTGATACTCGTTGAGTCTTTGCTCTGTGGCCGAGGCATCAGGGTTTGTTACGTTCCCAACCTTTTGTTTATAATGCAAACAGGCAAGGTGATGATCGCACATCTCTTGGAGTGATGCGGCGGGTGCAGGGGAGCTGCTTGTGCGTGAGAATTCCTTCTCTATGCCATATTCTTTATGCAGGATATATGTCGTTGGAGGAAGAGGCTCTTCTGGTGGCGTCAAATCAGCTTGCTCTAAGGGCTGAGGATTCCTTGGCCGGAGGGATTTTGAATCACTTCGCACTGTATGCCTTGCGTTAGCGCATGCAGTACTTAGGGGGAATTATTCTTGGGGCTGTTGTTGCCCCCCGGTCGTTGAAGGGTTACGTTGGCGGGGCTCATCTTGTCACGACTCTTCCTGTCTCTTGAGGTTTTGTCCTTCTTCCTGCTGGAATTCTTGCGTTGGGACGTGAACTGACGGGGTATGCGGCTCGACTGGTGCTCCCATATCTCGGAGCAGGGCGAGCAATTTGACTTGTTGTTCTTCCATCTGGCGGATGCATCCTTCCAGGCTGGCATCGGGAGTTAATGCGGCTTCAGCAGTCAGTTGCACGTCCACCAGAGAATGTGAACGTGCGGGCTCAGGGTTTCCGCCAAGGGTGAAGATTTCGGCGGTACGGGTGCTTCTCTTCGCCATTAAGGCTGAACTTGGCAGGGTCGATGCTTGTGATCTTGCACTTGGAATGATGTTGGGACTCGCGTTCCCACAGACGGCGCCAAACTGTTGCGGCCAAACTCGGCGCTCCGGTCGATCCGGACTAACTTGGACCGCCTTAGCTCGCGGAGCGGTCGAGCGCGTACACAGTCAGTTGAAAAAAGGGAAATGTACACCCGGAGTTTTAACGTGGAAAACCCTTCAACCGGGTGAAAAACCACGTGACCGGTTCTATGCCAGTCAAAATTCACTAAGTTGTTGGAGGTTACAAAATGTTAGGAGAATCAAGGGCGACAGGCCGCTCCTTGTTACAAAAGTGGAGGTGAGAGGGAGACTTGCTCTTCCCACGGGCAACAGGCTGCGTCGTGGAGAGGGCTTGAACGGTGGAATCCACGTGAGTCTTCGGAGCTTGGAAGCTGGCGCGCCGTTCCACGCAAGGATGTCTTGTAAGCCTTCTTCTTCAGGTTTGGGGACTTAGTCGTTTTCACCTCGGCGGATCTTCGCGGTGGCTGGAGAATTCTCTACAGCAGGAAACGGGCAGAGCTCTGGCGCAAGGAAGAAGTGGCTGCGGAGGAAAAAAGGTGAGAAATGAAGAGCCCCTGAGGTCCTTTTATAGGCTCCAGGGGGAGATCATGGTGAGCCCCGCCACTAACGTAATGGGTTAGTGAGTGGTTTCCCCTTGATCGGACGGCCGTGGTAGCGCGCCATGATCGGATTGTGGAGGTTCGGGCGGCGAGCCACCGGCTGGCGGTGGTTAGCGGGAGCGGCCGGCCGGTGGCGGTCGACAGGTGGAGGTGGCCGGTGGTGGCCGGCGGTGGCCGGCGGTGGCCGGCGGCGGCCGGGCGACGGCGACCGGGCGGTGGCGGCGGCCGTCCGGCGGAGGCCGACATTGGCTGGCGGCGGTCGGCGGCGGTCGGTGACGGTTGGTTGCGGCGGAGGTGTTCTCTCTCCCCTCTTTCTCCTTTTTGTGGATCTTATTTTTGGTGGGAGAGAAAGAGGGGGGAATTGGATGGAGGAGATAAAAGATGAGAGAAAGTGGGCCCTCCACTTCTCCCATCATGAAGGGAATCATGGGGTTGACTAGTCAACCCCATGATTTCATTTTGGGGATTGTTATGTGCACCCCTAAAGCTATAAAATGGATCCAATCCCTATCAAGAATCAAGAAATTAAATCATGAAAACAATGTTTATTTCATGAAATGACAAAACTCAATTTGATACTGCCTGACGCTAGCCTTAACTCCTACGATAGCTTATTTTCTCAATTTTTTTTCTTCTAAATCTATATTTTTTAAATTTTTTTGATTTCCTCTAAATTTTACAACAACATTCAAGCCATTATCCCATTATAGTGGGGTCAGCTATATGGATCCTTTGTCGTCATTGTGCCCTATCTTTTGTCATAATCTCACTAATGCATTAGTACATCATGTCTTTCCTTACAGTTTCATTCAAAGTCTTTATTGGTCTACCCCTCCCTTGTTTAACATGCCTAGTGACTAGACTCTCACAACGCCTAACACTTCCTCTAAATTTTACTTACTGAAAAATTATTTTACTGTGCTAGTTATCTTGCTTTTCTGATTTTAGGAAAAAATATTTATATATGTTTTGGTTCATTCTTCTAAAATTGAAAACTTACAAAACTAAAAAAAATCACCCAAAACATATACACACATTAAATAAATTGTGTTGTCTGGGAGTTTGCGCAAGCAGTAGGGACTACCATCGAGCGATAACTCAAGGAGTCATCCAATTTCATGATTTTGTAACCAAATAGTATCATGCATGTTCACAGTCTCTTTGGTGTATCCCAACACATCCAACATCACTGGGGGGCTCTAGACTCAAGATTTCTAAAGCTACTGCCAAGCATTAAAACCTACTATTGGTGGTAGTTTTAGGAAATTGTGGAACAACAATTTCCAGCCCTAACTTGGCTCCCCTAAATCAAAACCCGGCTTCCAAATTTTCCTAGGGAGTTTCAAGGGTCTTAGACAAAAAGAGCCCTACCTAGATTTACCATAACCATCACCAAATTGGGACAACCACCTCGACTTGGCTTCACACATAAGATTCATACAAGCAAAAGCCTAGATTCGAGGGAAAAGGATTCATTGACTTGGAGATCTTTTAGGATCATTGGATCTTTGAGTTGGATGGTTGGAGAATGACTGCAATGAATCTAGCAAGCTAATCCCAACAACAGCTCATCGAACCGATTGTTAGAACTCTGGCAAAATCTCCTTCCTCAACAATGGTGGAGAACCCTCTCTTCCTCTTGACCTAGATTTTGGGAGAAAAGAAGAGAAATGCTAAAGATAGGGTTTAAGATGAATTTTAAGGGTTTGGGAGAGAGTATCGTGGTCGTCGGATCAAGCCCAAATGGGTTCGGACGACCACGATTCACGAATTTCAAAATTTGGTTTCGTGCACTATCACGTTGCAGTAGTGATACCATCGGGTGGTATCGACAAATTGCTAACCACACCTCCTCTAGTCATGGTCAGCGTTATTACCTATGGTAACATCTAATGCGTGGCATTAGATCCAAGATTTCCCTTTCTCCCCTTCGGAATCAGGGCATTACAGGCTACATGCATGCATGAGCTAAAAGGTAGTCTTTATGACCACTCCTTATTCATGTTACCTACAAGTTAGACATGACAGCCTATATGGAGGTGTGGAATAGTCAACACCACCTCAACCTGGTCCATTTCATTCAATACCTAGGCTTATATAGGCTAGGGACACCCCTTTAAGCTAAGTTTGACCAAGTCAATCAAATTGTGTTGACTTTTTCTAATCACGAAGTGATGTGGAGTTCATGGGGATCCAGTGGGCTCAATCTCAGGCCATGGTGGCACTTGAGTGAGCCCAATTAGTTTGGTGCACACCAAAACCCTAATTTTTTCAAGGGTTAGCCAAGTGAACCATTTGAATTGACAGGACTTGACCATTGGGTGAAGTGGATCCCCAATGGATCAATTTGGATCAATGAGGGTTCACTAGGGTTATCTTAACCCTCTATGTTGCTGGAAGTTCCATGGACTTATTCTGAGTGAAGTCAAACCAACGAGTTCAGGTGAGTTTGACATAGCTAGGTCAGCTGCTTATAATGTACATGGTGTACTTAGGTCACTAATAAGATGAAAGGGCCTTTAATTTCACTATCACCCCTTAGGGTGATCCTGGGCTCACGCCCAGCTCACTATATGAGCAAGGAGACCCTATGGCCTACTCATGGTCCTTTGAGTGAATTAAGCTTTCCCGAGGATTAGTGGGCCCTAAGGAGATTGGAAGATAAAGGGCGGTATAATCACCTGGAGGGGGAGTGTGAATTTCTGTGTTAAGATTTTTAAGCTTTTCTTTATAATTTCTTAACTTAAACACAACAAATAATCAACACAACACAATCGCAGCACGGTACACCAAAATTTATAGTGGTTCCCCAATAATGGGTACAACCACTTTCCCCCTTCACCTATCTATGAGAGTGCTAAATTTGGCCAACTTCTCTAATTTACTCAGATCCAATGATCTTACACTCCGAGTCCTTTGCTCCTACAACTAAAGAAAACCAATAGTCCCCTACCTTAGACCTCTAATATAAGGTCCTACGACTTAGGCCCAACACAAGCCTACCTCAATCTCTGCACCCTGATATCCACTTAGATCTTCTTCAAAGATCCTACCTCAGATCACACTGATCCTACACTCAGATTCCCACAGGAATCCTACAACAAACTCAGATCCAAATAGGACCCTACAAATTCAGAGTTATTACAAAAGACTTGACTCAAACAAAATCACTTGAGTCTTCTATAGAAGCATTGTGAAGGCTTCTTCTTCCTTGATCGGCACTTGAATATTTCTTTTTGGAATATGTTAGACTAAATTAAGAATTTTTATGCCAGAGAGAAAGATCTTCAGGAAGAATGTAAGTTTGTTAAGCCTTGGAAGATGTCTCTCTAGGCTTTGTAATTGCTGAGGACTTGGAAATATTTGAGAGCTTGAACACTTCCAAAAATCCTGCAAAAAATATCTGTGTATGTGTATACGTGTGTGTCTTCTGTATATGTTCAATTTTGCAACCTCGTTATATAGATGACTAGGATGGCAGAGGTCATGTTGCTGATAAGGAAATACTCCAATTATTGAAGCCGGGAAAATCCCTTACTCCAAAATTTGGATCAAGGCAGCCTAAGGTTACTGATTCTACCGTCCAACGTCACAATTCAAATGGCTAGCACGCGAGAGAGGAAACTTTCTAAAAGTACATCCCAAGTTTTCCAATAGGTAGGTCCCACCACGTACCCAGAAGATTGGGAGAAACTTCCCCTCCGCGGCCAAAAAGCTGGGCAAGGTACTAGGCAGACATGGACTTGGCGAGTATCCACTTGGGGGGACCTCAACCTCTTCCAAAAGTCCTTTTCTAGTACCCTTGGGGGGCTATTTATAGAGAAAACTGGAGGGGGTATAGGCGAGTATCCAACTACTGTCAGTGAGTTACAAGGGTCTACTCGTCCAAACTCGCGAGATACTCGCCCAAACTCGCGAGATACTCGACCATACTTGCCCAAACTCGCCTCTACTTGCCCAAGCTTGCCACTACTCTCCCAAGCTCGCCTCTGCTCGCCAAAGCTCATCTCTACTCGCCCAATGGTCTATGAAAAGCCACCTGCTTGGGTACTTTTGATCTCGAGGAATTACGGGTTATACACAATCCCTGCTTTTTTCGAGCTCGACACGAGCTTGGAAAACAATTTTGAACCCGTAGTTCGAAGAGATTGAGCTAGACAATATGCTACGTGAAGTCCTTCCTAGGAGCAGAGCTCAATTGGATCTGGCTAAAAGGTGATACCTCACAGGAATCGAGTTCAACTGAATTGGAGAAGAGGTCGACACCTCACAGGAGTCGAGCTCAACTGGTGGTGGAAAAGAGGTCGACACCTAGCAGGAGGAAGCTAACCTGGAGGTGGAGAAGAGGTCGACACCTCACAGGAGAGAAGCTCGATTGGAGGTGGAGAATATAGCCGACACCTAGCAGGATCTGAGCTCAACTGGTGGTGGAAAAGAGGTCAACACCTAGCAGGAGGAAGCTCAACTGGAAGTGGAGAAGAGGTCGACACCTCGCAGGAGCCGAGCTCAACTGGAGGTGGAGTCTATAGCTCTCAGGAGCCAAGCTCTACTGGTGGTGGAGGTCGGCTCGGGAGGCAAGTATTCAGTCTGCAGGATGGAAGCTCGTATAGGGGCCCCAAAATATGGCAACAACACACAAGGAATCAACATCTTATAGGAGCCGAACTCAACTGGAGATGGGTCGACAGCTCTCAAGAGCCGAGCTCAACTGGAGCTAGAGTAGATAGCTCTCAGGAGACAAGCTCAATTGGAGGTGGAGTCGACAACTTTCAGGAGCCGAGCTTAACTGGAGGTGGAGTCGACTTCTCTCAAGAGCCAAGCTCAACTAGAGGTGGAGGCCGACTCGGGTTAAGCTTGTAGTCAGTCTGCAGGAGGGAAGCTCGTATAGGGGGCCCGGACTATGACAATAACACACTTGGAATCAACATCTTATTGGAGCCGAGCTCAACTGTAGATGGGTAGAGAGTTCTTAGGAGCTGCGCTCAACTAGAGATGGAGGCAACATCTTACAGGAGCCGAGCTCAACTAGAGATGGGTCGACTCGGGTTGAACTCGTAGTCGGCCTATAGGAAGGAAGCTCGTACAGGGGGAACGGACTACGACAACACTCTCACGAGGAGTCAATCTCATCTGAGGGGGTTGGTAGCCGATATGTAGGAAAGGAGCTAATACAGGGACTCAGACTACGATAAATCCACTACTCGAGGACTTCTATCAATGTTGAAGTCATTCGCCTTGCTGCTTAGGAGATAGCCAAAGAATTAGATACATCAATTTCTTTGAAGACGAAGGAAACATTTTGAAGAGATGACAATCTGCTCCTTATCGAGTCGAGAGGTTGGCGTCTGAACCTGTTCCTGATAGTTCCTCCAGTCAGAGGAGAGATGCAATCGGGGGTAGCTAGGCCGACATACAGGAGGGGAGATGTAACTCCCCAGGTTTTTTAATGTTTTCTTAATTCCGTTAGTGGTGTATTTATGACGTTAGGGCGTTATGATTGACGCGTAGTTAGAAGATTCCATTGTTGGAGCGTGGTTTTGCTCAGTAGGTTTTTTAGTGTGCTTGGTCTTTAGCACGGTCGTGTAATTTCCCTCGCGAGCCGGGTCTATTTTGGTGACTCGATGGAGCTTTTTATAGGGATATGGGTGTTTTTATCTTCGGGACGTGTTTACCCGAATTTGATTTGTTGGATGTCGATTTTGACTTCGCCGTTGGATTCGTAGCGTCAGTATTTAGCTACGGTGCGATTTTCGTAGAATTTCGAGTTGGTTTGAGTTTCGGGTCGTTTAGACATTTATTTAATAATTAATATTATATTATATATATATAAGTATAAATATCCTCGATTAGACGGAATCCTATTCATCATCCCTTACCCGATCCGACGACAGTTTCGTGAAAGAAGAATTAGCGGTGTCGCGGCGTGCCTTCGACTGCCGATAGGGATCGTTCTGGTGGTCAGTTTCGTCGGAGGAGTAAAGATTCGGAAAGCTCTCGCCTAGATCTACGCGTGTGTGGTAAGTATTTTCCGTTTCTTGGATTTCTAGGCATTAGGGTTTGCGGTTTTGACCTCTTCCCCCCCCCAAGTTTCAGGAAATGTTGCCTAGGACTTCTTGCGGCCGAGCCTTGTCGTGGAGCGCTTGGAGGAATCGGATTTTGGGAGTTTCAAGGCAAGTGGTGATCTTCCCCTTGCTTTGCTATTTTCTTTCATGTCTTTCCTCTTCTTTCCCTCCTTAGTATGTAGGAGTAGTGTAGGGAGTAAACTCTAGGAATCCATAGGATAGTTAGAACTTTTCGGCCAGGAATCCGTCGAGTATGGTATATAGCCTAAGGGAATTTCGTCGCGTATAGGTGTAGTAGACTATCAGGAATTCGCCGAATATGATGAAATAGACTGAGTGAAATTCGTCGAGTAGTAGTGCTTTCGTCGAGTAAGGTTAGATTACGACGAGTTAGATTCGTCGAGTATATAGGCATCGAGTTCGTCGAGTATCAGTAGTCTTGGTGTTGAGTGAAGTTAGATTCGTCGAGTATTCTCGACGAATTCGTCAAGTATGACAGGCTTAGAAGGCGTTGAGTGATCTGGTGACTAAGTCAGATCCGTCGAGTATATACACTGAATCGAGTCTTATTCGTCGAGTATAGCCAAGTGTAGTTTTGTCAACAAGTCCAATTCGTCAAGTATCCCTTGGTTTCGTCAGGTATATTCGATGAATTTGGCTGTACTTAGTTTATTTTCGCCGATTTATGTCTGATTCGTTGAGTATGAGCCTTATGGTGAAATTTCGGGTTTTTCCTCCTCTTTGTCATGCCAGTATTTTGATGTTAGGTTTGGAGTTTTATCGGTGCTTGGGTGTAAGGTTTTGGCTTGGTTGGCAGTGGATAAAGGACCACCAACTTGACTCCATTTTGTGAATCATTGCACTGGTATATTTTTGTCTCTTCTTATGGACTATTGGGTTGTGTTGGGCCAGGTGGCCACCAACGCAGGGTCTTTTTGAGATGTTTGGGTCTGATAGTTCAGATTGGACGTTTTGGTCGCCGACACCGACCCGTTTGTTTTACCAGTGTTAATGATTCACGTTTTATTGAGTTGTTAGTCTTTCTTCTTTCTATGGTTTAGACATATGCTATTTTGCTTACTCTTGCAAATGTTCTCGGAGAATGGCTCCATTTGCACTTGGTGCAAACTTCTTTACCATTGAACTTTATAAATTAACTTTTTCATTGCTGTCTTATAGCTATTTTGTTGTTTTCTGACAGCTTGTTCCTATTTCGGTTGGTACCCCTTTTGTTTCCTATTACTTGTTGTCATTACTGATCTCTGATTGCCTCTTATTTTTCTTACTGAGGTATTCTTTTCTTGTGAATGTCTCAGGTTCAGAGCAGTAGCCGGTTGAGCGGCTAGGTTTGGTGGTTGCTGGTAGTCTGCAGCGGTTGCAGTAGTTTTCCTCACCATTGTGAAATAGTTTTGGTTGTTTCTTCCTTGTAGTTCAGACATACATGCTTCTAGTGAGTTCATGTCAGGTTATTGACGCCCACTAGATTCTGTTGAATGTTTAGTCTGTGATAGCTGCTAAGTCCATTCCTTTGTGGATTATTAGTTTTACTTGCTCTCTGGTAAGGTTTTATGCTAGGATTGCATGTTAGTTACTTTAACTATAAAAAGTATCATTTTTACTATCTCATGCACATGCCATCTTTTAAAAGCTAATGTCACTATACCTTATTGAATGTACAAACTATTTTCTATGCTTATACTAAATCTAGAGCCGTGCATAACATGGGTTGTCTTATTCAGATGTTTATTCTCATGTAGGATGTTAACCATTGTAAACAAACTATTTTTCGCAGTGTATAATTATATATTTACTTGTGGACTAGTTGATCCACTGAGCCGATGGATACAACTATCCAATTAAACTTAAACTGGATTTTCTTCACAATAACTCATGAATTTCATATAAAATATAGAGTTGGAGTTTTGTCTGAGCATCTGTAGTTATCCCCTGCACGACGTGGCATCACAACGCGTGTTTTCTCTTACTCTGATATGTCATTTAAATACAAAGAAATGTGGGATGTGACTGTTGGTATCATAGGGATAGGTTGTTTGGCAATTAGTCAAACAACTATCTCGTGTAGATTTCAGTTATCTTGTTCCATTGCATACATACACTGATGTGTCATCAGTACGTCTTGGCTGGAGCATGAACACTACACTGATAAGTATGAAAAGAAGTATACGGGGCATATTATAGTATGGGATGCATAATATGTGTTTGTATATGGATCCTCTTAGGAGGCAACATGTGATTGTTATGTAGTTTGAGATGCATAACAATCATCATATGAATGCACATTAGATTTTACTTTTCATTACATGCGATATTATGTAGTATGTGATGCATAATATTTCATGTGTACGTCACTCATAACATGAACTAATGTCTTTATTAGATTGCATAACACAACATGCATGACATAGCATAGAATTAGCACACGTGACAAGTTAAAGATTTACATGATGACATACGTACACACATGAGTTCTAAAACAAAAGAATGGTAATTCATGCATTTATGGTCTACGCACATGAGTCAATAGGTTGACGATATATCATCTTAATTTAAAGCATGACATCATTATGAAAATCCCAGAGCAAGTTAGCAGCTTGAGCAAGTATCTATGCATATACGGTCTGAACTAAGTTGCATAGTTCTAGTGGTTAAGCTTGGTTTTGATTAGTTGTCTTTTGTGTTCTTAGGATATCGCCTAAGCGCGTTGCGACGAGAGCGGATCCCCAGTCTAAGGGCGAGTCATCTGGTGCACAGAGTGAGGACGTAATTGAGGGATTGTGGCAGAGCAATGAGGCTCTATCTAGGCAGATGGTGGAGATGCAGTCGTAGATCCAGGTGCGGTCATTTCAGGACAACAATCAAGAGTGCAGGACCCTGTTGTGGGTCAAGTTGTTCCCATTCCTCCCGCTCCTTTGGTGCCGCCAGTCCTGCTGCCACCAGAGATGAACTTTATGTCGCATTTCCATTGATTAGGACCTCCTACCTACGATGGTGGAGCAGATTTCATGGCCTTAGACGAATTGATTATAGCAACCGAGCAGATGTTCTCTTAGTTAGGAGTTTTTGCGGACCAGAGAGTGATGGTCGCTGCGTATCAGCTCAAGGGCCATGCAAAGAGCTGGTAGATGAGGGAAAAGGAGAACCTTAAGGATGAATGTTTATGGGAATCCTTCAAGGAGTTGTTGCTGAAGAAGTTTCTGCCGTCGGTTGAGCGAGACCGTTTGATGAATGATTTTATGCATCTGAAGCAAAGACAACACACGGTCGGTGAGTATGAGGTAGATTTTAGCAAGTTGAGCCGGTTCTCCTCGGATTTAGTTGTTTTTGAAGTAAACATAGTCAAACGCTTTCTGGGTGGTCTTAGGAGTGACATCCACTAGCTGACCAATGCTTATGGATCTGAAAGCTATGTTGAAGTAGTAGTAGCTGCCCTGAAGGTTGAAGTAATCGACAATGCTAAGAATCGAGGCTAGCAGGTGAGAAAACATAAGAGAAGGTTTGACGAGGGTAAGAGCTCTCAGGAATCTGGTTCCGCTTCAAGGAAAAGGAGCAAGGAGTTATGCAGTTTTTGTGGCTGGACAGACCATCCGTTCGAGAAATGTTACAAGAGGATAGGAGCTCAAAAGTAGGAGCAAGTTCATATGATCCAGAGTGCTCCTAAAGGAGATTTAGCTTGTACTTTGTGCAAGCGGAAGGGGCATGATACTGCCCACTATTGGGTAATGGAAAGGGTCTGCTATCAGTGCGGATAGAAAGGACATTTCAAGTCAAAGTGCCTGCAGACTCAGCCCCTGCTGCAGCCAGTTCCACTTCAGGCCATGCCGCTGCCGCAACATTTGGATAAAGGGAAGGGAAAGCTGAACGTGGTGTCTATGGAGGAAGCGCAGACGTTTACCCAAGTAATCTCAAGTTAGATTCTAAACTAGTTCTATCTCATTAGTTCATAGTTGTAGTTCGATGTTAGTTCGCTTAGTTACGTATGCAATTTTATAAGGAAGTTTAAGTTAAAGAACCGTTGGGCGCGCATTCTTTTCGATTCTAGTGCTACCCACTCGTTCGTGGATATGACCTTTGTAGAGCGTCGTCGTTTAACCCTCAATTTAGTTGGCGATGGGTTTCTTATCAAGATTCCCTCTGGTGATTCAGTGGTGTCGGACTAAGGTATTCAGAGTTGTCTGATCCTGTTAGGCGATTTTTTAGCTATTACTGATCTGAAGGTGATAGACCTATAAGACTTTGATGTGATCTTGGGCATAGACTAGTTGTTCATATATGATGTGGTTATCCAATGCGGTATGTGCTCGGAAGATTTTAGATTGTAGCGTGTATAGGAGATTCCTATGGTGCATGAGTTTCCATATGTTTTCCCAGTTAATCTTCCTAGTCTTCCGCCTGAGAGAGATGTGGGAATTGCCATAGATTTGGAGCCAGGTACCCATCCTATTGCTAAGGTATCATACCATATAGCCCCGCGTGAGCTAGAAGAGTTGCTTACCCAGCTGGATGAGTTATTGCAAAATGGATTTATTAGGCCAAGTTCTTTGTCTTGGGGTGCTCCCGTGTTGTTCGTGAAGAAAAAGGATGGATCGATGAGGCTATACATTGACTATAGGGAACTGAATAAGGTAACTATCAAGAATAGTTATCCCTTGCCGCGAATAGACAATTTGTTTGACTAGTTGCATGGTAGTACAGTGTTTTCAAAGATTAATCTTTGTTCGGGCTACCACCAGTTGAGAATTCGTGAGAAGGATATTCCACGGACCGCTTTTCGTTCCCGGCATAGTCATTTTGAGTTCTTGGTGATGTACTTTGGATTAATGAATGCACCATCTGCCTTCATAGACATGATGAATAGAGTGTTCAAGGATTTTCTGGACCATTTTATGGTCGTGTTCATTGATGATGTTCTGGTATATTCCCGCAGTGCTGAAGAACATGCCCAGCACTTGAGTTTGGTTTTGTCTGCTTTGAGGGAGCATAAGTTGTTTGCCAAGTTAAGCAAGTGTGAGTTTTGGCTTCCTCAGGTTTCCTTTCTGGGTCATGTGGTTAATAAAGACAGAATCTCTGTCGACCCAGAAAAGATTGCTGTTGTAATGGATTGGATCAGACCTACCACACCCAAAGAGATAAAAAGTTTCCTAGGGTTGGCAGAATATTATAGGAGGTTTGTGGAAGGTTTCTCTTCTTTGTCTGCGCCGCTGACTAAGCTTATGCAGAAGAACGCAGCGTTTGTCTTGAGCGATTAGTGCGAGGAAGCTTTTCAAGAATTGAAAAAGAGATTGTGCACTGCTCTAGTGTTGACCTGCCTACCGAAGGATTTGAGTACGTCATTTATGTCGACGCATCACACATGGGACTTGGTTGCGTGTTGATGCAAGAGGGCAAAGTGATTGCGTATGGGTCAAGACAGTTAAAGATTCATGAAAGGAACTACCCTACACATGATTTAGAGTTCATAAGAGTGATTTATGCCTTGAATCTATGGAGACACCTATTATATAGTGTGTTGTGCATGATTTACATGGATCATAAGAGTTTGAAGTATGTCTTCACTCAGAAGAAGCTAAACTTACGCCAGCGGAGATGGTTAAATATGTCGCGGATTATGATGTTGATATTTTATATCATCCGGGCAAAGCTAATGCGGTAGGTGATGCCTTGAGTATGAAGACCGCACAGATCTTTGGAATTTATGTGGAATCCCTGGTGGAGGAATTTTTGTTAATGGATATATCAGTTGGGAGTAGCGACTCACCAAGTAGTTTGGAAGTGTTAGAGCTTTCTTGGATTATGCTTACAAGGCTACATCAAAAGGACGATCCTGATTTGCCGCACCTTCGTGATAAAACTGAGAAAGGAGAATTACCAGACTTTTTGATTGATGACGCAGGTACTCTGAAGTACCACGGTAGATGTTATATCCCCATAGTTGAGGATATTCGAGCTAAGTTGTGCAGTGAGGCGCATGGTTCTAGTGTTGCCTACCACCCCGGTTCTACTAAGAGTATAGAGTGTTGAAGCAAATCGTTCGGTGGTATAGAATAAAGAACGATATAGCCAAGTTCGTGTCTGAATGCTTCACCTGTAAGCGAGTTAAGGCTGATCATGGAAAGCCTGGTTGCAAGTTAACGCCTTTGGAGATTCCAAGTTGGAAGTGAGAGAGTATTTCTATGGACTTCATTACTGGGTTGCCGAGATCTCCCAAGGGATATGATTCTGTATGGGTTACAATGGATAGACTGATGAAGTGTGCTCACTTCATGCCATTCAAGGTTGATTACTTCATGAAGAAAATAGCAGAGCTATATTTGGATGAAGTTATTAGACTGTATGGAGTACCTGTTAGTATTATATCAGATCGAGATTCCATGTTTACTTCTCGTTTTTGGAAAAGTTTATAGGAAGGGTTGGGTACCGACCTCAGATATTCAACCGCCTATCATCTACAGACTAATGGTCAGACGGAGAGAGTAAATCAAATTATGGAAGATATGATAAGATGTTACATCTTGGACCACGAAGGAGCGTGAGACGAACGACTGAGATTGATGGAATTCGCTTATAATAACAGTTATCAGAAAAACTTGCAGATGGCCCCATTTGAGGCTTTGTATGGGAGACGTTGTAGAACTCCCTTGTTTTGGGTCGAGGTTGGTGAACCGTTGTTGGGTCTGGAAGCTTTAAAAGAGATGAATATTTCTTTGACACATATTCTAGAGAAGCTTTAGATAGCTCAGGAGAGATATGAGAAGAATGCTAATCGGTGAAGGACTGATTTGGAATTTGCTGTTGGGGACATGGTTTTTCTGAAGATTTCCCTGATGTCTTGTGTTAAGAGTTTATGAAAGAACCACAAGTTGGACCCTAGATATGCCACACCTTTCGATATTGTTGAGCGCATTGGAGTGTCAGCTTACAGGCTGGATTTGCCCGCAAATTTTACTGGTGTGCACGATGTGTTTCACGTGAGCCAATTGCGGAGGTGTGTTCTTAGCGACCGATAAGTTCTTGATTTTGTGCCCCAGTTGGAGCCTAACCTTTCTTATGTGGAGATGCATGCTCGCATTTTGGATACTCAAGATCGGGTGTTGCGAAGAAAGACAATACCCATAGTCAAAGTTTTGTGGCATAACCAAGACGTATAGAGCGCGAGTTGGGAGTTGGAGTCAGCTATGAGGGAGGCTCATCCTCATCTATTCTCCTAATTTCTTTTGGTAAGTGTTTTCTTCGTTAACCTTCAGTTACTTTTCATTCTGTTTTGGATTTGATTCTTTTCATGTCAAGTTTCGAGACGAAACTTCTTTTTAGGGGGGGTGGCTGTAATGCCCCTGATTTTTCGATGTTTATCTTAATTCCTTTAGTGGCGTATTTATGACGTCAAGGCATTACAATTGACGCATAGTTAACGGGTGCCGTTGTTGGAGCGTGGTTTTGCTCAGTAGGTTTTTCAGTGTGCTTGGTCTTTAGCACGGTCGTGTAATTTCCCTCGCGAACCGGGTCTATTTTGGTGACTCGGTGGAGCTTTTTATAGGGATATGGGCGTTTTTATCTTTGGGAGGTGTTTACCCGAGTTTGGTTTTTCGGATGTTGATTTCGACTTCGCCGTTGGATTCGTAGCATCGCTATTTAGCTACGGTGCGATTTTTGTAGAATTTCGAGTTGGTTTGTGTTTCGGGTCGTTTGGACATTTATTTAATAATTAATATTATATTATATATAAGTATAAATAGCTTCGATTATACGGAACCCTATTCATCATCCCCTACCCAAGCTGATGGTAGTTTCGCGAAAGAAGAATCGGCAGTGTCGCCGCTGCCTTCGGTCGCCAATAGGGATCGTTCTGGTGGTCGGTTTCGTCAGATAAGTAGAGATTCAGAAGGCTCTCAGCTAGATCTACGCGTGTGTAGTAAGTATTTTCTGTTTCTTGGATTTCTAGGCATTAGGGTTTGCGGTTTTGACCGCTTTTACCCCCGAAAAGTTTCAGGAAACTTTGCCTAGGACTTCTTGCGACCGAGCCTTATCGTGGAGTGCTTGGAGGAGTCATATTTTGGGAGTTTCGAGGCAAGTGGTGATCTTCCCCTTGCTTTGCTATTTTCTTTCATAGCTTTCCTCTTCTTTCCCTCCTTAGTATGTAGGAGTGTTGTAGGGAGTAGACTTGAGGAATCCATATGATAGTTAGAACTTTTCAGCCAGGAATCCGTCTAGTATGGTATATAGCCTATGGGAATTTCGTCGCGTATAGGTGTAGTAGACTATCAGGAATTCGTCGAATATGAGGAAATAGACCGAGTGAAATTCGTCGAGTAATAATGTTTTTGTCGAGTGGATTCGTCGAGTAAGGTTTGATTACGCCGAGTTAGATTCGTGAGGATCTAGGCATCGAGTTCGTTGAGTATCAGTAGTCTTGGCATTGAGTGAAGGTAGATTCGTCGAGTATTCTCGACGAATTCGTCGAGAATGATAGGCTTAGAAGGCGTTGAGTGATCTGGCGACTAAGTCAGATTCGTCAAGTATATACGCCGAATCGAGTCCGATTCATCGAGTATTGCCGACTGTAGTTTTGTCTCCAAGTCCAATTTGTCTAGTATCCCTTGGTTTCGTCAGGTATATTCAACAAATTTGGCTGGACTTAGTTTATTTTTGTCGATTTATGTCGGATTCGTCGAGTATGGGCCTTTTGGTGAAATTTTCGATTTTCCCTCCTCTTTGTCGTGGGAGTATTTTGATGTTAGGTTTGGAGTTTTATCGGTGCTTGGGTGTGAGGTTTTGGCTTGGTTGGCAGTGGATAAAGGACCACCAACTTGACGATATTTTGTGAATCATTGCACTGGGTATGCTTTTGTCTCTTCTTATGGACAATTGGGTTGTGTTGGGCTCGGTGGCCACCACCGTAGGGCCTTTTTGAGATGTTTGAGTATGATAGTTCGGATCAGACGTTTTGGTCGCCGACACCGACCCGTTTGTTTTACCAGTGTTAATGATTCACGTTTTATTGAGTTGTTAGTCTCTCTTCTTTCTATAGTTTAGACATATGCTATTTTGCTTAATCATGCAGATGTTCTTGGAGCATGGTTCCGTTCGCACTTGGTGCAAACTTCTTTACCGTTGAACTTTATAAATTAACTCTCTCATTACTGTCTTATAACTATTTTGTTGTTTTCTGACAGCTTGTTCCTGTTTGGGTTGGTACCCCTTTTTGTTTCCTCTTTCTTGTTGCCATTACTGATCTCTGATCGCCTCTTATTTTTATTACTGAGGTATTCTTTTCTTGTGAATGTCTCAGGTTCAGAGCAGTAGCCGGTTGAGCGACTAGGTTTGGTGGTTGCTGGTGGTCTGCAGTGGTTGCAGTAGTTTTCCTCACCATTGTGAGGTAGTTTTGGTTGTTTCTTCCTCGTAGTTAAGACATACTTGTTTTTAGTGGGTTCATGTCAGGTTGTTGACGTCAGCTGGATTCTGTTGAATGTTTAGTCCTTGATAGCTGCTAAGTCTATTCCTTTGTGGATTATTAGTTTTGATTGCTCTCTAGGAAGGTTTTATGCTAGGATTGCGTGTTAGTTACTTTAACTATAAAAAGTATCGTTTTTTACTATCTCATGCACATGCCATCTTTTAAAAGCTAAAGTCACTATACCTTATTGAACGTACAAACTATTTTCTATGCTTATACTAAATCTAGAGTCGTGCATAACATGAGTTGTCCTATACGGATGTTTATACTCATGTAGGATGTTAACCATTGTAAACAAACTATTTTCCGCAGCGTATATTTATATCTTTACTTATGGACTAGTTGATCCACTGAGCCGAGGGATACGACTATCCAATTAAACTTAAACTGGATTTTCTTCACAATAACTCATGAATTTCATATAAAATGTAGAGTTGGATTTTTGCCTGAGCGTCTACAGTTATCCCTTGCACGGCATGGCATCACAGCGCGTGTTTTCTCTTACTCTGATATGTTGTTTAAATACAGAGAAAATGCGGGTTGTGATAAGAGTTGATCTCGACTGTCAATCCAAGGGATCAGTCTTACAAGGATGCTTAAATCCTGAAGCATCATCCCATCGTCTACCCTGGGATTTTTAGGAGAATCAGGTCGAATGCTCGTTTCCCAACTCAATCATAGAGATCGCTACCAGCTCTGCCACCTGGTTACAAAGGCCAGCGTACAAGCGAAGGGAAATGGACCTCGGGGGGATCATATAGGACACGCAATCGAGTCCACCAACCTTCCACAAACTCGTACCTTCTGGAGCTTAGTTGCCCTGCTCCTTCTAAAATTATGGCAGGTTATCACACCTTGGCAACAACAGAGACGTGTCTTGCCCTACAGGACCAACAATCGCTAAGAGCGGGCCTTTTAGTCTTCTCAATGATCGATGATGCTTTTACACAAGGTATCACTTTGTGAGGTCGATCCTTCATCGAGTTTAGGAGGTTAGCATCCAGACCTGGTCCTGATAGTTCCTCCAGTCATAGGAGAGATGCAATCGGGGACAACTAGGACGACATGCAAGGGGGGAGCTGATCTCGACCATCAAAGCAGGGGCTCGATCTTACAAGGACGCTTAAATCTCGAAGAATCATCCCATCGTCTGCCCTGGGCTTGTTAGGAGGATCATGTCGGATGCTTGTTTCCCAAATTGATCGAGGAGATGGACTTCACTACTTCTAGCTGACTTGAGACAATCAACACAAAGAAGACAACTCATAACCACCCATGCCTCCGGGGGTGAGGAAATGTATAAACAAAATAGAAATAATCTTACAGACTGGCAGTCATGTTACCGCTAGTGGTAGAACCTTTTGTCATCCCAGCTCTAGGTGTTTGAGTAGATGAAATGCATAACATAGCAGCCTGGTTGTTGAAGCAATAGCCTCACGCATATAAACTCGCAGAGTCGAATTGAACCCCATAGTTGCTGAAGTAGTGATCTCACGATTATGGACTCACGAAATTAAAGGAGAGCACCATAGTTGTTGAAGAGATGACCTTGTGAGTACGAAACTCGCGGAATTGAAGAGAGCGCCCCGTAGGCATGAAGAGCATCACGCGTAGGAGCTCGTAGAATACTAGCTTGAAGATGTCATGAGTAAGCCGTCTCATGGAATGTAGGTTGTTGGAGGAGATCATTGCAAGTAGGAGCTCGTAGAGCACCTTGTATGTTTTTCCCTGGTGGTGAACTCGTCATGATTTGTCATGTTTGTTAGTCATATAAAAAGTACGCACGAGCTTTACCAAAGCACCTATAAGTATGAACATGTATGAAAAGCACCGCTATTGAAAAAGGAGATGAAGCAGGTGGAGGGTAAGTGTCACTTCTGACATTAAAACCCATATGCAGAGTTTTCGAGGGTTCCGCTGCCCGGTCAACGGACGACGGTCAAGGGGGGCAGCACCACTGCGGGGTTCGGGGGCAGCGTCCCAGAAAAAATTTTCATTTTCCACTCCCAACTCGCCCAGATTCCGAGCTCTCATGACCCTGCGAGTAAGTCACCTGCAAAACTTGTATATGAGCGAGTAACAAAGATATTCGCCTCTTCAACTCGCCTATGGGTGAGTAACAAAGATACTTGCTGATATATCGCCGTCTACAACTCACCTCCATGAACTCTTCTGTATATTCTCGCATAGGGTTGTCACCATATGGAACTTGCCTATTGGCAAGCAACAAGGGAACTCTCCAACCTCTATGAAATCACCTGCATATACTGGCCAACTAAAGTCGTCATCTGAAGCCCGCATAAAGAAGTCACACTCTGGAACTCAATTCCGAGCGAGTAACAGGGAAGCTCGCCTCACGAAGCCACCGAGCTTGGAAGTCGCCATCATGAATTCACTTATAGGCGAGTAACCAGAAAACTCGCACACCTTGCCAAATGCTTGCGAGTTGCTGCCTTTGGTTTTTAGCTCGCCATCTTAGGCTATGAAGTATTCTCGCAAAAATTTCTTCCTTATCTACGATCCATGCTCACCGCAACAAAGTGTTGAAGCCAGGAAAATCCTAACTCTAAAAATCAGATCAAGGTATCCTAAGGTTACAGACTCAGCGGTTGGGCTCGACGGTTAACAGGATAAGACACAGAAACTGCCGAACAACAACCATGACCCCTGGTGCTGCGGCAGGAAGGTCCCACCATGTACCCGAAAGCTTAGAATAAGTAAATTCTCTACAACCAAAAATGGCTGAGCAGGGTACGAGGAAGACTAGCTGGTAACTAAGTCACGACGACTAAGACAGATAGTCCCAAGGTCGCTACTGAGTCTCTCAGAAAAAGGAATCCAAAGGCTCGAATGATGTCCAAGAAAAAAAGAGGTCTCGAGATCTTTTCTTGATTCTTAAGTTTGTCTCCTCATACCCCTGGGGTCCTATTTATAGACAAATCCAAAGGGAGGGGGTGAGTCTTATTTATAGCCCATCTCCTGGCAACTAGGGGACTTCCTGGGGGAGATCACACGACTGTGTGAGTAGATGGTCTAGTCTCCTAACTGGAGAGTATGCGAGGGGAGCTCGTCATACTCACCCAGGCCTTCTACTGCCTGTCGCGTTGACTCTGACTGATGTCTTAACTTGCTGACTTTGACTCTTGCTGACCTGGCTCTAGAGGGGTCCACCCTCAACGAATACAGTTTGTACAAAATCCCCGATCTTTCCGAGCGACGTAGGAACTCAAAAAAGAAACATCCAACACTTATTTGGCAAGCTGCTTGGGAGAGTATGTGAATTACTTGCTTATGATGAATGCTTGCTGAACTTTATAAATAGAGGGACTGGTCTTTGAGGCACATTTTTTGAAATCGCACACAATATCAAAATCTATCGAGGAAGCCTACCAAGCAACTTGGCCGCACTTTTTGGGTTTCTTGACCCGACAAGACGCAAAAGGCTGTGAGAAGGCAAGGTCATTGCTGACCTCCTTCCCCTAAAGATGGAAGAGCTGCGGGAAAGCCTAATGGCTTACGAAGATCGCTTCCACATGATCCGAGAGTTGGACAAGCACCTGGCAATGACTGACCATCGCGTCCAGCTCTATGGTGAGGAATTGTCTGGCATGCACGTGAGCATGGGATCCACCGGGTGATTGGAGAAGATGGAAGAATAGCTGCAGCGAGGCGACGACGCGATGGCGGTGGCTAGTGAGCACTTCCGCTGAGCACACGAGATATGTTGGGCTGGGTGACACCCACCTCTTCATGAGCAGAGCCCCCTAGGACTTAGATTTTTTTCCTTTTTTCCTTCTAGCTGTACTCGCCGCTTGGCGATATTTGTAAAGAACTCTATTCTTTATTTGTAATAAGGTGAGTTTGTGTATCGCGTTGAGTCCGCTGACGTGTTTGATGCCTTTGTTGTGACTTTATTTTTCTTCTGCTTTATTCTTGTCTTCTTTCTGTGACTTCGCGAGTTGTTTTGTGCAGGCTCTGGTGATATGACGAGATTCTTGATATCGTTGTCCGAGATTGGACTAGTGGTTAAGATCGATCTCTAGGCGAGTATGTGACTTAGGAAGATACTCGTGCGAGGTTGATATACCCCCTGGCCTCTGCCTATAAATAGAAGGGGTAGGTGAGCCTTTAGTACATTGTTGCAAATTCTGAACCTCTGCTCGTGAGTATTCATCCTTGCTCACTTCTATTGGGTATTGTATTCACAATAACCCTGATTTGAAGAAGGGCCCCCTTAAGCTAAGATGAATTGAAATTGTAGTTGATGTTGTGTGTTTTAGTTATGTGCTTGCAGGACTGCATTGTTAAGTACAACCCAATGTTAGATTACAGTGGGTCATGAAACACAGAACTATACAATGTAATCCTTTATTGTGTATGCCAATGTGTTGAATCACGTGTAATCTCTCTATTGGGGTGTACCTTTTATCTCAAGTGCATTAGAAGTATCAAGAAAGGAGAAGGATTTGGAATCAGAAGAACAGAAATTTTACCTAAGTAAAATTCGTCGAGTATAGTAAGGGACATTCATCGAATTCGTCGAGAATACTCATAGATACTCATTGAATTCATCGTGTATACACACTGGCACTCATCAAATTCATCATATTTACTTAGGGAATAATCTCTAAGAGTTGGAAAATCTATTAAGTAAAAATCGTCGAGTATTATCAAGTATACTAGTCAAATTCGTCGAGTGTATCTTCCGATACCCGTCGAATTCGTCAAATATACATGTTGATACACACCAAATTCGTCGAGATTCATTGGGTATATCTTTGAGTTTCCGAATTTACTTCTCTAGAATTTTCTAAGTCAGATTCGACAAATATAAATAGCTCATGCGTCGAATGCGTCGAGTGTATCAGCCGATACTCGTCGAATTCGTCGAGTATGTCAGCTGATACTCGTCAAATTCGTCGAGTTAGTCTTTGATAAGCTTTGAGTTATAATTTCGACTGGACTGAAATTCTCCAAGTGTTTTTCGTCGAGATTCATATGCAGTTCGGCGAGTATACTCGACTATACTCGACAATACTCGACAAATTATACTTAGGGTTATTTTCTTCCTGATTTTAAGTTTCCGGTTCGTTCTTCCTGATCGCCATGTACAGTAACCCGCAACCTTCCCGGTTTGGAATAACTTTTTTAGCTGTTGCAAAGTAAGATTCCTATATATATTTAGGGTTGATTTTCCACTAACCCTAATTGTGCTCAAATCAAGAATATTCCCGAACGAAGAATGTCCGTCGGCTCCCGTATGCTATTTCGCGATTATTGCTCGGCCGACGACAATGCTGCACAATTCATCTTCAACCTAATCGACTGGATCATTGTTCTCCAAAGTTTCTGATTCTCTCAGATCTAGTCGATCCGTGATTTCAGATCAAAGTCTTCAAAGATTTTGGGTTCACTTGTTCTTCAAGTCATTCAAGATCAACTTTTCTAAAGAACAAAGAATCAAAGGCATTAGAACTAAATAAGATTATTTGTAATCTTTGTTTTTTGGGGGAAAATCTCTTTTTACTATTGTAGGATGTTTTCCCACCGAGTTGTAGATCAGTGTTTAGATCAAGTTATAGGAGAGGTTGTTCTCTGAGTGGAAGGAGTGTTGTCTCCGAGTTGTAGGAGTTGAGGCTTCGAGGTATAAGATTTGTTTAAATCTGAGAAAGGTGAAGTAGCTGAATCTAGCCCTTCGTGGTAGATAGGTGAGGCAGGATAGTGGACGTACCTAACTCGAGGAACCACTATAGATCTTTGTATTCTGTGTGCTTTATTTTTTAAGTTATTTTTATTCTGCGAAAAGACACAGACCTCACCTATTCACCCCCTCTAGGTGATTTAGGTTGAATCTAGATACTTCCAATTAGTATCAGTGGGGTGTTGTTCGACATAAGCTTAACACCTTGAACAAGATCTTCCATCTAGTTGTCAAGAGATCCTTCTCTGTTGCTATGGACCGAAGCAATGATATTTCTTCTATGAAGTTACCAGTATGAACAAAAGAGAACTTTTCTATGTGGAAAGAAAGAGTTAGATTCTTCATGGAAGCAATATATCCCAAGATATTTCAGATTGTTAAAGAAGACCTCATATTCCTACACAGCCGTCTGCTCTGAATCTGTCTGTCATGATCCCTAAGAAGATGATGGATCTGACTAAGGATGAAATTGTCTTGGTCTCGTTGGATAAGAAGGAGAAGATTATTATAGCCAGTGCAGTGGACGATTCAATGCTTCAAAATTTATTCCACTGCAAATTTGCCAAGGAGATGTGGGACTATCTAGTTGTGCTCATCGAAGGAACCGAAGAAGTTAGAGACGATCGCAGATCCTTGCTGAATCAGGAATACGAAGCATTCAAGCAGAGTGCAAATGATACTATTGATGTTAGCTTTGAGAAATTCTTCAAGATCGTCAACGGGCTCAGAAATTATGGCCGCACCTTCACTAATGGTGAACTAAACGACAAATTCCTCAGATCCTTGACAAAGGACTGGGATACAAAAGTTGTTGTAGCCATTAGGGAGTTTGGGAAGCAGCCGGAGATTGACCCCCAGAACTTGTTCGGAAAGTGGCTCTTCTACGAACTTCAGATGTATACCAGAAAGAAAGAGGAGCAAAGCAGCGGGGCTTCAAGCAGAGAGGAGATAATTGTCCTGAAAGCTGAAGGGGCAAAAAAGTCCAAAGTTGTCTCACCAGTAAGGACACAAGCTCCAGATACCCCAGAAGACTCTGAGCTAAACACTTCTGGATCTGAGTTATCGGATGAAGATTTCTCACTCATCTCCAAGCAGTTTAAAAGATTGCTCAGCAAGAGGAGGCAAATGAAAAATTAGTCCTCCTCCTCTGATTTCAGAAGATCACAGCGTGAAGGTGATCGCTCCAAGAAGAGATTCAACCGAGAGGACAAGTATAAATCTAAACCGAATAAACATAATTCCTCTGACGTTATTTGATATTGTTGTAATAAGCCAAGACACATGATTGCAGAGTGTCCTTATAAGAAGAAGGAAGGTTCCAAGAAGGAAGAGAAGAGATCCTTCAATGGTAAGAGAAAGGAAGAGAAAAGCTTCGTTGTTAAGAAGTCCAAGACTCTTAACGATAGTGACTCAAGTGAGTCAAGTTCAAAAAATGAGGAAGCCTACTTCGGGCTCATGGCTCAATCAGATGAGGAAGTAGGTGAATCCCAATACCATGGGAAGGTAAACTCTCACACAATCCTTTCCAAATCAGAAACATCCAATAATGGTCGTGAAGACTACTCTTCTGATGAAGATGAATCTAACTTGATGGCTCAACATCAAGAACTTTTGAAAGCTTTTGACAAATGACATAAGGTGGTCAAAAAACAATTAAAAGAGATTGCTTCTCTCAAGGTAGTGGAATCAAGCCTGATGGAGGAAATTGCTGAATTAACTCCTCTCATAAATGAAGTACATTCCTTGCGAGAGGAATTGAAATGCTCCGCTAAACTGTTAAGTTAGAAGGAGAAATTCCTAGATGAGCTGGAGGAAAATCTCTTCGTGGAAAGGAAGCTGGTAGAAAGCAACTCGAAACCAAAGACCATTCTTCCCCTCATTGATTAGTTTTCTACTCCTAAGAAGGGTAGTGGTCTTGGACACATAGCTGGAAAAGGTAAGGTTTTTAAGAAAGCCAGTAACAAAGAGAAAGAGAAGGTACAACAAGGTCAACCCTCGATTGAGAAGTTAATCTTCCCGATGAATAAGTTTGACCTTGAATCGTCCTATGGTAACTTTGCTAGGCCTACTTATGTGGAGCCTAAAAAGCGTTATCAAGGATGGACCCGTCCTCGAGACTTTGGTGCCGGTGTTTTCAAATCACTTTATGAGGAAATTACTCTTAAAAACTATGGTCCTTACATTCATGGACCAAGTGGTAAGAAGGATCCAAAGCCAACACTGTTGTTCCCAAGGCCAAGGAAACTGTGAAGCCTTGTGTATGCTGCAATTACGAGGCCTCTAAATCCAAGTCTGTTGCCCCTGCTAGACCTCCCGCACAAAAGGTAAAGCAAGAGTATAAGAGAAGGTACAATAGGTTTAACTGTTGGTATTGCGGCAAGATTGGTCACTTCGCCATGAATTGTTGGTTTCATCTAGTAAAGCTTGAAACTCCACAAGTTAACAGTGCGAGGCCGACCACTCGCAACGCTAATGTTCCAAGTGGTGTTAGACTAACAAGGACCCAAGTACCCAAGTATCTTTGGGTTCCTAAGGTAAATTGATTTATGTTTGCGGGTATGTCCAAAGGCCAACAAAATGTCAATCTGGTATTTGGATAGTGGATGCTCTCGGCATATGACTAGGACTAGAAGCCTATTACGAGAATTTACCCCAGTTGAAGACGATCCAAAAGTTATCTTTGGAGGATCTGACAAGGGAATAACTAAAGGCTACGGTATGATTTCCAACGGCATAGTCTCTTTCACAGACGTGACTTATGTTGAAGGATTACAGCATAATCTGATAAGCATAAGTCAATTATGTGACAAAGGCTATATCGTTGATTTCTACAAGGACAAGTGTCTGATAAAATCATCTGCTAACTTGGAGACAATCTTAACAGGCACTCTGAGTAGAAATATTTTTTGTTTAGATTTTCTATGTTTAGACAATTCTACACCAGTGTATTTTTTAGCAAAATATAGTGTGTCTCTTTGTTTCCAATGACACAATAGATTAACATATATTAATTTCAAAACTATAAATATGCTATTTTCTCACAACTTAGTATGTGATGCCCCCAACATTAAGTGTCTTAAAGAGAGTCCATGCCACGCATGCCAGATGGGTAAGCAGACAAGGGCTACCTTTAAGGGCATTTCTAAAAAAGATTCCTTTAGAAGTTTGTATTTACTTTATATGAACTTATTCGGTCCTATGCCAATTCACAATTTAGGAGATAAAGTCTATACGTTGGTCATTATTGATGATTACTCTCATTTTACTTGGGTGTTCTTTTTAAAATACAAGTCAGACACCTTTGATTCTTTCACTAATTTTGTTAGATAAATTCAGAACGAATTAAACTGCTCAGTGGTCAAAATCAGAAGTGATCACAGAATAGAATTTGAGTCTGGTGTCATGACAGAATTCTGTGAAAGTCAAGGTATCTTTCATGAGTTTTCCTCCCCGCATACTCCACAATAAAATGGAGTTGCCGAGAGAAGGAGTAGAATCCTAATTGAAGCATGTTCAACGATGTTGAATGGTGCTTCACCATTAGAGTACTTCTGGGCTAAAGCAGTCAGCACAGCTTGTCACGTGCAAAACTGAGCTTTAATCAACAAGAGTCATCATAAAACTCCCTATGAACTGCTGAAGGGCAGAAGTTTGACTGTGTCATACTTTAGGATTTTTGGTAGTAAATGTTTCGTACTTAACAATGGAAAGTATTACTGCACGAAGTTTAGTGACAAATGTTTTGAATGTATTTTTGTATGATATAGTAACCATAGTAAGGAATATATAATTTTTAATAAGAAAACCCTGGTGGTAGAAGAGTCTATCAATGTTATATTTGATGAGACAAGCTATAACATCTCGTTCCACCTTTCGTGGATCACAACACTGCAAGGCCTTACGCAGACTGTTAATGGGTTGTAACCCAAGCACCCCAACCCCTCTCTAGCCCACAGGCGGGTTGTTGGTGGCCACAACCTCCCTTTGATGAGTCAAACTCGATATTGAAGCACGCATCACGGGGACTTCCTAGGAGGTCACCCGTCTCGGTACTACTCCAGCTCGAGCACGCTTAACTATGGAGTTTTTCCACTCCTCATCACCAATTGAGCTCCTTCGTTCAAGAGGCTTAAGTAGGGCTGAAACACTCATTCCCCTCATTTCTTCTCATCCTTGAGTGGGAGTTAGGGTTTTGGGAGAGTGGGTTTGGAGGAAGAATAAGAGCATCTTCTGGCATTAGAGAAGCTCCGAGGCTCTGTTCGTTGATCCGTATCCAGATCCGTGGAGAAGACTTGAAGGCGCACACTTTCATCCGTGCAAAACAAGATCTTCATGGCTAGGAAGAGGAGTCGTAAGGTAACGACATTTCTCCTCTCGATTATCGGATGCGTGCATGACATCCATTTCTTTCTTGCTTTCTTTCAAGCATTAGACACCAGATCTCTCAAATGAGAGGGATACGGTTTGCCATGGTTCAAGAGGAGCAACCGGTTCGATTGTGTTCGTCCTTAACATGATGTTGCATTAGAAATCCGCTACGCTAGTGGATTAGGCATTGTGGGTGAAGCCGTAGTCGCGACTGTTTGTTCGACTCAGTGATGTTGCATAACGAGCCTTAAGGGTTTTGCTAGAAATTTGTTTGTGGCAAGATGTCGTTTGCGATGTTTGCCCCCTATCTCGTACGAGAACAAATGGTGGATTAGGGTGGGAAAGGCTATGTTTGTTGATTGATGTGCGAAGGCTCGACTTTGTCTCTGTGGTCGGCTGGCTAGCCCGTGGCGTACAAGTCATGTGTAGAGAGTGTCTCAGCGAGACAAGTCCCCTTCTGAGAAATTGACGAGAACACCAAGCTTTTGACAAGCCTGGACGATGAAGGCCATGAGCAGGTGGGGTCAAGCAAGGGTTCTTAGCATCAGTTTGTTTGTGTGATAGAATCCTGACGTGAGAAGTCAGAGCTTGCAGGCAAAGCCCGAGTTTTGAGACCCACGAGAGGGTGGGGCCTTGGAAAGAGTTCTGTATGGTGGCTTGAATGCCATTAGGGGAAAACGGAAGTACCTGTGTGATGTGATGTGATTATGCGTGATGATGTGTTAGATTCATGTGATATAGGGTCCTTAGGTGAGAGGACTTAGCGCAACCACTCGCACCAAAAGCCCGGACTGATGGAGGACGGCGCCACTAATCTTTATATCAAAGGTCCTCGGGCGGATCCACGGGGCAGCCAGTTAAGCCATTACCGCATAGCACCGCAGCACGGGGGCGATTCCGGACCGCAGCCCCAACAATCCCCCCCCCCCCCGGAAACGACCCCAGGGTTTCGAACCCGCAACCTCCCTGTGATACCAATTGAGAGGACTTAGCGCAACCACTCGCACCAAAAGCTCGGACTGATGAGGACGGCGCCACTAATCTTTATATCAAAGGTCCTCGGGCGGATCCACGGGGCAGCCAGTTAAGTCATTATCGCATAGTACTGCAGCGCGGGGGTGATTGAGAGGACTTAGCGCAACCACTCGCACCAAAAGCCCGGACTGATGGAGGACGGCGCCACTAATCTTTATATCAAAGGTCCTCGGGCGGATCCACGGGGCAGCCAGTTAAGCCATTACCGCATAGCACTGCAGTGCGGGGGCGATTCCGGACCGCAGCCCCAACATTAGGTGAAACCCAGGTTTGCATACATGTTGCTGGTAGGCCCTTTTTTATTAAATGCTCAACCTAGAAACGTGTATGATGTATGCGACATCTTAATATGTTTCTTGACTCTCTCCAGGTTTATATACATTTGCATATGAAGTGCTGACCTGCAGGGTGATGGAGTGCCCCGGGGTCCGCTAGGGACGGCCGAGAGGAGATATGTTGGTTACACAGTTGAGGTCAGCTTTTCCTGAACCACGTTACAACAATTTTTTACAGGGCAAGGATTACACGCGGGAGCAAGCTCACCTACTAAAAAGGCCTAAGCCTCATGAAGTGGACCCTCTTCTATTTACTTTTGATTTGTTGAATGCTTTTCTCCGTGAACTGTAATCCGGCTTACATGCCGAGGTAGCCTAAGAGTGCTAAAGCATGTTTCTCTATTTGTTGTTGTTTCAGTTTTTGGACACTTGTATGTTGTAAGGCCTTAAGGCCGTTTCGAACTCTTATGCTTGTGGATAACTTCTAGTGGTTGTGGGTTTTCACTATTTTGTGTTCTGATGCGTTGTTCTTTTATGTCACTTTATAATGCTCAAGCTGTGGCGTCTATATGTTGTGGGGCCCCGACCGGACCCAGATTATATGGTCATTACAGGGGAGGTGTTATATAAACATACTTCATAACATCTCGTCTAGTGTTGTTTGTATAGATACAGATACCAAATTGGAAGAACTAAGCTTAGAAGAAGCTGTCAAGGAAGATGCTACAAATTCAGTCAAGGTCGTCGATCCAAGCATGGTGAATGAAGAACGACTAGATGAAGAACTAACTCAACCTGCAAGAGATGCAATAGGCATAACAAAACCTGCTGGTGGGAGGGGAAGAAATTTAGTGTTCAGACACCTAAGAGATCACCCGGATGATCTAATCATTGGAGAGCCAGACAACGATGTTAGAACCAGAAGAGGTACTGCTAACGAAATTTTACATCTTAGTTTTCTGTCTCAGGTTGAGCCAAAGAAGTTTGAAGAAGAAAACAAGGATGTCTCTTGGATAATGTCAATGCAAGAGAAGCTCAATCAGTTTAAAAGATGCAAGGTTTGGGAGTTGGTGCCCAGGCCCAAAGGACCGACGTGATCGGTACCAAATGGGTATTCAGAAACAAGCTGGGCAAAAATAGAGTGATTATAAAGAACAAAGCCAATATTGTAGCTCAAGGATATAGACAAGAAGAAGGGATCGACTTCGATCAGACCTTTGCTCCAGTGGCAAGACTCGAAGCGATCAGGTTATTTCTTGCATATGCTGCTTATAAAGGCTTCAAAGTCTATCAAATGGATGTGAAGTCAGCATTTTTCAACGGAGATCTGAAATAGGAAGTATACGTAGCACAACCCCCAAGTTTTGTCAACTCTACTTTCCCTGATTATGTTTACTTTCTGAATAAAGCTTTATATGGTTTAAAACAAGCTCCCTGAGCTTGGTATGAGATGCTTTCTAGCTTTCTTCTTGAGAACAAGTTCACAAGAGGAAAGATAGACAAGACACTATTTTTTAGGGAAGTAAAAGGCAAAATTGTGCTAGTGCAAATCTATGTTGACGACATCATCTTTGGCTCTATGGAAGACCACCTTTGCAAGAAGTTTTCTAAACTTATGCAAGAAAAGTTTGAAATGAGCAGTATGAGAGAGCTGAAGTATTTCTTAGGACTTTAGGTAAAATAATCTGATGATGAAATTTTCATCTCTCAGACGAAGTTTATCAAAAAGTTACTTAAATAATCGGAATGGAGAACACAACCTTGATGAGGACTCCAATGGGTTCAACTATGTCTCTATATAAGGATGAAAAAGGGAAACCTTTTGATGAAAACAAGTACAGAGGCATAATTGGATCATTGCTCTATCTTACTGTAAGAACCCCCTCTTAAAAACATAGGGGGGTCCTTATGCCCAGGGCGAGCGTCCCCCCAAAAGGTTCGTGTGTCCGAAAAGGTGTCACCCTCTTACCTGACCCATGACCCAATTGGAGGAACGTTCGCCCTGTAAGGCTATGCATCATAATAAGACTTTCACAGAATAATTAAAAGATTTATGCGGAAGCAATTCATCACAGGTATCTCAGCACAAAGTGAAAATCATAGTTCATGAATGAAAAATACCCACGAAGGGGTATACAGAGTCCAACCTCCTAATAAACCAAAGGAAGAGAAAGAACAAAACAACTAATCCAAAATAGAAGGGTAACAAAGAAAAAAAAAACTCTCATCCTCTCCTCTCCTCCGAGTAGTACCCTCACGTCCTCATAGATATCTCGAGCGGGCTCAGGGAACTCCTCTCCAACAGGTGCACGTCTAGGCTCCACAGTCCGCTCCTGCTCCAGCGGTAGGTGCATCGGGTCCTAAAAAGATACGTACAAAGTACGTTAGCCACATCATGACCAAGTAAATCTCACGCTCCCCCCAGCCCCCTAGTGGGTACCAGGAAAGCAACCTGCAAGAAGAGTTAGCACAATAGCCGAAGCAGTATATATATACCAATAACCAGTAATAAGAAAGAGGAGAAGAGGCATCAATAATTAATTTAGTTATTTTCTACCATGGTATGTATGCGAACAACAATGAGTAAAGAGTAACATCAAGTTTGGTATACATGACCTTCTAACTTAATAAAGTTCATCTTCATGGCACGATTCGTTTTCAATCTACAGTTATACGGTATCAGTCCAAGATACGAGTAACAAGTAACGCACATAGATATATAGGTTTGCATGGCATGGTGTGGATGCATGATTGAGCTCTCTATCACTCATATGATGTAACACAAAACCATCCCCTATGTCGACATAGTAACCTGTTAAGAGAAGGAGCTCACTTCTCAGGCCTCACCGCCGTGGCAAGACAGTGACAGTGGGTCGGTCGCTCCCACTTCTAGGTTATGGATACACCCCAACTCCCTAGGCCTTCGTACCGCTATAAAGAACTAGGTACTCTCGGTGGGAACACATCCTCACCCGTGCGGAGATCAACCCTCTCGGCACAAAACCCAAACAGGCATGAGACAGACCTATGTGTAAAGGGTAGCTAGCCCCGGTCCTCTCACCACCTAACAAATGTAGAGTTCGTCGTCACAACTTCTCCCGTAGTGTATAGTAGGAGAAGCCGACGAACCCGCCACATCGGTATCCATGCACCCTCCCATAAACCTCATGCACTAGTAATGAATGACATGTCGATAATGTAGTAAAAATAATATTCTACAAAATGTGTCTAACATGAGTTTTCTGATTGGGCCTCTAGGGCCTCCAAAACATTGGTTGAAGTTTGCCGAAAATATTTACTGCACAGATAAACAGCAATTATAAATTTAACTACTACGTTTCGAGTTAATTTTTAATTTACCTAGAGCCTCCTGATTGTCATGGTCAAAGCATAAATGTTGTAGTAAAAACAATATTCTACAAAAATGTGTCTAACATGAGTTTTCTGATTGGGCCTCTAAGACCTCCAAAACATTGGTTGAAGTTTGCCGGAAATATTTTCTGCACAGTTAGACAGCAACTATAAATTTTAATACTACATTTCGAGTTAATTTTTAATTTACCTAGAGCCTCCTGATTGTTATTGTCAAAACATGAATGTTGTAGTAAAAATAATATTCTACAAAAAAGTGTCTAACATGAGTTTTCTGATTGGGCCTCTAAGGCCTCCAAAATTTTGGTTGAAGTTTGCCGGAAATATTTTCTGCACAGGTAAACAGCAACTATAAATTTAACTACTACATTTCGAGTTAATTTTTAATTTACCTAGAGCCTCCTGATTGTCATTGTCAAAACATGATTGTTGTAGTAAAAACATTATTCTACAAAAATGTGTCTAACATGAGTTTTCTGATTGGGCCTCTAAGGCCTCCAAAATTTTGGTTGAAGTTTGCCGGAAATATTTTCTGCACAGGTAAACAGCAACTATAAATTTAACTACTACATTTCGAGTTAATTTTTAATTTACCTAGAGCCTCCTGATTGTCATTGTCAAAACATGATTGTTGTAGTAAAAACATTATTCTACAAAAATGTGTCTAACATCCTTTTTCTGATTTGGCCTCTAAGGTCCCCAAAATGGTGATTGAAATTTGCTAAAAATCGTTTATTCCAGGACTGGATAACACATGGGGTTTTCGGAACGGTTAAATATGCTTTTCGGGCTCTAAATTAAAATAGTTAGAGTTACCAAAACCGAAAACTTAAAACACGGAAATCATAGATCATAGTCTTACCTATAAAATTGTGTCTCATAAAATTTTTCCAATTCTGACTCTAGGATAATTAAAAATTCGTTTTAAAAACAGCAATTCTTTCCAAAATAGGCCTAGTTCTAGGCTCAGGATTTATGATGCTTCTGTGCACGCATCTTGGCGCATATAGACGGTGGTAGCGGAGACAGACGGGAAATGGGCGTGCGGGTGTTGTACCGGATCTGGCCATGCGCCATCATTGGCTCAGGCCGTCCGAGGGAATCAGACGGCCTGTGAAGGCCGGCCGGATTTAACGGCGGCTGTAAGCCACCGTAAATACGGCCCTTGCGGGACCTCCCCACCGCCTCCGGCGGGGAGTTGGCTCATGCCACCACTCCCAGTGGAAGCACCCAAGGGTGGGGCTCCGGTGGGGGTAGATGCCGGCGGCCGGCCGCCGCCGGCGGTGGCCGGAACTTTTCTATTTATATATATATATATTTTTATTATTTAATTATTTTGCTTGTTCTGGATGGAGGAGGCCACCGGGGCGGAATCCGACGGGTTCCTCCGCCTCAAGGGCCGTGAGGGAGGGCCTTGGGGTCCCTCTCTCCCCTTCACACGCCCCTTGGCGAGGCCGGAGCCCGCAAAGGTGGCGGAGATCGTGGGGGTGGTCCGAAGCTATCCATGGCCGGGATCGCCGTCTCCGGCGGTCGGAGACGGCGGGGGTCGACGAGAAATAGATCTAGGGCAGAGAGAAGTCGCAAGAACTTACATGCGCGCCATTTAGGCGAGGGGATCGACGGGTGGCCATGGGTGGTGGAGATCGCCGAAGTTGAGGAAGAAGGCTCGTCGGGAAGTCTCCGAGGCTCTGATTCTTGCTGGTTAGGGGTGATGTGTGTAGGGAGCATGAAAATCCTACATCCCATGGGTTTATATATGAGAGGAGGTGAGTTTGGGCTTTTTAGGAAGGAGATAATTCTCCTTCCTTGGGAGGAAAAGTCCCCCCCCCTTTGATTACTGCCACCATGCCTTCCTATTAGGCTTAAAAGGTAAGGAGTAATCACCCCTTAGCTGGCCCTCATCATGGTGGTGAAGGGAGTTGATTATAGGAGGGGTTTATTGCCTATTTGGGCGCTAAAAATTTAATAACGAGTTAAATACGAATAATTTTGAATTCAAAATTTAAACAAAGGTTTTTAATACCCTCAGGAATCTCCACAAATTATTTCATAATTTTTGGACGAATTCTAATATTTTATTTATTTTTATTTGTGTGTCTAGCCTATTTAAAATAAGATAAAATATATTTAAAACAATTAATATATTTTAATTCATAAAATCAATCTTACTATTTTTAGGGTCACTTGGTAAAAATTTGAGATTTTTCAGATGTGTTTTGCTATTTTTACCATTTCTCTTTAATTATTTAATTAGATAATCATTTAAGTAAGTAAAAAAAAAAACAAAATTTATCTAAATGTTTAAATCGATTTTTGGTCAACCTATTAGTCATGTGGCCTAATGAATCTTTTAACATGTTCCCAGCTCAAGAACATCTTGGTTGATGAGCTGGTCGAGTCAGGTAATTTGGTGTGCGTGTGCGTGTGTGTTTAGCTCAATTTAAGTAATTTCAAGTTCTACACAATTCAGGCGGGTCAACTTGATTGAATATGTCATGTCGGTCAATATGATCTACCTAGGTTGTTAATGTACGATTCATGTGTCGAACTAGGTTATCAATACTAACTGCAATAATTTACACACGAATGAAGGTTTACTACCCATTTAGGTCGAAGTGGATCATATGGCCAAGTGGGTGGGTTGAGCGACCTACTGGGTCATTAGCACCCGATAGAGAATTAACCTATCATTTGGGTTTCGAACAAGCCCGCAGAACCCTAGTGGGTCAAATAGCACCAAGGGGGTCTAGAAGTCGAATTCGGGATGTTACAAATCCAAAAAGTCTAATAAAATTTTCGTCCTCGAAAATTCGATTGGGTCATACTATGTTTAGAAAGGTAAACTAATTGCATTCAAAAAAATATAGGTATAGATTTGTTATGGGTTACCTGACGAAAAGAGCCCGGGGTAAAGTTCTCGCATCTGGTCCTCGGGTTCCCAAGTAGACTCCTCAGTCCCGCAGTTGTCCCATTGCACTCGGACAAGTGGGACTCTTTTTCTTCGCAAGACCTTTGTCTCGGTATCCATGATCCGCACTGGCTTTAGGGATACAGATCGGTCAGGCTCTACCGGCTCTGGAGTTTCCTGAATGATGTGTTCGGGGCGCAGTAATGCACGTCTCAAAGAGGAGACATGAAATACGTCGTGCAACCCCTGAAGCTCCGGGGGCAATTCCAACCTGTACGCCACCTCACCGATACGCTCCGTAATGGTGTATGGGCCCATGTATCTTGGGCTCAATTTTCGTTGTCGGCGGAGCCGAGAGACACCGTGCCTAGGGCGAATCTTCAAGTAAACCTTATCACCCACAGTGAATTCAACATGACGGTGGCGGGCGTCGTAGTATTTGGCTTGTCGGCTCTGAGCTTCACGCATCCGGTCTTGTATCATCTGGACAATCTCCGTCACATTTTCCATAAAAACGGGCCCCAAGGCCCTCGGGTCCGCATCTTGAGCCCATGAAAGTGGTGTTCGGCATTTCCGGCCGTATAAGGCTTCGTATGGAGCCATGCCAATGCTTGCCTGATACGTGTTGTTGTAGGAGAATTCAACTAACGGCAGGAGCCGCTCCCATGGTTCCTTCTTATCCACTAGGCATAACCGGAGGAGGTCCTCCAAAGTCCGGTTTGTACGTTCTGTTTGCCCATCTGTTTGAGGATGAAATGATGTGCTGAATGTTAGTTTGGTCCCCAAATATGCTTGGACACTCCTCCACTCATTTGAGGTAAATCGACCATCCCGATCCGAGACTATGGTCCTTGGCACGCCATGGTAACGAACCACATTTTCAATGAAAAGGCGCACCAATTTCCCAACACCGTCGTCTTGGCGGTTGGGAATGAATCGCGCAACCTTCGTCAACCGGTCGACCACCACCCAAATAGAATCATTCCCGGTCCGAGAGCGGGGCAGGCCATGGATGAAGTCCATGGATATGTCTTCAAATTTCCACTCGGGAACGGGGAGCGGCTGTAATAACCCGGCGGGGCTCTTGCATTCTGCCTTAACAAGCTGGCACGTCGGGCAATGTGTCACAAAAGAGATGACGTCTCGCTTCATTCCTGGCCACCAAAATGTCTTCTTCAGATCTGCATACATCTTCGTGATGCCCGGGTGGATCGAGTAGCGTGTATGATGGCTCTCATACAAAATCTCATGACGAAACTGTCCACCAGAAGGAATGAACATCCTATCACGGAAATAAAGAATCCCGTCCCTAATCTGAAAGTCCGGGTGCTCCTTTCCGGCCTTTAGGCGAGAAATCCCGTCCTCGAACAATGGGTCATCAGACTGAGCATCCCTGATCCTATCCCGAAAATCACACTTGATCTCCGTCCAATATAGCTGGTGTGCGGCCGCAATGGCATCTCCTGGTGCGATCGCCATAATTCCCAACTCCTCGAGACCTCGCACAATATCTCTCGGTGTACCAATCATCCAACTAGCAGAGGCCACGGGGTTCCTACTCAGAGCATCCGCAACCGTGTTTGCCTTGCCAGGATGGTACTGGAGGTCAAAATCATAGTCGCATAAGAATTCCAACCACCGCCTCTGTCGTAAGTTCAGCTCCTTCTGCGTGAAGACGTACTTAAGGCTCTTGTGGTCTGAGAACACCTCGCATCGAACGCCGTACAAATAGTGCCGCCATATCTTCAATGCGAAGACCACTGCCCCCAACTCCAAGTCATGCGTGGCATAATTTTTCTCGTGCACTTTTAGCTGCCTAGAGCCGTAGGCAACCACCTTCCCATTTTGCATCAAGACCGCTCCTAAACCTTGTTGGCAAGCATCTGTATATACCTGGAAGCCTTCCTGGCCTGAAGGGATGGTCAGTATGGGAGCTGAGGTAAGCCTCCCTTTCAACTCCTGGAAAGCCTCTTCACACTTCGGGGCCCACAAGAACGGTGCATCCTTCTTGGTCAGTGATGTCAATGGTAGCGCTATTCTGGAGAACCCCTCCACGAACTTGCGGTAATATCCTGCAAGCCCGAGAAAGCTCCTCACATCTGCCGCAGAACGAAGTTGTGGCCAATCCCTGACAGCTTGTATCTTTACCGGGTCTACTGCTATTCCGTCGGCACTGATAATATGGCCCAAGAAGCCAACCTCTTTTAACCAGAATTCACACTTCGAGAACTTTGCGTACAGTTGGTGCTCTCGAAGTTTTTGGAGTACCTTCTCTAGGTGGGTGGCGTGCAATTCCTCTGAAGCCGAGTACACCAGGATGTCGTCAATAAATACGATCACAAAATGGTCGAGGTAGGGCTCAAACACCTGATTCATCATTGTCATGAATGCGGCTGGGGCATTTGTGAGTCCGAATGGCATCACTGTGAATTCATATTGTCCATAACGAGAGCTGAATGCAGTCTTCTCAATGTCGTTTTCCTCAATCCTGAGCTGATAGTATCCTGATCGGAGGTCAAGTTTGGAGAAACAACGAGCCCCGTTTAACTGATCGAACAGTTCCTCTATTCTTGGAAGGGGATAAGTGTTCTTCACAGTCAGTCGATTCAACTCTCGGTAGTCGATGCAGAGGCGAAGGGATCCATCCTTCTTCTTCACAAAGAGCACAGGTGCTCCCCAAGGAGACGAGCTAGGGCGGACGAATCCTGAGTCCACCAATTCCTGTAGCTGCACCCTGAATTCTGCTAACTCCTTCGGTGCCATCCGGTAGGGAGCTCTCGAGACGGGGCGAGCTCCAGGTACGAGTTGAATCTGAAAATCCACCTCTCGACGCGGAGGTAGACCTGGAAGCTTCTCCGGAAAGACATCTGGGTAGTCCTTCGCTACTTTAACCTCATTTAGTTCTAATGGTTGCCCCGTCATCTCGAAGTAAACGACGAACACCTCTTCACCACTTATAGCAGCCTTTGTTGCTTGTATGGAATTTAGCGTTATGCGGGAAATAGAGGATATACCTTGATAAGTGATTGTTCCTCCTGTCGGGACCTGGAGAGACACCTTCCTATTCTGGCAGTCGATCTGGGCCGCATGCTCCGCGAGCCAATCCATCCCCAATATAAGGTCAAAACCCGAAAGTCGTAGCACCGCCGCTTCTACTTCCATCTCCTGATCGCCGA
The DNA here is from genome assembly GCA_039513925.1 of Platanthera zijinensis. Lineage (NCBI taxonomy): Eukaryota > Viridiplantae > Streptophyta > Magnoliopsida > Asparagales > Orchidaceae > Platanthera > Platanthera zijinensis. The sequence goes on along the minus strand of CM077091.1, from coordinate 4,652,649 downwards.
TCTTGACTTTAAATTTACAAAGGTCTGATGATGTCATTTCAGAGCCATCGGGGAGTCGCACACGTAGTGGGTCTCCTGGGATGTATATTACTCCCGGCTCTTTATGTATGAAGTCATGGGAAACGAACGAGCGAGTGGCACCTGTGTCGAAAAGCGCTCGAGCTGCTCGGTCATTGATCCATAGGATCCCTGTGGTTATAATTGATTTTGTTTTTGAACAATGACGTAAATAAGTATACACAAGTAGGTATCACAAATAAAGTGCGTAAAATAAGTTCACGTACCATTCACCACGTCAGCGGTGGTGCGCTCCCTCTCCAAGTCCAATGCATAGGCCTGCGGAGGAGGTCGCTGCTGTCCTCTCCCGGGATTACCCCGACCACGACCTCCACCCCGCTGAAACTCTCGGTGACCTTCTCTGGGTGCTAGCAGTGGGCACTGAGGTCGTAAGTGCCCCACTTCATTGCAGTGATAACAACGTCTCTCGAAAGGCTGTTGCACAGTCGTATATGCTGGTGCAGGAATGGCTTGGTGCTGAGCTGGAAGAGGTGGAGGTGTCCTCCTCCGGTGCTGGTCCTGACGCGGTTGGTGGCGGTCTCTTCGATCATAGTTCCTATAGTCTCCCCTGTCATTTCCACGTCCACGCTGCTGCCTCACCTGATCCCTCTGATTCTGTCCTGAGGGTGTCTCTGCTAGCCTCTTTAGCTTGTTCCTCTCCCGGGTGGTTTTAATGTCTGCTTCCATCGTCTTGGCAAGGTGGACAATAACCTCAAAAGGAGCATGTGATGCAGTCATTAATGGTTGTCGGATAGAATCATTAAGGCCATGAAAGAACCTCTTAGCCTGATCTCTGTCTTCAATGGCTATGATTCCCGCGTACCGGGCGAGGTGGGAGAATTCCTGCTGATACTCTGCAACCGTCATAGTTCCTTGCCTAAGGTGTAGAAAACGCTCTTGAAGCTCTGCCCGGTCGGCGTCAGAAATGAAGTGCTCCATCACTAGGGTGGAGAAGTCCCTCCAGGAAATATCAGCCAGGCGGCGGTGCCTATAGGTCGTCTGAACGGTGGACCTCCACCATTGCCTTGCATATCCCTCCAAAAGGGTGGTAGCTAGGGAAACCGCATCGTGAGGAGGGCAATGCATTCCCCGTAGTAACTCCTCGACCCTATCCAGCCAATCCTCTATCTGTATGGCCGACTCTGTCCCACTGAAGGTCGGGGGTCGGAAGCTCCTGAACATCACTAATCTCTCAGCATCTGTAGGGCCCTGTGCTTGCGGTGGTTGATGTTGTAGAAGCGAGGCTCGAAAGGTGTCCAATAATGCGGTAAGCGTCTGGCCCAACTCTGTTTGGTGGAATTGGGTCGGCTGAGCAGGCACTGCCGGGGCAGGGCGCACAACTTGTGGTGGAGGGGCCCAGTCTTCAACCGGGGAGTCCGGATTGTACATGTCCTCAAATAAGTCCTCGTCTCTCACTCTGAGGCTGGGTTCCCGGACCTCCTGCTCAAAATTTTAAAATAGACGTGTCAGAACTTCCATCTATGCTCAAAAATAGGTGTTAAGTTAAAGACTTGAATCATTTGGTTTTTGTTTGCTAATATTTGGGTGGAATTACATCATGATTATGCTGCGGTCCACCACGCTTCCGCTGCATAGTTCGTCCGCGAACTACTTATCGTGGCATGGTAGACCGTCCGTGATGACTTTTATAATCTGGATCGTTTTATATCTGATACCACTTGTAAGAACCCCCCCTTAAAAACATAGGGGGGTCCTTATGCCCAGGGCGAGCGTCCCCCCAAAAGGTTCGTGTGTCCGAAAAGGTGTCACCCTCTTACCTGACCCATGACCCAATTGGAGGAACGTTCGCCCTGTAAGGCTATGCATCATAATAAGACTTTCACAGAATAATTAAAAGATTTATGCGGAAGCAATTCATCACAGGTATCTCAGCACAAAGTGAAAATCATAGTTCATGAATGAAAAATACCCACGAAGGGGTATACAGAGTCCAACCTCCTAATAAACCAAAGGAAGAGAAAGAACAAAACAACTAATCCAAAATAGAAGGGTAACAAAGAAAAAAAAAACTCTCATCCTCTCCTCTCCTCCGAGTAGTACCCTCACGTCCTCATAGATATCTCGAGCGGGCTCAGGGAACTCCTCTCCAACAGGTGCACGTCTAGGCTCCACAGTCCGCTCCTGCTCCAGCGGTAGGTGCATCGGGTCCTAAAAAGATACGTACAAAGTACGTTAGCCACATCATGACCAAGTAAATCTCACGCTCCCCCCCAGCCCCCTAGTGGGTACCAGGAAAGCAACCTGCAAGAAGAGTTAGCACAATAGCCGAAGCAGTATATATATACCAATAACCAGTAATAAGAAAGAGGAGAAGAGGCATCAATAATTAATTTAGTTATTTTCTACCATGGTATGTATGCGAACAACAATGAGTAAAGAGTAACATCAAGTTTGGTATACATGACCTTCTAACTTAATAAAGTTCATCTTCATGGCACGATTCGTTTTCAATCTACAGTTATACGGTATCAGTCCAAGATACGAGTAACAAGTAACGCACATAGATATATAGGTTTGCATGGCATGGTGTGGATGCATGATTGAGCTCTCTATCACTCATATGATGTAACACAAAACCATCCCCTATGTCGACATAGTAACCTGTTAAGAGAAGGAGCTCACTTCTCAGGCCTCACCGCCGTGGCAAGACAGTGACAGTGGGTCGGTCGCTCCCACTTCTAGGTTATGGATACACCCCAACTCCCTAGGCCTTCGTACCGCTATAAAGAACTAGGTACTCTCGGTGGGAACACATCCTCACCCGTGCGGAGATCAACCCTCTCGGCACAAAACCCAAACAGGCATGAGACAGACCTATGTGTAAAGGGTAGCTAGCCCCCGGTCCTCTCACCACCTAACAAATGTAGAGTTCGTCGTCACAACTTCTCCCGTAGTGTATAGTAGGAGAAGCCGACGAACCCGCCACATCGGTATCCATGCACCCTCCCATAAACCTCATGCACTAGTAATGAATGACATGTCGATAATGTAGTAAAAATAATATTCTACAAAATGTGTCTAACATGAGTTTTCTGATTGGGCCTCTAGGGCCTCCAAAACATTGGTTGAAGTTTGCCGAAAATATTTACTGCACAGATAAACAGCAATTATAAATTTAACTACTACGTTTCGAGTTAATTTTTAATTTACCTAGAGCCTCCTGATTGTCATGGTCAAAGCATAAATGTTGTAGTAAAAACAATATTCTACAAAAATGTGTCTAACATGAGTTTTCTGATTGGGCCTCTAAGACCTCCAAAACATTGGTTGAAGTTTGCCGGAAATATTTTCTGCACAGTTAGACAGCAACTATAAATTTTAATACTACATTTCGAGTTAATTTTTAATTTACCTAGAGCCTCCTGATTGTTATTGTCAAAACATGAATGTTGTAGTAAAAATAATATTCTACAAAAAAGTGTCTAACATGAGTTTTCTGATTGGGCCTCTAAGGCCTCCAAAATTTTGGTTGAAGTTTGCCGGAAATATTTTCTGCACAGGTAAACAGCAACTATAAATTTAACTACTACATTTCGAGTTAATTTTTAATTTACCTAGAGCCTCCTGATTGTCATTGTCAAAACATGATTGTTGTAGTAAAAACATTATTCTACAAAAATGTGTCTAACATGAGTTTTCTGATTGGGCCTCTAAGGCCTCCAAAATTTTGGTTGAAGTTTGCCGGAAATATTTTCTGCACAGGTAAACAGCAACTATAAATTTAACTACTACATTTCGAGTTAATTTTTAATTTACCTAGAGCCTCCTGATTGTCATTGTCAAAACATGATTGTTGTAGTAAAAACATTATTCTACAAAAATGTGTCTAACATCCTTTTTCTGATTTGGCCTCTAAGGTCCCCAAAATGGTGATTGAAATTTGCTAAAAATCGTTTATTCCAGGACTGGATAACACATGGGGTTTTCGGAACGGTTAAATATGCTTTTCGGGCTCTAAATTAAAATAGTTAGAGTTACCAAAACCGAAAACTTAAAACACGGAAATCATAGATCATAGTCTTACCTATAAAATTGTGTCTCATAAAATTTTTCCAATTCTGACTCTAGGATAATTAAAAATTCGTTTTAAAAACAGCAATTCTTTCCAAAATAGGCCTAGTTCTAGGCTCAGGATTTATGATGCTTCTGCGCACGCATCTTGGCGCATATAGACGGTGGTAGCGGAGACAGACGGGAAATGGGCGTGCGGGTGTTGTACCGGATCTGGCCATGCGCCATCATTGGCTCAGGCCGTCCGAGGGAATCAGACGGCCTGTGAAGGCCGGCCGGATTTAACGGCGGCTGTAAGCCACCGTAAATACGGCCCTTGCGGGACCTCCCCACCGCCTCCGGCGGGGAGTTGGCTCATGCCACCACTCCCAGTGGAAGCACCCAAGGGTGGGGCTCCGGTGGGGGTAGATGCCGGCGGCCGGCCGCCGCCGGCGGTGGCCGGAACTTTTCTATTTATATGTATATATTTTTTTATTATTTAATTATTTTGCTTGTTCTGGATGGAGGAGGCCACCGGGGCGGAATCCGACGGGTTCCTCCGCCTCAAGGGCCGTGAGGGAGGGCCTTGGGGTCCCTCTCTCCCCTTCACACGCCCCTTGGCGAGGCCGGAGCCCGCAAAGGTGGCGGAGATCGTGGGGGTGGTCCGAAGCTATCCATGGCCGGGATCGCCGTCTCCGGCGGTCGGAGACGGCGGGGGTCGACGAGAAATAGATCTAGGGCAGAGAGAAGTCGCAAGAACTTACATGCGCGCCATTTAGGCGAGGGGATCGACGGGTGGCCATGGGTGGTGGAGATCGCCGAAGTTGAGGAAGAAGGCTCGTCGGGAAGTCTCCGAGGCTCTGATTCTTGCTGGTTAGGGGTGATGTGTGTAGGGAGCATGAAAATCCTACATCCCATGGGTTTATATATGAGAGGAGGTGAGTTTGGGCTTTTTAGGAAGGAGATAATTCTCCTTCCTTGGGAGGAAAAGTCCCCCCCCCTTTGATTGCTGCCACCATGCCTTCCTATTAGGCTTAAAAGGTAAGGAGTAATCACCCCTTAGCTGGCCCTCATCATGGTGGTGAAGGGAGTTGATTATAGGAGGGGTTTATTGCCTATTTGGGCGCTAAAAATTTAATAACGAGTTAAATACGAATAATTTTGAATTCAAAATTTAAACAAAGGTTTTTAATACCCTCAGGAATCTCCACAAATTATTTCATAATTTTTGGACGAATTCTAATATTTTATTTATTTTTATTTGTGTGTCTAGCCTATTTAAAATAAGATAAAATATATTTAAAACAATTAATATATTTTAATTCATAAAATCAATCTTACTATTTTTAGGGTCACTTGGTAAAAATTTGAGATTTTTCAGATGTGTTTTGCTATTTTTACCATTTCTCTTTAATTATTTAATTAGATAATCATTTAAGTAAGTAAAAAAAAAAAAAACAAAATTTATCTAAATGTTTAAATCGATTTTTGGTCAACCTATTAGTCATGTGGCCTAATGAATCTTTTAACATGTTCCCAGCTCAAGAACATCTTGGTTGATGAGCTGGTCGAGTCAGGTAATTTGGTGTGCGTGTGCGTGTGTGTTTAGCTCAATTTAAGTAATTTCAAGTTCTACACAATTCAGGCGGGTCAACTTGATTGAATGTGTCATGTCGGTCAATATGATCTACCTAGGTTGTTAATGTACGATTCATGTGTCGAACTAGGTTATCAATACTAACTGCGATAATTTACACACGAATGAAGGTTTACTACCCATTTAGGTCGAAGTGGATCATATGGCCAAGTGGGTGGGTTGAGCGACCTACTGGGTCATTAGCACCCGATAGAGAATTAACCTATCATTTGGGTTTCGAACAAGCCCGCAGAACCCTAGTGGGTCAAATAGCACCAAGGGGGTCTAGAAGTCGAAGTCGAATTCGGGTCAAATAGCAGCTCAATTGGTGATGAGAGTTGAAAGAACTCCATAGTTAAGCGTGCTCGGGCTGGAGTAGTACTGGGATGGGTGACCTCCTGGGAAGTCCCCGTAGTGCGGGCTTGACTATCGAGTTTGACTCATCTAAGGGGGGCTACGGCCACCAACAACCCGCCTGGATGGAGAGGGGTTGGGGTGCATTGGCCTGCAGGCTTGAATGTGATAGGCTTACTGCCAGTAGTGGGCCCGGGTCTGGACTACTGGTGGGCCGGCGGTGCCAGCTGGGTCCCGCGGGTTGGCGGGCCTGGACCGTTATAAAAAAGTGCACTTTTTATAACGGTCCAGGCCCGCCAACCCCGCGGGACCCACCTGGCACCGCCGGCCTACCAGAAGTCCAGACCCGGGCCCACTACTGGTAGTCAGCCTATCACATCAAGCCTGCAGGCCAATGCACCCCAACCCCTCTCCATCCAGGCGGGTTGTTGGTGGCCATAGCCCCCTTAGATGAGTCAAACTCGATAGTCAAGCCCGCACTACGGGGACTTCCCAGGAGGTCACCCATCCCAGTACTACTCCAGCCCGAGCACGCTTAACTATGGAGTTCTTTCAACTCTCATCACCAATTGAGCTGCAGCTCAATTGGTGATGAGAGTTGAAAGAACTCCATAGTTAAGCGTGCTCGGGCTGGAGTAGTACTGGGATGGGTGACCTCCTGGGAAGTCCCCGTAGTGCGGGCTTGACTATCGAGTTTGACTCATCTAAGGGGGGCTATGGCCACCAACAACCCGCCTGGATGGAGAGGGGTTGGGGTGCATTGGCCTGCAGGCTTGATGTGATAGGCTGACTACCAGTAGTGGGCCCGGGTCTGGACTTCTGGTAGGCCGGCGGTGCCAGGTGGGTCCCGCGGGGTTGGCGGGCCTGGACCGTTATAAAAAGTGCACTTTTTGTAACGGCCTCCCCAGCACCATGCTCGCAAGGACGGCCGCTGGCACCCCCAGCACCACGCTCGAAAGGGTTCAGCCTAACCAGGTCTGCAGACCATGCACCCCAACCCCTCTCCCTCCACAGGCGGGTTGTTGGTGGCCGTAGCCCCCCTTAGATGAGTCAAACTCGATAGTCAAGCCCGCACTACGGGGACTTCCCAGGAGGTCACCCATCCCAGTACTACTCCAGCCCGAGCACGCTTAACTATGAAGTTCTTTCAACTCTCATCACCAATTGATCTGCAGCTCAATTGGTGATGAGAGTTGAAAGAACTTCATAGTTAAGCGTGCTCGGGCTGGAGTAGTACTGGGATGGGTGACCTCCTGGGAAGTCCCCGTAGTGCGGGCTTGACTATCGAGTTTGACTCATCTAAGGGGGGCTACGGCCACCAACAACCCGCCTGTGGAGGGAGAGGGGTTGGGGTGCATGGTCTGCAGACCTGGTTAGGCTGAACCCTTTCGAGCGTGGTGCTGGGGGTGCCAGCGGCCGTCCTTGCGAGCATGGTGCTGGGGAGGCCGTTACAAAAAGTGCACTTTTTATAACGGTCCAGGCCCGTCAACCCCGCGGGACCCACCTGGCACCGCCGGCCTACCAGAAGTCCAGACCCGGGCCCACTACTGGTAGTCAGCCTATCACATCAAGCCTGCAGGCCAATGCACCCCAACCCCTCTCCATCCAGGCGGGTTGTTGGTGGCCATAGCCCCCCTTAGATGAGTCAAACTCGATAGTCAAGCCCGCACTACGGGGACTTCCCAGGAGGTCACCCATCCCAGTACTACTCCAGCCCGAGCACGCTTAACTATGGAGTTCTTTCAACTCTCATCACCAATTGAGCTGCAGCTCAATTGGTGATGAGAGTTGAAAGAACTCCATAGTTAAGCGTGCTCGGGCTGGAGTAGTACTGGGATGGGTGACCTCCTGGGAAGTCCCCGTAGTGCGGGCTTGACTATCGAGTTTGACTCATCTAAGGGGGGCTATGGCCACCAACAACCCGCCTGGATGGAGAGGGGTTGGGGTGCATTGGCCTGCAGGCTTGATGTGATAGGCTGACTACCAGTAGTGGGCCCGGGTCTGGACTTCTGGTAGGCCGGCGGTGCCAGGTGGGTCCCGCGGGGTTGGCGGGCCTGGACCGTTATACTTACTGCTAGTAGACCGAACATAATATTCTTAACATGTATGTGAGCTAGATTTTAGGTGAACTCGAAGAAATCTCATTATGTCAATGCAAAGCGAATTTTAAGATACCTTAAGGGTACACCAAATCTTGGCTTATGGTACCCAAGAAGTAATGATGTCGAGCTAATTAGTTTTTTTGATGCAGATTTTATAGGTAACAGGGATGACAGGAAAAGCACTTCCGGGACGTGCCAATTTCTTGGAATAAGACTTATCTCATGGAGCAGCAAGAAGCAAAATTATGTGGCAACCTCCACTGCCGAGTTAGAGTACATCTCTATTGGTAGCTGTTATACACAGCTTCTTTGGATCAAGAATTATATTAAGGATTATAACCTGAAATTCAAGGATATTCCAATGTTTTGCGACTCCTCTAGTGCCATAGCGATCACAAATAAAACAGTATCTCACAGCTGGACAAAGCATATCGAAGTAAGATATCACTTCATCTGGGAGCATGTGGAGAATAAGAATATAGCTCTCAGCTATGTCCCGGAGGATAAGCAAGCCGCAGATATATTCACAAAGCTACTAGATGAGGCCAAGTTCTTGTTTTTCAAAACGAAACTGGGCATGCTAAACAAGGACTCGTGAAGATGGCTAAAAAGACAAGGATTCACTTGGGAAGTACTTCACTAAGTAGAGAAATTTGTCCAAAGAGAATTCGTCAAATATCATTCATCAGACCTCAACAATTCGTCAAAATGTTGCTGGTATTCATTACGAAACTTGACGAATTTGGCTCTACTTCCGGCGAAACTCGCCGAATTGGACTTGGGCCAAATTTTTTTTCTTCATATTGGATTCAAAGAGTCGCCGATTTTCAGGTACATGCGTTTCCCTCTTAAAACTTTATATATATATATATATATATATATATATATATATATATATATATATATATATATATACGAGTGACAGGCACGGGTCTCCGGCCCGATGGCCACGCGCCACAGTACCCGGCCGGCGACGGCGGGCTTCGCCCGCCCCCCGGCGGGCTACGCCCGCACCCAGACTGTTTTATATATATATTATTATTATTATATTACCTGATTTTCGTGTCTTTACTGTAGCTGTCTCGCCGCCCAGAATTTTCGGGTTTCAAATCGAAGGTCAAGGAGGCTCCAAATCAAAAAGTGATCAACATGAAAGTTGTTCGGATCGCCGAGATCTACAACTTTTATGTTGACCACTTTTCGTTTTGGAGCCATCTTGACCCTCATATTGGGCCCCGAAAAACCTGATTTCCGTGCCTTTACTGTAGTAGTCCCGCCGCCCAGACTTTTTGGGTTCCAAATCGAAGGTCAAGGAGGCTCTAAATCAAAAAGTGATCAACATGAAAGTTGTTCGGATCGCCGAGATCTACAACTTTCATGTTTACCACTTTTCGGTTTGGAGCCATCTTGAACCTCATATTGGGCCCCGAAAAATCTGATTGTTGTGCCTTTACTGTAGCAGTCTCGCCGCCCAGACCTTTCGGGTCCCAAATCGAAGGTCAAGGAAGCTTCAAATCAAAAAGTGATCAACATGAAAGTTGTTCGGATCGCCGAGATCTACAACTTTCATGTTGACCACTTTTCATTTTGGAGCCATCTTGACCCTCATATTGGGCCCCGAAAAATCTGATTTACGTGCCTAAACAGGCGGGTGAACAGTTCACCCGCCTGTTTAGTCCCACATTGCCTGGAAAATATTAAATTTTGGGTTTAAATACAGTTGTGTGCATAATATTGTTGAAGACTTTGCTTAAGCAGGCTGACAGGCTTGCTTGCTTTCATGGGCTGGCCCCTTGCAGGCTTGCGGGCTTGCATTCTTTTATGGGCTGGCCCCTTGCGGTTGGCTAGTTTTTGATTTGCTCATCTAGAAGGGTAAAATGGTCATTTCATAGTTTTAGGACACCCGATCCTAGTAGGTTTAGGATATCTACGAAAATTTGGAGAGACAGATCGGACGATGCTGATTAATGAAGCAAAATCGGACGATTGATATTTGTCCAACGGCTTTTAAAAGCATGGTTTAAAAAACCATACCATATACCTTTATATATGGTAAAGATATATATATATATATATAGTTCTAGGGGCAAACAGTAGTCATTTCGTCAAATGAAGCAGTCCCGACTCCGCTAATTTCTTCCCGATGATTCGTCTGTTGTGAATAGCTCAATATTCCAGAAAGCTTGTCATCTCTCCCAATCCATTCCAGCAAGTTCGACAGGTATGGCAGAGCTTCCAGTCGGCCAGAGATCTTCTCTTACCATTCGATTTCAGTTTCGGCTTCAACAGTTCATCCATAGCCGTTTTCACTTCTCTGTTCTCCATGTCTCCTCGCAGCATAAGTGGCTTACTAGGTGGTGGAGAACTAGTTCGTATAGGGTTTGCTTCAGTCTCAGACGAATTCATAAACGTGATACTAATGTTGGAAACACCGGCCTCTCCTTTATCCTCGAACACCCCTACAAAGTGCTAGATAAAGATGTTCTTGAATTCTTTCAAAATGCAAAGCTTCGTCGTGAAGTTACTTTGATCAAGAGCATAGTTCGTCAGATCAAAGTTAAGGTAAAGGTTTCTCTCCTCACCCGGCTCTTGCGGCTTCCAGCTTATGAAGAGGCTGATTACCTCGAAGAGGATGACTTTATCAGGGCTATGCTGCTCTGTGGATTGCAAAGAGGTGCCAAGGCTGTTAATAGGACAAGAATGAATGAGGAAGGCAAGCTACTGTCAGACATCATTGGAAAAGTACTGCTATGCAAGACTGGATCTCATGACTACCTCTCCTCCAAGATATTTAAAATTTTTGTGGCCATCATATGCAGGAGGAAAATTGATTGGGGTGTTGTGCTGTTTGCTATGATCAAAAATAGTCTCCGCGCTCCCAACTTTGGAAGAATTCTAAGTTTGTACTTTAATCAGATGGATAGAGACAGGTTTGACATGTCCAAAGGTGTCCCAATCCACCACCTGAAGAAAATCGACTCATCCATCTTCTCGAGATGGGATAGGAGAATCCAGAGGCCAGGGGGAGACAGAGACCTGCCTGTGGTAGAGGAAGAGGAAGTACCTGAGGAAAGGATTCCTACTTCCACCCCTAGTGAGATTCCTGATAGACTGAGTGCAGGAATTGAGGGGGAGCATGTTGAGACACAAGTACCCACTAAGTTAGTGCCCTTGAGTGTTCCTACAGCTGCAGAGATTCCAGGTTCAGTTCCACTTATTGCAGTTACAGTTCCAAAGACAGTTGATCTTCTTACAGAGGTTGCAGAGATTGTTCATACTACTGCTGAGGTAGTGCATGATGAGGCTGATAATAAGATCATTGTTGAGGATGTTCTGCTTACTACTGATCAAGAGGTTGAGCATGTTGCTGATGACTTTACTGCTGCTGCTGAAGGTGAAGCTGTTGAGGTTGTGGATTAGCCAGTTGATGATACTGAGCTCGATGATGCTGACTATGTTATTGCTGATGAGGATGAGCTTGCTGCTGTTGATAATGTAAATGATACTACTGCGCTTGTTGTCCCAGAGAATCTGCTTGCAACTCTCCCCGATGTTATCCCTGTAAGGATTGGGGGGAGCAGACTCACCCCTTGGTATCGATGCAAACTCAACTTGATAGGTTCGTCAGAAAGCTACAGAGAAAAATGACTGATATTCCAGGTGGACCTCCAGTGGAGGAGGTAGAGGTGGTTGATCTGTCTGATGAGGAAGGAGATGCAGAGGTGCATCCTCCTGTCCTAGAGGCTCCTTCTCCTGAGCTGCTCTCAAAAGCTCGTGTTACTCCCATGAACGAGTCTTCCAGTGAATCCGAGGGAAGTGAAGATCTCCCTTCCCCTCCCAGCATTCCAGCTGCAGACATACCTTCTACCGGTACAGATGTATCTATTCTAAATCTATCGAAGCCATGATGGCCCGACAACAAACACGTTTTGATCGATCTTTGAAGAAAGTGATCAAGAAAGTCAAAAAACTGAGAAAGACATGAATAATTGCCTTGCTGAGATCAAGGTGCGTTTTGATAAACTGGATTAAAGGTTGGACTCTTTGTTCGTGCAAGGCGGCCAAGCAATTGTTCATACTATGGCAGGGATAAAAAGTAATTTAACTATTCTTCAGAATGTTGACGCTGATGCCAAGACAGTTATTGAAGCCCAAAATGCAGGTATGAATTATTTTGATGACCAAATGGTCTACTACTCCAATGTTATTATAGCCAAGGTACTGGAAGAAGTTATAATGGGGAGGATGCATTGAAAGCTAAAGTGATAGCCCTTGAAGCCTCTATGGTAGAAAACTTCAAGGGAGTCAACATCTATAATTATGATAATTTCAGCTGGCTTCATAATGAGTTATTTGGGTGGCAAGGTCAAACTCAAGCTAGAATTCCTGAACTTGTAGTGCCTATTCCTGTAGATGTTCCTATTAATCTTGCTCAAGATTATTCTCAGTACTGAACTGACACTCAAGATTTTCCTCAGTTTGAACCAGAGTATGTTGTTATTGCTGCCCATCCAGAAGTTCAGATAGTTGAAGACATACCTGTAACGAATCCATCCGTTACATGACGTATAGTAGAAGGTCCGGTCGGGGCCCCACACTATATGCCACAAACAGACGGTGAGGTCACAGGATAATACCAAACCATACACGAATCCTAACTCAAAGCATTCTAGTGGAAACTTTAAGGTGTAAATTGAACTCTAACTAGGAATGTCCAATATATATAAACCACAGTTATATATACAACCACGGAATGTACAACAAAGGTTTGGCCTTAAGGCCTTACAGTTCCTCTTTCCATACAACATGGATTACAAACCTCGGCGCGCAGGCCGGCCATACATGAGGAAAAACAAAACAAACAAAGCCATTTGCTCAGCCTTCAAGGGCTAGCCGCAACAGCAGCACCAACAGCAGTAGGGCTTCAGCCCTTCATTTACCACTTGGCTCTCCAGCACCTGCATAGGGACAATCCACCCAAACGGTGGCAAACAATGCAACGGTCAGCATTCAGCTGACCCAATTATAACAATCCTACCCCTTTCTCGGGGCATTAGCATTCTTTCCCTGCATAGCATGGCATCATCATATAGCAACTATGTGCGCGCAGGCACATTCAAGCCATCACAACTATCAGCCACACGGCCCGACAGTCCGTGCACTCAGGGCACATTCTTGGTGTACCGGAATACCAGGGTCAACACCACCGTCTACACGGTATTTGAGCATTCTAGTCTTTTCGGCGCGCGGGCCTAAGACTCTCATTAGGCGCTCCAACAAAACCCATAACCAGGCTTCCAAGTCGGACGGACCTAACGCAGGTACGGATCAGCCACCCCCCGTTGCTCAAGTCGCCGTGCCACCTCGAATACGGAAGTATCCATGGCAATTTATAGGCGCAGGTCGGTTTCACCTTTCCTGTTCGGCAATCTGCCTTTTCATCGAGTTGCAGCCCAACGGCTCAACCGCACATAAAGTGGCAACGCACTACCACAAGAGTTGCATCCAACCCTCTTCATTTCCTGGACATCATCCAGTACTTCCTGCTGCACCAAGCAACAGGTAGGCACAAGGCAACACAAGCCATAATCACGGAGCCTTCTCCGATATGCAAACAAGCATCACCAATCCAGACTAGCATGTCCAGATGGGCTTCACACAGCATGCCTAGATCCGTACTCCAATTCCGGACTCTAACAAGGGGGACTTCACATATCTACCCCAAGGGACACCACAACCCACCGCACACTCGCGGGGAAGGGTTTTCCCTATGCAATGCAGAAAAGAAGGACTTCACATGTCTAAGAAGGGAGATCGTTACCCTTGTCGATCTCTTGGGAGCCATCGTAAACTAGCCGGTGAGAAAGAACCGCAGCAGCTTTGCCTTCACAACGCTGGCCTCGGATCACGAATCGGACCACGGGAGCTCCGCCGGTGGCTTGATCTCCTCCTCCTTCTTCTTCCTCCTCTCTCTTTCTCTCTTCCTTAACCAAATGAAGAATGACTTTCCTCATCAGCCTCTGCTGTTTAAATCCAGCCAGGAATCACCTGAGCCCTTGGATCCAAAGAGAGAAATTGAACGGCCACGATTTTCCCCAAAACCCATTTTTTTGGCTGACACGGCCTGTGACATGCCCGTGTCACAGGCCGTGTACCCTTAAGCGGCACACGCGGTATTCGTACCGACTGAACTATACCAGAACACGGGCATCGACACGCCCGTATCGAACCTGACACGCCCGTGTCAGTCATGAGACACGCCCGTGTCCCCCTGCTTCATCGAGCTCCAAACTCAACCAGCAGTACACGGGTAGGCACACGGCATCGGACACGCCCGTGTCAAATCTGACACGGCCGTGTTCAAGGCTTGGTTCCGGGCCATGTAATCTTCTGACTCAAAACGCCTACTATTTGCGTGACACGCCCTGGGACACGCCCGTGTCCCAGGCCGTGTACCCCCGACACGCCCTGGGACACGCCCGTGTCCCAGGCCGTGTAAACCAACCTGCACCTCAAATCCAAATTTGAGATTTTTGGGGTGTTACAATCCTCCCTCCCCCCCCCCCCCCTTAACAAAATTTCGTCTCGAAATTTGCACGGTAAGGAAACAAGGAAAAACAATGCTATAACGTGATAACTCTGTTATAACAAAAGGTACACGGTCTACAGCTTATACAAACAACTCGGGAAATTCAGCTCGCATGGTCTGCTCTCGCTCCCATGTTAGCTCTTCACGGCCACAATTGTCCCATCGGACTTTGACCATCCCGATCACTTTGTTCCGCAACTGTTTCTCGGCTCGATCCTCGATCCGAATGGGTCGAACCCTCGTCGTTAGCCCATACTCGACCGGTACCCGATCATTCTCCACTACTTGAGCTGGATCCTTGACAGCCTTACGAAGTACTGAGATGTGAAATACATCATGTAATCCACCCAAGTCTGCTGAAAGTGCTAGTCGATAAGCAGCTTCCCCAACTCGCTCCACCACCTCAAATGGACCAAGATACCTCGGACTTAGCTTTTTCAAACGCCGAATCCTGGACACACCTTTGAAGGGTTTGATCTTCAAATATACCCAATCACCCACCGCGAACTCCACGTTCCGATGTTTGGCATTGTAGTACTTTGCTTGACGATCTTGGGCTATCAATAGCCTCTCCCGAATAGAGCGTATGAGCGAGGTAGCTTCTTCGACTTCCTTTTTCCCACTCAGCTTAGATTCGCCTGCTTCTGCCCAAGCTAACGGTGTCCGGCATTTACGACCATACAACGCCTCAAATGGTGCCATACCGATACTCGCTTGGTAGCTATTATTATAGGCAAATTCGACAAGAAATATATAATCTTCCCATCTCTTACCAAAGTCTAGGGCACACATGCGGAGCATGTCCTCCATCGTCCTGTTGGTTCGTTCAGTCTGGCCATCCATTTGGGGATGAAAGGCCGTACTAAACGCTAACTTTGTACCCAACATTTGATGAACTAGCCGCCAATCATTCGATGTGAACCGCCCATCACGGTCATTGACGATGCTCCGAGGAACACCGTGCAGTCGAACAACCTGCTCCACATAAAGCTTGGCCAAGGTTTCCACTGAATCGTCTCTTCTGTTTGGAAGGAAGTGCGCCACTTTTGTCAACCGGTCCACAATCACCCAGATTGAATCATGACCGCGTTGAGATCTCGGCAACCCGTGCACGAAATCCATCGAAATGTCATCGAACTTCCACTCCGGAATAGGTAACGACTTCAGGAAACCGCCAGGCTTCTGGCATTCTGCTTTCACCAACGCACAGGTATTGCATTCCGCCACATAACATGCTACATCTTTCTTTAGTCCGGGCCACCAGAACAGCTTCTTCAGATCTCTGTACATCTTTGTGCTCCCGGGGTGAACTGAGTACTTTGCAAAGTGAGCTTCGTACATCAACTCTTCCCTCAATTTACCCACACTCTGGACGCACACTCGACCATTTCTTCGTAACAAACCGTTATCCCAAGAGAATTGGTCATCCGTCCCATCTTTAGCATAGCGCTGGAGACTTTCATCAAGCTCCGTTGCTCGCCGAACTCTGTCCGTAAGGTCATATTGAACCTCCGTCCAGTTCAAGCATGCATCGGTCGACGAACCCTTGTCAACACAAGATATCTCCAAGGCTTCCAATTCCTGGATTAAACGCTGATCATGCCTCTGCAACCAGCTTGCCTGTACCGGAGTCTTCCGACTCAACGCATCAGCGACCACATTTCCCTTCCCGGGAGTATAGTGAATCTCGAAGGTGTAGTCCCCAAGGAACTCCATCCATCTTCGTTGTCGCATATTCAGATCTTTCTGATCCAACAAATACTTTAGGCTTTTGAGATCTGTATAAATATCCACTTTAATGCCATAAAGATAGTGTTGCCACAACTTGAGCACAAAGATTACCGCCGCCAACTCCAAATCATGGACGGGGTAATTCCGCTCATGCACTTTCAACTGGCGCGAGCCATAGGCAATCACTTTACCAAACTGCAGAAGGACGCAGCCTAAGCCGCTCCCGGAAGCATCACTATAGATCTCATACCCATCTATACCACATGGCGATGTCAACACAGGCGCCGTGGTCAAACGACTCTTCAAGTCTTCAAAAGCTCGCGCGCACTCCAGCGTCCAAATGAACTTTTGATCTTTTCTCGTCAACGTGGTCAGAGGTAAAGCAATCCGTGAGAAGTTTTCCACAAATCGTCTATAGTAGCCCGCAAGCCCAAGGAAGCTCCTGACCTCGGCCACTAAAGACATCACTGGCCAATCTCGAATGGCACTTATCTTCAACGGATCCACCGCGATACCTTCTCCACTTACCACATGGCCTAAAAAGGCTACTGAAGAGAGCCAGAACTCACACTTTGAGAACTTGGCATAAAGCTTATTCCTCCGCAGGGTATGCAAGACCAACCGCAAATGGTTTGCATGATCCTCTTCCGACTGAGAGTATACTAAGATATCATCGATAAACACAATTACGAACAAATCCAAGTACTCTCGGAACGTTCGATGCATTAGGTCCATAAATACCGAAGGCGCATTACATAGGCCAAACGGCATTACCGTGAACTCATAATGACCGTAGCGTGTTCCAAATGCCGTCTTGGGAATGTCACCTTCCCGAATTCTCAGCTGATAATATCCCGATTTCAAATCCAACTTGGAATAGACTGTTGATCCTGCCAGCTGATCAAATAGGTCATCAATCCGTGAGATCGGATATTTGTTTTTCTCCGTCAGCTTATTCAATTCGCGGTAGTCAATACATAACCGCAAACTACCGTCTTTCTTTTTCACAAATAGAACAGGCGCGCTCCAAGGTGACATACTTGGACGTATGTATCCCTGCTCCAACAACTCTTGCAATTGGACTTTCAACTCAGCCATCTCTTTTGGCGCGACGCGATATGGTGAGCGGGCCACAGGTTTAGCACCTGGCACCAACTCAATAGAGAAGTCAATCTCCCGCTGGGGTGGTAACCCAGGAAGATCTTTAGGAAACACATCGGCAAACTCTGACACAACCAGTACTTCACCGACACTGGCCTTTGGCTCAACAGCCTGAATTAGCGTGAAGAATAACTCTGCGCCCTTCCGAACAGCATTGACGACTTGGAGCGCATACAACAAAGTCCCGCCAACTCCTCGCATACCAGCGAACTTCGTCACAAGTCCGGTATTCTGGCCCAGTGTAATCTCCTTGGAGTTGCAATCAATAAAGGCACGCTGCTCCGAGAGCCAGTCCATACCAAAGATCACATCAAACTCCGATAACGGTAGCACCGCTGCACTCAAACCGAAATCCCGACTTCCTATTTGAACATCCACATCGCAAGCCCTATCCGTAAGCATCACACAGCCATTCGGCAATAGCACCCTTGTACTATCCACCGTCACATGACTCGGTACCCCAATGCGAGATACGAAATCCTCAGACAGAAAAGAATGCGAAGTACCCGTATCAAACAGGGCTCTCGCCAGATTATTCTGAATCAGGACAAAGCTTGCAGCATACACATCATGCACAAGCTATACATAACCACAAACAATAGCACGTAAGCAAGTAAGCTATATCAACTCGTACCTGTGACGACGTCACTTTGCTTAATCGCTTCCTGTTGGCCAAGCTGATAGATTCGGGGCTGCGCCTGGGATGCAGAGGAATCAACCACCGCTTTGCCCTTCTCAGCATAAGACGCACCCGTCTTCTTTTCCCCTTTGGGCTGAACAACCCGACAGTCACGGGCTATATGCCCCACCCGGCCACAGTTATAGCATGTACGAGAATCCGGCCTTGATGTCGCCCCCGACACAACGGTCGTAGTCACTTGCTCAGACGGCTTGGACCTCTTGCCCCCTCTCTTCTGGTAGAACGATTTGCTAGGGCGAGGTGCTTGAACCTCTGGCTTTGACACAACCAAGCCCTTGTTCCCTTGCACCCGCCGCATGTCCTTCTCCAACGCACATGCAGTATCAACCAACGCCTGAAACCCTTGGTTCACTGAACTCGAAAGCAGGAATCTCAACTCATCCCGCAATCCTTCATAGAACCGATTCGTTTTCCTTTGGTCATCCGCGAAGATTGTTCCCGCATACCGCCCCAACCTGGTAAACTCATGCAAGTAGATATCCACGCTATCTTCTCCTTGCTTTAACCGTTGGAACTCATTTTCCATGGCAATGCGTTGCGCCGCTGGGACATGCTTCGCCAGAAATATTCGAGAGAACTCCTCAATCGATACTTGCGTTAATTGCCTGCCCGCCAAATGGTGTACCTCAACCTCGTCCCACCACAATCGCGCCTCTCCTTCAAGCATGAAGGTGGCCAAGGTGACCTTTAGAGTTTCCTCCGCCCTGATCGCTGTCATTATCCGCTTGACACGCAATAACCAATCCTCTGCCTGCGTTGGGGATCCCATTCCCGTAAACGTAGGCGGACTGAAGCTCATGAATTGCTTCAACTGTCGGTCAGCTGCTCGTGGATCTACAGCCTCAACCGGCTCGGGTCGTACAACAACACGAACTGGTTCTACTGCCGGCTGCGCTTGCCCGGTCGGCTGAATCATGGCAAATAGAGCCTCAGCAACTAAGCGAACAGTTTCCGCAGATGGAGGAGGTGTTGGCACCTCAGCTGGTGCCGCACTCTCATCAAAGCGCTGGGGCTCAGACTGCCCAGCACCACTACGCGTCACCTATAGGTGGACAAGACACACATTAGCGAACGTATGCAAGCAAAACAACACAAAAAGGAACGCGTAGATTCCTCAAACAAGATTTTGTACATTCCTTAGTGGACATTTCAGAGTTCATTAGCGTTACAGCAGGGCGCATAAACACGCGCTCGCCACCCCATAAAAGAATTCGACCACGAATTCGAGAGAGGAAGACCGAACGAAGCTGATACCAAAATATAACGACCCCATTCGTTACATGACGTATAGTAGAAGGTCCGGCCGGGGCCCCACACTATATTCCACAAACAGACGGTGAGGTCACAGGATAATACCAAACCATACACGAATCCTAACTCAGAGCATTCTAGCGGAAGCTTTAAGGTGTAAATTGAACTCTAACCAGGAATGTCCAATATATATAAACCACAGTTATATATACAACCACGGAATGTACAACAAAGGTTTGGCCTTAAGGCCTTACAGTTCCTCTTTCCATACAATATGGATTACAAACCTCGGCGCGCAGGCCGGCCATACATGAGGAAAAACAAAACAAACAAAGCCATTTGCTCGGCCTTCAAGGGCTAGCCGCAGCAGCAGCAGCAACAGCAGTAGGGCTTCATCCCTTCATTTACCACTTGGCTCTCCAGCACCTGCATAGGGACAATCCACCCAAACGGTGGCAAACAATGCAACGGTCAGCATTCAGCTGACCCAATTATAACAATCCTACCCCTTTCTCGGGGCATTAGCATTCTTTCCCTATATAGCATGGCATCATCATATAGCAACTATGTGCGCGTAGGCACATTCAAGCCATCACAACTATCGGCCACACGGCCCGACAGTCCGTGCACTCAGGGCACATTCTTGGTGTACCGGAATACCAGGGTCAACACCACCGTCTACACGGTATTTGAGCATTCTAGTCTTTTCGGCGCGCGGGCCTAAAACTATCATTAGGCGCTCCAACAAAACCCATAACCAGGCTTCCAAGTCGGACGAACCTAACGCAGGTACGGATCAGCCACCCCCCGTTGCTCAAGTCGCCGTGCCACCTCGAATACGGAAGTATCCATGGCAATTTATAGGCGCGGGTCAGTTTCACCTTTCCTGTTCGGCAATCTGCCTTTTCATCGAGTTGCAGCCCAACGGCTCAACCGCACATAAAGTGGCAACGCACTACCACAAGAGTTGCATCCAACCCTCTTCATTTCCTGGACATCATCCAGTACTTCCTGCTGCACCAAGCAACAGGTAGGCACAAGGCAACACAAGCCATAATCACGGAGCCTTCTCCGATATGCAAACAAGCATCACCAATCCAGACTAGCATGTCCAGATGGGCTTCACACAGCATGCCTAGATCCGTACTCCAATTCTGGACTCTAACAAGGGGGACTTCACATATCTACCCCAAGGGACACCACAACCCACCGCACACTCGCGGGGAAGGGTTTTCCCTATGCAATGCAGAAAAGAAGGACTTCACATGTCCAAGAAGGGAGATCGTTACCCTTGTCGATCTCTTGGGAGCCATCGTAAACTAGCCGGTGAGAAAGAACCGCAGCATCTTTGCCTTCACAATGCTGGCCTCAGATCACGAATCGGACCACGGGAGCTCCGCCGGTGGCTTGATCTCCTCCTCCTTCTTCTTCCTCCTCTCTCTTTCTCTCTTCCTTAACCAAATGAAGAATGACTTTCTTCATCAGCCTCTGCTGTTTAAATCCAGCCAGGAATCACCTGAGCCCTTGGATCCAAAGAGAGAAATTGAACAGCCACAATTTTCCCAAAAACCCATTTTTTTGGCTGACACGGCCTGTGACACGCCCGTGTCACAGGCCGTGTACCCTTAAGCGGCACACGCGGTATTCGTACCGACTGAACTATACCAGAACACGGGCATCGACACGCCCGTGTCGAACCTGACACGCCCGTGTTAGTCATGAGACACGCCCGTGTCCCCCTGCTTCATCGAGCTCCAAACTCAACCAGCAGTACACGGGTAGGCACACGGCATCGGACATGCCCGTGTCAAATCTGACACGGCCGTGTTCAAGGCTTGGTTCCGAGCCGTGTAATCTTCTGTCTCAAAACGCCTACTATTTGCGTGACACGCCCTGGGACACGCCCGTGTCCCAGGACGTGTACCCACGACACGCCCTGGGACACGCCCGTGTCCCAGGCCGTGTAAACCAACCTGCACCTCAAATCCAAATTTGAGATTTTTGGGGTGTTACAATACCTCAACTAGCTCAGAAAAGGAGAAAATATGGTGAAGGCTCGTCTGTTGTCAGGTATGATCCTAACAGAGAAATGGTTGAGGTATGGAGTCCGATTTCCAAGAGTATTATTCTGGACACCTTCAAAATAGTGGACTTGGCGAATGAAAACAGATGAGATTACTATAACACTAAAGAGTGGCAGAAATATGAGGTAGCATGCACTAAAAGAAGACTGCATTTCAAGAAATACAATTTTGATTATCTGAATGCGCCTCTAGCTCCGCCAAGATATTATCCGAAGCTGAAAGCATATTTTGCAAGACAAAGTCAGAAAAGTAAGGGCAAACAAACTTGATAGTTTCTTCTTATGAATGATTTATAGAAACTGATTGCCCCATCTAAGAACCTTTATTTATATATGTATAATTTAATGTTTTGTCTAGGAATCCTGATTTTTCTTAATTTTATATGTCTTGTTTTTTTCTATGCTTTATTATTATTATTATGTGTACAATTCACCTTAGCTTGTATGGTTCTGACTTTTTCAAATTGGTGGAGATTGTTGGGTATTATATCCACAATAACCTTGATTTGAAGAAGGGTCCCCTTAAGGTAAGATGAATTGAGATTGTATTTGATGTTGTGTGTTTTAGTTGTGCTTGTGGGACTATATTGTTAAGTACAACCCAATATCAGATTACAGTGGGTCATGAAACACAAGACTAAAAAATGTAATCCTTCATTGTGTAGGCCAATGTGTTGACTCACGTGTAATCTCTCTATTGGGGTGTACTTTTATCTCAAGTGCATTAGAAGAATCAAGAAAGGAAAAGGATTTGGAATCAGAAGAAAATGAATTTTACCTAAGTAAAATTCGTCGAGTATCGTAAGGGATATTCGTCGAATTCATCGAGTATACTCATAGATACTCATCGAATTCGTCGTATATACATACTAGCACTCGTCGAATTCATCATATTTACTTATGGAAAATCTCTGAGAGTTGGAAAATCTGTTAAGTAAAAATCGTCGAGTATCATCAAGTATACTTGTCGAATTCGTCGAGTGTATCTTCCGATACTCGCCAAATTCGTCAAATATACATGTCGATACACGCTGAATTCGTCGAGATTCATTGGGTATCATTGAGTTTTCGAATTTACTTCTCTAGAATTTTCTAAGTCAGATTTATTGAAAAAAGCTTAGCTCATGCATCAAATACGTCGAGTGTATCAGCCGATACTCATCAAATTCGTCGAGTATGTCAGTCGATACTCATCAAATTCGCCGAGTTAGTCTTTGTTAAGCTTTGAGTTATAATTTCGACTGGAATGAAATTCTCCAAGTGTTTTTCGTCGAGATTCATATGCAGTTCGACGAGTATACTCGGCTATACTCGACGAATTATACTTAGGGTTATTTTCTTCATGATTTCAATTTTCCCGTTCGTTCTTCTTGATCACCATGTACAGTAACCCGCGACCTTCCCGATTTTGAATAACTTTTCTAGCCGTTGCAAAAGAAGATTCCTATATATATTTAGGGTTGATTTTCCATTAACCCTAATTGTGCTCAAATCAAGAACCTTCTCGAACGAAGAATGTCTGTCAGCTCCCGTACGCTATTTCAAGATTTCCACTCGGCCGACGACAGTGCTGCACGATTCAATTGTCTTCAACCTAATCGACTGGATCGTTGTTGTAAGACCCCCCCCTTTTTTTCTTTTTAAACACCGGGGTCTTAGCCCAGAATTGCCGCCTTGCGGTGGCACCGACTCACGGGAAGGTCGCCACTACAAAACGCCAATTCTGCCGGCCCTTTTCGATCGCAGAATAGTAGCATAATAAAGTAAGAGCAAGTCCACAATAATCACATGTATAAAAATAAATCTCCACGAAGGGAGTGTCCACAATATATCAGAGTACTGCAAATACGGGCTTAAGCCCGGTACATCATATCCTCACTACAAGTCACTCGCGGAAGCAAAACTAAAACTAAGCGTCACCGTAACTGTCACTGAACCGAGAGCACCCAAGCTGGACTGGCCCAACTCCACCGACTCTGTACTCTGCTGGTACTGCATCTCTGGGTGCTTCTTCCTTTTCGGCCTGCCGTCGCCGCCTCGCGATCCACGTCTGCGTCTACGTCTTCGGCCTCCTGGCTGCTGAGCTGGTGGGGTCCCACCCATCAAGGGGCATTTGACCCGTGTATGTCCCGGCTGGTGGCAATGGTAACACGGTCGCGGGGTCAACTATGTCAGAAACTGCAACAACTGGGACCCTTCCATATGGTACACCTAGAATGTTGTGGTTCGAAAACCGTTAGTCATAAAGACTAAGCCCTATCATCCCCTACCCCTTCCC
This sequence comes from Platanthera zijinensis, assembly GCA_039513925.1. NCBI lineage: Eukaryota > Viridiplantae > Streptophyta > Magnoliopsida > Asparagales > Orchidaceae > Platanthera > Platanthera zijinensis. The sequence continues at coordinate 4,628,696 of CM077091.1, read as the reverse complement.
CCATGGCTCCTAGGTACCGAGCAAAGAGAAAGAAAGGGAAGGACATGAAGGTGGAGATTAAATCAAATAAACAGGTGACAGTGGACCTATGCTAGCAATTCTATAGTAATTAAGATAGAAACAGAAAGTAAGAAATGTAACCTTAACTTATGCGTGGAAGCGCATAAGCCGAGGGATCTTTTGCAGGGCTCCCATCGTATAAAGTGTCCCATACCACTTATACGTTGGGGTGTCGGTTGTCAAACAGCAAAGAATGGCAAGTAAGTGAAAGTACAAGTAATATAACCATTGATTTATAGGGATTAGCCATATAGACCAAGGGGTCGTTTTGCAGAGCCTATCGTATAAAACGTCTCATACCATTTTATACGTTAGGTGGCATGTTTATGCTATGACACACAATTATGCTATGAAATGCACAAGCAAGTGCAACACACCCACACGACTCTATGCGCACGGACCTTTAGTTCCCCCTGTTCGGGCGGCTAGCTTCACCCCCAGGAACCTCCGTTGTGGCAAACGGAGACAGTAAGTCGGGCCCCCCACTCCTAGGCGGGTAACCACACTACCAGGCCTAGCCCTTCCGTATGCCCCTAGAAGAACACAACCTAGAGTATCCGCATACTTGTGCTGGCTGTACACACCAGGCTTTTCGCCGAGTCAACGTACCGCTGTCGGTATGATCGATCGCCTAGTACCGATGACCCGCCACTTATATGCACATGCAACCATGTCAATTATTATATTTGTACAAGTTCTTATATTACCGAGCCTCCAGCTCTCTAGGCTACTAGGCCTATACCAAGTCCCCGAGCATCCCGCTCCCTGGACTTCCAATTTACCAACCAACCATCGTCATTACTAGTAGGCCCTTAGACCATGGACCTACTCTACCCATTCCGTGCCATTTCTTCTTCCTAAGTGTACAAGTGTAGGTGTGCGGTACAACTATTATTAGGGTTACTCTTGATCATTTTATTCCTACCATTTAAGGTTAACCTTGGACTTCCCGAGGGTTACCCGGTGAAGGTCTCGCTGCGGTACTATGAGCTATGATGGGGTGAATCCCAAAACTCCCTTTCCAAAGCACTTATTATACTTGATTGGTTCCCTTAACCCATTCCCTTCTCGCATTACGGTGGGCTATTCCTAGGGTGACTTGACTCTTCCTCTTCTCGGGGAGGACGGTCTTCCGTCGAACCCGAACACTACCTATCGCTAGTCAATCTCACCCTTACCCATCCTAACTTCCAATAATGAACTTGATTTAACTCATCCTGTCCAAACCAGCAAACTATCAAAAATTCCATCTCCAAGTTCATTACCCACTCTAGCTCCGCTTCTGCAGTTTTACTAAACGCAGACCGTCCTAATCTTTATGAGGTATGCAATGGGTGGTACTCCCAACTGTCTTCAAAATCCCATATAATATTTACTGGAGGTCTACCATGACCTAAATAGTCTAAATCCAGAAATTAATAATTTTCCTATTTCATTTGGCATTTAATTTATTTATTCTAAGATCCCGACTGCCCTTGTATGAACATGAAGTGCACTAATTAGTCAATAATAAATCATCATAAAGTCAGTAAAAATCATATGAAACATTTACACAGCAATTCCAAGTTTTGAGAAATTCCAGAGATGTTTATGCCTATATTTCCTAATTTATCATTTTAGGCCACTTTTACTATATCATGAAGGAAGTACTGTAAATATTTATCCAAAAATCCCAAGAAAATTATGTAAGCTATACAGTGACCTAAAACCATCATAAACCATGTACCATAATTTTTCTCCATTATTTGAACTCTGAATTTATTTTAAAGTAAGATACTAATTTTCATAACTTAATGAAGGAGGTACTGTTTTTATCCATCTAAAATTCCAGAGAAAATTACTAGGTGACTATCATAATTTGAAACACCCACTGATCTAATTTCATAATTTTTCAATCAATAATTAAGCACTATTTGTATTTTTGACTGTATATCACATTTAGCACATTAAAGAATAAAGTACCCAAAATATTCAGATAAAATTTTCAAGAAAATTACAGAAGATATAATATGCTATAAGATGTCCTAATCCAAGATTTTATAATATTCCAGTGAACAAAAATTCCATAATTATCAAAATAAATATCCAGGGCACCCTTAGAGTTGTAAATGAAGTACTGTATAAATTAATCCAAAAATCTCAACAATATTATATTATATCTACTTGGACCATAACATCACTCTACCCAAATTTTGCTTGATTTGTAGTTCATTTAATAGCTTAATAATCCAAATTAAGGTTGGCGACCTAAACTAGGGTTAGGGTTTTAGGTGGGCTAAAGGTCTCCAAATACCCTAAAATTTTATCCAAAGAACTATACTGGCCCTATGGTTCTCTCCACCAAATTTCAAGTCAGTCCAAGGTCATTTGATCCCATGACCTTCACAACCCTACAAATCCCCATTAAGGGACCTACCCTAGGGTTCTAGGGCTACCCTACACCAAACCGCTCCAAACTCCCTTGGAGGGTGTGTCATGCCCTAAAAAGTCAGCGACCAAAATATCAGCCTCTGTTGAGGTGATATGGCCACTCAAACACCAAGGGGTGTTTGATCTTAAATTATCCTTTAAGGATCAACCTAGGGTTGGACACAAACCTAACCAAAACATCTCCAAATGAGATGAAATTTTTACCAGAACCTTATGATAAACCCAGGGATCACTCACCAAAATTTGGGAGGGTTTGGAAGTCATTTAGCCATCTAATTAAATTATGCTAGGATTATTAAATTTTTCTAAATACTATAGACAACCATTCTCCAAAAATTCTCATTTTTGGATAGCACCTAGATATAGGTAAGGTTAGGCCACACCCCAAATTTCAAGTCATTTCGATGACGGGATTGGAGTGGGGAATTTTTCTAAGGTCAAGACAGCCCTATGGACAGACCTCACCAAAAAGGGTGCAGTGGTCTAACCAGGACTCCAAATTGAGTGAAATCAATTTTGAAGTAAAGTAGACTTCAAGGGATACATTTTCTATGTTGACCATTTTTCCTGTAGAAGCCTCTAGGTATTTTTCCCAAATTATTTAAAGTGACAGATATTTTTATTCAGAAATTGTTTTTTTTAAAAAAATAGAATTTAATTCTCATGGCACTGTTCATCTTCTTCAACAGCCCGAAACCAGAAGCTTGAAGGCTTAGTTTCCTGTAGCCTTTTCCAAAGCTATTTCCCGGCCATCCAGCCATCTCCCTGGCCGGCCACCACCACCACCACCTATGTTGAGGTGAGGGCTACCGTCGGGCGGCAGCACGGCCGCCGGAGAGACGGTTTCCGGCGAATCCGCCACCATACAAATTTCGGAAAAGCATGGAAACGCTCACCCGATCCGGCTCTTTTGAGCCCGATATCTCTCCTAATGATTTCTAAGATCTATCCATAGAAGAAAGGGTAGAGGAGGACCTTATTCATGGTTTGACGGCGAGATGGACATTGGACTGTCATGGCGCGGTGGTGGCGTCGTCGGAATTCTTCTACAGCACAGTAGGAGGCTCGAAACTTCAGGTAAGGGCTGGGAAACTTCATCCTTGAGCCTAAGGGGCCTTTTTAAAGGGAAGAAAGGAGGGAGGGGAAAGGTTGAAACGTTCACGGCCATTAATATTTCTTCTTAATAACGTTTCGGTTATGATGCTGGTAATTGAATTGCTGGAAATGAAGAGATGTTTGCCAGGTGGCGATTTCCTATTGGACTAACATTTCCTTATTCTATTAACTAATTAGGAACTGAAACGGCCCATAAATATTCCTGCTGTAACTTCCCATAATCCGAATTTATTACAACGTCAGTTACCGAAATTTCAAGTCTGGCTGACGTTTCGGCCTTGGTCACGGGCGTGACACATAGGTCACGGGCGTGACAGGCCCGGATAGCCAAATCTGGGATCGACAATCGTCGAACTCAGATCAACGATCGTCGAAGGGTTGTCACGGGCGTGACACCTGGGTCACGGGCGTGACAGCCCCGGGTGGTCGATTCTGGGTCGACGACCGTCGAACTGAAATCGACGATCGTCGAACATGGTCACGCCCTATGTCACGGGCGTGACATTGTGGGTCACGGGCGTAACAGGACCGTGTGGCCCATTCTGGGTCGACGACCGTCGAACTAAAATCGACGATCGTCAAACGTGGTCACGCCCTATGTCACGGGCGTGACATTGTGAGTCACGGGCGTGACAGGCCCGTGTGGCCCATTCTGGGTCGACGACCGTCGAACTGAAATCGACGATCGTCGAACGTGGTCACGCCCTATGTTACGGGCGTGACATTATGAGTCACGGGCGTGACAGGCCCGTGTGGACAATTATGGGTCGACGACCGTCGAACTGAAATCGACGATCGGCGAACGTGGTCACGCCCTATGTCACGGGCGTGACGGGTCGGTCACGGGCGTGACCAACCCGTGACCCGAAATCTCGGTCGATTATTTCAATTTTTTGGACTTCCTAGGGTTCTGTCACGACCAACCGACTCCTAGGGGTCTAGCCGGAAATGGGATGTTACAAATCCCAATAAACAAAACAAAGATTTCATCCCCGAAATCCAGGTTAAGTCTATAGGGCTCCAATCGGGAGGGGAAGCTTGTAATATCCCATGAGAGTTGGAAGATCTACATCTCTGCGTTACGTTTGCAGTGTGCAGTTTTGATTCTAAGAACTATTCGTCCAATTGTCAAGGTATATACCCCCAATAAACAAAGGGTTAGCCCTTATTCTTGAAATTTCGGTCTTATTGGTTTAAAATAGGAACGCATATTGATTGTCCAGAGGGGTTGTGAGGTATACCCGACCGAAAAGTTCCGGATACCTTTGTCGCATCGAGTCCTGTGGCTCCCATGCATGCTCCTCCTGTCCATGCTTGTTCTACAGAACCTTGACTAACGGAACCTTCTTCCGACGCAAAGTCCGTACTCCTCTGCCATCGATCCGAATCGGCTCCAAGTGAACTGACTAGTTGGAAGTTACCGGTCCATCTGTGGTCAAAATCTGCTGCTCCGGGCGCAGTAAAGACCTCCTAAGTGAAGAAACGTAGAATACGTCGTGCAGAGCTGCCAGCTCTGGTGGCAACTCCAGCCTGTAAGCTAGGGACCGATCCGTTCTAGGATCCTGTAAGGGCCCATATACCTAGGGCTGAACTTCTTCCTCCGACCACGCACCTGTGAAACTCCATGCATGGGCCGGATCTTCAAAAACACTCGGTCTCCCCACCTGAACTCCACCTGACGATGTCGGGCATCATAATACTTAGCCTGTCTGCTCCGCGCTTCTAACATTCTGTCTCTGATTAGTCTCACCTGAGCCTCGGCGTCTTCGACAAAATCTGATCCCAATGCCTTCGGATCTTCGTCCTGAATCCAGGGAAACACAAGCCAATACTAATTTGCCCAATAAACAAAGGTTTAGCCCCCAATAAACAAAAGATCAGCCCCTACCTATCTTGGGCTAAGTATCCTGGATATCACCCTGTTACATCTGTCCTAGCTGGGTGCACAATTTCTAGGGCATCAATCTTCGACTTGGGGTTCCACCCTGAAACTCGTTAATATATTCCATACTTTAAACTCTCTGAGTCACATTTACGACAACTTTATCCGGGTCAAAATGTTCCCAATCCCACATGGGTATCTTCCGAACTTGCATTCCTATCCGACCCTCAGTGTTTGTCTCGGTGGTTGCCTCTAGGTAATTTTGTTACTGGTGTTGAGGGTTAAGACTACTTGTATTTTACCATTCTGCTAATGTATTATTGGTCTCAATTCTCCTTAAAGTAGTCAACCGCTTCGAATAATCATTGATTGGGATAGTAGGGACACCTGAGTTTTCGTCTTAGGTAGTCATTCTCGTGCTAAACTCCCCTTTATTTTCTTTGGGTATCTCCTTACCTTAACCAAATTCATACCCAAGGTCTATTTTGAACTAGGGCACACTATAAATTGTCATGGTTAGTCACAAGTCCTAGTTGGTTGAGTCTACGTCGTAGACTAGAGAATTATGTGAAATGTTCTCTGCCGCCGGAGGTGTTCCCTGCTGGGGGCAGGGTAGGCCACAGGCTACAAAGAAGGATTCCAATAAACGATGAAGTGGACTTTCACATGTGATTTCCCTTATGGGCACACCACTGCTTCCGCTGCTTAGTTTGTCCCCAAACTAAACTCGAGCGAGGGTGAACCAGGGTTAGTGGACTGCTACTTTTTCGATCGAGGTCTGCCTCTGATACCACTTGTAAGACCCCCCCCCCCCCTTTTTTCTTTTTAAACACCGGGGTCTTAGCCCAGAATTGCCGCTTTGCGGTGGCACCGACTCACGGGAAGGTCGCCACTACAAAACGCCAATTCTGCCGGCCCTTTTCGATCGCAGAATAGTAGCATAATAAAGTAAGAGCAAGTCCACAATAATCACATGTATAAAAATAAATCTCCACGAAGGGAGTGTCCACAATATATCAGAGTACTGCAAATACGGGCTTAAGCCCGGTACATCATATCCTCACTACAAGTCACTCGCGGAAGCAAAACTAAAACTAAGCGTCACCGTAACTGTCACTGAACCGAGAGCACCCAAGCTGGACTGGCCCAACTCCATCGACTCTGTACTCTGCTGGTACTGCATCTCTGGGTGCTTCTTCCTTTTCGGCCTGCCGTCGCCGCCTCGCGATCCACGTCTGCGTCTACGTCTTCGGCCTCCTGGCTGCTGAGCTGGTGGGGTCCCACCCATCAAGGGGCATTTGACCCGTGTATGTCCCGGCTGGTGGCAATGGTAACACGGTCGCGGGGTCAACTCTGTCAGAAACTGCAACAACCGGGACCCTTCCATATGGTACACCTAGAATGTTGTGGTTCGAAAACCGTTAGTCATAAAGACTAAGCCCTATCATCCCCTACCCCTTCCCCCATGGCTCCTAGGTACCGAGCGGAGAGGAAGAAAGGGAAGGACATGAAGGTGGAGATTAAATCAAATAAACAGGTGACAGCGGACCTATGCTAGCAATTCTATAGTAATTAAGATAGAAACAGAAAGTAAGAAATATAACCTTAACTTATGCATGGAAGCGCATAAGCCGAGGGATCTTTTGCAGGGCTCCCATCGTATAGAGTGTCCCATACCACTTATACGTTGGGGTGTCGGTTGTCAAACAGCAAAGAATGACAAGTAAGTGAAAGTACAAGTAATATAACCATTGATTTATAGGGATTACCCCTATAGACCAAGGGGTCGTTTTGCAGAGCCTATCGTATAAAACGTCCCATACCATTTTATACGTTAGGTGGCATGTTTATGCTATGACACACAATTATGCTATGAAATGCACAAGCAAGTGCAACACACCCACACGACTCTATGCGCACGGACCTTTAGTTCCCCCTGTTCGGGCGGCTAGCTTCACCCCCAGGAACCTCCGTTGTGGCAAACGGAGACAGTGAGTCGGGCCCCCCACTCCTAGACGGGTAACCACACTACCAGGCCTAGCCCTTCCGTACGCCCCTAGAAGAACACAACCTAGAGTATCTGCGTACTTGTGCTGGCTGTACACACCAGGCTTTTCGCCGAGTCAACGTACCGCTGTCGGTGTGATCGATCGCCTAGTACCGATGACCCACCACTTATATGCACATGCAACCATGTCAATTATTATATTTGTACAAGTTCTTATATTACCGAGCCTCTAGCTCTCTAGGCTACTAGGCCTATACCAAGTCCCCGAGCATCCCGCTCCCTGGACTTCCAATTTACCAACCAACCATCGTCATTACTAGTAGGCCCTTAGACCATGGACCTACTCTACCCATTCCGTGCCATTTCTTCTTCCTAAGTGTACAAGTGTAGGTGTGCGGTACAACTATTATTAGGGTTACTCTTGATCATTTTATTCCTACCATTTAAGGTTAACCTTGGACTTCCCGAGGGTTACCCGGTGAAGGGCTCGCTGCGGTACTAGGAGCTATGATGGGGTGAATCCCAAAACTCCCTTTCCAAGGCACTTATTATACTTGATTGGTTCCCTTAACCCATTCCCTTCTCGCATTACGGTGGGCTATTCCTAGGGTGACTTGACTCTTCCTCTTCTCGGGGAGGACGGTCTTCCGTCGAACCCGAACACTACCTATCGCTAGTCAATCTCATCCTTACCCATCCTAACTTCCAATAATGAACTTGATTTAACTCATCATGTCCAAACCAGCAAACTACCAAAAATTCCATCTCCAAGTTTATTACCCACTCTAGCTCCGCTTCTGCAGTTTTACTAAACGCAGACCGCCCTAATCTTTATGAGGTATGCAATGGGTGATACTCCCAACTGTCTTCCAAATCCCATATAATATTTACTGGAGGTCTACCATGACCTAAATAGTCTAAATCCAGAAATTAATAATTTTCCTATTTCATTTGGCATTTAATTTATTTATTCTAAGATCCCGACTGCCCTTGTATGAACATGAAGTGCACTAATTAGTCAATAATAAATCATCATAAAGTCAGTAAAAATCATATGAAACATTTACATAGCAATTCCAAGTTTTGAGAAATTCCAGAGATGTTTATGCCTATATTTCCTAATTTATCATTTTAGGCCACTTTTACTATATCATGAAGGAAGTACTGTAAATATTTATCCAAAAATCCCAAGAAAATTATGTAAGCTATATAGTGACCTAAAACCATCATAAACCATGTACCATAATTTTTCTCCATTATTTGAACTCTGAATTTATTTTAAAGTAAGATACTAATTTTCATAACTTAATGAAGGAGGTACTGTTTTTATCCATCTAAAATTCCAGAGAAAATTACTAGATGACTATCATAATTTGAAACACCCACTGATCAAATTTCATAATTTTCCAATCAATAATTAAGCACTATTTGTATTTTTGACTGTATATCATATTTAGCACATTAAAGAATAAAGTACCCAAAATATTCAGATAAATTTTCAAGAAAATTACAGAAGATATAATATGCTATAAGATGCCCTAATCCAAGATTTTATAATATTCCAGTGAACAAAAATTCCATAATTATCAAAATAAATATCCAGGGCACCGTTAGAGTTGTAAATGAAGTACTGTATAAATTAATCCAAAAATCTCAACAATATTATATTATATCTACTTGGACCATAACATCACTCTACCCAAATTTTGCTTGATTTGTAGTTCATTTAATAGCTTAATAATCCAAATTAAGGTTCGTGACCTAAACTAGGGTTAGGGTTTTAGGTGGGCTAAAGGTCTCCAAATACCCTAAAATTTTATCCAAAGAACTATACTGGCCCTATGGTTCTCTCCACCAAATTTCAAGTCAGTCCAAGGTCATTTGATCCCATGACCTTCACAACCCTACAAATCCCCATTAAGGGACCTACCCTAGGGTTCTAGGGCTACCCTACACCAAACCGCTCCAAACTCCCTTGGAGGGTGTGTCATGCCCTAAAAAGTCAGCGACCAAAATATCAGCCTCTGTTGAGGTGATATGGCCACTCAAACACCAAGGGGTGTTTGATCTTAAATTATCCTTTAAGGATCAACCTAGGGTTGGACACAAACCTAACCAAAACATCTCCAAATGAGATGAAATTTTTACCAGAACCTTATGATAAACCCAGGGACCACTCACCAAAATTTGGGAGGGTTTGGAAGTTATTTATCTATCTAATTAAATTATGCTAGGATTATTAAATTTTTCTAAATACTATAGACAACCATTCTCCAAAAATTCTCATTTTTGGATAGCACCTAGATATAGGTAAGGTTAGGCCACACCCCAAATTTCAAGTCATTTCGATGACGGGATTGGAGTGGGGAATTTTTCTAAGGTCAAGACAACCCTATGGACAGACCTCACCAAAAAGGGTGCTATGGTCTAACCAGGACTCCAAATTGAGTGAATTAATTTTGAAGTAAAGTAGACTTCAAGGGATACATTTTCTATGTTGACCATTTTTCCTGTAGAAGCCTCTAGGTATTTTTCCCAAATTATTTAAAGTGACAGATATTTTTATTCAGAAATTGTTTTTTTTAAAAAATAGAATTTAATTCTCATGGCACTGTTCATCTTCTTCAACAGCCCGAAACCAGAAGCTTGAAGGCTTAGTTTCCTGTAGCCTTTTCCAAAGCTATTTCCCGGCCATCCAGCCATCTCCCTGGCCGGCCACCACCACCACCACCTATGTTGAGGTGAGGGCTACCGTCGGGCGGCGGCACGGCCGCCGGAGAGGCGGTTTCCGGCGAACCCGCCACCATGCAAATTTTGGAAAAGCATGGAAACGCTCACCCGATCCGGCTCTTTTGAGCCCGATATCTCTCCTAATGATTTCTAAGATCTATCCATAGAAGAAAGGGTAGAGGAGGACCTTATTCATGGTTTGACGGCGAGATGGACGTTGGACTGTCATGGCGCGGTGGTGGCGTCGTCGGAATTCTTCTACAGCACAGTAGGAGACTCGAAACTTCAAGTAAGGGCTGGGAAACTTCATCCTTGAGCCTAAGGGGCCTTTTTAAAGGGAAGAAAGGAGGGAGGGGAAAGGTTGAAACGTTCACGGCCATTAATATTTCTTCTTAATAACGTTTCGGTTATGATGCTGGTAATTGAATTGCTGGAAACAAAGAGATGTTTGCCAGGTGGCGATTTCCTATTGGACTAACATTTCCTTATTCTATTAACTAATTAGGAACTGAAACGGCCCATAAATATTCCTGCTGTAACTTCCCATAATCCGAATTGATTACAACGTCGGTTACCGAAATTTCAAGTCTGGCTGACGTTTCGGCCTTGGTCACGGGCGTGACACATAGGTCACGGGCGTGACAGGCCCGGATAGCCAAATCTGGGATCGACGATCGTCGAACTCAGATCAACGATCGTCGAAGGGTTGTCACAGGCGTGACACCTGGGTCACGGGCGTGACAGCCCCGGATGGTCGATTCTGGGTCGACGACCGTCGAACTGAAATCGACGATCGTCGAACATGGTCACGCCCTATGTCACGGGCGTGACAGGACCGTGTGGCCCATTCTGGGTCGATGACCGTCGAACTGAAATCGACGATCGTCAAACGTGGTCACGCCCTATGTCACGGGCGTGACATTGTGAGTCACGGGCGTGACAGGCCCGTGTGGCACATTCTGGGTCGACGACCGTCGAACTGAAATCGACGATCGTCGAACGTGGTCACGCCCTATGTCACGGGCGTGACATTGTGAGTCACGGGCGTGACAGGCCCGTGTGGACAATTATGGGTCGACGACCGTCGAACTGAAATCGACGATCGGCGAACGTGGTCACGCCCTATGTCACGGGCGTGACGGGTCGGTCACGGGCGTGACCAACCCGTGACCCGAAATCTCGGTCGATTATTTCAATTTTTTAGGCTTCCTAGGGTTCTATCACGACCAACCGACTCCTAGGGGTCTAGCCGGAAATGGAATGTTACAGTTGTTCTCCAAAGTTTCAGATTCTCTCAGATCTAGTCGATCCGTGATTTCAGATCAAAGTATTCAAAGATTTTGAGTTCACTTGTTCTTCAAGTCATTCAAGATCAACTTTTCTGAACGACGTAGAATCGAAGGCATTAGATCTAAATAAGATTATTTGTAATCTTTGTTTTTTTGTAAATCTCTTTTTACTATTGTAGGAGGTTTTCCCACCAAGTTGTAGATCCATGTTTGGATCGAGTTATAAGAGAGGTTGTTCTCTGATTGGAAGAAGCATTGTCTCTGAGTTGTAAGAGTTGAGGCTTCGAGGTGTAAGATTTGTTTAAAATTGAGAAAGGTGAAGTAGCCGAATCTAGCCCTTCGTGGTAGATAGGCGAGGCGGGACAGTGGACGTACCTAACTCGGGGAATCACTATAGATATTTGTGTTATGTGTGCTTTATTTTTAAGTTATTTTTATTCTGTGAAAAGACACATGCCTCACATATTCACCCCCCTCTAGGTGATTTAGGTTGACTCTAGATACTTTCAACATCTTCTTCCTCGTTCTCGTTCTACTCGCTCTTCTTTCTTGCTCACGCTACTCGCTCAAAATGGTTAGTGATGATGTCAATGCTCGCTGATAGGCCCACGTGGCCAACTTCACTGAAGCCGTCTTTAAGAAGTTGATAGCGACCAAGCGAGATCTAGAGGACTTTCACCAAAGGCACTTGCCAGAGGGATACTTGGCCAGGATCCCAGCTCGAATTGTGCGACTAAACACTTATCTAGAAGGTAAGATAGTCCTTCCACTCCGCCACTTCGAAGTCGGCATGCGACTTCCGTTGTGGTCTGAGTATCGCCAAATACTGCTTTACTTTGGAATCATGTTCGCCTATAACAATCCCAATGGGGTGGTGATGATCATGTGCTTCCTCTGCTTCCTTCGAGAAGAGAAGACCGTGTTCGACCTTTCTATCTTCCGGAAGGTCTTCGCCTTCGCTGTGACGTCTGAGGGGAGTGATCTTCTTCAGCAACCACGCATGCATGCTGGTTGGTACTGCCAAAAAGTTCATCGGTGGGGCGAGTACCTATTCGTCGTCGCTGATGACTTTTACGGGGTGTCGAGGATTAGCCACCAGTCGTCAGAAGTCGCCTTCTTGCCGCTCATCTTGGAAGGCACCCGCGATAAGCTTTTAAAAGCTTTTCGCGGGCGGTGATTTGGCATCATCCACTGGCGTTTGAACATCAATGTGCTGGAAGAAGTCTTCCCCAACGAAGGTATAACATGACGAGATTCTGCCATACTCGCCGACTTGGCCTTGTTCGTTGTTTGCAATTTCTCTAACTATTCTTTGTCACTTGCAGCTACTCGCAAACTCCCATAGGAACCGCTTTCTCCTGTGAAGGAGTTGCGTCATCGCGCGAAGACTCTTCAAACCTACCGTTTGAGGTGGAGGAGATCCCGCCTTCTACGAGCGGCAAGGTACAGTCACGCGACGACTACAAGTTCCTGTTGCAAAAGAAGCTCGCCAAGGGGAAATAGAAGGTCAAGTCCCCGGACCATGCGAGCAAGCGATCCAAGCTCTCTCGCGAGCTCTTCAATGAGAGGGAGTCACCAGTCGACGTCGGGTCGCCCTACTTCCACTCAAACTATAACCTCGGGCGGGAAGGCAAGGATGTCTTTGGTCGCCCATGGGTGAACTGGGCCAAGGGTAAGCATCGGGTGTCGCTGAGTACCAACCTACTCACTTGGTCGGAAGACTGGGAGGACAAGGGGGAAGCCTACAATATCGCATTCACGTTGTATGGGTGAGCGAACGCTGAGTCGATATGGGATCTCAGCCCAGAGGTGCTCGCCCACCAAACATCTCACTCCCTCCTGTGAGCAACCAAGCTGGGGCACTTCACGGCGTGGAAGCTCCTCGAGACGCAGAAGGCCCTGAAGATCATCTCACAGAAAATGATCGACTTAAGGATGCAATCAGTTCGGTGGAAAGAGTATGAGGTATTCGCCTTCTCTGCGCAACTTACTCGCTTCTGTACTTGACCTTTTTTCTGACTTTGCTGGTTGATATTCGCAGGCCACCGAGATCGAAACGATGAAGAAGATCTCCGTGTTTGAGGAAGAACTTGCCAACACCAAAGCCGAGCTGGAGAATTCTCAAGTCTGGGTCGCGAAGTTAGAAACTCTTCCGGTCGCCATTGAAGATCGCCTCGGTCCCTCGGGTACTCGCCCGGTAGAGCAGTAACAGGAGGCGGGTCCACATGGGATGGGCAAAAGGATCTGCATTCATAGGGATGAGATGCTGACTATCCATTGCGATAAAGCACGAGCAATGGGGAAAGCCGTTCTCGCCAAGCTGAGGATGGATGACTTCCTCGGTCCCGAGGCCGATCACCTGACGATCCCAAGCCTACTCGCCGAGGAGTCCAACTCGCCAGACTATGTCCTCTCCTGCTCTTCTGGCACTAGCGACAGCGACCGTAGCAATAGAGAGAGTGATAGAAGCGATGATGAGGATGATGCCGAGGATGATGTCGAGGATGAGGAAGATGCTATTATTGAAGACGAGGAGTACAAGCCTAATACTGGCGACGATAAGTCATAGTAGGTCGACGACCTCCTACATCCAACTTTGTAAACATATATAAGAAATTTTTGTAATAGCTTTGTAATATTATCCAGATAATACAAGAGTTTTTTCTAAAGTCTTCTTCTTTTACTTACATACTCATATACTCGTCTGTTAACGATGTTCTCTTAGGCTCATGGGTGCGGGGAGGTTGAGTGCTTTCCATGCACATAATCGCTCGTCGATGCTACTCGCTATCGCGCATACAATGCTCGCTCTGTCTGCTCGCACGTTGTTGCTCACACCTGCATGGTAGCAGTCGTATGCTTTCCCATCACTGCTTGTACTTGCATGATCGCGTACCTTATAGGAGCATAGATCATCTGCGTCGGAGAATATAGTCGACTCCTAGCAGGAGTAAACTCAACTGGGGGTGAAAAATATACACCAATGGTAAGGAATTATGATTAAGGAATGTTTCCTCCAACGGCTAGAATCAAAATCAATGTTTATTATTCTCCTCTTAAATCACCTTGATTGAAGCAGAAGAAAGCAAAATTCAAAATAATTTGAATGAGCGTGCAATCTGCGACTCAGTTGTAGCAGAAGGCTGTTAGAAAACTCTTCAGGTCGACACAAATGATATAAAACTTCTAGTGTTATTCAGCTATTTTAGTTGACATTGATCCTTTAGAAAATTCATTCTCACCGTATAGATGATTCACTTCATAAATCACTTAGCCTTCTAGTTGATGCAGTCAACAAATGACTTTGTCTTCCAGTCGATGTAGTCGACAAATGACTTAGCCTTCCAATCGATGCAGTCGATAAATTACTTAAGTTTTCCAAACGATGTAGTCGACAAATAACTTAGCTTTCCAATTGATGCAGTCTACAAGATACTTAGTTTTTCAGTCAATGCAGTCAACATCTTCCAATCGATGCAGTCTGCATATGACTTAGACTAATTTTTATTTCTACCTGCAAATTCTTTTAACTTCACTGATCTAACTTATGATAATGACATGTCTAATATAGGATTAGTTCATATGCCAACATGAGTTTTGAACCTTCAGGGATTATAAGGGAAAAACCATGTTTGGATGACCAGAAACCTAACACTATATTAGCCAAACATTTTTGTTGTACCTATCACATCAAAACTTACAAAAGCGTCAAATACAAGATGTTTATTTTCATCGCAAGGGTTTCTTCAAATCAGGAAGCTTATGGGAAATATTCCCAACAATCTCCCCCTATTTGAAGAAGTTAGAACCTCCTATGATAATAGACGTATAAATAAAAAAGATAATAGAAAATATGTACTAGGACACAACATTCCATTTCATATATATTTAGAAATTAGAGGTGACTACATTATGAAAAATAAATGTAAATCCCACAAAAGTTTATTTCAACCCACGGTCTTTCAGCACTCAACTACTATCTCCAAAAGCTTTCCTCTCTTGCCTGTCAAAGTAACTTAGAGGCTTATGGACGTATCTTGGAGGAGGAGGTGGTCCATTGTGATGATTCCTCCGGTGGATCCCCCTCCTTGCCTCTTGCTTCTCATGCTTATCACATTCCACTGAGTTGTAAAATATTGAAGTGATAATCCCTAACTTTACAAAGTTTTCCCATGTGTGCAAAATAATATGCTTGGACTTAAGACTCCATCTTTCATAACCTGGTAAGTTCAGTATTTCTTCTCTCCTCCTTTGTCTAGAAATCATCTCTTCTGCTATTGGGACAGCCTTCCTTTTATGAGATGAAGATGACTCTGCTCTAATGGAGAGTGTACCAACTTAGACAGGTACATAGAGACAATTCTTGCCATGTTGGGGGAATTCAGGCATCCCTTAAGCTTCCTGAAAATTAACTGACTCAAGTTAGTTTTCTTTGTAAGGATAATAGATATCATGATCTTAAACATCTCATTGGAGATACTATCATCTGACCCTGGTTTGTATAATAGTACTTTGCCTACTATATCAGATAACAACTTGCCTAGAGGGTTTATGTTACCCCTCTATAGAGATTCATACTACTCATCAGAGTAATCACACCATTTTAGGGTGACTTAATGAACTTCCTTGGTTATTTCTTCCTCTTCCCATGCTTCTAAGAGAGCTGGTAGGTCAAGATTTTTGCTGAGACTACAAACAATAATTCTCAAGTTGTTCTCGATAATATAGGTCTTAATGTATTTACCTGATGTACTTCTCTCTACATTTTTGAAAAATTCCTCTATTACTTCTAACATAATCCCTGTAGGTTTTGATAGGATTACCTCTAGCCCGGCAGCACTGAGAAGGAAGATGACATTTTGAATATCTTTTAGACAATTCTTGAATCCACTGCGCACTAACTCACTTCTAGTTTTGATCTTGTCAGAGGTGCTTGTCTTGGGAGCCAATTGAGATGCAAAAGTTTTATTGTGGAGAGGTTTTCTTTGTCAAACATGAGAGAGTGTGAAAGATGCAGATCTGACTTTGGGGTTTTAAGATTTATTTAATATAATTTTCACGGGATTTCTACTTAATATATAAGATGAAAGTTGATGAGGGACACACCTGTTTAGGTAATAAATTAAAAAATATACTTGAATATGGTGTGTAAATATCTTTCCTTTCTAACAAAAAATTTCCTTTAGGCCTCCCCGTCAAGCCAATATTTTTCCCTTTATCACTTTTCTCATGCCACTTTTATTAAATACATAACATCTACTAATATGCATAAATATAATTTGCAAAGATATGGCATGATAGATAATTGAAAGGAATAGCTTGACATGGAAACTACTCTAGGTTTAACATGCCTACTTCAATTTTGATGAAATTGAATTTCTCTTCATCCATAGGTTTGGTAAAGATGTCTGCCACTTATTTGTCAGTGGGAAAAAACTCTCAAGGAAAATATATTCTTACGCAACATACTCTCTGATGAAGCGATGCATAATCTCAATGTACTTGGTCATGTTGTGTGTTGTGGGGTTTTTAGCAATTGAGATTACTCTTGATGAATCACAGAACATAGGAGTTTTATTTAGCTAGATATTATAGTCATGTAGTTGATGTTGAATCCACAACAGTTGGGCTCAACAACTTCCAACATAGATGTATTCTAACTCAGCTATGGAGATAACCACACTAGTTTACTTCTTGCTGCTCCAGGAAATTAACCTTCTCCCTAGGAATTGGCATGTCCTTGAGATTCTTTTCTTATCTTTCGTGCATCATGTAAAGTCTGCATCTGAAAATCTTATTAGCTCCAAATCATTACTCATAGAGTATCATAAGCCAAAATTTGGTGTACTCTTAAGGTATCTTAAGATCCGCTTAACAGAGAAATTATGAGATTCCATAGGGTTAACTTGATATCTAGCATAAACATAAATAGAAAACATAATATGTGGTCTACTGGCAGTTAGGTAAGGTAGGGATCCAAAGATACATTTGTACATAATCTCTTTAAAAGTTTTCCCTTTTTCATCCTTGTCTAGAGACATATTGGAGCCCATTAGAGTCCTCATTGAGCTTGCACTCTCCATTCAAAACTTCTTAATGATCTCTTTTGTAAACTTGGTATGAGAGATGAATATTCCATCCTTAGATTGCTTCACTTGTAATCCTAAGAAGTATTTCAGCTCTCCCATGTTGCTCATTTCAAATTTATCTTGTATAAGATTAACAAACCTTATAAGAATGTTTTATCTGTAGATCCAAAGATTATATCATCTATATATATTTGGACTAGCAAGATCTTGCTCTTTATTTCCCTTAGGAATAATATCTTATCTATCTTTACCCTTGAAAATTTGTTTTCAATGAGAAATCTAGATAGAGTCTCATGCCAAGCTCTAGGTGCTTGTTTGAGACCATACAAAACTTTCTTTAAATAATAGACATGACTAGGGTGAGTTGAATTTACAAAACCTAGAGGTTGTTTTATATTTACTTTCTCTTCCAAATCTCCATTGAGCAAGACAGACTTCATATCTATTTGATATACCTTGAAATCTTTGTAAGTTGTATATGCTAGAAACAACCTGATGGCCTCTAATCTTGCCACTAGTGCTAAAGTTTGATCAAAGTCCATGCATTCTTCATATTTATATTCCTTTGCAACTAGCCTTACTTTGTTCTTGACAATAACCCCTTGTTAATCCATCTTATTTCTAACACTCACTTAGTTTCAATGATATTGTGATCATGGGGCCTTGAGACCAGCTTCCAAACTTTATATCTTTTGAACTGGTTTAACTTCTCTTGCATAGCCAAGATCCAGGATGGATCAAAGTTAGCTTCTTCAAACTTCTTTGGCTCTACCTGTGAAAGCAAGTTCAAGTGGAGTACTTCATTCATTGTGCTTCTCCTTGTTTAGATTCTTTGGCTTATATCACCAATGATTTGATTTTTTGTGTGATATCTTAGGTGTCTGATAGCTACTGGGAATTTTTCTGTAGACTCATATGCTTCAGGTTCAACTTCTGTCTTAGTATATTATGTCCCTTCTACGACCTTATGTACTTCTTTTGTTTGATGGCCTTCTTCTATATCAGGTGGTGTTATCTCACATGCTTCATGGTTGTCATTAATAAACAACTCTTCCATCTTTTGCTTAGTACTTGCAGCACAAGAATAACTAGGTTAGCCTTAATAGATCAGGTTGGTCTCATGAAATACAACATGAATGGTTTCTTCTACTACTTAAGTCTTTTTGTTGAATATAATGTATGCTCTGCTATGGGAGCTATATCCAACAAAAAACCCCTCATAAGCCTTTTCAATAAATTAAGTTAAATAGTGCTTCTCATTGTTTAACACATTACACTTACTTCCATAGATTTTGAAGTATGCTAAGGCTAGTTTTCTGTCTTTCACCAGCTCATAGGGAGTCTTATTATAATTTTTGTTAATTAATGCCCTATTTTACACATGGCAAGTTATATTGATAGCCTCAGTCCAGAAATATTCTGGAAATAAGGAGTCACTCAATATAGTTTTGCTAGCTTTAATAAGGGTTCTATTCTTTATCTCCTCAACTCCATTTTGTTGGGGAGTTCTAGGAGAGGAAAACTCCTAAAATATACCCAAGCATTCACAGAAATTGGTCATGGCTCTTAATTAAAATTCAGTTTCATGGTCACTTCTAATTTTTGCCACAACTTCTCATTTCATTCTAGATTTGCCTGACAAAGGTATGAATACATCTAGAGTATCTGACTTTTATTTAAGAAAGAACACACAACTAAACCTAGACAAATCATCAATAATTACAAGTGTATGGATTTTCCTCCTATGTTGTGAATTGGCATAGGACCAAACAAATCCATGTACAATAAGCGTAAACATCTAGTGGAATTCTTAACCCCAACTAGTTTGAATGAGGCCATTATTTGCTTGTCCATTTGGCATGCATGATAAGGGTTATCTTCAATACATTTCCACTTGGGACCTACTCTAACTAGATTTCTGTCAAGATCTTATTAATAGTCTTATAGTTAATATGAGCTAGTCTTTTGTGTCATTGTATACAGAGAGATGCTCTATTCTCAGCTATAAGACAAATAAAAGATTCAGAGTTTGAGCATAATAAATTAAAACAATAAATATTCCCACTTCTAGTGCCAGTTAATATGATCTCTTAAGATTTCTTAATTAGTCACTCATCCTTATGAAATTCAATCACATAGCAAAAATCACATAGTTGACTTATGCTGATCAGATTGTGTTACAATTCTTCTACATAAGCTATTATTGTGATAGTGACTATGACATTGGAGATCTTACCATAGCCTTTAGTTTTACCTCTATCAAATCCTCCAACAATGACTTTTGGACCATCTTCCACTATGGAGTATTCAGTCAATAAGCTTCTTGTTCCAGTCATATGCCTGAAATATCTACTGTCCAAATACTATATATGAGGGTAGTTGGTCTTTGGACAAACCTGCAAAAGTAAATCATTTCTTATTAGGTACCCAAATATTATTGGGTCTTAGATTATTATTAGCATTGAAAACTTGATTCAACTTTTGACCAACCATATGTGCATGATGAGTCTTTTCAAGATTGTATACTGGCTTGAAGAAATAGAGATTCCAGCAGAAGTTGTTGATATTCTTGATGAAGATACAGATACAGAAATGGTTTGTTATGTAGATACAGAAATAACTACTATTTGTGATATAGTTATAAATCCCACAATTGATTTAGCTTCTTTACTTCATTCTTTTGATTCAGTTCATAGCAATATTCCACCAGTGTTTGTTGATTCAGTTCCAGATATGTATAAATCTATAGTTTGTTATTCATCTCCAATAAGTCCTGAAGTCTTGGATCAACTTAAGACAAGCTTTTCAGTTTCCAATATTGTTATAGAGCCAGTAATTTATTCAGAGCCAAAGGCTTTTTCCCCTCCAACCTTTAGATGGGCATAGTCTCCCATGTCAGACATGGATGAGATAATGTTTGTAGACATAGAAGAAGGAAGTGAATCTATTCAGGGTCAAGCTGTTACAGAATTTTTGCAGAGCCATCTATTCCAAAACAACCTCAAGCTGAAACTGTACAGCCTCAGGCTCATCCCTTTCTTCTGATGATATGCTGAAACAGATTCATGCTTTATATGATAATCCAGCAAGTTCTTATGATGATGATAATGATGAATACTCTGATGATTCTGAGGACATAAGCTCTAAGAAGAGAAAGGCAAAGAAGAAGGCCCCTCCAAAGGCTGCTCCAAAGGCCAATCCTATTACTGACACTCCATATTATGTTCTGCATAATATAAATCTTACTCCAGAAACCCCCAACTGGATGATATACTCTAAAAATGAAATGAAGGCTAGGAAGAAGAGCAGGAGGTACTCTCCTCCACCTCCATTTAGGAGAGGTCCTCCTCCTCCTCCAGCAGCTGGATCTTCAGGCTATATTTCTCAAGGACAAAGATCTACATCTCAATCCTATCAATCAAGATCTTCTTACAGCAGCAGAGGTAGACCATCCAGATCAGATTCTCAATATAGAGGTAAACAGCAGCAGCAGAAAGCTCAAGATACTCAGAAATCTACTCCTGAAATGCCATTCTCCCCAGTGTATGAGCCAGAGCTAGACCCAAATTAGAATGGCCAGATTTAATGAACTTATTGGTTTATCTCAGATCAATAAAGCCAAATCTGAAGGAAAAGATATATCTCAGTTCACAACTATGTCTTCCTATAGGCAGAAGGAATTTGACAAGTTTTAGGTAAAAAAATTCATTTGATCCTAATGCATACATGCAGCTCCATCCTGAGGCAGTTGTGCCCAGAGCAATTTCTAAAAAATTTATTGGCATTCAAGACCTGAAGATGACCCAAAGAGAAGCAGAATATCCTACAAGAAAAGTGATCTTCACTAATCCATCTTCTGATTCTCCTTCTGAAGTTCCTAAGGAAGATCCTTGACTCTTATTTATGTTTGTGAACTATTTGGTCTTACTGTTTGTTTAAATAATTTTCATAGTTCTATCATATATCTGCTGAATGTGTTATTTCTGCAAGATATATCTTTTTTGCTTTATGCTATATTCTGTGTAAATAGTGATCTCACCCAAATAGGGAGAGATTGTTGGAACCCCACCTTATTTAGGATTGATTTGGGCTAGGTTCACTATTAGGATTCTCAGATGACCCATATTGTATAGTCTAGGGTCATAAGACTTTTTTAGAGTTTAGGTCAGGTCAATAACCTAGTGTGATTGGTTTTCACCTTCAGAAGACTTAGAGACAGAAGACCTTCAGAGAAAAGTAGTTTTCCAAGAGTCAGAAAATGCGTTCGACGATAGCTGAACTCAGCTCGACGATCGTCGATCTCAGATTGATGAACTCAGGATTTCTTCTCTGAGTTGAGCTCGACGAAATTTCAGCTTAGATCGACGATTTGTCAGCTTATATCAGAAACTCAGCACGACGAAGTGTTATCTTAGCTCGACTAAGTTGGAGCTCTGTTCGATGATTTTCTACTTATTACCTGACATATTCAGTTCGACGATATTGGATCTCAGGTCGACGAAATATGTTGAGTTCGGCTATTTTATGACAGATTCAGTTCGACTATCTTTCTCCACAGTTTTCCAAGTATTGACCAAGGAAATTTGATTTCAAATT
Organism: Platanthera zijinensis; assembly: GCA_039513925.1. Classification (NCBI taxonomy): domain Eukaryota; kingdom Viridiplantae; phylum Streptophyta; class Magnoliopsida; order Asparagales; family Orchidaceae; genus Platanthera; species Platanthera zijinensis. The sequence goes on along the minus strand of CM077091.1, from coordinate 4,606,496 downwards.
TATTATTATATGCCTATAATACTCTGATAATTAATGCTTCATATTCTCTAGAATATAGTCGTTCCAAGACAGCATTAATTATGGTATTCACAGAGTAATTACTTGTCTTATTTACTGGGACAATTGAGGAAACAAATTAAATGTAAATTCTAGCCGTTCAACTCCTAGGATTTCGACAGTCAATCAAGGACAAGATTTAAAATTCAAAAGCTTATTTCTGTAAGGAATATATAAGGCTTTTTCTTCTTCTTCTTCTAAAGAATATACACAAGACAGAACAGAATATACATAAGCTTTTGATTTGTGAATACAAAAAACTGAAAGAAGAAAACAGTCCTCATACATTTCAGTCTTCTTCAGTTTTGCTTCAAGAACTTTCAAAAGATAATCAATCTTCATCAGTCTAAAAGTTTCCTGAATATCAATCCTCAATTTGAAGGCCTACACCCTAAACAAAGCTCTCATTCTGCTGAACTCTTCTTCATCTCAGGGGGAGCTTTGACAACAGCAACATCCACTAGTCTTCTCTCTGATTGTTGACAGAGAAGACACCATCTTTTATTTTCTTTCTTTTTACCATCCACTGTAAAAGGGTTTCTTAATTCTCTTCAAAAAATTTTCCCCTTGGTTGTCAAGTCTCCTGATCAAAAGACTTGGTTTGGTTTTTGGGCATCTTGTCAAAAGCTCAAATGGTTGTTATATCTCCATTAGAAAATAGATATTCTGGTGGCAGGGCACCTGATCAAAAACCTGTAGTGGATTCCTACCAGGGTGGTAGAAGAGTGGATGTATCCAAGTTTAGGAGAATCACTATAAAATCTTTGTATTGTCTGGATTGCTTTATTGTTTATTTTCTGTGTGTTGTGATTGTTTTTGTTTTTATTTCTCTTTATACATATACTTATCACTTATTTTAATCCGTTGTAAAAATTAATCAAAAATTTTTAAAAACTCTATTCACCCCCCACTAGAGTTAGTGTGATCTATCCCTTCTCTTTCAGTCGATTAGACTCGCGAAGCTCCACAAGTGGGCAATTTCCCTATCAAAGCTCTCTTCTTCTCCTCCCTTCTTTATCCCTTTAGAAATGGATAATATTTTAATATTTTTCAAGTTTAGGGCCTTAGGAATCCTCCAAGGTCAGTTGTCACTCATACCCCTCAATAAAAAGCCATGAAATTGAGTGAAAATAAGCAAAGTTGACATGTACACTCCCTGATTACACGTCGTGTAGCAGGGGCTTGTACAACTAATTTTTAACCAAACTACTTCCAGCCCTCGAGAATTCTTGTTGTTGCTTACCTATGCCATACCCCCATGTTGTGTGACGAAACATTGGGCGTGTAAATGTTTTTACTTCATTTTTGGCCTCTTGACAGTGCCACAAACCTCTTGATATATAACCCTCACACTATTTTGTGCAGTAATCATCCATGTATGACCATACAAAGGGTCACATCTCATCCACATTTCCTTAAGCATTTCTCAGATTAGGGCATTAATCATATTAAATAATGAAATCCTTTACCATTCCACATTAAGGTGCCACACAGTAACACACATATCCCCTACCATGAAGAATTGCTAAGAACAGGGAAGCTCAAGACATTGCATAAGTTAATTCAATGGTATTCATTTCAAGAGGCATTCATTTTGCAACAGACAAATGGCTTAGCCTTCCTGTCGATGCAGTCGACAAATGACTTAGTCTTCTAGTCGATGCAGTAGACAACTTGAAACAGTTGACATTCATCCAGTCGATTTAGTAGAAAATTTCTTCTCATTGTCCAGAAGATGCAGTCGATAAATCACATAACCTTCCAGTCAATTTAGTACATCAAAGTTGACCTAATTAGCGCAAAGAGGCCTCCATGGGGCCAATTAGGTCAATCGGTTTATGCATAACCCGATAGGTCTAAGGGTGCTACAATAGGATCCCATTAGATCAACCATGACCTAATTATACCAAAGATGTTACCTTGAGTCAAGTAGTGACCATACTTGACAAATAATGACTCAAAAAAATGCTCAAAACAGAAATTAAACAGCAAAAGTCTTACCAAAAATATGTAATACATTTGTAAAATAAATTAAAAAAATGAGTTCAAAGACAAAAAGTCAAAGTACATGTTTTTCCATAATTGAGTCATGGTCGTAGTTGGGTTCTATTGGCAAGTTGAATTTTCTTCAAAATACTTGCGTTCTCTGCCGTAGTTGAATGCCACACGCAATACAACACAAATCGAAGGGTAATTATTTCTACCGCACCAACAAAATAATGGGGCACGTTCTACCGGATCCGGGTGCAGAGGCCGACCTGCTCGCCTCGGCGACTTCTCTCCGGCCTACAAAAATTCTAGGTGGGCTGTTTTTTCTTCTGCTCTCATCCTTCTTCTTCACCCCTGGCCCTTTTGGATCTCAGAGCTCTGTAAAGAAGAGAAGATGTCAGGCTCAAAGAAGTTATCTTTAGCCGAAATCTCTCTTCACACCTCTAAGAATGACTGCTGGCTGATTATCCACGGCAAGGTTTAATACTTTCTCTTCTTCTTCTTCTTCTTCTTCTCCCTTCACTAATCTACTTTCAATTTATATTCCTAGCTAGTTTGCAAAATTACTCCTTTATTTCAGGTTTATGATGTTACAAACTTCTTGGATGACCATCCTGGAGGAGATGATGTTCTTCTTCAAGCCGCAGGTGGATTCCTTCGCTTTGTCTCTCTATCCCTGCAAGCCTATTTTGATCTGCTCTTGTGAACTTTTTACCCTGTCTCCAATTTTTCAGTCAAAAAAAAAAGATCTTTTTTTTACATGTTTGCTTTGCTGATTCTGAAACCATGGGGTTTTTTGTTTTGCTTCATTAAGCTAATGGGGATGCTACCCAGGCATTTGAGGACGTGGGTCACAGCTCCACTGCAATGGGCATGATTGAGAGTTACTTGATTGGGTCCATTGGCGACCAGGCCCGGAAGGAAGACGAGCCGCCTAAACCCGCCAGAGATCCTCTTCCTGCCAGTACTGTTCCGGAGCGGCCGGAACCCGCCACTCCTTCCACCAGCTTCATGGATATCGTGCTTCCTCTTCTCATCCTTGCCTTGGCATTTGCGGCTTGGTATTACCTCACCTACATTAATGTCAACGCCTGAGTGCTATTGAGGCTCCCTTTGTTTGGAATTGGAATTGGAATTGGAGGTTAAATTCAATTGAAAATGATCTCCAATTCAAATTCTAAGCCTCCAATATCATCCAAACGAATGAACCATAATTGATTTGGGCACTTTTAATTATCAGTCTTGGAGAAGTTTTTTTTAAAAAAACTGATGGCTTCTGTTTGTGGAAAGAGAATACTACCATGAATTTTTAGATTCTTATTTCATGCTGGGTTTTGAATTTCAATAAGAATCTTTTCAGTTTCTTATTTGGGTTTGTTAAACTCCATATATTAACCCTTCAGTATATTGAAAACATTGCGATAATATACATGGTCTTGTTTGAAGCAACCACGATAAAGCATTCGAATAACCACTATTATGACAATGTGGTTGAACTCCTTTGTGGACTCGGCTCTCTACCTCTACTAGTAAATACATTGATTGATGAGTTTATTGAGAACTTCTTGGCTCGGCTCTCTACCTCTACTAGTAAACACATTTGCATTCTCATTTTCCTTGTGAACTCACTCTCCTAGTTTTCCTTCATCTTGACTTCTTGCTAACTTGTTTTTTTTATACATTTGCTTCATCATGTGAACTTTTGGTGGTCCGTGCGTATTAGAGTTTGAGATCTAACCCGTATTGTATTTTGGAGAATTGAGCATCAGTTGAAAGCCATAACGGAAGGTGATATTGCAGTTTTAGCGTAATGATCCCACGTGTTACCTCTTGATTTGTAAATTACATTTTTATTGCCGCACTTTTTAATTCTTATTTCATTGAAAAATCAAAAGAAATTTTATTGTCACATCTGTTACGGGTTGCCTGGTTTTCCTTCGATCTGGAGAATCAGACCGCCTTAGCTCCGAGTCGGATCGGGCGCGCAAATAATCAAATGAGAAATCAAACAGCAATGACACGAGACTTTTTTTTAACGTGGAAAATCCGAAAAGTGTGAAAAACCACGTCGAATCTATGCTGGGGCAAAATCCACTATCTTCCATTTGTTACAAGTGTTTAGAGTTTCTCGAAAGGTGACAGGCCATCCCTCCGTTACAAACATTGAGTAAAAAAATGGAGGAAAAAGGCCAAATCCACGTAGCTTCCACGATGCATCCACAAGAGCGTTCGTGAGAGTGTTCTCTTATGCCTTCTCTCGGGCTCACTAAACCGTCCAAGTTGTTGAGAATATTGTCTTCAATGTTCCATAGATTTGATTTGAGAGGCATCACCATCAACACTAAAAGTATAATTGTATTTGATGTTAGTTAAGCTCATCATGTGCAGGATGTTCCTTGAAACAAGGTTAGACAGGTTGCCTAAGTGATGGTGACAGATGGTCATAAGGTAGGCAGATGGAGAGACAGAAAATCTGTCTAAATTCACATGCGTTGAGTGAGGACAGTTCACTCAACGCAAGATGCCAAAAAACGCTGAGAGAAGACAGGACAGTCAAAGCCCTTCAACATTGGCAAGGCAAGAAAGTGGCTAAGTCCACATGCGTTGAGTGAAGCTGGTTCACTCAACGCCATACAGCAAGAAGGGTTGAGTAAAGTCAAGTCAGTCAAAGCCTGACTATTTGCAAGACAAAAAAGTGGCTAAGTTCACAGACGTTGAGTGAAGGCAGTTCACTTAACGCCATACCACAAGAAGCGTTGAGTAAAGTTCAGATAGTCAAAGCTTTATCTTTAACAGTAAAGAAATCTGGTTAAGTCCAGAAGCGTCGAGTGATGAAAGCTCACTCGACGCCTAAGCAGTTAAGACTACAAAAGTCTAGATAGCATTGAGTGATGAAGGCTCACTCAACGCACTCAACGCACTCCACGCCTAAGCTGACAGAAAATCTGTCTAAGTACAAAAGCGTTGAGTGAAAGCTATTCACTCAACGCCTCATAGGCTAAAGCAGAAAGCGTTGAGTGAAGAAGCTACACTCAATGCTTTCATTCAGGAATGTGACTAAGGGTTTTGGGGTTGAGTGATGAAGGCTCACTCAACGCTTAGTGATAGAAAATTGTCTATGTACTGTGATGTTGAGTGATGAAGGCTCACTCAACGCCTACTGGTATAGAAAGATTGGTCAAGGCAAAAAACGTTGAGAGATAATGGCTCACCCAACGCTCTCAACGTCTGAGGTGCAGAAAGTTTGGCTAAGGCCAAAATGTTGAGTGAAGGTTGTTCACTCAACGCTCTCAACGTCTGAGATGCAGAAAGATTGACTAAGGTCAAAAGCGTTGAGTGAAGCTTGTTCACTCAACGCTCTCAATGCCTGAGTAAGACAGAAATCTGTCTAAGTGTTTTGGCATTGAGTGAAGCTTGTTCACTCAATTCGTATACTAAAGTGTTTGAATTTGACTAAGTCCACGGGTGCTGATGTAATCAAAATTTAAAATATTGTGGGATGGCTACAGTACGCGACAAACGACGCCGCATGCCTACTGTATGACTTTTGGCTGTTAAAGCAAGGTTGCGGATGCCAAATCATTGTGTGGGTCCCGCAGGTCAAAGAGTCGTTGATAGGCGGAAGATAAAAGGACAAGATACAAGTGCCTTACAACTCAGAGAGAATGACTTTCCTATCTCGGGCTCAAAAGCCCTACCTCAGATCCAAATTGGATCCTACTCTCAGGCCAAAGCCCTACCTCAGGCACACAGGCCCTACACTCAAATCTACAACCAGATCCTACCTCAACCTTTATAAATCAGGCCTACAACTCAGATCCCAAAGGATCCTATAGGATGAAAGTGGATTGGTGAAATATGACTGCAGAGATATGATCTTTGAGTCTACCTTTCTGGACTGAGAGAACACAGCCCAACTTTTACTCCAGGGAAATAGTCCCTGAGCCTACTACTTCCTTAACTGAGAAAATCTCAACCTTATCTTCTTCTTCATAGCACCAAAAATTGATTTTCAGGATTTACTCTGCTTGGGCTGTGAAGTGTTGCAGCTAGGGTTGGACCTTTGCTGCTTCTTCTTCCTCAGAGATTTCCTCTGAAATTGCAGGTGCGGGTGTGAATGCCACTAGCTATCTTTCTTCAGCTTCCAGCTGCTGCCGCTAGGGTTAGAACTTGTTGCTTCCTGAGCTGAGATAAACTCAGCTCTAACTTCTTCTCAGCAATAAGAATAGATCTTCAATGAACAACTGCTTATGCTGGAAGTACCTTGCAGAACTCTACTTCTTCCTGAACTGAACCAGAAGCTCAGTTCTAACTTCTTCTCAGCTTCAGAAGTTGATCTTCAGGATTAGGCTTGGTAGAGCTGAGAAGTCACAGTCGCTTAGGCTTGCTCTTTTTCTTCTTCTTACCTCAGTGAGAGAAAGCTCACTGAACTGGCTTGTCTGAAGTTATCAGAGTTGCACTACTACAGCTAACCTTGACTGAAGAAACCTGAAGCTCTGCTTTTTCTTCTATATCAGATCCTTATCTGAACTTGCTGTAGCAGAAGAAATTTGCTACAGCTAACTTGTTGGAACTTTTAGAGCAGCTGGATGAACTTTTGGTTCTCAAGCTTGGAAACAATGGCAAGAAAGATGAAATTCAGCCGCCTCTTTTTGAAATGAATAAAACCCAAAAAGTTCAAGTTCTCAGCTCCTGATGGATCTGAGGTAGGGCTTTTGAGCCCGAGGTAGGAAAGTCATTCTCTCTGAGTTGTAAGACACTTGTTCCTGAGTTGTAGGATCCTTTGTATCTGAGGTAGGGTCTTTGTGCCTGAGTTGTAGGAGAGTCATTCTCTCTGAGGTAAGTCTTGCCTCCCAACCTGAGTTGTAGGATCTTTGGGCCTGAGGTAGGTGATCTTTGGATCACTGAGTTGTAGGGTTGTGTGCCCGAGTTGTAGGTCTTGGAGGAGACAGAGTGGTCCTGCGGGATCGTGTTGTAAGCTCTTATGAGCCGAGATTGGAGAAGTGTATTGTCTAACAAGCTGTTAGGAAGGTGAGAGGGAAAGTGGACGTACCCATAATCTGGGGAATCACTATAAAATTATTGTGTTGTCTGTGTGATTGTCTTGAAAGCAAAAGTAACTACATCACTACAAACCCTAAAACAGATAAAAGCAAAAGATAGTCACAAAGACTAAGAAACTTATTTACCCTCTCTAGGTGATTTAGCTATCCTTGAAATTAAATACTTTCACGAGTTAACATTGAGCGGACTAGAGAAGGAGCAAAATAAATGCCGAGCAAAAGAATTATCTAAGTCTCACGTTCTTGTTGAAAAACCTCAGATCTCTCTTTAGTCTCTCTGTATCTTGTCTTCAAATGAAGCCATGATGACATTTTTATAGCTTTCTGAAGGGGCGCATTGATAATTACGTTCAGTTGAATCTTGAGTTGGCGAATGACGTCGTTCTGTTTCGGTCACTTAGATCATTAATTTTTATGAAAAGACGGACGTGGCTTCCCCCGGGAGGTTTGGGCGGCTCGGGCAGGTTGCTTGGCGGCGAAAGCGGCGACGGTTGCTGGCGCGCGCATCGATGGGTGCTCGCCCGCGTGTGTGGGCGTCTTCCGCGCATGTGCGTGTCGATGCCTTTCGCGTGCGTGTGCGTACCTGCGTGCGTACGCGCCTACGTGCGCGGGTGCGTGCTAGCGGCGCCCGCGCGAGAGTGTGCTAGCGGTACACGCACGTGCTTTCCCGTGTGCGGGCATTCGACATCCCCTTTCAGGGTGATTTCATGTCCCTCGAGTGGGTGTGGCATCGCCCGTTCGGGCCACATTGACAAAGTGGTTCGGTCCGATCTCTCTCTGTTTTGCTCGGGAAACTTTAGGGGGAACCCTATCAAATTCTCCCAAATTTTCCCGAATCGTGATCCGTGAAGAGACGAGCGTGAAAATTGTTCTTTGCGTTTGTGGCGACTTCGAGCTGTATGTTTCGTGCATAATTATGAGCACATGTCATGAATTATTATCCGCATGTGATTTAGAATTAAGGGAATATTTTTGTATTGAATCAAATATTTGCCATTATTGGGGCAGATATTTCGAACCCTTTTTGTAAAATATTCGTTTGGATTGGATTAAGGCTCCGTTTGGGAGGACTTATTTTCACCGGTCAAGCGGTTACGATCACATGAAATGGACCATAATTAAGGTCCGATTCATGCGATCGTAACCACTTAACCGGTGAAAACAAGTCCTCCCAAACGGAGCCTAATTATGTTTCCCTTTAAGAGAGAATAGAAGATATTTTCTCACCTTAATAGTACCTTCCATTATAGGCCCTCTGCAGGTCTTATAAGTTGGAGAGCGCAACAGTTTTATCATTTATGTTGTAGTGGAGCCTTTGAAGTTGTTGTCAAGAGTTTGTAGAGTTCCGTCGCCATCATGTGCCCTCCCAAGAATGTTAGTGTTTTTTTGTGAAATAGTCCAACTCTTAAGAAGAAAAAGCGAGAGAGAGAAAAATGGGGGGGGGGGGGGGGGGGGCAGCCCGTCGCCCTGCGTCGCTTCGCAGCGGCTGCCCCGGCACGGGCCTTCGGGTACGTGGTGCTCGCGGGGACGTGGTGCCCGTGGGGACGCACGACAGTGCACATGCGGGTATGCATGGTGTTCTAGCTACCACACTGAGCTTGCGCGGGCGCAGGGCTCCTATGCATGCACGTGGGGCACTCCCGCGGGAGCGCGGTGACCGCATGGGAATGTACGGTGCTCTCACGGGAGCACGGTGCGGGCGAGCGGTGCCTGCGCGGATCCCGTGCGGTGTTGGTGCGAGCATGCGATGCTTGTGTGGGCGTGCAACCTCTGCACTTGTGTGGTGTGTTGGGACCTGCGATTTGAGTTGGTCCCAATTGTTCTGAATTTTTTCTTTTTATTTCCACTATGCCGACTTTTTCCCCAGACTCCGAAGCATAACGTTCCGTTGAAGTCGATATGTCTCTCTCCGACTTTGAGCGCGGACCGGGTGAGCACGTGGCGGAAGCGCTTTGGAATCATGGAGAACGTGGAGATTAGGATTCCTTCTCCATTGAAGCATGTCCAGAACCCTCTGGGTTATTTCGTGATCTCAAAAGGCGTTTGAAGGTGGGTTTTCGGATCCCTCCTGCTGAGGAGACTCGTGATTTTCCAATTCTATGACATCTTGGTCACGCAGTTTTCCTCGATGGGGATGATGGGAATCATGAGGTTGATCTGCTTCTTCCATGAGCATGGATTTTGTATGTTCGTTCAGTTTTTCCGCGAGTCGTACGAAGTCTACCCCGATATTGGTGATCAGATCGAGGTGTGGAGCAATAAGAAGTGGCTCGTGTTTGAGGATAAGGCTGGTTACCATTATGTTGGGGAGGGGTAGACACTTTTTGGATTCGTTAGGAATCCTTGAAGATTGCCTGAGATTTGGCAGAAGCTTCTGAGGTGTTGTTGTTGACTCGTGGGGCAGAAGTACGATTTTACCCCCCATGCTGGATTTCAAGAACCCGTGCAAGCTAGCTGGTGTGCTCTTGGGGATTGGCGCGTTTGTTGGAGAGAAGAGGCTGAACCTAGCGGGCTTCTCCACTGATGTTGAAAGGAGCTACGTCGTTCCCCTAGAGCAGGGTAGAAAGTGGAAGATGATCTTCTCTTTGAGGAAGGGGGAGGCAGGACCTTCCTCAGCTGCCCCCGAGACTATAATAGAGGTTGCTAACAATTTCCCGAAGAAGCTTGGTAATGGTCCCCCTCTTGTTGCTCCGGGGGTTGAGGATCCCCCAGAGTCGCCTGAGGAGGAGACGACTTTGCGAGAAGAACTAACGCCACCGCTGGTTGCTACAAATGGTAAGAAGCGAGAGTCTTCTTATTTTTGGGTCGCCATGTCGAAGGTACGCCAATTGTTCTGCTTGCTCGTTCCCTTATTATGTACTTTGCCATTGTTCTGACCCAGCCTTTGTTTTTGGCAGCTAAATGAATTGTGTGAGGTCCTACTTACATTGGACAACAGCTACATGTCCATGAAGGACAAGTTCTTTCCTCTTCGGACGAAGTTGGCCTCGTTGGAGGAGTCCTTGGGTGCTACTACGAAGAGGAGGGAGAAGGCACTCTCCTTGCTGGACTGATTAGAGTCCAGGTTGGCCATTTCTAGGTTCAAGGTCGAGGAGCTCTGGGGGAAGCTCGTCGTGGCGGAGGAACAATAGTAACAGAATATACAAACATGTGACGGTGGAATATATATATAGATAATTCTCTAGCTTTTTTATATCAGTATGTGTTGGGTATTGCATCCTCAATGTACCTGATTTGAAGAAGCCCCTGTGCAAGCCAAGGTAAATAGACAATGTATTTGATGAAATATTTTCTAGTTGTGCTTGCAGTTATTCCACGCTAAGTACACACCAATGTCAGGGTGCAGTGGGTCAATATACACGGGTCTGTGCAACGTAATCCCTCGTTGAGCAGATCAGTGTGTTGGTCTACGTGTACTCTCTCTATTGGGGTGTACTTAATTTCAAGTACAGGGCTATGATAAAGCAAGAGCAGACAAGGAGCAAGGATGAGCCAAAGACCTGCTCACGGGTGGAAAGACGAGAATTCGTCTAAGTATAATTCGTCGAGAATCACTAAGTGATTCTCGCCGATTCGTCGAGAATCACTTGTGATTCTCGACGAGTCGACGAGAATCACTAGTTGATTCTTGCCGGGTTGGGCCGGCTGTCTCGACGCAGTCAGAAAAATCATCTAAGGCAGAATCGTCGAGAATCACCAAGTGATTCTCGCCGATTCGTCGAGAATGACTTTGCATTCTCGACGAGTCGGCGAGAATCCAAGGTGATTCCCACCGATTCTCCCCGGCCTCTATAACCTGTGCAGCCAGAATTCTCTAAGTAGAATTCGGCGAGAATCGTAAGTGATTCTTGCCGATTCGTCGAGAATCACTCACGATTCTCGCCGAATTTGACTTAGGCATTTTTCCAAGTCTGTCTGGACCGGTCCACGTTATTTGCGGGATTTTGAACCGGACTTCGGTCTTTCTGCTGGTGGGGCCCACAACGGTCATCTCTTGACCTAGTGTATAAATACTCTGGTATTTGTGTACAGTAAGACACACAGAACACATACGAAAGAAAGCGGCCGACGAAACCCTAATCTCGCGATCTAGCTCCGCCTCCGTCGCCGTAGCCGATTACCGAAGCCGATCTCGATCTCCTTCAGATCCTCGGTGATAGAAGCCAAGTCCCGCACAGCGTCTCACGTGTCTATCCAGATATCCTTTGTCTCTTGATTTGAGATAGGGAAATTTTTCCCCGTCCGAATCGATCGAGACGATCGATCCTCGTGTGACCGTTGGTAGACCTTGCCGACTTCGCTAAGAAGATTGGATCTCCAGTGCTTTGCTGCTGTGTTCAGTTGCCGCTGCCAACACCGAGAGCCTTGCCGCCGCTTGACGCCGCCGCCGGTCTCGGGGAGAACCTCTCCAAGTGAGATCTAGGGTTGTGGACTCTTCGTTGACTTCAAGAACACGTCGTCGAACGAAGAGGGACACCCTATTCTCCTTACGTTGTTTGTATTTCTTACAAGCTATTTTCTCTTTCATTGTAAAGGACCGATTGGTCTCTAGTTGTAGGGTTGGGTGCAACCCGTGTTGTGGGAGTGTTGACTCCTACGTGTGGAAGGGTTCCTTCCGTTAGTGCAAGGATTGGATTTCAATCCTGTTGGTGAAGTGACCGAGTCGTCCCTGGTTGGGAGATAGGTCGAAGGGGGAAAGTGGACGTACCCAAATCGGGGAACCACTATAAATTGCTTGCGTACTTGTTGTGCTGTGTTGGTTTGATTTCTTGTGCAGGTATAATTTCAATTCCGCTAACACGCTTCGAAGACACCTACTCCCCCCCCCCCCCCATAGGTGAAGGTAGTAGACACTAGGTGGACTTTCAAGTGGTATCAGAGGGAGGTTACTCATCAAAAAGGTTCACACCTTGAGTAGAATCCTGCCACCAGTGTCAAGAAGCAGACAGATATCCTCCATGGACGGACTCAAGCACTCCGACAAAATCTCAGTATGCACCAGACTGAACTTTCCTATCTGGAAGGAAAGAATCAGATTCTACATGGAAGCAGTCGACCCCCGGCTCTTCATGATAGTGGAGGAGGGACCTTACATTCCCACTAAGGCCTTCACCATTGATCCTACCAAGAAAGTACCCAAGAAACTTTCGGAAATGGACAAGGACGAAATGGTGCTGTTCGGACTCGACAAGAAAGCTCAGAACATCCTGGTGAGCGCAGTTGACGACTCTATGATGCAGAACTTCAGCAACTGCAGGACAGCCAAGGATCTCTGGAGCTGTCTGATTGTCCTAATGGAGGGCACAGATGAAGTGAGGGACGATCGGAGATCCCTCCTCAATCAGAAATATGAGGCCTTCAGACAAGGGCCAAAGGAGGAGATCGGAGTCACCTTCGAAAACTTCCTCAAGATCGTCAATGCACTCAAAGGATATGGAAGAGTGTTCACTGACGGTGAACTCAATGATAAATTCCTTAGGTCCCTCACTAAGGAATGAGACACAAAGATCTGCGCCATCCGCGAGTTTGGCAGACTTGCGGAAAACGACCCTCAGATTCTGTTCGGGAAGCTCATGTCCTATGAGCTTCAGTTGAACACAAGGAAGACTGAAGAGGAAGCAAAGAAAGCCGCGGCCAAGGAAAAGACGGTGGCTCTGAAAGCCATTCAATCCAGAAAGGGTAAGGGTGTTGCTTCCTCCCATGCGTGGAAGAGGGATGAAGAGGAAGACTCTGAGCCGAGCTCCTCCGGATCAGAGTTATCTGAGGAAGATTTATCCCTTATCACACGGGAATTCAAGAAGTTTCTCAAGCTGAGGAATCAGAGAAAGAGAAACGGCTCCTCCTCAAGGGATCAGAAGAAGAACTATTCTTCTGACATGTATGTTTCCAAACCGAACAAACACCGCTCTTCTGACATTATATGCTTTGATTGCAACAAGCCAGGACACGCCGTGGCCGACTGCCATCAAGGCAAGAGGGAAAAGGGAAAGGGAGAGGAGCACAGGTCCTCAAAAGACAAGAAGAAGGAGAGGAGTTACATCGCAAAGAAGCCAAAGACGCTGAGTGAATCTGACACGTCAGACACCAGTGATGATGAGGAAGCCTACTTTGGGCTAATGGGTCGCTCTGACTCAGAAGGAGAATGCCCTCCATTTACTGGGAAGGTAAAAGCTCACACCCCTCTCTCCGACTCTGACTCTGATCCTGAGTCTCAGGATGATGATGCTGAGGATAGCCCCTCTGCCCTTGAAGCTGAGCTCCTAGATAAGTATGAGCTTTTGCTCAATACATTCCTGAAATGTCGAAAGAAACTGAAGGCGGAGAAAAAGGAAGTTAAATTCCTTAAAGGTGAGAGTGTATCCCTGAGGGAAGAGATCACCAGTTTGATCTCCCTCCGACAGGAGCACTTGGACCTGACTTCAAAGCATTCAGAGTCTCTTAAGCTCCTTGATCTTAAGCAGGAGGAAGTCGACAAGTTGGAAGAACTACTTGCGGCAGAAAGGAAGACCGTCAAGGGCTTCTCTATGCCAAAAACTGTTCTTCCATTAGTTGATACCTTCTCTGCTCAAGCCAAAGGGGCTGGCTTGGGGCACGCAGGGGTACCTAGCTCCTCATCCAGGAGAAACAGGAACAGGAGAAAGAATAAGGCTGCCAAGAAAGCCTCTGCTGATGAGAAAGGAAAGGCCCCACTCAGTCCTGTTGAGTTCAGAAAGCCTAGCTTTCCCTGTAACCAACATGACTTTGAGTCAACATATGAGCATCATTTCAGGCCCTCGGTTGCAAAGCCGAAGAGCCGATATGATGGGTGGACCTTTCCCCGTAACTTCAGTGAGAGTGTCTTCAAGGCACCTTATGAGGAAATCCATTTAGGAAATTATGGTCAATTCTCTAGCGGCCATAATAGGAAGCTGGCACCTAAGGCCAAGCATGTTACACTGAAAAGCCAAGAGGTGAAGAAGTCATGTGACTGTGGTCATCATGTTGCCTCCACCTCCAGGTCTTCGGCCCCAACTGAACCCCACGTTTCAAGGGTAAAGCAGGCGCCCAAGAGGAAGTATAACAGGTTTGACTGCTGGTGCTGTGGCAAAATTGGTTACTTTGCCGTGGATTGTTGGTTTAATCCAAGGTATAACGAGACTCCTTATGTTAGCAATGCGAGGCCGACCACTCGTAGAGTTAACCAATCGAGGGGGAGTATGCTAACAAGGAATCTAGGACCCAAGTTTGATTGGGTTCCTAAGGCAAATTAATTCTGTTTTGCAGGGATGTCCAAAGGCCAACAAAACTCCTATTTGGTATTTGGACAGTGGATGCTCCCGTCACATGACCGGGACAAGAAGCCTGCTGAGGGAGTACTCTCCAGTCGAGGATGGACCCAAAGTCATATTTGGGGGATCTGATCGGGGAGTCACCAGAGGTTACGGTATGATTTCCAACGGTATACTCTCTATCACTAACGTAGCTTATGTTGAAGGGTTAAATCACAACCTGATCAGCGTAAGCCAGTTATGTGATAAAGGGTATGACGTTAAGTTCTGCAAGGATAAATGCCTGATAATATCATGTGACTCTTCGGAGACCGTATTAACAGGCATTAGGAGCAGAAATATTTTCTGTTTAGACTTTCTTAGTTTAGATTCTTCTACCCCAGTATGCCTCGTTGCTAAAGGCAGTGCATCTCTTTGTGAACAATGGCACAAGAGATTGACACACATTAATTACAAGACGATTAATATGATGTTTTCCAAAGACTTAGTAAGGGATGCTCCCCTTATTAAGTGCATCAAAGATAGTCCATGTCCTGCCTGTCAAATGGGCAAGCAGACTCGGGCTACCTTTAAGGGCATCCCAGACAAAGATTCCTCCAGATGTCTATATCTTCTGCACATGGACTTGTTTGGTCCAATGCAAGTTCATAGCTTAGGGGGAAAGTCATATACGCTAGTGATTGTAGATGATCACTCTCGGTTTACGTGGGTGTTCTTTTTAAAACGCAAGTCTGATACGTTTGACATCTTCACCAGTTTTGTCAAGCAGATACAGAACGAACTTAACTGCTCAGTGGTCAAAATCAGAAGTGACCATTGAACAGAGTTTGAGTCTGGGGCTATGACAGAGTTCTGTGAAGAGCTTGGTATCTTTCATGAGTTCTCCTCCCCTCGCACTCCTCAACAGAATGGAGTGGCAGAGAGGAGGAATAGAACACTCATTGAAGCATGCACGACAATGTTGAATGACGCTTCTCTCCCATAATACTTCTGGGCCGAGGCTGTCAACACGGCCTGTCATGTACAAAACCGGGAATTGATCAACAAGAGCCATCGTATGACTCCTTATGAGCTACTGAAAGGCAAGAAACCAACCATGTCCTATCTGAGGATTTTTGGCTGCAAATGTTATGTACTGAATAATGGGAAGTACCCGCGTACTAAGTTTGGTGAAAAATGCTTCGAAGGCATATTCATGGGCTATAGTAGCCACAGCCGGGCGTACAGAGTTTTCAACAAGAAATCTCTAGTGGTAGAGGAATCAATAAATGTTATATTTGATGAAGGAAGCTTGCTTAACTGCAAGACTTCTAGTTGTCTTCCTGAAGCTGCAGGTGCCAGACTCGAAAAGCTTCAACTGGATGATTCCGAGAAAGATGCAACTCCAAAGTATGTCAAAGTCTCCACATCTACGCCGATCGGAGAAGTTGAAGCTCAAAATGAGGCAAATCCTTTAGAAGAAGGAGATGCCCAAGAAATAGTCGAAGTTCCTGATGCAAGAGTTCTAGAGTTCAGACACGTGAGGGATCATCCCAGAAATCAAATCATTGGAGATCCCCGAGACGGTGTCAGAACTCGCCGAGGTACTCTTAACGAGATCTTGCATCTTAGCTTTCTGTCGCAGGTGGAGCCAAAGAAGTTCGACGAAGCGAACAAAGACGCATCGTGGATTTTGGCCATGCAAGAGGAGCTGCATCAATTCGAAAGATGCGAAGTCTGGACGCTGGTTCCCAGACCAAAGACGCAAAATGTGATTGGCACCAAGTGGATCTTCAGAAACAAGTTGGATGAACATGGAGTCATCATCAAGAACAAAGCCAGACTGGTTGCTCAAGGATACAGACAGGAGGAGGGGATTGACTTTGACCAGACGTTTGCACCAGTTGCTCGGCTCGAGGCAATCCGGCTATTCCTAACCTATGCCTCTCACAAAGGATTCACAGTCTATCAGATGGACGTGAAATCGGCTTTCTTGAATGGAGATTTGAAAGAGGAAGTATACGTTGCTCAACCTCCAGGTTTTGTCAATCCTACTTATCCTAATCATGTATATTTTCTTAATAAAGCGCTATATGGCCTAAAACAAGCTCCTCGAGCTTGGTATGAGACATTGTCTAGTTTTCTTCTTGAGAACAAGTTCTCTAGAGGAAAAATAGATAAGACATTGTTTCTCAGGGAAGTCAAAGGCAAGATTTTGCTGGTGCAAATCTATGTTGATGACATTATATTCGGCTCAACGGACAACAATCTTTGCAAAAAGTTTTCCAAACTTATGCAAGGAAAGTTTGAAATGAGCAGTATGGGAGAGCTGAAGTATTTCTTGGGACTTCAAGTGAAACAGTCTGAGGAAGGAATCTTCATTTCTCAGACGAAGTTCACAAATGAACTCCTCAAGAAATTCGGAATGGAGAATGCAACCTCTATGAGGACTCCAATGGGATCCACTATGTCTCTGGATAAGGATGAGAAAGGTAAACCTTTCGATGAAACCAAATACAGAAGCATCATTGGATCCCTGCTCTACCTTACTGCCAGTAGACCGGATATCATGTTCTCCACATGTGTTTGTGCCAGATATCAGGTGAACACTAAGGAATCTCATTATGTCGCTGCAAAGCGAATTCTTAGATACCTTAAAGGTACTCCCAATCTTGGCTTGTGGTACCCGAGAAACAATGATGTCGAGCTAATAGGTTTTTCAGATGCTGATTTTGCAGGGAGTAGGGATGACAGGAAAAGCACCTCCGGGACGTGCCAATTCCTCGGAAGAAGGCTTATCTCCTGGAACAACAAGAAGCAAAATTGTGTCGCAACCTCCACAGCAGAGTCTGAGTACATCTCGGCAGGAAGCTGTTGCGCACAACTCCTATGGATACGGAACCAGTTAGCAGACTATGATCTCCAGTTCAAGGAAGTACCAATGTACTGCGACTCCTCAAGTGCAATTGCTATCGCAAACAATCCAGTATCGCATAGCAGAACGAAGCATATTGAAGTGCGCTACCACTTCATTCGGGAGCACGTGGAGAACAAGGACATCTCTCTCTGCTATGTCCCCACGGACAAGCAGATTGCGGATATTTTCACAAAGCCCCTAGACGAGGCCAAGTTCAGTCTCTTCAAAACTGAATTGGGGATGCTCAACTATGAGGAATGAAGACTCCAGACGCTCGTGGCTCGTGCATCTAGGGGGAGCATCTATCAGAAACTCAAGTGAAAACATAAGTGCACGAACTGAGGGGGAGCATGGTGTCAGGTGCACCAGACACAGATTTGCAGAAGCCGAAAAGGGGGAGATTACCCTCTCGGCTAAGGCTAAGGTAGCTCAATGTTCTAGTCTGCTCTCAAGTAACTGGTAATGCATGTAACTGGTAATGCATATCCTTATCACCTCACTTTTAAGTTTCGGTTTTTCATTCCTATATGCTCTATTCACCTTAGCTTGTAGGGTTTAGGCTTCTTCAAATAGGGGGAGATTGTTGGGTATTGCATCCTCAATGTACCTGATTTGAAGAAGCCCCTGTGCAAGCCAAGGTAAATAGACAATGTATTTGATGAAATATTTTCTAGTTGTGCTTGCAGTTATTCCACGCTAAGTACACACCAATGTCAGGGTGCAGTGGGTCAATATACACGGGTCTATGCAACGTAATCCCTCGTTGAGCAGATCAGTGTGTTGGCCTACGTGTACTCTCTCTATTGGGGTGTACTTAATTTCAAGTACAGGGCTATGATAAAGCAAGAGCAGACAAGGAGCAAGGATGGGCCAAAGACCTGCTCACGGGTGGAAAGACGAGAATTCGTCTAAGTATAATTCGTCGAGAATCACTAAGTGATTCTCGCCGATTCGTCGAGAATCACTTGTGATTCTCGACGAGTCGACGAGAATCACTAGTTGATTCTTGTCGGGTTGGGCCGGCTGTCTCGACGCAGTCAGAAAAATCATCTAAGGCAGAATCGTCGAGAATCACCAAGTGATTCTCGCCGATTCGTCGAGAATGACTTTGCATTCTCGACGAGTCGGCGAGAATCCAAGGTGATTCCCACCGATTCTCCCCGGCCTCTATAACATGTGCAGCCAGAATTCTCTAAGTAGAATTCGGCGAGAATCGTAAGTGATTCTCGCCGATTCGTCGAGAATCACTCACGATTCTCGCCGAATTTGACTTAGGCATTTTTCCAAGTCTGTCTGGACCGGTCCACGTTATTTGCGGGATTTTGAACCGGACTTCGGTCTTTCTGCTGGTGGGGCCCACAACGGTCATCTCTTGACCTAGTGTATAAATACTCTGGTATTTGTGTACAGTAAGACACACAGAACACATACGAAAGAAAGCGGCCGACGAAACCCTAATCTCGCGATCTAGCTCCGCCTCCGTCGCCGCAGCCGATCACCGAAACCAATCTCAATCTCCTTCAGATCCTCGGTGATAGAAGCCAAGTCCCGCACAGCGTCTCACGTGTCTATCCAGAGATCCTTTGTCTCTTGATTTGAGATAGGGAAATTTTTCCCCGTCCGAATCGATCGAGACGATCGATCCTCGTGTGACCGTTGGTAGACTTTGCCGACTTCGCTAAGAAGATTGGATCTCCAGTGCTTTGCTGCTGTGTTCAGTTGCCGCCGCCAACACCGAGAGCCTTGCCGCCGCCGCCGGTCTCGGGGAGAACCTCTCCAAGTGAGATCTAGGGTTGTGGAGTCTTCGTTGACTTCAAGAACACGTCGTCGAACGAAGAGGGACACCCTATTCTCCTTACGTTGTTTGTATTTCTTACAAGCTATTTTCTCTTTCATTGTAAAGGACCGATTGGTCTCTAGTTGTAGGGTTGGGTGCAACCCGTGTTGTGGGAGTGTTGACTCCTACGTGTGGAAGGGTTCCTTCCGTTAGTGCAAGGATTGGATTTCAATCCTGTTAGTGAAGTGACCGAGTCGTCCCTGGTTGGGAGATAGGTCGAAGGGGGAAAGTGGACGTACCCAAATCGGGGAACCACTATAAATTGCTTGCGTACTTGTTGTGCTGTGTTGGTTTGATTTCTTGTGCAGATATAATTTCAATTCCGCTAACACGCTGCGAAGACACCTATTCCCCCCCCCCCCCCCATAGGTGAAGGTAGTAGACACTAGGTGGACTTTCAGTATGAACAATAACAAAAAGTAAAGACGAGTAATAACCAGTGCAGTATAAAAGTACAGTAAAGAGGAGCTATATAAAACTAGTAAAGTAAAGCAGCTACACTGTCATCACAGAAGCGTACCTTAATTTATATGAATGCTCATACAAACTTATAAGTTACGGTTTCCGGAATTATAACTTATCATCTAAAAGCATCCATACTAATTTATATGATGAAGATCAGCAAGTGTGTATGTTATGTCATGCTATGTAATGCAATGATTATTATGTAACTCAAACACACGACTCTGTGCACAGACCTTTCATGCATTCCCATATTTTTGGAGGTGGCCAACCTCTCAGGTACCAATCGTCATGGCTCACGATAGTAGTGGAGCGGGTGTTTCCACTCCTAGGAGGGCAGGCACACTACCATACCTAGATCTCTCGTGCACCTCAACGCTAAGAACACAACAACGAAGCCCCTACGTACTCTTGTTGGCAACTACCAGTCTTCCATGGTCGGGTGTGCTATTAGGGGACATAGTCCTCCAGAACTCAGAATATACATCCTACCGGTCTCTCCAAAGGCCTACACTTTGTACCAGAGTCATCGTACTTCCGTCGGTGTGCCGACTGTACCAGTACCAAATGACCCATCACACAAGCACAAACCAGGTATAACAATACCATCTCAAGCCTCCGGCTCGCAGGACTAACAAGTCTTATATCACCCCAACCCATACATGGGTGAGATCGCTATAATATAGTTTAATCTTATCAGACTACTCTTGTCTAACTTCTGGATTACTTAGCGATTTACGATTAACCTTGGACTTCCCGAGGTCTACCCTTTGAAGGACTCGCAGCGGTACTAGGAACTATGACGGGCTGAACCTCATCATTCTCTTTCTCAAGGCACTTAGTAATGTTATGATACCCTTAATGAAATCCATTCCCAGGGTTACTAAGTGTGTGACATCTCCAAAGTATCAATTGATGAATCACTATATTTTCCAAATTACTAAATGCAGACCACATGAACGTGTATGTGTGTATGAATTGGAATTCTCCAAATACTTGACCCAAGACCCTATGATTATTTCCTGAGGTCTATCATGACATTTTAGACTTAAATCCAGAGGTTCATAATTTTCATGAAATAATCAACATTTATTATAATTTTCTTAAATAATTATCACATGTGATTTTGAACATGAAGTGTCACATTTTGTTATCAAACTAGCAAGATGAAATTATCCTAACATCATTTTGAGGAATATAGGCTCTGGGTGAAACCCCTTAATTTTTCAGTGTCACATAGTGGCAAATATGAATTTCCCAAAAATAGGGTCTTTAGGTCACAATTCAAATGAAGTAATTAAAAAATTAGATAATTAAATCTCACAAAATTTCATGAGGTATTAAATGACAAATAAAACATAATTTCAGAGGATGATAATTTTCTAGACAGATTTAACCACTAATTTCAGTAAAGTCTACATATTACAAAAATATCACTATTCAATAAAACTCCATAATTATGATTCCAAAAATTATAAGAAAATTCACAGAGCCTTTTAACACTATAATAATGATAATATAAAATTCTCATAATTTTTTAGGCACTATTAATCATGATTTAAACAGAATTATAGAAAGAACATAATCACACTTTTAGCTAAACAGCCTATACAGAAATTCCCAAAAGTTCTCAAATAAATACTTGAGGTGTATTATATCAACATAACCCTAATGGCAGAGTCTTAGAATTTTCTAAGTTAAATTGCTCACTTTTATTCCCTTAATTTAAAACAGAGTCAAAACTAAAATAAACCAATTACCTAGGATTTTGTTCCAAAAATCCTAATCTCAATTGTGATGGTGTATTCCATCATCATAAGTCAACTCTCAAATTCCAAGGGCATCCCACAAGTCATATGGGTCTCAATCCCTTTTTTCCTCTTTTGGCTAAACGCTCCCCTAATCTTATATAGCATGACCACATGCAAAGTAGATTCACAAACCTACTGAGGACTAATGGACCTGAGATTTTTACCAGAGCCTTGTACTGACCTAATGAGCTTCTGAGCAAAATTTGAGGTCATTATATTTAATATTCACAAAATTATTTTACTTTTATGGAAAATCATATTTTACCTAAAACTATAAGAACTGTTGTCCAAAAATTATCATTTTTGAACAAGGGGTTTATCTATGTTAGATACATACTACCTCCAAATTTCAAGGCAATGCCCTTAGCCAGATAAAAGTTATTCCAGAAATAAGGGTTGTACAACCCTAAGGACCAGTCCTACTAAAACTGCATTACATGGAGGTACAAGGCTTCAAATGGATTGATTTCAATTTCTAATTAAATTAGATTCATAAAGCTACCTTTTTCATGTTTGACACTTTTCATGGTTCTGCCTCTAAGGGCCTCATTTTTCATCAACAAAAAGTGCATATTAAAGGGGGCAAAGTATATAATAATTAATATATATCCAGATCGACGGTGGTGATTTCATCCGCTACCTCCAGCCGAGGGCGGGATTTGCCCGACCTGGAGCTCTTTCCAGAGCTATTTGTCGGCCACCCGACCACTTACCCGGCCGGCCACCGCCACCACTACCTCCATTGAGGTGGTGGTTATCGCCGGGCGGTGGCTCGGCCGACGGAGGGGATATTTTTGGCGAACCCGAGAGGAGCCAAAAATGGCTTTTTCCATGGAATTTGAAAAAGGAACTCGGCTCGATTGAGCCCGATTTTGACTACTAACAACCTAGGATTCTAGCACAGAGAGAGAGAAGGAGAAACATGTGTAGCACCCCCCCCCAACCTTTTACCCGGGTCGGGCCGGAGGGGTACTACTGGCCCAAGACATCCACCCAACGCTCCTTAGGGGAAACGATCCACCCTGTCTAAGCACTAGATGGCCGTCTTGCTCGGCTCGAATCACAATATTCACAACCCATCAGAATATACCGGAAGCATTAACAGGAAACCACTGTAGATTTATATAACACATCATAATAATACAGAGGTTCTAGGGTCGAAGCCTAAGCATTTATATAAGCTCGAGGGCTATACATGTACTATATAAGTCTCTCACACACTCTCTCTAAGCTTCTCGGCGGTACTCACGTCTCAAAACTCTAGGGATGACGGGAGTGCTTCTGCTCGATTAGTCCTAGCTACTGGCGTAATCTCCTGCGACAACAGGTCACTACGGTGCTCCATTTCCTGTGAATGGTTATTTAGATAACCGTTAGTCACAGAGCTAAGTGGAAGCAAATCTCCACCCCGGATCCATATCCTGGTGACGAGCACACACCCACGCAACAAAAGTAAATAGCCAAAGAAAGAGAGAGTTAACACAACATTTCATATATGTATAGTTATGAACAACTATAAAAGAATGCAGGATAGTATAACTGGAAGAAGCAACAACAATACAAATCAGTTATAACAAGGCTCCACTAGCACGTGAGCACATCATGATTTACTAACTTGAAATCAATCGCTGGCATTCACAGCCGCGCACACACCGCAGGCATTCATAGTCGCGCACACAAACCCTATGTCGACATAGTTTGGACCGCTTCTATTATAGCAGGGTAGCGAGCCCCGCGTGCCTCACCAATGTGGCCGTCGGTGACAATGGCTAGTCCTGCCACTTATGGGGGTGTTTGTACAGGCCCTAACGTACAACCTTGTGTACTCTTGGATGTGAGCGACATCCGGCGAATCATTTTGGCCGACCAGCGGAGGAAAACCCGACGGGGAATAATATAAATGGCCGGTCACCCGTGGTACCCATCTCCCTGTCGCCTTGAGTCGTCAACCTTCCTGACCGGTACGAATGGTCTGCGGGAGGGACTGACCCGCCACTATTTCACAACAAGCAAATTACAAACATCAAACAAAAAGGCAATCATAATACACACGGGTCTACATCGGTCTGCCCTACTAGGCTTAAACTTCGGGAGGCGACGCTCAGCTCTACTTTCGTCAAGGAGCGTGGGAGCGCATTATTTGGGGCTAGACCCGGAGGACTACTTCGACTCCGGTTATCCTCAACTAAGGCTCAAACTTAACAACGACTGCTCGTCAAAGCAGAACCCAGAATTATAAAAGTAAATTGCAATGAGGACAAGTGTGGTGATTATGCTGCTTATTTAAAGTGCTGGAATGAAATGTGACCAGTACGAGACTGGAGTAGTACTGAGAAGAAAATACTGAAATAAGTTTGACCAGTACGAGACTAGAGTAGTACTGAAATGAAAGTACTGAAATAAGCCTGACCAATACAAGACTAGAGTAGTACTAAAATGAAAGTACTGAAAGAAGCTTGACCAGTGTGAGACTGGAGTAGTACTGAAATGAAAGTACTTGACCAGTACAAGACTGGAGTAGAGCTGAATAAAAAAATACTTGACTAGTACGAGACTGGAGTAGAGCTGAATAAAAAGTACTTGACCAGTACGAGACTGGAGTAGAGCTTAATAAAAAGTACTTGACCAGTACAAGACTGGAGTAGAGCTGAATAAAATGTACTTGACCAGTACGAGACTGGAGTAGAGCTGAATAAAAAGTACTTGACCAGTACGAGACTGGAGTAAAACATAAAGAAAAAGTTAGTAGTCCAATCACTCCATTCAGGAGGCTTCAGTCTCATCTCCGTTCTCAGGAGGCACATTCAGTTCTATTTCAGTTTTTAATAAGGTTTCATTGGGTTACACCCATTATTAAGATCCGATTAGGATTTGGTTGCGCCTTATTAATCACGGCTTAATCAGATCAGGGTTTGTTAGGAGTTATATTCTTGCTATTAATTGCCAGGATTAAATTGTCACTCACCACTCGTACCCTTACTTTTCGAGCGTGCCCAAAATTTCCCGAGAGACCAGGCGCTCGATGATTTCACGAAATTTCAAAACGCACAGAGCTCGGTCACTTGCCTCGGCCATACTCGTCGATAAAATAACTTTCACCTATTATTCAAATTAGGAAGGGTGGTCGCGCGCTCCAATTTTCGCTTTCGAGGAAACTGAGCGTAATAATTCCCTAGCGCGACCCTAGGCTTCCAGATTTTAGGAAAAATATCAAAACTTATCCCCATGATCCCAAATTTTTATACAACCCTTAGGAGGGCCTAAAATGAGCCTAGTAATTTTTTTGTAATTTTCCAAAGTGTTTCGAGCCTTTAATTTGGCCAAACAAATTTTGTTTTTTCTTTTAAAAATACTAAATCAACTCCAAAAATTCTCAAAATTTTTATGGAAGAAGCCCTCATTATGGGAAAGATTTTTCATTTTGATCATTTTTCTCCTAGAGGCCTAGAATTTTCTCAGAAAATTCCCCAAATTTAGGTTAAATAAAAAATCTCTATTTAGTAGATCAATGTGATCTTGCGGCTAAGATTGAGCCGAACAGCGCCACCGGCCAGCGCTTCCCCGCAGCGGATCGACCACGGATCCGTTGTGGGTGGAACAGAAGAGGAGGCAGGGGGCGGGGGATTTAAGATGATCAGGATGAGATCGTACGGCCACTGTGCTTCCCGGCGGTGTGGAAGGTGGCAGCCTCCACCACCGCCGGCCAGCCACTGCCAACTGCTGTCGCCGGCCCTGATCGACTCGCCGGGGGCCGGCGACCCTCTGGGCAGTGGTCCGGCGGCCTGGCGCCGCCGTCCGCCGTCGAAAATCTAAACCCGAGAGCCTGGGGTGGCGGGGGCTCTGCTCACGGCGCCACCATGCCACCCCCGCTCCTCGGGTGGTTGGGCGCCTACTGCACCACCCCCGATCGGTGCGCCGGGGGTCGGGCATCACGCCGGCGGTGGCCCGACGGCCTTGCGCCGCAGGCCGTCGCCGCCAGCTCCAAACAGAGCATGACTCTGTTTTGCGGGTGCCGCCGGAGCCGCGTTTTCCGGCGGCACCGCCGCTCTCCGCCCCTTGGGGGCTGCCCCCCAGTAGTATAACACTCCCCAACGTCACCACCGGCGCTGGGGAAGTGTCCTTCCTCCCTAGGCACCACCTGACCTGAAGCATGACTCGGGTGGTGTCGGCGGCCCTCCAGCCGCCGGAGGGCGCATGCAGGACGTCAAAAACAGGGAAGGGGGAGGTAGAAAGTTTCCACTTGGGTCTGGTGGGCTCGGGAGGGGCCGGCCTGGTTCTCCACGCCTTGGTGGTGGTGGCGGAGGGGGGAGGGAGGCCTCAGTTTGGCTTTTTCCGGCCGCCGGAGCTCCGGCAGCACCTTGGCAGGGGGAGGGGAGAAGGTTTGCGAGTTGTGAGGAGGATTGGGGAGGGGGGGGGGTCCTTTTATAGGATTGGAGAGGGGGAACTCCCTTCCCTTGGGCAAGGTCGGACTAATCCCTCCTTAGGGAGGGATTAATCCCCATTCTCCAGCTGTCAAAGGACATCTGGAGGTGCCATATTTTCCCCCATGTGGGAAAAAAGAAAGATGCCCTCATGGGCTTGGGCCTTTGAAAAGGAAAGGGGAAAAGAGAACAGAGAAGGGGTAGGGTGGGCCTCCACTTGTAGTGGGCTGTATGAAGGTTGGGGGAGGGCCCAAAGTGGGTGAGGGTAAGGCCCTAAGTGATTATGAAGAGGGGGGGTGGGCCCCCCATTTGGAGAGAATTCCAAAAAGTGGATTTTTAAGGGGGGTTTGACCAAGTCAACACTGGGGGGGGGTCCCCCTTGCTGGTCAAAGTCAAAGTGGGTCCAAGTTGTTGGGTCAGGTCAATGTTCGGGTATCGTGTCACAATTTGTGTGCACACGCTTTTCCTTACACGACTATGCTTGATTTGACCACAGGTTGACCAATTGTCGTCGAAATTGGTCGGAACGACATCTGTTGACTTCGTATTGACCCCACGAGTTCCACGCCACTGACTGGGGTCGAATCAGAGTTTGTTTGTCGAAAGTCTGAAATTTGCGCGTCGCAGCGCGTTAAAACGGTCAATGTATCCAATTCTGTCGTTAGATCTCAGATTGTGATGCGACGAGCTCCGATGCGGTTATATTGACTATATGAGGCCATAGGAACTGACAGAACTCGATTCATAGTTCTCTAGCTTGATATCCAAAATCTCGCTCTCGTTGCGTTTTACGAGGAATGGTCACATCCACTATATGACCTCGGGGTCCAACCAAACGAGTTCCGATGCGCTCGTATTGACTGTACGAGGCTACAGGAACTGTCAGAACTCAATTCAGAGTTCTCTAGCTCTATTTACTACCTAAGGTTACCTCCCACCGGGTCATGGGTAGGGTCCGGGCCACTTTTATTGGGCCCACTAGGGCTCTGGTGGCCCAATAAAAGTCGGGATGTTACAATCAAATAAAAATAAAAGGATTTTCGTCCTCGAAAATTTGCTCCAAGTAGGGAGAAAGAGTAACATTCCTGGGGAAAGAGCTCTGGGTGCTTCTCTCGGAGGAGTGCTTTGGGTTCCCATGTGAACTCCTCTCGTCCGTAGTTTGACCATAGTATCTTAACCATCGGGATGGTCTTATTACGTAGTGTCTTCACCCTGTAATCTACTACTCTAACGGGTTCGAGCTGGACGGATCTATCTGACTGTAGTTGCACCGGTGGGGTAGGAAGGTGTTGCTCTGGTTGTCAGAGGACTCGTCTCAAAGAAGAGACATGAAACACATCGTGAAGATTCCCCAACTCCGGGGGCAAGGCTAAACGATAGGCGACGGGGCCAACACGCTCTATCACCGGATAGGGGCCCAAGTAGCGGGGATCTAACTTTTCTACTTTCTCAACCGGGAGACACTATGCATGGGCTTTATTTTCAAAAACACCATTTCCCCCACGTTGAACTCCACCGGTCGGTGTCGCGCATCATAGTACTTGGCCTGTTGGCTCTGCGCTTCCCGCATTCGCTCATGGATCAACCGTATCTCTGTCATAGTTTCATCAATGTAAGCCACTCCCAAGGCTTCCAGGTTCTCTTCTTGAGCCCAAGTCAACGGGGTTCAGCAACGTCTTCCATACAATGCCTCGTATGGAGCCATCTTAATGCTAGCCTGGTAGCTGTTATTGTAAGAAAATTCGACTAACGACAACAACTGCTCCCACGACTCATTGTGTTCCACTATGCACAATCGAAGTAGATCTTCCATCGTCCGGTTCGTCCTCTCCGTATGTCCGTCTGTCTGCGGGTGGAAGGCGGTGCTGAAGGCCAATTTGGTTCCTAAGTATGCCTGCACCCGCCTCCACTCCTTAGACGTAAAATGTCTGTCATGATCTGATACGATGGACTTTGGTACTTCGTGAAATCGGACTACTTGTTCTAGGAATATTCTGGCCAAGATATCAACTCTGTCACCCTATCGATTTGGAATGAACCGCGCTACCTTGGTGAGTCGATCTACGACCACCCAAATCGAGTCATTCCCAACGCGGGATCGAGGTAGGCCGTGGACGAAGTCCATGGAGATATCTTCGAACTTCCATTCTGGTATCGGCAGGGGTTGTAATAGTCCTCCTTGACTACGACATTCGGCTTTAACCTTCTGACAGGTCTGACACTGGGCCACGAAGTTGGCGACGTCTCTTTTCATTCCAGGCCAATAAATGGTCCTGCGCAGGTCCACACACATTTTAACTACACCGGATGAATCGAATACCTGGACTGATGGGCCTCTTGCAGAATTTCTTCACGAATTCCTCCGGTAGCGGGGACGAATATGCGATGCTTGAATTATAGAATCCTGTCATGCAGGTTATAATCCTCCTATGCCCCTCCGTACAGAGATCGGATGATCGGCACTACCTCTGGGTCGATCTTATGAGCTTTACGTATCTGATCTCAGATGTCGCATTGGATCTCCATCCAATACAGCTGAGCATGGTACTCTTCCAGATCTCTTCGGGAAACCAGGATAATTTCAAAGTCTATCAAGGACTGGAATAGCTCCTTAAGGATTTGCTCCATCCAACTCCCAGCTATCGCAGGCTGGCGGCTCAGGGCGTCAGCGACTTTGTTAGCTTTCCCAGGGTGATATTGGAGAGCAAAGTCGTAATCACATAGGAATTCTAGCCATCGACGTTGTCGGAGATTCAGCTTTTTCTGCGTGAAGATATATTTGAGGCTTTTGTGGTTGGAGAAGATCTCACATCTTACCCCGTACAAGTAATGCCTCTAGATTTTAAGGGCGAAGACTATGGTGCCCAACTCTAAATCATGTGCTGCGTAGTTTAACTCGTGCGGCTTTAATTGCCGAGATGCATATGCCACTACCTTGTCATACTGCATTAGAACATCTCCCAATCCCTTCAGGGAGGCATCAATGTAGATTTGGAATCCCTCGGTCCCTGTGGAGATCGTAAGGATTGGTGCGGAAGTCAGCCACTTCTTCAGTTTGACGAACGCAGCCTCGCACTCCGGCGTCCATCGGAATGCGACGTATTTCTTAGTGAGAGCTGTTAGGGGTAGGGAAATCTTGGAAAAACCTTCGATGAACTTTCTGTAGTATCCGACAAGATCGAGAAAACTCCGGATGTCCGCAGCCATCCTAAGTGGCGACCAATTTTTTACTGCCTGGATCTTGGCTTGGTCTACCGCCACTCCTTCCTTATTTATCGTGTGACCCAAGAATCCAACTTCTTCTAGCCAAAACTCGCACTTACTGAATTTGGCGAAAAGAGAGTGCTCCCGGAGCTTTAATAGCACCATTTGTAGGTGTCGGGTATGGTCCGTCTTGGTCTTCGAGTAGATTAAGATGTCGTTTATGAAGACGATGACAAAATGATCCAAGAAGGGTTTGAAGACCTTATTCATTAGGGCCATGAAGGTGGAGGGCGCGTTAGTGAGCCCAAAGGACATTACTAGTAACTCATATAGACCGTATCGGGAGCTGAACGCAGTCTTAGGGATATCTTCCTCTCGGATTCGAAACTGATAATAGCCGAAACTCAGGTCCATCTTGGAAAAAACAGATGCACCTTGCAACTGGTCGAACAATTCGTCGATCCTAGGAAGGGGTAAGTGTTGCGTAAAGTAAGCTTATTTAGTTCCCTATAATCGATGTACAGTTGCAGCGTCATGTCTTTCTTCTTGACGAAGAACACCAGGGCTCCCCAGGGCGAGGAACTAGGATGGACGAATCCAGCATCTATCAGTTCCTGTAGTTGGATTTTTAGTTCAGTGATGCGTAAAAATCGTCTCACGGACTACAATCCGAATAGGCAAGTGTACCTATCGTTTTATAGTATAGTGATAAAAATAAATCAAGGTCGTATAAAAACTCGGGGCAGGCAAGTACTATTACTCACAACGACTCTATTATCCTACCGAACGATTAATGAGTTTGAAAATTAAAATAAACTAAACTTAAAGAGAAATAAACTATTACGAGAAAAGAGTGCTCGATCGACGATTCACTTTGAAATAAAATAACGGAATAAATTAGTTTAGCATTTGTAAATCTATTAAGACCGTGACGGATCCGATATTAGGAAGTAATCTTGCTAGAGCATTAAATCCCCTGACTTATAGACGTTTTGACCGAAATCTCTTTCAAGTCAAAAAGGCCTAAAGCCGCATTACCGTAGTGACCCGCACTATTGGATTTGACTCCAATCCGGAGGATTTACGTCATCCTATCTCTAGGGGTGCGTTCAACTCCTTCCTTTCTTGAGTGATCTTTCATATTCATGAGCCTCTCGGCTACTCAAATATGAGATCAGATGCCTATTACCGTATACCGGAATACGGAGTCGACACGATAAAAATCAAAGAAGGATCAAAAATAGAAAAATACAAATCCAAACATAAAATTAAAGATGCGTTATTTTATCGCAAATCTCATCGCGATCGGGCACAAAAACTAAGTTAGCTAAGCATAATTGAAAGGGAATGAGAATAAGAGAAAAGAAATTTCATTGCTTAAATAAAGTGATACACAAAATAAGAGCAAGACAAAATTATACTAATAAAAAGACTATTACAAAAGAGAGATCTACTTAGCAACAAAGAAAGAAGAAAATAAACTATCTCACTTGCTCTCTACAAAAACTACTTGACATAAACAAAAACTACTTAAAAACTACTTAAAAACTACTTAACTTCAAACATGGGGGAAGGGGTCCTTTATATAGGAGAGGGAGGAATGATCTAGAATAGGGGAGACCAAGGGTGGCCGGCCATGCAAGGGAGAGAAGGTTCATGCATTATATTTAATGAGGGAGAGAGATAATGGAGAAGTGCATGCATGTAGTTTGGAAAATAAAAAAAAGAAATAAAATAAATAAAAGAGGGGATGGATGGAATTAAATGAGCATGAGAGAGATGGAGAAGGGGGGTGAATGGAATTGTGTAGAAGAGGCAAGAGAGGGGGAATTCGGCCATGCTTAGGGGGATGAATGCATGCATTTAATAATGATGGAGAGAGAGATACAAGGTGCATGTATGGGAAAATAAAGGTGGCAAGGTGGCCGGCCATGCTTGTGGGCTGCTTGGAGTGGGCTTTGAGAGAAGTGGGCTGCTCCAAATTGGGCTCGGGTTGGAGGTGGTGGGCTGCATGGACTCGGGTTCATCAAGTGGGCTGCTCCATGTAGCATGTACCTACAAATAACAAGACAAAACAAATATTAGACATATAACATAACACATAACATATCATGACATAAAATTAAACAAAACTAAATATAAAACATAACATAACATAATAATAATATTATTAAAATAAAACACAAGTTAAACATATAACATAAAATTAAACATAGAACATTAAATTAAATATAACATATAAACTATAACAAAAATAATAATATTTATAAATAAAACTAAACATAAAATATAAAATAACAACAAAACATAACATAAAACTTTATATTAAAAAGAATATCATAACGAGCATACAAAAACTCATAATTATAACAAAACTTAGGAATTTTGACTACTAAATTATCCCCAAAAACGATGACTAAAACTAGTCATCATTCAGCCAGCTCTCTTGGGGCCATCCGGTAGGGGGCTCATGATACTGGTCGTGCTCCGGACACGAGCTCAATCTGAAAGTCGACCTCTCGCTGGGGTGGCAATCCCGGGAGGGACTCAGGGAAGATATCTGGGAAGTCGCGGACTACTGGAACTTTGGCGAGCACTTGGGTTTTGTCTTCCATCTCGAAATAGATAAGGTATACTTCGTTCTTCTACCGGACTGATTTCACAATTTGCGTAGAAGTCAGAATAATTCGCGAGACATAGGGCACACCTGTCGACGTGACGCCCCAGCCATTTGGGTTCTGTAGCCGGACTTCTCGCGTGGAACAGTTTATTTGTGCTTTGTGCTCGGCCAGCCAGTCCATCCCCAGAATTATGTCAAATCCAGTTATTGCTAGGATGGTTGCGTAGATCTCAAATTCTACTTCTCCCAGTACAACCTGGAACGAGCACTTTTCAGTAGAAGTCATATCCGACCCGTCCTGTAAACGGATTCGTATAGACAGTCTGTTTGAACGCATAATGTTTCCTTTTGTTGGATTGAAATCGTGGGAAACGAAAGAATGTGTTGCTCCTATGTTGAAAAGGGTCTTGGCAGGGTGTCCTTCTACCAACAAGATTCCTAACGACATGGGAAATATATGCATATATATCAACTATCTATTACAGAAGATGTAAGCACACATAAGTAATATACAACAACAGTAATCAGATCTGATCTCTCTATCGCCTAAAATATATACATATGACTACGTTAGGGGCCGGTCCGTGCTGCAAGTCCAGTGCGTAGGCCTCCAGGGGTGCTGCTTGGCCCTGCTGGCCTCTCCTGCCAGCTCTGCCTCTGTGGCCTCTCTGACCCTGTCCCCGTGCCGGCTGTCCACCCTGAACTGCTCCTAATCCCGGTCTCCCTATTTCCTGTAGGCAGAAAGCTTTCATATGTCCCGGCTGTTGACATAATAAGCAGTTTCCTGTGAAGGGAACATCTCGTCGGGCCACTAGTGGGGGCTGTGGTGCTGGAGCTGGTCTGACGTCTGGCTGCGTAGCTGGGGGTACTAGTGGGCGCTTATAGGGCTGTCTGCGGCGTCACTGTCTGCACTCTCTATCCTTTCTGTGGGGAGCGACTCCTCCGTCTCACCTTTGGTCTCGAGGAATCTCTACCTGGCCTCTGCGTCGCTGAGCCACTGTCTGCTGGTCCAACTCCAATGCTGCCGCATTGGTGTCTATGGTGTGAAAAGTTGCCTTAGAGAGCATGATCAGGGCCTACCTCAGGTCATATCGTAGTCCTCGGTAGAATCGAGAAGCTCTATCCCTGTCAGAGGCAGCCAGATTCCCGGCGAAGCATGCCAGGTGTATAAACTCTCTCTCGTACTCTGCCACTGTGTGGTTGCCCTGTTGAATGAGCAAGAAACTCTCTTGTAGCGCGGCTCGGTCTGCATCCGTGATGAAGAACTCTAGTAGATCCACAGATAACTCCCCCCAAAGGATCGCGCTCATCGGCCGACCTCAAAAAGTAGTGCGACAAGCCGCTCTCCACCAATCCCTCGCATATCCCTCCAAAAGGGTCACCACTAAAGAGACTGCAGCCACAGCTGGGCACATCATTCCTACTAATATCTCCTCTGCACGCTCCACCCACTCCTTTGCCTGTATGGCAGTCTCTGTACCTCTAAAAGCGGGCGGCCTCAGTCCTTGAAAAGTCGTCAGTAAATCGGTAGGTGCCGCCATCTCTCGTGGTTGTTATGCCAAGGCTGTCCGAAAAGTGGCCAGAATGGCTTTCAATGTCTGCCCCAAGTCAGTCTCGGCAAACGGTATAGCCGCGGGAGCGACCGGGTCTAGAGGTGGGGTAGCTTGAACATATCCTCTTGACGAGGATCCCCCGTTACTGTACTCCGGTGTCTGGAGAAGTAACAGGAAAGAGTGTCAGTATTTTGCAAAAGTAGGGGCAATTTGCAAAAACGACAGACAAAGCAGAAACAACAGTGTATGGGCATACTATCGTACAGTATAGAATCCCTAAGCCTCTATACTATGGTCCACCAGGCTTCCGCTGCAAGGTTTGTCCCGAACCCAAAACAAAGTAAGGGATGGAGGGATCCTGAGACTTCTACACAAGGACGAATCGTGATCGCTCTGATACATTTATAGCACCCCCAACCTTTTGCCCGGGTCGGGCCGGAGGGGTACTACTGGCCCAAGACATCCACCCAGCGCTCCTTAGGGGAAACGATCCACCCTGTCTAAGCACTAGATGGCCTCCTTGCTCGGCTCGAATCACAACAGTCACAACCCATCAAAATATAGCGGAAGCATTAACAGAAAACCACTGCAAATTTATATAACACATCAGAGGTTCTAGGGCCGAAGCCTAAACATTTATATAAGCCCGAGGGCTATACATGTACTATATAAGTCTCTCACACACTCTCTCTCTAAGCTGTTCGACGGTACTCAAGTCTCTAAACTCTGGGGACGGTGGGGGTGCATCTGCTCGATTAGTCCTAGCTACTGACGTAATCTCCTGCGACAGCGGGTCACTACGGTGCTCCATTTCCTGTGAATGGTTATTTAGATAATCATTAGTCACAGAGCTAAGTGGAAACAAATCTCCTCTCCAGATCCATATCCTGGGGACGAGCACACACCCACGCAACAAAAGTAAATAGCCGAAGCAAGAGAGGGTTAGCACAACATTTCATATATGTATAGCTAAGAGAAACTATAAAAGAATGCATGATAGTATAATTGGAAGAAGCAGCAGCAATACAAATCAGTTATAACAAGGCTCCACTAGCACGTCAGCACATCATGATTTCCCAACCTGAAATCAATCGCTGGCATTCACAGCCGCGCACACACCGCAGTCATTCATAGCCGCGCACACAAACTCTATGTCGACAAAGTTTGGACCGCTACTGTTCTAGTAGGGTAGCGAGCCCCGCGGGCCTCACCGATGTGGCCGTCGGAGATAGTGGCAGGTCCTGCCACTTCTGGGGGTGGTCATACCGCACAACCCCAGTGTAACATCCCATTTCCGGCTAGACCCCTAGGAGTCGGTTAGTCGTGACAGAACTCTAGGAAGCCCAAAAATTGAAATAAATCGACCGAGATTTCGGGTCATGGGTTGGTCACGCCCGTGACCGACCCGTCACGCCCGTGACCTAGGGCGTGACTCCTTCGACGATCGTCGATCTCAGGGAGACGATCGTCGGGCGCAGAATTTTTTCAACCCGGCCCTGTCACGCCCGTGACCCAGGTGTCACGCCCGTGACCAAGGGCGTGACCCCCCTTCGGCGATCGTCGATCTCAGCGAGACGATCGTCGAGCGCGGAATTTGCCTCATGACCCTGTCACGCCCGTGACCTATGTGTCACGCCCGTGACCTAGGGCGTGACAACCCTTCGACGATCGTCGATCTCAGTTCTACGATCGTCGAACCCAGAATTGGTCACCCGGGCCTGTCACGCCCGTGACCCATGTGTCACGCCCGTGACCTAGGGCGTGACAACCCTTCGACGATCGTCGATCTCAGTTCGACAATCGTCGAACCCAGAATTGGCCACCCGGGCCTGTCACGCCCGTGACCTATGTGTCACGCCCGTGACCAAGGCCAAAACGTCAGCCAGACTGGAAATTTCGGTAACCGACATCGTAATAAATTCTGATTATGGGAATGTATAGCAGGAACATTTATGGGCCGTTTCCGTCTCTAATTATTTAATAGAAAGAGAGAGTGAGGTCCAATAGGAAATCGCCACCTGGCAAACACCTCTTCGTTTCCAGCATTTCAACTGCCTCTAACATAACCGAAACGTTATTAAGAGAAATATTAATGGCCATGAACGTTTCATCC
Source organism: Platanthera zijinensis (assembly GCA_039513925.1). Lineage (NCBI taxonomy): Eukaryota > Viridiplantae > Streptophyta > Magnoliopsida > Asparagales > Orchidaceae > Platanthera > Platanthera zijinensis. The sequence continues at coordinate 4,571,202 of CM077091.1, read as the reverse complement.
TTTCCCCTCCCCACTTGGAGATCTATAATAGCCTCCTTAGAGCAAGAGGAGAAGGTTACACGCTCGATCAAACGGATTCAGATTCCTCCCCTTGCTGTTGAAGAATTTCCGGCGACGCCACCATCGCGCAAATGGCTTCCCGACGGTCTGCACGTCTCCAGCCCGCGAACAAGGTCCTCCCCTCCCTCTTCTTCTGCGGATAGATCTTAGAAATCGTTAGGAGAGATATCGGGCTCAAAAGAGCCAAATCGGGTGAGCGTTTCCATGGTTTTCCAAAAATTTCATGGTGGCAGGTTCGCCGGAAACCGCCTCTCCGGCGGCCGTGCCGCCGCCCGACGGTAGCCCTCACCTCAACAGAGGAAGTGGTGGTGGTGGCCGGCCAGGGAGATGGCTGGGTGGCCAGGAGATGACTTTAGATAAGCTACAGGTTTCAAGCTTTTTTTTTAGGTTGCTGGTTCGGGTCAAGAAGGAGATGAACAGTAACATTTTATTATATTATATATTATATAATTAGGAATTAATTCCATTTACTGTGCACTAGGTTTAAACTGAAAATTATCCTCCTTATTACTTACTGTCGTAGGATTGTTAGACCTACTTTATTCTAAATAATTGTTAGATTAGCTGCCTTGTCATCTGCTTGATTATTCTCCACCTTTGAAGCTTCCCTTTTCTCCTCTCCGCCTGGTGCTTAGGAGCCGTGGGGGGAGGGGTAGGGGATGATAGGGCTTAGTCTTTATGACTAATGGTTTTCGAACCACAACATTACAGGAGATCCGGATGGGAGACAGGGACCAGCAGTCCAGGGACCAGCACCAGCGGAGTACGGTGCACATGGAGGTGGGTCAGTCTAGCACCGGTGCACCTACGACCAGCTCCGTGAGTGATTAGTATTTTTATAGCTTCCGCGATGAGTGATTTGTAGTGAGGACTCTGATGTACCGGGCTCGGGCCCATTTATCTATTTCCTGTTATTATCTACTGTTGGACTGGATATGATTTCACTTTTATTTACATGTTTTTGTGGACTTGTTTACATTTTATGTATAATTACTTCTCTTTCCTGTGATCGAAAAGGGCCGACAGAATTGGCGTTTTGTAGTGGCGGCCTTCCCGTGAGTCGGTGCCACCGCAAAGCGGCAATTCTGGGCTAAGACCCCGGTGGTTTAGAAAAGAGGAAAAAGGGGGGGGGGGTCTTACAAGTGGTATCAGAGGAAACCTCGATCGAAAGAGAAGTAGTCCACAAAATCTTGGGCCACCCCCGTGCGAGCTTAGTTTGCGGACAAACTAGCAGCGAAAGCAGTGGTGTGCCCATGAGGGAAATCACATGTGAAAGTCCATCCTAACCTTTCTTATATTCCATTCATACATCCTCTAACAAATGGAATTTTACTTGTAGCCTGCAATGAACCCTACATCACAGCAGGGGACACCCCAGGCTCAGAATGTGGTCCCGCCCCCGCCGGCTCTAGCTCCGTTCCAGCAGACGGAGATTGGGCAAACACTGACGGCCATTCTGGAGGCCTTCAGAGCTCAGCAAGCCCCGGCCCCACAGCCAAACCCCAGGGCCAATTGGATGACTGTCTTCCGAGGGCTTTCCCTACCATGCTACCAGGGGACGGAGTCTGCAGTACGTACGGAGGAATGGTTGGATACCATTTACGAGATGTTAGCAGGGATTCGATGCCCCACGGAGGAGGCAGTCGCTTTGGCAGTCTCCTGCTTAGAGTCACACGGAAAGAGGTGGTTGAAGTCTCAGCTTGACACCACCTTTGCGGGGATGGACTGCACTGATATTACTTGGGAGGAGTTCAGAGCAACGCTCTTGGAACATTTTGTACCTCAGTCGGCGAGGGATGACCCGGAGGATAGGTTCCTGCGATTGAGGCAGGGGAACAGGACTGTGGTGGAGTACTATCAGGAGTTCACTCACCTGGCCCGCTATGCGGACGCTTACCAGTTAGACAATGCTGGCTATGCCCGGAGGTTTTATAAAGGGCTGCAAGATGACATGAGACAGGCCCTCCTTTTCGTCTCAGAGGGGAGTCTGGCCAGGATTCTGGAGATGGCTAAGAAGAGAGAGGCGGATCAGCTTACAGTGAAGAGCTGGAAGAGACCGGCTGATGATACAGTGATTGGAGGACGTAGAGACCATCCTCGAGGCCAGGTTATTGGGGAAAGAAGGAACGGGGATCAGCCTCGTCAAGATTTTGGGCAGGAGCAGAGGAGTCAGGGGTATTGTCTCCCCAGCCTATACAAATGCTGGAAATGCCAAGGACGGCAGAGCAGCCACCGGTATGCTATCAGTGCAACCAGCCGGGGCATATCAAGAGGAACTGCCCTGTGAGGCGAGCACCCCCACCAGCACATCAGGGCGCTCCACCTCCCCGACAGTTTGGCGGATGAGGACAGGACCGAGGACGAGGATTTCAGGATCGAGGCCGCAGGCCAGAGAGGGAGCAGGTGTATGCTTTAGACCTGACACAGCCCCGGAACCCGGAGCAGGTTATCATAGGTATGGCAGTACTTTTAAATTTTCTTCATATAAACTAGTATTCTAGACATAACCTGGTTAGAAATTAAGAAAAGACAACTGCAACAAGAATACTAAGACACTTAATTACCTCAGGCATAGTCTTCGTTAGCGGCAAGCCCGCTCACACCCTCTTCGACACTGGTGCGTCGCAATCATTCGTGTCGGAGGATTTCGTGAAAGGACTGGCAGGTGTGGAGCCATTCACCGGGAAGATGATGAGGGTGCGCCTACCTGATGGATCAGAGATAATGACCTCTGCTCATTGCAATATGGAAGCGAGGATCGGTGGGAAGTCATTTGAGGCACCAGCGACGGTTCTGAAGATGCCAGATTACGATCTGATCCTGGGCATGACTTGGCTGTATTGGAACCATGCCCAGATCGATTGCGTGGCGAAGAGGATCACCGTGAGGCACGACGACTCATTCATTGTCATCGAAGGTATTATACCAGCACCCCGCACCTTATTATCGTCTATGCAGGCCGTTAAGGCCGACCTGCAGGGGGAAGAAGTTTATCAGGTCCTTTTTGAGGCGGTCGTGGCCAAGGACTCCATTGCAGATATTCCAGTAGTGTCGTACTTCGCCGACGTGTTTCCGGAGAAGCTACCAGGGCTACCCCCGCACCGAGAGAAGGACTTCCAGATTCAGCTCGTACCGGGGGCTAAGCCGGTATCCAGAGCTCCCTATCGAATGGCCCCAAAGGAGTTGGTGGAATTTCGAAGCCAGCTTCAGGAGTTAGTGGAGGCCGAGTTTGTTCGGCCTAGCTCTTCACCATGGGGAGCTCCGGTGTTGTTCGTTAAGAAGAAAGACGGGACCCTTCGACTGTGCATAGATTACCGGGCTCTGAAGAGGTTGACAGTCCGGAATACTTATCCCTTACCAAGGATAGACGAGCTATTTGACCAGCTGGAGGGAGCCAATTGGTTCTCAAAGCTGGATCTGAGGTCAGGGTACTACCAGCTTCGCATTCGGGAGGAGGACATCCCGAAAACGGCCTTCAGCAGTAGATATGGTTTGTACGAGTTTACAGTGATGCCGTTCGGGCTCACGAATGCACCCTCCGCATTCATGACCCTGATGAATCGGGTGTTCGAAGAGTATCTGGACGTCTTCGTTATCGTATTCATCGACGACATCCTTATCTATTCAAGGACGGAGGAGGAGCACGCGAGACATCTGGCCTTGACCTTGGAGAAGCTGCGTGAGCATGAGATGTATGCCAAGTACAGCAAGTGCCAGTTCTGGCTAAAGGAGGTGGCCTTTCTGGGCCATGTCATCAGTGGAGCAGGTCTGGCAGTGGATCCGGCAAAGGTCCAGGCAGTACGGGATTGACGACCACTAAAGTCGGCCTCGGATGTTCGAAGTTTCTTGGGACTTGCCGGTTACTACCGGAAGTTCGTAAAGGGGTTCACTCAGATTGCCCTCCCTCTTACGTCTCTGACGAAGAAGGAATCCCCTTTTATTTGGACGCCACGATGCGAATCTGCCTTCCAGGAGCTGAAGGATCGTCTCACCTCGGCTCCAATCCTTGCTCTTCCATCAGGGAAGGAGGGATTCCAGGTGTATACAGATGCTTTCTATCAGGGGGTTGGTGCCGTTCTGATGCAGAATGGGCACGTAATAGCCTATGCCTCCCGTCAGTTGAAGAAGCACGAGCAGAACTACCCCGTGCACGATTTGGAGATGGGGGCAGTCATTTTTGCTCTTAAGATCTGGCGACACTATCTCTACGGAGTATATTGCGATATCTTCTCCGACCACAAGAATCTGAAGTACGTCGACACCCAGAAGGAGTTAAACATCAGACAGAGACGCTGGGTGGAGTTTCTGTCGGATTACCAGTATACCATGCACTACCACCCGGGGAAGGCGAACGTGGTCGCGGATGCTCTGAGCCGACGAGCGAGTACGACAGGAGTAGGTCCGCAGCTGATGGTCTTGGAGTTGGTTAGATCATTCGAGGAGATGCAGATTTTGCTAGTGTCTGAGGATGACCCGGAGCTATACATGGAGTACCTGGGGTCGATGGTTACTACTGATGATATTCGAGACCGCATCAGAGATGGGCAGATGCTGGATGAGAGAGCTGAGCCGATATTCCGAGCCTTGGAGGAAGGCACGACAGGAGATTACTCTTTGAGGGATGGGCTCCTGTGTTTCCGGGGCAGAGTCTACATACCAGCAGGAGGACGGATCCGGGAGCACATTTTGACGGAAGCTCACTACAGCCGATATTCTGTAAACCTGGGGATCACCAAGATGGTAAAGGATTTGAAGAGGACGATGTACTGGCCGGGTATGAACAAATATATTACGTATTTTGTGACGCATTGCGAGGCCTGCCAGCTCGTGAAGGCAGAGTGTAGGAACCCGGCAGGCTTGCTGCAGCCGCTTCCGGTGCCGGAGTGGAAGTTTGAGGATATAGCCATGGACTTTATACATGGGCTACCTCGATCCCGTGCGGGGAATGACTCGATCTGGGTGATAGTGGACAGGCTAACAAAGGTGGCCAGATTCATTCCAGTGGCAAAGGACGCACCGGTCAGTGTATTAGTACGGAGGTTCATATAGCAGTTTGTGCGTTATCATGGGGTGCCCAAGACTATCGTTTCAGATTGGGATGGGCGGTTTACATCCAGGGAATGGAGGTCAGTCCAGGCCCATCTGGGTTCTCGGTTGACATTCAGCACAACTTTTCACCCTCAGACCGACGGACAGACAGAGCACACCAACCGTACACTGGAAGATCTGTTGCGACTGTGTATTTTGGACCGTGGCGAGCCTTGGGAGAGATTACTGCCACTGGTCGAGTTTTCGTACAACAACGCTCATCAGTCCAGTATAGGCATGGCTCCATACGAGGCGTTGTACGGAAGAAGGTGCAGAACCCCACTATCATGGGTTCAGGATGAGGATCCGCAGGCACTAGGCTCGAAGTTTGTGGGAGATACATATGCTCAGATTAGATTGATCCGGGACAGGATGTTGGAAGCCCAGAGCAGACAGGCGAAATACTACGATGTGAGGCATCGTCAAGTGGAGTTATAGGTGGGAGACCGGGTTTTCTTGAAGATACGGCCGATGCACGGAGTCTCGCGGGTTCGCGGGCGGAAGAAGCTCAGCCCGAGATATATGGGGACTTATAGGATCCTGGAGCGGATCGTCCTATTAGCCTATAGACTAGAGCTACCACCGGAGTTAGCGTGATTGCATGACGTCTTCCACGTCTCCTCACTTCGGAGGGCTCTGCTACGTCCTGAGCAGCTGATTTCCTCGGCAGATGGCCCGGTGGCCTCGGATCGGTCAGTCAATTTGGAGCCTATCAGGATTGACGATACAGCAGTGCGGGTCTTGCGACGGAAGACGGTTCCGTTAGTCAAGGTTCTGTGGAACAATCATGGGCTTAGCATACATGGGAGCCACAGGACTTGATGCGGCAAAAATACCCGGAACTTTTTCGTCAGGTATACCTCACAACCCCTCTGGACAATCAATTTGCCTTCCTGTTTTAAACTAATAGGACTGAAATTTCAAGAATAGGGGCTAATCTTTTGTTTATTGGGGTGTTATTACCTAGTAAATTGGGCGAATTAATCTTAGATTTGAAACCGCACAAAGCAAACATAACGTAGAGATGTAATCTTTCAATTCTCATGGGATGTTACAAGCTTCTTTTTCCCGATTAGAGTCCCGTAGGCTTAACCTTGATTTCGGGGACGAAATCTTTGTTTTGTTTATTGGGATTTGTAACATCCCATTTCTGGCTAGACCCCTAGGAGTCGGTTGGTCGTGACAGAACCCTAAGAAGCCCAAAACTGAAATAAATCGACCGAGATTTCGGGTCACGGGTTGGTCACGCCCGTGACCGACCAGTCACGCCCGTGACCTAGGGCGTGACTCCTTCGATGATCGTCGATCTCAGGGAGACGATCGTCGGGCGCAGAATTTTTTCAACCCGGCCCTGTCACGCCCGTGACCCAGGTGTCATGCCCGTGACCAAGGGCGTGACCCCCCCTTCGGCGATCATCAATCTCAGCAAGACGATCGCCGAGCGCAGAATTTGCCTCATGACCCTGTCACGCCCGTGACCTATGTGTCACGCCCGTGACCTAGGGCGTGACCACCCTTCGACGATCGTCGATCTCAGTTCTACGATCGTCGAACCCAGAATTGGTCACCCGGGCCTGTCACGCCCGTGACCCATGTGTCACGCCCGTGACCTAGGGCGTGACAACCCTTCGACGATCGTCGATCTCAGTTCGACGATCGTCGAACCCAGAATTGGCCACCCGGGCCTGTCACGCCCGTGACCAATGTGTCACGCCCGTGACCAAGGCCGAAACGTCAGCCAGACTGGAAATTTCGGTAACCGACGTCGTAATAAATTCTGATTATGGGAATGTATAGCAGGAACATTTATGGGCCATTTCCGTCTCTAATTATTTAATAGAAAGAGAGAGTGAGGTCCAATAGGAAATCGCCACCTGGCAAACACCTCTTCGTTTCCAGCATTTCAACTGTCTCTACCATAACCGAAATGTTATTAAGAGAAATATTAATGGCCATGAACGTTTCATCCTTTCCCCTCCCCACTTGGAGATCTATAATAGCCTCCTTAGAGCAAGAGGAGAAGGTTACACGCTCGATCAAACGGATTCAGATTCCTCCCCTTGTTGTTGAAGAATTTCCGGCGACGCCACCACCGCGCAAATGGCTTCCCGACGGTCTGCATGCCTCCAGCCCGCGAACAAGGTCCTCCCCTCCCTCTTCTTCTGCGGATAGATCTTAGAAATCGTTAGGAGAGATATCGGGCTCAAAAGAGCCAGATCGGGTGAGCGTTTCCATGGTTTTCCAAAAATTTCATGGTAGCGGGTTCGCCGGAAACCGCCTCTCCGGCGGCCGTGCCGCCGCCCGACGGTAGCCCTCACCTCAACAGAGGAAGTGGTGGTGGTGGCTAGCCAGGGAGATGGCTGGGTGGCCAGGAGATGACTTTAGATAAGCTACAGGTTTCAAGCTTTTTTTTAGGTTGCAGGTTCGGGCCAAGAAGGAGATGAACAGTAACATTTTATTATATTATATATTGTATAATTAGGAATTAATTCCATTTACAGTGCACTAGGTTTAAACTGAAAATTACTGCCCGTAGGGGCTGAAACATAAAAAGTGGTTAACATAGAAAATGTAGCCCTTGAAGTCTAGTTTAGTTCAAAATTTATTTCACTCGATTTGGAGTCCAGGTTAGACCACAACACACTTTTTTGTGAGGTCTATCCATAGGGCTGTCTTGACCTTAGGAAAATTCCCCGCTCCAATCCAGTCATCAAGATGACTTGAAATTTGGGGTGTGGCCTAATCTTACCTATATCTATGTGCTATCCAAAAATGAGAATTTTTGGAGAATGTTTTTCTATAGTTTTTAGAAAAATTTAATAATCCTAGCATAATTTAATTAGATGGCTAAATGACTTCCAAACCCTCCCAAATTTTGGTGAGTGGTCCCTGGGTGTAACATAAGGTTCTGGTAAAAATTTCATCTCATTTGGAGATGTTTTGATTAGGTTTGTGTCCAACCCTAGGTTGATCCTCATAGGATAATTTAGGATCAAACACCCCCTTGGTATTTGAGTGGCCATATCACCTCAACAGGGGCTGATATTTTGGTCACTGACTTTTTAGGGCATGACACACCTTCCAAGAGAGTTTGGAGTTGTTTGGTGTAGGGTAGCCCTAGAACCCTAGGGTAGGTCCCTTAATGGGGATTTGTAGGGTTGTGAAGGTCATGGGGTCAAATGACCTCGGACTGACTTGAAATTTGGTGGAGAGGACCATAGGGCCATTAAAGTCCTCTGGTAAAAATATTAGGGTATTTGGAGACCTTTAGCACACCTAAAACCCTAACCCTAGTTTAGGTCACCAACCTTAATTTGAACTATTAAGCTATCAACTGAACTACAAATCAAGTAAAATTTGGGTAGGGTGATTTTGTAATCCAAGTAGACATAATATAATTTTGTTGAGATTTTTGGGCTAATTTATACAGTATTTAATTTACAACTCTAATTGTGCCCTAGATATTTGTTTTGATGATTCTGGAATTTCTGTTCACTGGAATGTTATGAAATCTTGGATTAGGGCATCTTATAGCATATTATACCTTTTGTATTTTTATTGGAAGTTTTATCTGATTATTTTGGGTACTTTATTCTTTAACGTACTAATTGTGATATGTAGTCAAAAATACAGTTAAAGCCCAATTACTATTTGGAAAATTATGAAATTTGGTAAGAGGGTGTTTCAAATTATGATAGTCACCCTGTAATTTTCTCTGGAATTTTAGTTGATTAAAAAACAGTACCTCCTTCATTAAGTGAGGAAAATTAGTATCTTACATTAAAATAAATTCAGAGTTCAAATGTTGGAGAAAAATTATGATACTTGGTTTATGATGGTTTTAGGTCACTATATAGTTTCTATAATTTTCTTAGAATTTTTGGATATATATTTACAGTACTTCCTTCATAATATAGTAAAAGTAGCCTAAAATGGTAAATTAGGAAATATAGGCCTAAACATCTCTGAAGTTTCTCAAAACTTGGAATTGCTGTTTAAATGTCTCATAGGATTTTTACTGATTTTATGATGATTTATTGTTGACTCATTAGTGCACTTCATGTTCATACTAGGGCATTTGGAATCTTAGAATAAATAAATTAAATGCCCGATAAATAGGGAAAATTTGGAAATCTTGGTCTTAGCTATATTAAGTCATGCTAGACCTCCAGTAAATATTATAGGAGATTCGGAAGACAAATTGGAGTACCTCCCCTTATACTCCTCATGTACCTTAGGATGGTCTGCATATAGTAAAACCACGGAAACTGAACTAGAGTAATAATGAACTTGGGAAATGGAATTTTGGTAGTTGCTGGTTGGTTAGGGCAAGCTAAGATTAAGTTCATTGTTGGAGGTCAAGATAAGTAGAGTGTGAGACTGGTTAAAGTTAAGTAGCGCACGGGAACGACGAAAGATCGTCCACCCCGGGTAGGAATGGAAGAGTCTTAATACTCTAGGGTTAGATCTAAAGCAACTTAAAGGGGATCGGGCTAAGGGAGTTCAACCAATAACAATAAGTGCCTTGCGAAAGGGAACTTCGGGCCGTAATGCCGCCGTATTGGTTCCTAGTGCCCTTTGAGAGCCCTTCACGGGGTATGCCGGGGGTAGTCCTAGGCTAATATAAACCATAGGAATAATAAATTAAAAGAGCAACTAGTATAACTAGGGTTGCACATACACACTCCCCGATAGCTAGGAAGGTAGAATAATTGGTTTGGTTGCCATTCAGATGGTAGCTCTGAAGGTAGATGCACAGACGAGACAGTCCGGGGAGCCGAGGGCTCGAGGGTTGGAGTACAGAATAAAGGTGGTGGGTCTTCGATATCTGATTGTCGTTCACACCGGCATCGGTATGTTGACTCGGCGGTGTGGGACACTTAGCCAAAGAAAGTCTGGTGGGTACAGCCAGCAGTAGTACGCGGATACTCTAGGTTGTGTTCTTCTAGGGGCGTACGGAAGGGCTAGGCCCGGTAGTGTGGATACCCTCCTAGGAGTGGGGGGCCCGACCCACTGTCTCCGTTTGCCACTACGGAGGTTCCTGGGAGTGAAGCTAGCTGTCCGAACAGGGGGAACTAAAGGTCTGTGCGCATAGAGTCGTATGCGTGAGTTGCACTTGCATGACTCATGTCATAGCATATCACTACACTCATATTTGCATACAACCGACACCCCAACGTATAAATTGGTATGAAACCTTTTATACGATGGGAGCCTTACAGAAGACCCCTTAACTTATAATTTTGTATGAGCATTCATATAAGTTAAGGTTACTTACTTATTTACTTGCTTGTTTACTTACTGTTCTCTAGCTGCCTTTTTATACAATTGCTACTTATTAATTGTCCTCCTTATTACTTACTGCCGTAGGATTGTTAGACCTAGTTTATTCTAAATAATTGTTAGATTAGCTCCCTTGTCATCTGCTTGATTATTCTCCACCTTTGAAGCTTCCCTTTCCTCCTCTCCGCCCGGTGCTTAGGAGCCGTGGGGGGAGGGGTAGGGGATGATATGGCTTAGTCTTTATGACTAATGGTTTTCGAACCACAACATTACAGGAGCTCCGGATGGGAGAAAGGGACCAGCAGTCCGGGGACCAGCACCAGTGGAGTACGGTGCGCATGGAGGTGGGTCAGTCTAGCACAGGTTCACTTGCGACCAGCTCCGTGAGAGATTAGTACTTTTATAGCTTCCGCGATGAGTGATTTGTAGTGAGGACTCTGATGTACCGGGCTCGAGCCCATTTATCTATTTCCTGTTATTATCTACCGTTGGACTGGATATGATTTCACTTTTATTTACATGTTTCTGTGGACTTGTTTACATTTTATGTATAATTACTTCTCTTTCCTGTGATCGAAAAGGGCCGGCAGAATTGGCGTTTTGTAGTGGCGGCCTTCCCGTGAGTCGGTGCCACCGCAAAGCGGCAATTCTGGGCTAAGACCCTGGTGGTTTAGAAAAGAGAAAAAAAAGGGGGGTCTTACACCCAGACCCTAACGTACAACCTTGTGTACTCTTGGATGTGAGCGACATCCGACGAATCGTTTTGGCCGACCAGCGGAGGAAAAGCCAACGGGGAATAATATAAATGGCCGGTTACCCGTGGTACGCATCTCCCTGTCGCATTGAGTCGTCAACCTTCCCGCACCGATACAGACGGTCTGCGGGAGGGACTGACCCGCCACTATTTCACCGCAAGCAATTTACAAATAGTCAAACAAAAAGGCAATCATAATACACACCGGGTCTACGTCGGTCTGCCCTACTAGGCTTAAACTTCGGAGGCGACGCTCAGCTCTACTTTTGTCAAGGAGCGTGGGAGCGCATTATTTGGGGCTAGACCCGGAGGACTACTTCGACTCCGGTTATCCCAAACTAAGGCTCAACCTTAACAACGACTGCTTGTCAGAGCAGGACCCGGGATTATAAAAGTAAATTGCAATGAGGACAAGTGCGGTGATTATGCTGCTTATTTAAAGTGCTGGAATGAAATGTAACCAGTACGAGACTGGAGTAGTACTGAGAAGAAAGTACTAAAATAAGCTTGACCAGTATGAGACTGGAGTAGTACTGAAATGAAAGTACTGAAATAAGCCTGACCAGTACGAGACTAGAGTAGTACTGAAATGAAAGTACTGAAATAAGCTTGACCAGTACGAGACTGGAGTAGTACTGAAATGAAAGTACTTGACCAGTACGAAACTGGAGTAGAGCTGAATAAAAAGTACTTGATCAATACGAGACTGGAGTAGAGCTGAATAAAAAGTACTTGACCAGTACGAGACTGGAGTAGAGCTGAATAAAAAGTACATGACCAGTACGAGACTGGAGTAGAGTTGAATAAAAAGTACTTGACCAGTACGAGACTGGAGTAAAACATAAAGAAAATGTTAGTAGTCTAATCACTCCATTCAGGAGGCTTCAGTCTCATCTTCATTCTCAGGAGGCACATTCAGTTCTATTTCAGTTTTTAATAAGGCTTCATTGGGTTACACCCATTATTAAGATCCGATTAGGATTTGGTTGCGCCTTATTAATCATGGCTTAATCAGATCAGGGTTTGTTAGGAGTTACATTCTCGCTATTAATTATCGGGAGTAAATCGTAACTCACCACTCGTACCCTTACCTTCCGAGCGTGCCCAAAATTTCCCGAGAGTCCAGGCGCTCGATGGTTTCACGAAATTTCAGAATGCACGGAGGTTGGTCACTTGCCTCGGCCATACTCATCGATAAAATAACTTTCACATATTATTCAAATTAGGAAGGGTGGTCACGTGCTCTAATTTTTTGCTTTCGAGGAAAATGAGCGTAATAATTCCCTAGCGCGACCCTAGGCTTCCAGATTTTAGGAAAAATATCAAAACTTATCTCCATGACCCCAAATTTTGATACAACCCTTAGGAGGGGCCTAAAATGAGCCTAGTAATTTTTTTTCCAATTTTCCAAAGTGTTTCGAGTCTTTAATTTGGCCAAACAAATTTTGTTTTGTCTTTTAAAAATACTAAATCAACTCCAAAAAATCTCAAAATTTTTGTGGAGGAAGCCCTCATTATGGGGAACATTTTTCATTTTGATCATTTTCTCCTAGAGGCCTAGAATTTGCCCAGAAAATTCCCCAAATTTAGGTTAAATAAAAGGTCTGCATTTTGCAGATCAATGTTATCTTGCGGCTGAGATTGAGCCGAACAGCGCCACCGGCCAGCGCTTCCCCACAGCGGATCGACCACGAATCCATTGTAGGTGGCACAGAAGAGGAGGCGGGGGGCGGGATTTAAGATGATCAGGGCCGTCCGATCTTATCTTGAGGTCGGACGACCGTTGTGCTTCCTGGCGGTATGGAAGGTGGAAGCCTCCACCACCGCCGGCCGACCACTGCCAGCTGCAGTCGCCGGCCCAGATCGACTTGCCGGGGGCCCGAGACCCTCTGGGCGGTGGTCCGGCAGCCTGGCGCCGCCGGGCGCCCCTAAAAATCTCAACCCGAGAGCCTGGGGTGGCGGGGGCTCTACTCTCAGCGCCACCATGCCAACCTGGCTCCTCGGGTGGTTGGCCGCCTACTACACCACCCCCGGTCGGTGCGCCAGGGGTCGGGCATCACGCCGGAGGTGTTCGGCAGCCTTGCGCCGCCGGCCGCCGCCGCCAGCTCCAAACAGAGCACAGATCTGTTTTGCAGGTGCCGTCGAAGCCGTGTTTTCCGGCAGCACCGCCGCTCTCCTCCACTAGGGGCTACCGCCCCCAGTAGTATATCACTCCCCCAGCATCACCACCGATGCTGGGGAAGTGTCCTTCCTCCCTGAGCACCACCCGACCTGAAGCATAGCTCGGGTGATACCGGCGGCGCTCCGGCCGCCGAAGGGCGTATGCAGGACGTCAGAAATAGGGAAGGGGGAGGGAGAAAGTTTCCACCTGGGTATGGTGGGCTCAGGAGGGGCCGGCCTGGTCAGCCACTCCTCAGTGGTGGTTGCGGAGGAGGGAGGGAAGCCTCGGTTTGGCTTTTTCCGGCCGTCGGAGCTCCGGCAGCACCTTAGCAGGGGGAGGGGAGAAGGTTTGTGAGTTGTGAGGAGGATTGGGGAGGGGGGTCCTTTTATAGGATTGGGGAGGGGGAGCTCCCTTCCCTTGGTAAAGGTGGGACTAATACCTCCTTAGGGAGGGATTAATCCCCACCCTCCAGCTGTCCAAGGACAGCTGGAGGTACCATATTTTTCCCCATGTGGGGAAAAAGAAAGATGCCCTCATGGGCTTGGGCCTTTGTAAAGGAAAGGGGAAAAGAGAAGAGAGAAGGGGTAGGGTGGACCTCCACTTGTAGTGGGCTGTATGAAGGTTGGGGGAGGGCCCAAAGTGGGTGAGGGCAAGGCCCTAAGTGATTATGAAGAGGGGGGTGGGCCCCCCATTTGGATAGAATTCCAAAAAAGTGGATTTTTAGGGGGGATTTGACCAGTCAACCCAAGGGGGTCCCCCTTGCTGGTCAAAGTCAAAGTGGGTCCAAGTCATTGGGGTCGGGTCAAAGTTCGGGTGTCGTATCACAATTGGTGTGTGCATGCTTTTCCTTGCACGACTATGCTTGATTTGACCACGGGTTGACCAATTGTCGTCAAAATGGGTCGGAACGACTTCTGTTGACTTCGTATTGACCCCACGAGTCTCACTCCACTGATTGGGGGTCGAATCGGAGTCCGTTTGTCGAAAGTCCGAAATTTGTGCGTCGCAGCGCGTTAAAATGGTCAAAGTATCCAATTCTGTCGTTAGATCTCGGATTGTGACGCGACGAGCTCCGATGCGCTCATATTGACTATACGAGTCCACAAGAACTGACAGAACTCGATTCAGAGTTCTCTAGCTCGATATCCAAAATCTCGCTCTCATTGCGTTTTACAAGGAATAATCACATCCACTATATGACCTCGAGGTCCAACTTAACGAGTTCCGATGCGCTCGTATTGACTATACGAGGCTACAGGAACTGTCAAAACTCAATTCAGAATTCTCTAGCTCTATTTTCTACCTAAGGTTACCTCCCATCGGGTCATGGGTAGGGTCCGTGCCATTTTTATTGGGCCCACTAGGGCTCCTGTGGCCCAATAAAAGTCGGGATGTTACAACATGTCTGATTCTTGGCTTGGATGCAACTACTCCGTCGAGTAACCATGGTTTTGGTATTTTCCGGCGAACCTCCTCCCTAACTCAATTATTCACCAAAGCCAGTGAACCAAGGCTCGATTCCGACTTCTTGAGGCCCTCTAAAGATGATGAAATGGTTGAATTGGGCTTTGGGGGCCTCTATATAGAATATCCAGGCAAGGGGGGTTTCAACCATGGCTAATTAAGGGTCTCCTTTATGGTGGCCGGCCTATAACTGCTGGAAACCTCCTCCTATTCATCAGGGGAGATGAAAGGAGGGGTTGGGGAAGAAGAAGGGAGTGCCACACGGCCTCCCTCCATTATTCCCCCTCCAAATGAAACTTTCCCCCTTAATTACCCCCATTAAATCCTAATTAAAATCTCTTAATTCAGATTAAATAAATCTGATAATCTAGTGGGTCATAGGATGAGCCTTGGGCAAGGCCTTAGCCCACTTGAATTGGTTTGGGCTCTCATTTAGCATTTAGGGGTTAATTTTACCATAATTGACCTTAGGATTGACTTTGATCAACTTGACCCATTTGATTAACCTAGCCTTGAGTCCATTGCTCAATTGCCTCTCCTTTAGGGTTAGGGAAGTGTTGGAGAGCTTACTTTGAGAGGGCGAGTTCAAGTAAGTGTGAATTGGCCTAGGTTAACTTGTGCACATTGGGGGTGCCCCTAACAATTTTCCTAAGTTCAAGCTGAGTTAGGGTCACACTATGGCCTCTATGCATCACTCAAGCACTAAACCTAACTTTAGTGGGTCTAGAAGTGCAGAGGATATTACAAATTTCAATAAACAAAACAAAAATTTTGTCCTCAAAATTCAAGCTCGGGTCTACGGGGTTTCACAAGTGAAGAAAAGATCAACTTCTAGGAGGTTTAGTTTGTACCTGAGGCGAAGACCTCCGGGTGTTTCCTCTGCATAAGGTACAATGGATCCCAAGTGTGCTCCTCCTGCCCATGATTGGACCACAACACCTTGACCAAAGGGACGCTCTTCTTTCACAAAACTCGGACCGATGTATCATCGATCTGGATTGGCTCCAAATAAACTGACCGATCAGATGATACCGGGACCGAGGTAGAAGTAATACACTGCTCCGGCTGAAGTAATGCTCTCCAAAGTGAGGAGACATGAAAAACATCATGCAGGTTTGTCAACTCTGGCAGTAGCTCCAGCCTGTATGTCAAGGGACCTATCTGCTCCAAGATCGTATAAGGCCCCATATATCTAGGGCTTAGCTTCTTGTACCTACACGCACGCGAAACATCGTGCATAAAATGTATCTTTAAAAACACCTTTTACCCCACCTGGAACTCTACCTTACGATGCATCGCGTCGTAGTACTTCGCCTGCTGACTCTGGGCCTCCTCTAACAATCTGTCTCTGACCAGCCGAATGTGCGCGTCTCTGTCCTCAATGTAATCTTACCCAAGTGCCTTCGCGTACTCATCTTGAACCCAAGACAACAATGTCTGAGACTTCCTCCCATACAGAGCCTCATAGGGAGTCATGCCAATGCTGGCTTGATGCCTGTTGTTGTAAGAGAACTCAATCAATGACAACAACCACTCCTAGGGCTTCCTTGTATCAAGTATACACAACCCCAACAGATCCTCCATGACATTGTTTGTCCGTGATAGTTTTACTTTCAAGACTACCTAAACACCTAGAGGGGGGGGGGGTGAATAGGTACTTTTCCTTGATTTAACTTAAGGCAGAATATAACTATAGTTCTTTGAATAAATCAGATATTTTTATAGCTAACACAGCACATCAATCACAATCATACACACATCACAGATTGCACACAGATTTATAGCGGTTCCCCAAGGTCTGGGTACATCCACTTTCCCCCTTCACCTATCTAGCAGTATGCTAGAGTCGGCCTAACTTCTTCCTTTAGCTCAGAATCCAGAAGGATTCCTACAACTTAGAATATCTCCATATTACTACAACTCAGGCTAACAAGCCCTACCTCAGCCTTGCCACAAGGCCTACAACTCAGAGAATACCTTCTCCTACAACTCAGGCATAAACAGCCCTACCTCAGCCTTACCACAAGGCCTACAACTCAGAGAATACCTTCTCCTACAACTCAGGCATAAACAGCCCTACCACTCAGAGAATAAATCTCCTACACTCAGCCTTTATAAAATATGCTTACAACTCAGATCTATGAATAGATCCTACAGAATTTGATAAGGAATTTTGTAATCTCTTACCCCTGTTGAGAGAGAAGGGATAAGAACTTTCTTTATCAGCTTCTTGAAGAGGCTGATGACTGAAATCAACTTGATCTTAGCTTTCTTCAAAGCTTCTTGAATCTGAACTTAGTTGGGTTGATTTCCTTTGAATATAACTGACTGGCAGCTTCCATCTTAGACTTCAGAAATAGATCTGAATCTTCTTGACAGATTAGTTCAGAATCTGCTTCTTGAGAGACCTGTGAATGTCTCCTGCTTGACTTCAAATAGCTGGATCTCTCTCTATCCAAACCTCTTGAAGATACTTCTGAATTCTTGATTGAATTCAACTTAGATAGAATCTGAATAGTAAACTACTTCAGAACGTCTTCTTAGATCTTCTTACGAAGATCTTCTTCTTTGTTACTTGTACTTTCTTGATCAGAGATCAATCTCTAATTGTGTTAGTTGTGACAATACTTCTTCCATTCTTATCTTTCTTCTCAATCCATCTATTTATAGACTTCATCCATGGTAACCGACTGATCCGGTTTATAACTAACTTCTGACAAGTCTAACAGCTTCAGTAAACCTATTGTAACTCACAGCTGTCAAGTCTTCAAACAGTTCTTGAGCCTTTGACTCTGTCAACAAAGCGTCGAGACTGACTGTCATAAAGTGTCGAGACCATCTGTCAATATGTGTCGACACAAGTGACTTAAGTGTCGACACAGCCTTTGGTGATGTCGACATAGCTGCCTTGATGTCGACACAGCTTCTTGACACTGCATCTTGAGAATGTGTCGACACTGATTATTTGTGTCGACACAAACACTTCACCATTCATCAGCAATCAACTTGGTCTAGACTCAGCTGTGTGTCGACACAAGTCTTGTGTGTCGACACAGTTGATGTAGACTCAGAACATAGCGTGTGTCGACACTGCCTCCAGGTGTCGACACAGTTGTTGTCGACTCTGCCTCTGTGTGTCAACACTGCCTCCCGGTGTCGACACAGTTGGTGTCGACTGACTATTTCTGTATGTCGACACTGCCTCCCGGTGTCGACACAAATTCACTGAGGTGTCGACACAACCATTTCCAAGTGTCGACAAAATCTTACTGAAGTGTCGACACAGCTTCCTCAGGTGTCAACAAATGGACTTAGAATATTTTTCCTGCATTCTAGCACATTCTTAACCTGCACATATAAACTCAAAATAACATCAAATACACCTTGATGTATATCATTGAGCTAAGTGAGGCTTCTCAAAATCAGGTACATATTTTCCAATGTACCCAACAATCTCCCCCTATTTGGAGAAGTCATAACCCTTTAGCCAATGATATACACCGCTTAGAAAATAAACAAGATGATGTACATAAGCATTATATGACAGGGTACTATATAAACAAAACACATATCATAGTTACATGACAGAATAAAGATGTAAAAGTAAATGATCACATAACAATGTTTTGTATATCAACTCAAAAAAAAATTGTTACAAAATGTTTACATTGATTTCTCTAACAAATAAACAATTTATATAGTTCTTGGACAAACAACTAGTAAAGCTAAGACTAAGGCTGGGCAGGCTCCTTGATGACTATCCCTTTTCCAGATATTATCTGAGCCTGAGCAGGAGGTTCTGTATCTTCCATGGGCTTCTTGACTTTCAAATCAACTTTCTTCTGTGCTCCAGCCTTGATCCTTTGCCTTTCAAAATAATGAAAAGGCTTGGGGAAATACTTGCTAGTCTCCTGAGCATCAGGAGGTAGCTTCCCACTCTTCGCCTTTCTCCTGTGTTGAAGTATGGCTTCTTGCCTAGCCTCATACTTTTGCCATTCTTGCTCATTGTACCATTTACCCCTTTCATGTACTTGGTCTTTGACAGCTTTCCATGCAGTTAATATTATATTCCTTGATGTGGGGCTCCACTGCTCAAAGTCTGGCTTTAGCTCAGCTTGCTCCCTGAATCTTTTCTTTGATAACTGAGCATCTTGCTGAGCTTTGATAACAACATCTGGCATATCCACCTTTTCAAGAATAATAATTGTAACTTCCTGTGGAGGGCTGTACATAGTTTGCACTTGCTGATGAATCATGTCAAGATCTGCAGGGGGTAAATAACTTGGGAAACCTCAGGTTGATTACCTTCAAGTAGAATTGGTTGCACCCCTGACTCAGCCATATTATCATCATCACACATGGGTGGATTTCCAAGAGTGGATCTGATATTGTTGGTTATCCATTTTGCATGTTCAGAGCCAGCATAGACTAATACCCTCTCCCCATTTATGACTTCTCTGGCAATGTGCTCTTTTAAATCACCTTTTTGAAACCTCACCTGAGTAACAAGAGAATTGACACTAGTTTTTTTTTAAAAAATTAAGGTAAGAAAAGTTTCACCATATTTTTGAAAGCTTACCTGATCATCAAGATAATTTACACCATCTTTATAAAATGTTTTTAACTTTAGGAGCTGATCAGAGATAATTTTTTGAGATGTTGAAATAGCTGACTTAACAGAATCCAATGCCTCTTTTAGCTTCTAATCAAATTCCTCCTTCTCCTTAGCCCTTGTTTCAGTCATGGCAATAACAGTATTTGTAAACTCAGTTACTATGACATTGTGAGATTCTGTCAGATTGTCATTCATTCTTATTTGATTTTCAAGGACATAGCCTTGTTTGACAGCCATCTCATCCACTTGTTTCTTTATTTCTGCTTGCTGCTTTGCAAGAAATACAACAACATTGCCTCCTTTGTGGAAGCAATCTGTCATCTCTCTTTTATTTTGATTAACTTCAAATCTGATAGATTTTATATCTTGTGCCAGATCAAATTGAAGAGCCTTATGGCTTTCATCCACTTACTTTTCAAGAGCCAATCTTTGCTCATCCATTTTAACTTGTAAATCCACCAAAAGTTTGTTGTAATCAATTGCAGGTGCTGGTTGGGAAGAAGTAGCTTGTAAAGCCTGCTTATAGCTTTGGCTTATCCTCTTGAAAACCATCAATTTTCTTTTCTTAGCCTCCCTGACTTCTTCATGCTCAGACTCTGAAGAACTTTCAATATTAACTCTCTCTTGGGGAGTGGAAGGAATTTCTTTTTCAGCTACTTGTTGCTCTTCCTCTATATTAACCTGCTCCCCCTCAACCCTTGCTCGCTCTTCCTCAAATCTTAGGGTCTCTATTTTATCTGCTTCTCCTCCAAGATCAGGAAACAACTATTCAAGAATGAATTCTTGTTGTGTGAGAGCAGGAGATTGTACTTTCTCAGCAGCAGCAGCAACTCCAGAAATATCAAGATCAGTTTGAGGAACAATGTCCTCTGATAAATTGATTCTTTCTTCCTCTTGCACTTGTTCAGAATGTGTCTCCCCCTGCAAATGTGCAGTAATTGGCACCCCCTGCACCTGTGCAGATATAGTCTCTTCCTGGACTTGGGTAGTCACAGTCAGATCTTGAACTTGTGCTCTAACTTGCTCTTCCTGGTCTTGTGCATCTTCATAACCATGCTCAGGCATCTCCTTTGAAAGAACTCTATCCCATCTGGAGAATAACCTTATGTCCATTCTCCTCATGTGGTTTATCTTTGATCCAGGAATCTGTTGCATTACCTTTGGAATTATTCCAGCCAGGTACAGACTCATGATCCTAGCCAAGTTTGGCTTCTTGATTCCTTCTTTAATTCTATCAAACAGCACGGCAGACCAATTGGTTTGAATCTTAAAGATCACCCATGTCATCAGGCTGAACATATAGGCTGATATCCTATCATGGCCACCTGGTTTACATAAGATCACTTTACCTATTATTTCAGACAGGAATTTTCCCTGATGATTCATGCCCTTCCTGTTGATGGCAGATCCTATTTTTATGGTTGGATCCAATCCACACCATTGAAGCGCCTCCCTGGTCCTTGAGGTTGGCACCTCTTCCTCCTCATGTATTCTAAGAAGATGGAGAATATTGCTCAACCTTTTCTGAGATAGCATGACTTTTTCTCCATGTACAGTGGATTTGATCTTCAACCCAGTTGAGTCAATCGATGCAGCCGTATAGAACTCGAATACTTCTTTCTTCCATATCTTTGAAGGTTCAGAGACAAGATATTATAATCCGTTTTCTGCAAGAAGTGAAATGACCTGTTTGATCTCTGAGTCGGCATCGACGAATGCATGCCTAACCAACTCATATCCTTCATTGACGTTGTCTTCAACCTTGGGCGCCATTGGAATGAAGAGAAAGCTTGATTGGAGAGGAGAGATTGTCGACACAAGGTTTTTGTCTCGAAACCCTGGTGAGCGTGTCGACAGAATAAGTTCTTGACCTCTTTATACCCTTCTAATCAAAGAAGATAAAAAGGCGGGCAAAAACTGTCTAAAAGTGTCGACACTGTTGGAATGTGTCCACACAAACTTATATTGTCTCGACCATGGCTCTGACTACTATGTGTCGACACCAATTGATGATATGTCGACACAGGAGATACTTAGTAGTTCATCAGAAATTCTGTGTCGACTCTTATTATAAGTGTCGACACAAAATCTGTAAGTGTCGACACCATTACTCTGGTTGTGTCGACACTACATTTCTGGATGTGTCGACTCTTTGTCCCTTAGGTGTCGACACATTTTCTCTGTGTCGACACAATTTCCCTGAATTGTCGACATGACTTCTCTGTGTTGACACCTTATCACTGAATGTTTCGACACCATTTTACTTAGCCAATTTTTGGTAAACTAACCTATGGTCAGCATTCCTAATTCAATTTTAAATCTATTGAATTTAGGTTCATTCAGAGGCTTAGTAAATACATCTGCAATTTGATAATTAGTTTTAACAAATTCTAAAGAGATGTCTTCTTTTTCTACATGTTCTCTAAGAAAATGGTATTTTATCTCTATATGCTTAGTCTTACTATGTGAAATAGGATTGTTTGTAATCGAAATGACACTTTTAGAATCACACAATAAAGGTGTTCTACTTACTTGAATACCATAGTCCTTTAACTGATGTTGAATCAACAACAATTGTGCACAACAACTTCCTGCTGCCATATATTCAAACTCAGTTGTGGATATTGCCACACTAGTCTGCTTCTTACTGCTCCAAGATATCAATCTTCCTCCCAGGAATTGGCATGTACCTGTAGTACTTTTTCTATCTTCTCTACAGCCTGCAAAATCTGCATCTGAATAACCTGTTAGTAGAAAATCTCCATTCCTAGGGTACCAAAGGCCTAGATTAGGTGTGCCCTTTAAATATCTCAAAATCCTCTTGACTGCAGTATAATGTGATTCTTTAGGGCATGCTTGGTACCTAGCACAGACACATGTTGCATACATAATGTCTGGTCTACTAGTAGTGAGATATAATAGAGAGCCAATTATTCCTCTATACAAAGACTCATCTACAGGTTTACCTGCATCATCTTTGCATATAGGCATACTTGTTCCCATAAGAGTTCTCATGGTGGAGGATGATTCCATACCATACTTCTTAATTAGCTCCTTGGTGAACTTAGACTGGGATATGGACAATCCATCATCAGTCTGTCTTACTGTGAGTCCCAAGAAGAACTTAAGTTCCCCCATACTGCTCATTTCAAACTTCCCTTACATAAATTTGGCAAACTTCTTGCAAAGGTTGTTCTCTATAGACCCAAAAATTATGTCATCTACATAGATCTGAACTAAGATTATCTTCCCTTTAGATTCCCTTAGGAATAGAGTTTTGTCTATTTTACCTCTTGAGAATTTGTTCTCAATAAGAAAAGTAGATAGGGTTTCATACCAAGCCCTTGGGGCTTGATTTAACCCATATAATACTTTCCTAAGTCTATAGACATAACCAGGTTTAAGAGAATCTACAAAACCTGATGGCTGCTCTACATAGACTTCTTCTTTTAGATCATCATTCAGGAATGCTGATTTCACATCCATTTGATATACCTTGAAGCCTTGATATACTGCATAGGCAAGGAACATTCTGATTGCTTCCAGTCTTGCTACTGGGGCAAATGTTTGATCAAAGTCTATTCCCTCTTCCTGTCTGTATCCTTTTGCAACCAATCTTGCTTTATTCTTCATAATAACTCCATTCTCATCCAACTTGTTCCTAAAAATCCACTTTGTACCAATGATGTTGTGGTCTTTTGGTTTAGGAACCAACTCCCAGACCTTGCATCTTCTAAACTGATTAAGCTCCTCTTGCATAGCATTAATCCAATGTTGGTCTTAGATAGCTTCTTCAAATTTCTTTGGCTCCAGTTGAGATAGAAAACTTGAGTGCAGGATTGTATTCAGATTTCTACTTCTATTTTGCACTCCATGTATTGGATCACCAATTATCTGATTTGCTGGATGATCCTTTAGATGTCTTACAGCTGGAGGTAAAATTCCTTCTGGCTAAACACCTCCAGTTTCATCATTATGCTGCACCTCTTGGTTGTCATCAGCTTCTAGAGAGTCTTATACTCCCCCTGGACAATAGCCATCATTTTCCAATACTTCATCTGCAGTTGAGCCTTCTGCAATGGAAAGCTTGTCCATTCTATTGCTTATACCTGTTGGACTGCATGAACTACAAGGCAACTCACTGTTGATTAATCTAATTTCATCAAATACAACATGTACAAAATCTTCTACAACCTGTATAATCAAGTTATAGACCCTATAAGCCTTACTATTGTTGTTGTACCCAACAAATATCCCATCTTGGGATTTAGCAGCAAACTTAGTTAGATAATACTTGCCATTATTAAGGATATAACACTTGCAACTAAAGATTCTAAAATAGGATAGATTTGGTTTTCTACCTTTCATGATCTCATAGGGAGTCTTTTTGTGGTACTTGGTGATAGAAGCCCTGTTGAGCACATGACATGCAATGTTTACTGCCTCAGCCCAAAAATATTCTGGGAGAGAAGTGTCACTCAATAGAGTTCTACCAGCTTCAATCAATGTCATATTCTTTCTTTCAGTAATACCATTTTGCTGAGGTGTTCTAGGTGAGGAGAATTCTTGAAAAATCCCAAACTCTTCACACAATCTTGTCATACTTTCAGATTGAAATTCAGTTCCATGGTCACTTCTGATTTTGACCACTGTACTGTCCAATTCATTCTGAATTTGTCTGACAAAACTATGTAAAACACTTGGGGTTTCAGATTTCTGTCTTAGAAATAACACCCAGGAATATCTAGAATAGTCAACTACAATCACAAAAGTGTAGACCTTCCTACCTAGACTATGAACTGGCATAGCACAAAAAAGATCCATATGTAAGAGGGATAGACACCTCACTGAATCCTTGTTTTCAAGGCTATGAAAGGAGGATTTTGTCTGCTTGCCCTTTTGACAAGCTGAACATATCCCTTCCTTTATACACTTAACTTGAGGATCATTCCTCACTAACTCTTTACTAAAGAGTTGACCAATTATATTGTAGTTAAGATGAGCCAGCCTCTTGTGCCATTTGACATAATGAGATGCTTTCTCATCAGCTATAAGACAAATAGGAGAACCTTTGTTCTCATACCCAAAATCAAGATAATAAACATTTCTCTTTCTATACCCAATCAATATGACCTTTTGATCACTTGACCTTTTGATATGGCATCCATTTTTAATAAATGAAATGTCATATCCTAGATCACTCAGCTGACTTATGCTTATCAGGTTATGTTTCAAACCTTTTACATAAGCCACTTGAGTGATGGTAATTTGGTTTGAAGAAATGTTACCAAATCCTTTGATGATTCCTCTTTCAGATCCACCAAAGATTACTTTAGACCCATCCTTGATAGATGTGTACTCCTTCAGCAGCCCCTTTGTTCCAGTCATGTGCCTGGAACATCCACTGTCCAAGTACTATATAGGGGCATGACAAATTGGACTTTCCTGCAATACAGAATTACTTTCCCATAGAACCCAAGTAAGTCTTGGGTCCTTGGTTCAAGTTAGCACCATTCATATTAAAACTACCAACAGCTATTCTAATTGGTAGACTGTTGTTCTTCCTGACACTTGTATTATGCCAGCAGTCTAAGACAAAATGACATGTCTTGCCACAGCACCAGCATTCATACTTGTTGTATCTAGGTCTAGATACATTTTTGACAGAAGAATTTCTGTTCTGTGTTGGTGCTGCTGCAGCTGCACCCACTGGTTTCTTATAACCATGGGGTTTTTGAACATGGGCTGACTTATTGGCATTAACACCCTTGTTATTCAGAACATCAGTCTTATTATGACCATGAATGTTTTCAAGATCATACTTGTTAGAAGGCTCATGCACCTTTTTAAAAACTACAGGGACTTTAAAGTTCAATGGCTGGACAGAGGCTTTGCTCTTTCTCTTGAAATGGGCAGCTCTGGTGTTACCTTTATAGTCTATTCCAGCCTTACCCTTTTGAGCCACAAACTCATCTATTAAGGGTAAGACTGATTTTGGCTTAGAGTAACTAGCCACCAAATCTTTATCTACTTGAAGTCTGACTTCCAGACTTTTAATTAGATCATTTTTATATGTGATTGTACCCATCTGAATAACAGTAATATTTTTCAGCTTGGCAACCTCATTCATTTGTTGATCCAATTCTTTCTCTAAACCAGATGCAGTCATCTTAAGATCTGCCATTTCCTTAGCCTGATTTTGGCCAGGTTTTTGCTTTTCTTAAGTGCCTGTAATAAGTCCTCATATTCATCTATCAACTAATGAATATCTCCTTCAGATTCTGATCCATCCTCATCACTTTATGAAGATGAATCTGACTCTGAACCAGTACTGTAATCTGAAATTCTAGAATTACTTTGTACCTTACTGGGACCAGGCTGATCCTGACACTTGTTGTCTTCTTATTCAGCCATCAGTCCCATGCACTGATGGTCTTCTTATTCATTGATGGAGTCTAGTAATTGCATAAACTCCTCTTCTTCACTAGCAGCATACAGTCCAATGTATGTTTCAACTTCAGATTCTGACTCTGAGGAGGATTGATCTGTAAGACTCTTCTCCTTCTTAGCAACAAAGGATTTCTCCTTCTTGCCCTTTTGTTGAGTCTTCTTTTTGTCTGCTGACTCCTTCCTCTTTTTTTGACACTCAGCCACCACATGTCCAGGCCTATTGCAGCAATAGCAAAAAATTTTTGATGTTGTAGTTTTGTTGGGCTTAGACCTGCTCCTTTCCTTTCTTGATGATTTTCTCTTTTGATAGTAGTCATCAACTGGCTGTGATGTGGAGGGCCTTGACTTCCACTGCTTCTTCTTCAAGAACCTCTGAAACTGCCTTGTAAAGGCAGCAAAATCCGCATCTTAATCACTACTATCTGAGTTCTGATTGTCTGAATTCTCTGAGATAACTTCAGCAACTTCCTTAGGAGGTGATGGAGACATCCTCCTGCTCTTTCTAGTGGCTTCAACCTTGAAGGCCACTAACTTTTCTCTATGCTCTCCTTTTGAATTTCTTTCTTCTTCCTTCCTAGCCATTAGTTGCATTTCATATGATAGCAACTTTTCAAATAAGGTTGGAGGAGAAATGTCTGCTAGTTTGGCCACTTCTCTAATGGCACAAATCTTGGTATCCCAATCCTTTGTCAAGGATCTTAGGAATTTGTCATTCAGCTCATAAGTATTGAAGACCCTTTCATAGGACATCAGTTCATTCACTATCCTGTAGAATTTCTTGTAGCATTCAGATATGCTATCAGACTTCCCTTGTCTGAAACTCTCATATTCTTGATTGAGCATAGACTTTCTGTCTTGTCTAACTTCTTCAGAACCCTCCATGTAGACAATCAAAGTGTCACACATTTTCTTGGAGGTTTTGCAGTGAATCAAATTTTGGAAAGTAGAATCATCTATGGCACTCACTATGATATTCTGAGCTCTTTTATCCATAGTTGCCAATATAATCTCATCCTTGGTCATTTCAGAAAAAAATTTAGGAGTTCTTTGATTTGCATCTAGAACAGACACATTCATTGGGATATATGGACCTTTTACTGTGATATATATCCTTGGGTCTGAGGCCTCCATAAACAACCTAACCCTTTCTTTCCAGATTCCAAAAATCTCTTTCCTGCAAATGGGTAATTTCATTGACCCTAATTCCTTGTGATTCTCTCCAGAACCCATTTTCTTGATTCTTGATTCTGCCTTAGGGATCTAACTAAGACTGTTAAGTCCTTCTTTGAGCAACCTGCCTCTGATATCACTTGATAGTTTTACTTTCAAGACTACCTAAACACTTAGAGGGGGGGTTAATAGGTACTTTTCCTTGATTTAACTTAAGGCAGAATATAACTACAGTTCTTTGAATAAATCAGATATTTCTATAGCTAACACAGCACAGCAATCACAATAATACACACATCACAGATTGCACACAGATTTATAGTGGTTCCCCAAGGTCTGGATATATCCACTTTCCCTCTTCACCTATCTAGCAGTATGCTAAAGTCGGCCTAACTTCTTCCTTTAGCTAAGAATCAAGAAGGATTCCTACAACTCAGAATGTCTCCACATTCCTACAACTCAGGCTAACAAGCCCTACCTCAGCCTTGCCACAAGGCCTACAACTCAGAGAATACCTTCTCCTACAACTCAGGCATAAACAACCCTACCTCAGCCTTGCCAGAAGGCCTACAACTCAGAGAATACCTTCTCCTACAACTCAGGCATAAACAACCCTACCACTCAGAGAATAAATCTCCTACACTCAGCCTTTATAAAATAGGCTTACAACTCAGATCTATGAATAGATCCTATAGAATTTGATAAGGAATTTTGTAATCTCTTACCCTTGTTGAGAGAGAAGGGATAAGAACTTTCTTTAACAGCTTCTTGAAGAGGCTGATAGCTGAAATCAACTTGATCTTAGCTTTCTTCAAAGCTTCTTGAATCTGAACTTAGTTGGGTTGATTTCTTTTGAATATAACTGACTGGCAGCTTCCTTCTTAGACTTCAGAAATAGATCTGAATCTTCTTGACAGATTAGTTCATAATCTGCTTCTTGAGGGACCTATGAATGTCTCCTGCTTGACTTCAAATAGCTGGATCTCTCTCTATCCAAATCTCTTGAGATACTTCCAAATTCTTGATTGAATTCAACTTAGACAGAATCTGAATAGTAAACTACTTCAGAACGTCTTCTTAGATCTTCTTACGAAGATCTTCTTCTTTGTTACTTGTACTTTCTTGATCAGAGATCAATCTCTAATTGTGTTAGTTGTGACAATACTTCTTCCATTCTTATCTTTCTTCTGAATCCATCTATTTATAGACTTCATCCATGGTAACCGGCTGATCCGGTTTATAACTAACTTCTGACAAGTCTGACAGCTTCAGTAAACCTGTTGTAACTCACAGCTGTCAAGTCTTCAAACAGTTCTTGAGCCTTTGACTCTGTCAGCAAAGCGTCGAGACTGACTGGCATAAAGTGTCGAGACCATCTGTCAATATGTGTCGACACAAGTGACTTAAGTGTCAACACAGCCTTTGGTGATGTCGACATAGCTGCCTTGATGTCGACACAGCTTCTTGACACTGCATCTTGAGAATGTGTCGACACTGATTATTTGTGTCGACACAAACACTTCACCATTCATCAGCAATCAACTTGGTCTAGACTCAGCTGTGTGTTGACATAAGTCTTGTGTGTCAACACAGTTGATGTAGACTCAGAACATAGCGTGTGTCGACACAGCCTCCAGGTGTCGACACAGTTGTTGTCGACTCTGCCTCTGTGTGTCGACACAACCTCCCGGTGTCGACACAGTTGATGTCGACTGACTATTTCTGTGTGTCGACACTGCCTCCCGGTGTCGACACAAATTCACTTAGGTGTCGACACAACCATTTCCAAGTGTCAACACAATCATACTGAAGTGTCGACACAGCTTCTTCAGGTGTCGACATATGGACTTAGAATATTTTTCCTGCATTCTAGCACATTCTTAACCTGCACATATAAACTCAAAATAACATCAAATACATCTTGATATATATCATTTAGCTAAGTGAGGCTTCTCAAAATCAGGTACACATTTTCCAATGTACCCAACAGTCCGCTTTGTCTGCCCATCAGTCTATTAATGAAAGGCAGTGCTAAATACGAGTTGGGAACCTAAATACTCCTAAACCTCCCTCCATTCCCTGGAAGTAAATCGACTGTCTTGATCCGATATAATCTTCGTGGGTACACCGTGGTACCTCACAAATTGCTCGACGAACAGCCTCGCAAATACACCAACTGGAGCATCCTTCTGGACCGGGATGAACCCGACTACTTTGGTGAATCTATCCACAATGACCCATATAGAATCGTGCCCGGAGTGAGAGCGAGGCAACCCGTGTATAAAATCCATCGAAATATCCTCGAACTTCCACTCCGGCACTGATAGTGGGTGCAGTAATCCTTTAGGGCTCTTGCACTCGGCCTTCACCTACTAGCATGCCTCGCAGTGTGTTACAAAATCAACATCCCTCTTTGTCCCGGGCCAATACATGCTCTACCGCAGATCCTCCATCATCTTGGTGATCATGGGGTGCACTGAATACAATGTGCAATGTGCCTCCCTGAGTATGTCTCCCCGGATCCCACCTCTTGCGGGTATATAAATGCAGCCCCGAAAATGAACGAGGTCGTCATGTTGTGAATACTCCTCTGACTTGCACTCTTCTAGGACTTTAAATATAGGCTCCAGCGCTACATCCTGCCTATGCTCTACCCTGATGCGGTCTCTGATATCACACTCAATTCTCAGAGCTACAAAGTAATCCACATAAACCTCCGGATCAGCCCTCGACACCATAATAATCTGCATGTCTTCTATCATCCGCACTATCTACATGGACATCACTCGGGAATCCGGTCCAATAGTGTTGTCTCTCCTACTCAAAGTATCTGTTACAGTGTTCGCCTTCCCCGGGTGATAGTGCATGGTATAATCATAGTCGCATAGGAACTCTTGCCACCTCCGCTGGCGTAGATTTAGGTCCTTCTGCGTGTCAATGTACTTGAGGTTCTTGTGATCCGAGAAGATCTCACAATGAACCTTATACAGGTAGTGCCTCAAGACCTTTATGGCGAATACTACAACCCTGAGCTCCAAATCATGCACCGCGTAGTTCTACTCGTGCTTCTTCAGCTGCCTTGAAACATACACTATAACATTCCCGTGTTGCATTAGTACAACACTCATGCCCTGGTATGACGTATCCGTATAAATCTGGAATCCTTCTTTTCCCGAGGGAAGGGCAAGGATGGGAGCCGAGGCGAGTCTACCCTTCAGCTCCTAAAATGAGGACTCACACTTCTCAGTCCAAGTGAACGTCGTGTCCTTCTTCGTCAAAGATGTGAGGGGAAGTGCTATCCTCGAAAACCCCTACACAAACTTGTTGTAATAGCCTGCAAGTCCAAGGAAGCTATGAATATCTAAAGCCGACTTTGTCTATGGCCAATATCTCACTGCTTGTACCTTGGTCGGGTCCACTGCCAATCCAGCTCCACTGATAATGTGCCCGAGGAATGCCATTTCTCGCAGCCAGAATTGGCACTTTGAAAACTTCGCATATAGCTGGCGCTTCTGCAGCTTCCCCAAGACTAATGCCAAGTGACGAGTATGGTCATCCCCGGTCCTGGATTAGACCAAGATGTTGTCTATAAAAACTATAACAAACTCATCCCTGAACGGCTCAAATACCTGGTTCATCAAACTCATGAATGCGGAGGGGGCATTCGTGAGCCCGAAGGGCATCACTGTGAACTCAAACAAGCCGTAGCGTGAGCTGAACACCGTCTTCGGTATATCCTCCTCCCGAATCCGCAGTTGATAGTAGCCATACCTTAGGTCAAGCTTAGAGAACCAGTGCGCTCCCTCTAGCTGATCAAACAACTTGTCTATCCTTGGTAACAGATAAGTGTTCTGCACCATCAATCGGTTGAGCTCCTGGTAATCGATGCAAAGTCGGAGTGAAACGTACTTCTTCTTCATGAATAAGACTGGAGCTCCCCATGGCGAAAACTTGGTCTAACAAATCCTGAATCCACTAGCTCGCGTAATTGAGTCTGAAACTCCACAAGCTCCTTCGTTGCCATCCGATAGGGTGCCCGATAGACGATCCT
Organism: Platanthera zijinensis; assembly: GCA_039513925.1. Classification (NCBI taxonomy): domain Eukaryota; kingdom Viridiplantae; phylum Streptophyta; class Magnoliopsida; order Asparagales; family Orchidaceae; genus Platanthera; species Platanthera zijinensis. The sequence goes on along the minus strand of CM077091.1, from coordinate 4,540,106 downwards.
TGTACCTGGTACTAACTGTATCTGGTTTTCTACCTCTCTATGTGGGGGTAGTCCGGACAACTTCTCCGGGAATACGTCAGGGAAATCCCGAACCACCAGAATATTACCAATGGAGGCCTCCACCTACGTCATCTCGAAACAAATCATGTATATGATAACTCTAATTTTATCCTTATTTTTATATAGTTTTCATTTAATAATAAATTAATTTAGAGTTTTATTTTATTAAATGATTTCTAATTGCTTTATTTTCAAAATTGCAGGTTAATCTGGTCTGAAAATTTTATTTTGAAGCTGATAGGACTAACTATGAGGTTATTTCGAGCAAAACTGGAAAAAGTCCAAGTACACGCGCCTAATCATAGTCGTGATGAGTAGGCGTGACCATCCAGTAGTACCCGGGGCCGAATCCACGTCATTAAAAGCTACACGCCCCATGTCACGGGCGTGACATAGGGCGTGACACAGCACACGGGTGTGACCAGCCGAAGATGTCATGACACGTCAGATTAAATTTTCATGCCTCAGTCACGGGCATGATCTTCGGGTCACAGGCATGACACACAGGCATGACATCCACCTGAGGGTGTGTCGCAACATTAAGAAGACAGTTTCAGATCCAGGCCTTTCCCAACTTATACGCCCTCGGTCACGGGCATGACCTAGGGGCGTGACCGCTTCCTCAACTGCCAGATTAATTCCCGCTGTTTCGAGTTCCCGTCATTTTTAGCAACAGTCAAGACACCCCCTAGGTCATGGGCATGACCTAGGGGCGTGACCCACAAAATAACAAATTTTGGCGGTTTTTCTCCAACGTTCCTGGGCTTTCAAGACGACGGTTTCGTACCTTACGTGCCCCCTAATCACGGGCGTGACCTAGGGGCGTAACGCTCCGGAAAATTTACTATAAATTTCAGACAATGTCAGGAGCTCAAGGGAAGACTTTTAGGAAGATTTAGTATTTTAGTTTTCGGTTTTCTTGCATTTCTTTTATGTAATTTCAATTTCATAGTTTTGTTTTGCTTCCGTAATTTTTATTCAAACACTTCTTTTTTGCAATCGTGTTTTTCTTCTCCTTTTTATGTATTTCCTTTATCATGTTAAGTAGCTAATTTTATTAGCACTTGATCATGATGAACTTTGAATAAAATAAACTTCTTTTCTTTATCAAGCTCTCTTTATTTATCACTTTGATCTATCTTTGATTTCAATTGCGCCGAATTCATATTCCATGTATATATTCCCGATCCTAGATCCATATCCTAGATTTATCGAGAGATTATGGATACGAGTAGATCAGTCAAAGGTAGAAGGATTTGCATGCATTCCTCGAGAGAGGATGGCATAAATCTTCTGGACTAGAGTCAAATCAAATAGTAGGTTTCACCGCATAAAACAAGCTTAAGGGTTTCGAATGGCCGATGGGTCTTAATCGATCAACCTAAGTTTAGTCAAAAGCGTATTCTCGAGAGAGGCGCTTTTGAATTTTTGAAACCTCCACGACCGAAGTAAGTAAATTAGAAGCTTGAATTTTATAAAAGTGTTAATCTTTATTTTTATAGTTTAATTTAACCTATTTTTATTTACTGATAAAAAAAATATTAATTTGCGTGAGTATATGTAGTAAACAGGCCTGGAAGAATATGACACTTGATATTTTATTTTAAAATATCCTATATTATGAACGATAGGTGCTCTTGCCTATATGTTGAAGCCAAAAATGACCTCAACGAATGTTCAAAAATCAGGGCGCAACCAACACCTACTTCTCTCAAGCATCGACCCTCGACTGGCTGCAAGGGACCTAAAACTAACCCAAAGCCTCAGCAGGGAGGTCTCACCTCACACCCGGAAGATCTCTGAGAGCTTCCCCTCCAAAGCCAAAGCTGGGCTTGGAGCTCCTCAGAAAGCACTTGGGGATTTTGAGAATAATGAAGACTTGCTTTCTAAGGAGCCCTCATGGGTCTATTTATAGCCTTTTGCCGACCAAAAATTACTGAAATACCCCTGGCTGACCTGCCAATAGTCAAATCCCGCTATCCAGAAAACACTAAAAGCAGCCCCTGGGGGTAAAAAGATAATTTTACCCGAGGGTAATTAGGTAATTTTACCCTGAACCCTAGGCCCCACTCGGCGAGAACCCTATGCCGAGAACCCTCTCGCCTTCATTTGGCAGGAGCTAAAAAAGGAGTGTCGAAAGTCTCGAACCGAGCCAACTCCCGCCTTCCGCGAGGAGCAAACCTTCTCGCCACCTCTGCCGCAAGAGGGTCTCGGCTGATTGATGGTGAACGTCTTCGCCTGCTCCTAGGTGAGAGCTCTCCCTAGGCGGGAGCTCTTCTGATCTGAAGCCCAAAGCTAGCTCGGAGCCTAGGCTCTGGGCCGTTCATGCCTCTGGTCCTACCCAGCGAATATGGGGTTGTACACAATCCCCGCTCTTTTTGAGCTAGCTCTGCACTCGAAAAGACACGTCCAACCCATAAATATTTGTTGGGCACGTGTCACCTCAAAAAAGAGAATCTTTTTGGTGGGTCGTCCCATAACTCTATATATACATGTGCTAATAGACGGCCTAAATCTGTGCCTGAGTTGCTACCTCCTCACCGAGCTTTCGTGTGATTTCGCATTGCGTTCCAAACGTGTTGACAAGCCTCTCCCGTAAGACCTCCAAGACCGCATCAATGCGGCTCAGGCGCGAGCCCTGGCGAACAGTGCTTTGGTTGCTCCTTGGATGGCGAGAAAGTCGCCAGCCGCTGAGCCTTCCCCGCTAAAGAAGATGAAAGAGAAGAGGAAGAAAAAGGTGAAGGTGGTCCAGCAGGACCTTTCTCGCGAGATCAGGGACTCACCTACCCCGACTCACGACCGTGCGGATGATGTTTCCCCTCTGCAGAAGGTATGTCTCTCCGACTTGCTGATCATCAAAATCGCGAGCTGATTATGCGAAAGGGTCGGCAACTGATGGAATACTTCTTGCAGGAAGCAGCTCGAGATGATGACGTCGGGTCCCCGCTGGTGCCTCCGGACTCGTCGTCTCCCCCTCCCGAGGATCGACCACGAGTCCCGGAGGCCACTCCCCCGGCTGCCCCTCCGAGAACCGCAGGTATACTTTTCTCCCTGTCACTCCTTTCTAACCATTTCAATCGTAGCCTCCCCTACTGTCGAATTGACTTCCCGCAGCATCAGCTTCCGCCAACCTGGGTCTTGCCACCCAGGAGAACGAAATAATGGCCGCTAACTTGCTCGGCCAAGCGGCTAATCCCGCCCTACTGGAGGGAGGGGTGTCTATCGACCCCTCCATAGCTACAAAGGAGGCCAGCCATCTCGTAAGAGAGGACGACTCCCCCCCCCCCCGCTTCCGGCCAGGCCGGGATCACTGTGAGCGAGACCTTTCGCCCGGGGCGAGGAAAGCCGCTCCACCACCTCTATGGGACAGAGGGGGGGCCCAGGCCTTCTCTCCTACCACTGGCTAGTGGCTCTCGCCATGCTGCAGGTATGCGAAACATTACCATAGCTTTTACTCAGCTCTCGCCGTAACCATGAAACTATTTTCTCAGAAGATCCAGACTCGCGGACAGGGGCCGATGAAGATAATGAAGACGACGATGAAGACAGAGAGGGGGAGGACGGCGAGAGCTCCCCCCTTACTTCGTCTTACGAGATGGAGGAGATCCTGAATGACGCCGGGAGCACGAAAAGGCGAGGGAAGAAGATTGTTGCCCTCCTATCGAAGCTTGTGCGGCGGGAGCGGGCCCGCGCCACTGCGACAAAAGAATTCCACGAGATGGTGGAGCAGAGGCTGGAGGCTCTTGAGCGCGACTATTTCTTTGGCGAGATGGAGTGATCAGGTGGACCTACTGCTGAGTCTTCCCCCGGGAGGTGTATCGCGCGGATTCGAGACCAGGCTCGTCGGATCAACCTAGGGTGCACCACCCTGTCTTCCTACTACAACCTGCTGGCGCCCCCGAGGACTAGACGACAGGAGCGAGGACGATGGCGCTGGGAACCGTATTGATTTTAAAGAAGTCTCGCCACCTCTCACCCCTCGGCCTTCCCTTCTCGCAATGTACCTCGTTTTTTATTTTGGACTGCTTATTTGTAACCTTGCAATTGTTATTTGTTATTTAGCTCTCGCCCGGTGAGAGCAATCTCTATTTTTGTTTTCCTTTTTGTTTCACGTGGTTGTCTTGAAACACTTGCGCGAATCTGAACCGTCGGTCGGTCACTGTCATCCCGGGCCGGAACCCGAGGCATCGTTGACTTGGGGCATGGCGCCTGTACCACCGCCGCTCTTTTTTTTTCTTTTTTTTTTGGAAAATTCATCATTATCACGGTTCCCTATAAATAGAGGAGTCCACCAAATGCATTTATTCCTCAGACCCGGAACCCTCTCTTTCCTCCTTGTTGTTCTTGCGCTTTGCCGAGAATTTCCCCCTGCCTCCACCTTCTTCTCTCGCTCTCGCCTCCTTCCTTGATACCTCACACTCAATCCCCTAGAAACGATGCCGGGCGGAAGCGAGGGACGCTCCAACTGCGCCGAAGCCTTTCGAAAGCACCAATTCACCTCTTGCCGCCTAACCGTGGAGGAGTATCAGCTAATCACCTCCCACTACATTCCCGCCGGCTTCATCGCGAGAAACCCTGGCAATCATGACAGGGTGAACAGCGCGAGGGATGGGGAGCTTGCCATCCCCCTCGAGCACTTCGAGGTGGGCTTCCGCCTCCCCCTCTATCCAGAGATGCGTCAGGTCCTCCGGTACTACGGGATGGTTCCCTCGCAACTGAACCCTAACTCGGTCACCATCCTGGTTGCGTTTATATGCTACATATGATCCGAGAGGATCGAATTCAGCCTCATTATCTTCCGGAAGTTTTTCATCTTCCGCGCTAAGGGAGGGGTGGTATTCTTCTCCGGGCAGCTGCTCAAGACCACCGGTCTCGCCAACAAACACCACGACTAGGGCGAGAAGTTCGTCTTCGTTTTCGGTGACTTCGACAATGTCCCTCTCATTGTCGTTCAATATGAGGGCGCCGCTTACAAGACGCCCACCCTGGGGTCGCGCGATAGCACCCTTTTGGAGTTATTAGGGACGAAGGAGTTTGACGTCCAATTTCTTAGGCAGGACATCGATTCTCTCCTCGCTGTTCCTCCTGACGAAGGTACGGTCTCGCCTTTAACTCGGTATTCCCGTTCTAAACTCTAACACAGAGTATTGATGCCTTTGCAGAAGAGCGCGAGATTCCTCTGTGCCAACCCTTTGCCGAAACTCCGGCTGTCGAGGGCCAGGCTGCGAGAGATCCGTTGGCTCTCGCGAAATCCACAGCTCGAGCTTGTTAGGACGAGTCGGCCCCGCCTCCTTCGACCAGTGTCGGGAAGCGAAAGCCCAGCGCCTTTTCGTCCCGGCCGCTGAAGAGACCAAAGCCAACCGCTGCCGACAAAGGGAAATCTGTGGCGATTGTGTCTGTCCGACCTCCCACCCCAGGCCGGTCCTTCGAAGAGATCCTGCAGGCGGCCAGTGAGTTGACTACTGCCGCTAGGGGTAGCACCGGGGTCCCTGCCGAGAACCTTCCAGTCGCAAGCGGGGCTGGTGGCGAGGGGGCAGCCGCTGAGACCTCCACTCGGTCCCCGCCCAAGGAGGTGCCAAAGGGGCACAGGAATTTTGGTCTCGGCGTGAAGTGCCTCGACGCAGAAGGGTGTTGGAGTTGAGACCGGGCGGTCTGTCGGTCTGGCTTGGCGGGTTATTGACCGGGAGGTCTGGCGGTTTGCCTTCAGCGGTTTGGTTGCTGTGTTGAGGTCTGAGGTCCAAGCGGTCTAGCGGTCTGTTACTGGCGACTAGGAGACCGAGTGGTCTAACGGTCTCACATGGCGGCTTGTCTCTCTCTGGCAGTGGCCGAGCGGTTAGCCCTTCTGTCTAACCGTGCGGCTTGTTCCGATCTGTTGTTCTAGCCGCCCAGATTCTTTTGTATAGTTTTAGTCTCACATCTCTTATTTGTATTCTCTCTTCTCTCTTCCATTCTATATAAGGGAGGCCATACCTTTGTAATAGAGACCTTTTTCTGATAATAAAATTTCAGTTATACCATTTTCGGCTTGTTTTAGTTCGCTTCTCACATGGTATCAGAGGAATCGATCCTTTCCTCCTAATTCTGTGCTTCTCTCTGTCAGCGCGGCTTGCTTCTCCGTCTTGCGCCCTGTCCGCGCGGTCTCCTTGTCGTTGCCCTCTGTGTGCGCGACCTGTTTCCTTGTTCACTGCGATCTGTCGCCTTGTTCGCCGCGACCTATCGCCGTGTGCCTTGCCTCCTCCTGTTTGCTCTTGCTCTGGTCGTCGCGACCTGTTGCCTAGTTCGCCGCGACCTATCGCCGTGTGTCTTGCCCTCTCTTGTGCTTCTGTTCGAGCGGACTGTCTGCTTGTCGCTCGACTTCTTCCCCTTTGCTTGTTACTGCGGCTTGGTCGTGGTCTCTCTGGCCGCTGGTGTTTGACATCCTGACCGCTGTAGTTCCTCTTCTGCCTATCCGCGCGGCTTGTTTTCTAACCGCGCGGCTTCCTGTTGTTTGCTCTTATGGCTCTTTCTGATGCTTCTACTGCCACCACTCCTGCCGCCACCCCTGTAGCCAATCCGGCTCCTCCTCTACCTCCTACTCCTTCCGGGAACCTTGGCACCATTTCCAAGCTTGTCGGCTCCAACTACCCGGATTGGAGCGTCTCTTTCACCTTTCTCCTTCGCTCGCAACGCAAACGCCACCATCTCGTTGATGACCCTCCTCCTACCACTTCACCTCTCTTTGATGACTGGGATGCGAGTGACGCTCTTGTGCGTACTTGGCTCGCTAACAGTCTATCCGATGAGTGCCTTCCCGTCATCCGTCATGATGAGACGGTGAAGGCCGCTTGGCTTCATCTTGCTGCTTTGTATTCCAAAGGGGCTCAGACATCCCGCATCTATACGTTGTATGCGGACCTCTTTGTCCGGCCTACCTTGTCTCCTGTTGCTGCCTACCAACAAGTTCAAGCTCTTGGGGCTGAGATTCTTCAGAATCGCCCCTTTTCTGCGGATCTGGCTCAACAACACAAGCACTTCCAGGAGCTTCTGGTTGTGTGTTATCTGCTCCGTCTTCCTGACACTTATGACATGATCCGCCAACAAATTCTGGGTGAGGCGGAATCTCCTACTTTAGATGCCACCGCTGTTTGCATCGCCGCTGTCACCTCTCTCCTTCAGCGCCCGCTTTTGCCCGCTCCTTCTCCTCCGGATAACTATGCTCATCAAACTCAGCGGAGTGGCTCTAGTAGCCGCAGTCATCAGTCTGGCGGACGTCCTTCTTCCCGCTATCTCTGCTCTCACTGCGGCCGCACCGGACACACTCTTGACCGCTGCTGGACAAAACATCCCCATCTTCGCCCCTCGGGTGACTCTTTCGCCTCTTCTTCCAAGCCGTCTGCTTCCGTGGTCACATCATCAGGTAGTGCCCATGTAGTCACTCAAGGTAAATGGCTTATCGACTCCGGTGCTACTAATCATATGACGGGCAATCCTCAGTGCTTCTCTCTCCTCGAACAGCATGATCGGTTGCCCCCGGTCCTCATCGCAGACGGTTCTCCCTCCCCGGTTCATGGGTCGGGAGTGGTTCATGTTACTCCGTCCCTTCGGCTAGAGGACACTCTCTATGTGCCCAAGTTTCCGTGCAATCTGTTGTCGGTTACTTCTTTATGCAAGCAGCTTCAATGTTCTGTAACGTTTACTCCATCTTCTTGCTCTTTTCAGGATCCGAGCTCCCAGCGGACGATTGCTACTGGGACTGAGAGCGGCGACCTCTACTTCCTCGACAATGTTTCCGCTTTGTCCGCCTTCTCTTCTTCTTGTACGGATCTTCTCCAGTGGCATCTCCGTCTCGGTCATCCTCCACCACGGCTTCTACATCAGCTTCTGCCCCACCTCCCTCCCTCCACTACTCCTCTCCACTGCGAAGCATGTCAACTTGACAAGCATCATTGTTCCTCCTTCCCGCCGAAGCAAGGTCGGGGCTCTACCCGTCCGTTTGATCTAGTCCACTCCGATATCTGGGGACCTGCTCCTACCCTTACTATTGGTCGGGGTAGTTCTTATTTTGTAACCTTTATTGATGATTTTTCTAGATGTACTTGGGTGTATCTCTTACGAGATCGCTCTGAACTTTTTAATGTATGGACCTCCTTTTATCATTTAATCAAAAATCAGTTTGGTGTTAGTGTTAAAACTTTTCGCTCTGATAATGCAAAAGAGTACTTAAGTCATGCTTTTATCTCTTTCTGTGTGCAACATGGCGTTATTCATCAGACAAGTTGTGTCTATACATCCCAACAAAATGGGGTGGCGGAACGCAAAAACTGCCACCTCCTCGATGTTGCTCGCACATTAATGACTCAAATGCATGTCCCTCGCTCATATTGGGGCTATGCTGTTCTTCTTGCTTGCTATCTCATCAATCGCATTCCCTCCTCCGTTCTCAAGGGAAAAACCCCTTTTTCCATCCTTTATCCCAGCAAGGAGCCTTTTCCTCTCCCTCTCCGAATCTTTGGGTGCACTGCTTTTGTGCATGTCCCATCTTCCACCCGTGATAAGCTCTCCCCTCGCTCCACCAAATGTGTTTTTCTGGGGTACTCGGCCACTCAGAAAGGCTACTGCTGCTTTGATCCTGTTCTTCGTAAACAATTCGTCTCCGCTGACGTTACCTTCTTCGAGAATGCCTCCTACTTCTCGGATGACTCCTCTTCTCTTCCTCCCACCTCTGATTCTCCTGTTATTCCGTTCGTTCCCTCGTCTCCTACTGCGATATCCGCTCCTCCTCCGTCTCCGCCCACTCCTCTCCCTCCGCCTCTCTCTCCGCCTCCATCTCCCTCATATCCGCTGCCGTCGCTCTCTCCTCCCGGGCCAGCTCTCTCTGCCACGGATGCTCTGGATGCCGAGGAGCCCGCCGACCTGGATCTTCCTGTAGCTCTTCGCAAAGGGGTGCGGACGTGTACCCTACACCCCCTTGCTGCTGTTGTTTCATATGATCGTCTTACCCCTTCTTGCAGGGCCTTTGCACTGGCTATCTCTGCTACTACCACACCTCATTCCTACCAGGAGGCCCTTGCCATTCCTCACTGGAAGCTGGCCATGGATGAGGAAATGGCGACCCTCACAGAGCGGGGTACCTGGACTCTTGTCCCTCCTCCCCTTGATACAGATGTTGTTGGCTGTCGCTGGGTCTTTGTAGTCAAGTTTGGCCCAGATGGCACTGTGAACCGTTACAAAGCTCGTCTGGTGGCTAAGGGCTTTACTCAAACCTATGGGGTTGATTACTTTGACACCTTCTCTCCTGTGGCTCGTCTCAGCACTATACGGGTCCTTCTCTCTGTGACGGTCAACAAAGACTGGCCCCTTTCCCAGCTGGATATCAAGAATGCCTTCCTTTATGGTGATCTTCAGGAGGCCGTCTACATGGAGCAACCTCCAGGGTATGTTGCTCAGGGGGAGACACGAGTATGCCGGCTATAGAAGGCAATCTATGGCCTCAAGCAGAGCCCTCGAGCTTGGTTTGACAAGTTCAGCGGCATCGTGGAGGCCGTTGGTTTTGCTCGCAGCGCTGCTGATCACTCTCTATTTATTCGCAAAACCTCTTCGGGACTGGTGGTTCTTGCAGTATATGTGGATGATATTCTTCTCACTGGTGATGACCAGGAAGGGGTAGCCTTGACAAAGCGGCATCTTCGCCAACATCTAGTCACGAAAGATATGGGTTCTCCGAAGTACTTTTTGGGGATCGAAATCTCTCGGAAGCCCAACTCTTTAGTCCTCTCTCAGCTTAAGTATGCTCTTGATATTTTAAAAGAAGCAGGATTGACTGGGGCCAAACCTGCCCGATGTCACATGGCTGTTGGAGAAGACAAAACCTGGACAGATGGTTCGCCTCTTCTTTCAGATGCTTCGCGGTACAGGCGTCTAGTTGGTAAGCTCATATACCTCACCGTGACTAGGCCCGACATTTCCTATGTTGTGGGCAAGGTGAGTCAATTCATGCAAGCTCCCAGGGAGTGCCATCTACAGTCCGCCTTGCGGATCTTGGAGTACGTCAAAGCAGCCCCTGGGAAAGGATTGCTCTTTCAGAAGAATGATCATCTGAGGGTTGAAGCTTACTCAGATGCGAGTTACGCTGATGACAAAGGGGACCGCAAGTCTACCTCCGGTTTCTGTATCTTTGTTGGGGGCAATCTGGTAAGTTGGAAGAGCAAGAAGCAATCTGTTGTCTCCAGGTCCAGTGCTGAAGCTAAGTATCGGAGTATGGCATCGACCACTTGCGAGCTAAAGTGGCTACGGGCTCTCATGTTGGATTTAGGAGAGGTCTACAACCATCCTCTACCTATGTTCTGTGACAACAAGGCTGCTATATACATCTCCAAAAATCCAGTCTTCCATGAGAGAACCAAGCACATTGAGGTCGACTGTCATTTCATTCGTGAAGAGATTCTGAAGGAACAAATTTGCACTCCCTTCGTCACGTCTGAAAAAGAGCTGGCTGACATCTTCACCAAGCCAGTATCCACCTCATTTCTTCATATATGTGACAAGCTGGGCATGACCGACATATATGCTCCAGCTTGAGGGGGAGTGTTGGAGTTGAGACCGGGCGGTCTGGCGGTCTGGCTTGGCGGGTTATTGACCGGGCTGTCTGGCGGTTTGCCTTCAGCGGTTTGGTTGCTGTGTTGAGGTCTGAGGTCCAAGTGGTCTAGCGGTCTGTTACTGGCGACTAGGAGACCGGGCGGTCTAACGGTCTCACATGGCGGCTTGTCTCTCTCTCTGGCAGTGGCCGAGCGATTAGCCCTTCTGTCTAACCGCGCGGCTTGTTCCGGTCTGTTGTTCTAGCCGCCCAAATTCTTTTGTATAGTTTTAGTCCCACATCTCTTATTTGTATTCTCTCTTCTCTCCTCCATTCTATATAAGGGAGGTCATACCTTTGTAATAGAGACCTTTTTCTGATAATAAAATTTCAGTTATACCATTTCCGGCTTGTTTTAGTTCGCTTCTCACAAAGGGAAACCCTTGTTACAGTGGGACCCCGAGACCAACCAAGTCACTGTCTCGACCCTTCTCCCCAGCTGGGCGGAGCGCGACCAGGTCACCGGCGAGGCCTTCGCATTGGGCTACGACCTTTATAGCCAGGAGAGCGCTGGCCTTTATGATCAACTACCCACATGGCTCCTGGCCTTCTACTCCATCTGGGCTCTAATGCGTGGGTTCGAGCTTGCGCATATGTGCGCGCGACGGAGCATCACCATCGACCAACACTTGGCGAGATGCTTAAGGCACGGGACCAGGCGGTGGCCAACGCGGCAGCGCTAAAGGCCGAGCTGGCGGATGCCCAGCAACTTCTATCTGTGCGCCCAACGGAAGAGGTTAGCGACCTTTCCAAGACATTCGCACTCGCCCCTGTAATCCATAGCTTGTCGTCTCTTCTGTATTAATCGGCTTCTTCCTTATGCAGGATTCTGCCCAGAGCGCGGTGCTTCGCGCGGAGCTAGCCAGGATAAGGTGCGAGAACGTCCTGCTGAGGGACCAGCTCCGGCGCATGGAGGTGGAGGCGGCCGCAGTCGCGCCTCCTCCTTCGTTGGACGAGAGGCTGAGGAGCCAACATTTCTCAGAGTACGACATCGACAAGCTCCTGCAGACCAACGCTCAAGTGACGGTCAGGCTGACCCTTGAGACGTTACGAGATGTGGGATGCTTGAACGAGGGTTGCAAGATCATTACCGCTCCCTAGATCATCCCCTAGATTTTCAAGCCCATCCCGAAGCCCCCAGGCGCACCCGACTCCCCTCCCTCGGATGTCCCGAAATCTCCCACGGCTGCTGGCGAGACATCCGGGGAGGGCTCAGGCGAAAGCTCCCGCGGGAGCTCAAACGGGAGCTCGAGTGGATACAACGCTTCTCCCTGATGGGTCCTTCCTTCCCTTTTTTCTTTTGCCTATAATGAGCGAGATGCTCCCATTTTGTAATCACATTGGGGAATGTATATATATCACAAGTGTTTGTATTCGGTTTCCTCTTCTCATTATGTATATTATATATATATATATATATATATATATATATATATATATATCTTTTTTTTTCGTTGAAGCTGAATGTTTCTCAAGCACGCTCCCGCCAAGGCCCCCGGTCTCCCTAAGGTAATCTCCTTTAGAGATCGATAGAACTTGTCGAGGGCTCAAGAAGTAGACGTGTCGTTTTCGCGCTCTACCGAGAACCACTTGTCGGGAGCGTCGCCAATAGGCCTTTTAAGGGGTGACCACCCCTCTTTACCTTGCGCGAGCGGACCGAACCTTTCGCCTAGGTCCTTCCACTGTGGACAAGGTTCCCCTGCCGGGAGCCCTCCCGCCAGGAACTTCTTTCGGCGAGATCTCCTTGGATGAGACCTCCTGGCCGAGGCCTCTCAGGCCGAGACTTCCCTTATCTGAGACCTCTTTGTTCTGCCTTCTGGGTGTGTCTCTTGTCCAGCTTAGGACATCTTCATTGAAGTACTTTCAAGGACCAAACCTCCCCCCCCCCCCACAGGAGAGCCTTCAGACATGCCAGCTAGTTGAGAGCCTGCGCAGCGGGTCTATCTGTGGTCGAGCCGAGCTCGGGGTGTCGATAAAGTTCTCAAAACAAAACCTCTCCCCTATAGGAGAGCCTTCAGACATGCCAGATAGGTGAGAGCCTGCGCAACGAGTCTACCTGGGGCCGAGCCAAGCTCGGGGTGCCGATGAAGTTCTCAAAACAAAACCTCTCCCCCACAGGCGAGCCTTTAGACTTGCCAGCTAGATGAGAGCATGCGCAGCGAGTCTACCTGGGTCCGAGCCGAGCTCGGGGTGCCGATGAAGTTCTCAAAACAAAACCTCTCCCCCACAGGCAAGCCTTCGGACCTGCCAGCTAGGTGAGAGCTTGCGCAGCGGGTCTACCTAGGGCTAAGCCGAGCTCGGGGTGACGATAAAGTTCTCAAAACAAAACCTCTCCCCCATAGGCAAGCCTTCGGACCTGCCAACTAGATGAGAGCCTGCGCAGCGGGTCTACCTGGGGCCGAGCCGAGCTCGGGGTGTTGATGAAGTTCTCAAAACAAAACCTCTCCCCAACAGGCGAGCCTTCGGACCTGCCAGCTAGGTGAGAGCATGCGCAGCAGGTCTACTTGGGGTCGAGCCGAGCTCGGGGTGTCGATGAAGTTCTCAAAACAAAACCTCTCCCCCATAAGCGAGCCTTCGGACCTGCCAGCTAGCTGAGAGCCTGCGCAACGGGTCTACCTGGGGCCGAGCCGAGCTCGGGGTGTCGATGAAGTTCTCAAAACAAAACCTCTCCCCTACAGGCGAGCCTTCGGACCTGCCAGCTAGATGAGAGCCTGTGCAGCGGGTCTACCTGGGGCCGAGGCGAGCTCGGGGTGTCGATGAAGTTCTCAAAACAAAACCTCTCCCCCACAGGCGAGCCTTCAGACCTGCCAGCTAGATGAGAGCCTGCGCAGCGGGTCTACCTGGGGCTGAGCCGATCTTGGGGTGCCGATGAAGTTCTCAAAACAAAACCTCTCCCCCACAGGCAAGCCTTCGGACCTGCCAGCTAGGTGAGAGCCTGCGCAGCGGGTCTACCTGGGGTCGAGCTGAGCTCGGGGTGCCAATGAAGTTCTCAAAACAAAACCTCTCCCCCACAGGCGAGCCTTCGGACCTGCCAGCTAGATGAGAGCCTGCGCAGCAGGTCTACCTGGGGTCGAGCCAAGCTCGTGGTGCCGATGAAGTTCTCAAAACAAAACCTCTCCCCCACAGGCGAGCCTTCAGACCTGCCAGCTAGATGAGAGCATGCGCAGCGGGTCTACCTGGGGCTGAGCCGAGCTCGGGGTGTCGATGAAGTTCTCATAACAAAACCTCTCCCCCACAGGCGAGCCTTCAGACCTGCCAAATAGGTGAGAGCCTGCGCAGCAGGTCTACCTGGGGCCGAGTCGAGCACGGGGTGCCGATGAAGTTCTCAAAACAATACCTCTCCCCCACAGGCGAGCCTTCGGACCTGCCAGCTAGATGAGAGCCTGCGCAGCGGGTCTACGTGGGGTCGAGCCGAGCTCGGGGTGTCGATGAAGTTCTCAAAACAAAACCTCTCCCCCACAGGCGAGCCTTCAGACTTGCTAGCTAGATGAGATCCTGCGCAGCGGGTCTACCTGGGGCCGAGCCGAACTCGGTGTGTCGATGAAGTTCTCAAAACAAAACCTCTCCCCCACAGGCGAGCCTTCAGACCTGCTAGCTAGGTGAGAGCCTGCGCAGCGGGTCTATCTGGGTTCGAGCCGAGCTCAGGGTGTCGCTGAAGTTTTCAAACCCTATTCTTACTTTAAGATAAAAGAGTAAACAATGGATCAAAGGTAAGGGATAAATTATGATAGCACTCGAAAGTATTAATACAATCACCTTCTCCCTCTTACGGGTAGAAGCGTTTTAGATCATCACCGCTCCAGGTGTGGCTCAAGGTTCTTCCCTCCACATCCTAGAGGTAGTAACCTCTTGTTCCAAAGACCTCCTTTACAATGTAAGGCCCTTCCCAATTCGGGTTGAGCTTGCCCACGGAAGCCGACCTTCCCGCCGCGTCAACCTTTTTCAGAACCAGATCTCCTTCGGTGAACTGCTTGATCCTGATATGCTTATCGAAATACTTGGCCATCCGTCGTTTGATCTCCTCCTGTCTGATGGTTGCAACATCCCGCAGTTCCTCCACCTTGTCTAGCGAGAGGCGTAACCCCTCCTCATTCTCCAACCTCCAAGTCTCATCTCCTTCGCCCGCGACCTTGACCCGCGGGGACCGGACCTCGAACTCCACTGGCAGGACCGCCTCACATCCATGATAAAGCTTGAAGGGGGTTTTACCGGTGGCCGTGTTCGGGGTCGTTCGCAAGGCCTACAGGTCTGAGGGGAGCTACTCCACCCAATTCCCCCTCAAGTTCTCCACTTTTTTCTTAAGTAAGTTCATAATGATTTTATTTGCCGCTTCCACCTGATCGTTGCTCCGGGGTGGTGAATAGAGGCAAACCTGAGGTCTATCCCAAGTTGGGCGCAGAAGCTTATAAAATCTTCGCTGGCAAACTGGGGACCGTTGTCCGTCACTATCGCTTGGGGTAACCCGTGCTTGCATATGATCTCCCCCCAGACGAAGTTCCTTATAACTTGTGAGGTGACTTTGGCCAAGGCTTTAACCTCCGGCCACTTTGAGAAGTAATCGACCATGACCAGGAGGAATTTCCTCTGCCCACTAGCTGGAGGGAAAGGCCCAACCAAGTCCATCCCTCAGATGGCAAAAGGCCATGGCGACGTGATGCTCCTAAGTCGTTGAGCAGGCAAGAGTTGGAAGGGGCGTATAACTGACATTTTTGGCATCTCTTTGAGAATTCTGTTGCATCCTTCCTCAGGGTCTGCAAGAAGTACCCCTGCCTTACTACCCTTACTTCCAACGTCATTCCTCCTGAGTGGCTGCCACACTCGCCGGAGTGTACCTCCCCCAGGATCCCCGGGATCTCTTCTTCGGTTACACATCTTGCAAGGAGCCCTGACAACATCTTTCGATGCAACCCTCCTTCCAACATTAAGTAGTGAGCTGCCCTGCGCTTGAAGCTTTTTGCATCCTTAACCTCCTTTGTTAGCTTGCCAGTGGTCAGGAAGGTTACTAATAGATCCACCCACGAGGGTCGCTGACCTAACTCCATCAACTCCCCTTCTTTGATCGCTGTCCGAAATAGTTCAATCGATCGGCGACTGCTCTCTCCTCCCTGGGGACATGATGGATTGAGAACGATCGAAACCCTGCGATGATCACCCTTACCTTGGATAGGTACTTTACGAGGGTAGGCTCCCGAGCTTCAAACTCCTCTCGGATCTGTGATGCTACCACCATCAAGTCTGTGAAGGCCTCCACGTCCTGGATCTCAAGCTCCTTTTCCAAACGAAGGTCGACTATCACAGCCTCGTACTCTGCTTGGTTGTTGGTCACTGGAAAGTAGTAGGTCACCGCCTGCTATAGCGACCCCCTGTGGGCTTATCAACACAACTCCTCCCACAAGGGAATGCTTCCCTGAGGCCCCATCAACCATAATCTTCCATGCTCCCTATGGCGGCGGCTCCCCTTCCCCTACTTCAACAACATAGTTCGCTAGAAAATCCATCACTGCTTGCGCCTTGATGGAGAGTCTTGGAATGAAAGAGATGTCAAACTCACTTAGTTCGATGGACCACTTGGCAAGCCTTCCCGAGTGCTCTACCCCTTCAAAGATCCTGCGTAGAGGATGGTCGGTCACCACCCTAATCGAGTGCGCTTGGAAATAGGGCCGAAGCTTCCTTGCCGAGATGATCAGATCGTATGCCAGCTTTTCCAGGATGGGGTAACGGAGCTCCGCCTTCTTCAAAATCCGGCTCACGTAATATATGGGTAGCTGCTTCTTACCCTCTTCCCTGACCAGAACGGAGCTCACGACCTCCACTCCTACCCCTAGATACAAGGCCAGGTCCTCTCCTTATTTCGAGCTTTGAAGTAGAGAAGCCTTGGAGAGCTGTCTCTTCAGCCCTTGGAAGGCCTCTTCACATTCGGCGGTCCACTCAAACCTTTTGTTACCCCTCAATACCTTGAAGAATGATGAACACTTGTCCCCTGATCTGGAGAGGAACCTGCTTAGCCCGACCAACTTGCATGTCAAGCGCTGGACCTCCTTGGCGTCGCGAGGTGATTCTAGGTCGAGGATGGCCTTCACCTTATTCGGGTTAGGCTCTACCCCTGCCGGAGTCAAGAGATGCCCAAGGAACTTCCTGTGGCTGGCCCCGAAGACACACTTCAAGGGGTTCAACCTCATCTTGAATCTCCGCAGGGTGGCGAAGGTCTCTTCTAGGTCCCGTAGGTGTGAGTTCACACGCTTGCTTTTCACCATCAGGTCTTCGTCATAGACCTCCACGTTCCACCCCCTTTGCCCCTGGAAGACTCAATCCATCATATGTTGGTATGTAGCCCCTACATTTTTCAACCCAAAGGGCATCATCTTATAACTGAAGCACCCCTCCCTAATGATGAAGGATAAGTCCTTGATATCACGAGGGTGCATCCGGATCTTGTGGTAACCTGAAAAAGCATCCAAAAAACTCATAACAGAAAAACCGACGGCTGAATCAACCAGTGCGTCGATTCGAGACAGTGGGTAGCAATACTTAGGACATGATTTATTTAACAAAGAGAAATCGATACACATTCGCCAGTTCCCACCCCCTTTTTTAACCATTACCACGTTGGAGATCTAGCCTGGATACTGGATCTCCTAAATGAAGCCGGCTTCTAGGAGCTTCCTGACCTCCTCGCGGATAGGCTCCTCCAGCTTGGTGGCGATGGCCCTCATCTTCTGGCGTATGGGGCGAGTCCGGGGGTCCACGTTCAGGCGATGGCAAGCCACATCCGCGTCAATGCCTGGCATGTCCGCCGCGCTCCAAGCGAAGACTTCGACATTGCTCTGGATGCAAGCTCTCACTTGCTCCTGGTCCTCGGGACTTAAGCCCCCGCTAACCCGCACCAGTCCTGTGTTGGTGAATACCTCCATTTCTACCACTTCTTTGGCTGGCTCCAGCCGTGACTGCTCCCAGCCGACCCTTGCTTCTTCTAGCTCCAACTCCTCCTCCTTTCCTACTTCAACCTCTGTTGCCTCCTCCGGCCTCTCCTGCTCAGCTCCTGCTGCTCGCTTCTCCTCTACCTCCATCACCTCCTCTAGGCCCTCCTGCTGCTGCTCGACTTCCACGCCCCTCAGGGCCTCCTGTTACCCTTCTATCCGCTCCTCCGCGTTCTCCTTCCTCGCCCCCCCTAGGCTCACCCCCTCCTGTCTGACATCCTCTTCCTTCTCTGCCATCTCCCTTTCCAGCACTTCCTCCTCGGCAATCAAAGACATGGTGTTGACCGCCGTCACATAGCACTTCCTTGCCATCTTCGGGTCCCCCCTAATCCTTACTTGCACCCCTCTGTTGTTGAACTTAAGACATTGATGAAATGAGGATGGGACGCAGCGAAAGGCGCTGATGAGGGGATGCCCAAAGATGGTGTTGTAGCTGCTCGGGGAATCCACGATCACGAACCTACAGTTTCGTGACACGCCTCCCAACTTCACGTGCAACCCTACTCCCCCTTCTACTTCCTTCCTCTCTCCTGAGAACCCAAACAGCGGTCCATCTAAAGCCAGGACCCTCTTCCCCTCAACCTTCATCTCGTCAAAAGCCTTCTTAAAGATCAAATTCACAGAGCTCCCGTTATCCACCAGTATCCTGGAGACCGTGAAGTTCTCCACCGCTGTCTGAATCACGAGGGCATCACAGAACGGATCCTCAAAGTCCGGCATGTCTGCTGATGAAAAGGTGATTTTTTTCATCTGGGTGGAGCCAGGGAGGTCGAGGCGACCCCCCTTCGGAACATGGTCTGAAGAATACCCTTGCGAGTTGCCTCAATCCCCACTCCTCCGTGGATCACCTCGATCCCTCCTCGGGTCCCCACATCTGCTCTGTCCTCACACCTATCTTCTCCCTCTCCCTGCTGCACTTCCATGATTCTTACCGGCGGATCCTGCCTCCCCATTCCTCTAGCTTTTCTCATCTCTAAGAACTCTGGGCAGGTGGTCATCGCGTGACCTTCTTCCTGGTGGAAGTCATAGAAGGGCAACGCCACCCTACCTCCTCTTCCTTCTCCAACTCCCCTTCTTCCAACTCCTTGGGCTCTTCTTCCTCCTCTTCCTCTACCAATCTCCATTGCTTCTTGCGGCAGCGGGAAGTGACCCCTCGGTCCCTTCCTCCACGCCGGCTGATCGAACCTTCTTGGCTCCCATAGGTTATCTCTTCCCTGGAAGCCTCCTCCTTGGCCCTGGGGGCGACCCTCCTGAGACCTCCAACCCAACCGGTTGTTCGGCTCCCGGGCCCCCCATCCCTGATGTTTCCCCTGCCCTCGGGGTTCTTCCCTTCTCCTCTCTTCTCTCTGCTCCCTCTGCTCCCTCTGCCTTCCTGCTGCTGGTTCCTTCACATCATCCTCCGCCAACCGGGTCAGCTTCCTAGCGAAAGCCGGATTGGCTCTTTCAGAATCTATCTCCTTTGCCGCACTCTCCATGAGCTCCTCAAAAGAGAGGGGAGGCACTCTTTTAAACTCCATGTTAAAGAACCATGGTCTCAGCCCCAGGGTAAAGGCAAGCATCAGAGTGTACCCTGAGACCTCCTGGACCAGGAGGATCTCTTCCTGAAACCGGTCAATGTAATGACCCAGCGTCTCATCCTGCTTCTGTCTTACTGTGAACAGGCACTCCGCCTCCTTCTTCCGCTTATTCGACGTCGAGAACCTCAACAGGAACCCTCGATGTAGGTCCTCAAAGTTGTATATCGAGCTCTCCGGCAACTGATGAAACCAGTTCCGAGCCTTTTCCTTCAACGTGATAGCAAACATCTGACATTTGAAGGCATCCGTCATCTGCCTTATTGAAACCACGTCTTCAAACCAATGCACATGCTGTACAGGGTCGTCTTTTCCTGAGTAGTAGGACATGTTGGGCTCCCGGAACCCCTCCGACACCGGAGCTGAGATGATGAGCTTGCTGAAAGGGCTCTCGCCACCTGCCTGCAGAAAGGGCACGTCTCGCGGCCTAGGTTGGCTTGCTCGATCCGTGGGGCCGTCCCCAGGGAAGAGTTCTCGCACTGCCGCCTCCCTCTCGCCCATCTCTGCTTGAACCTCTTTCCCGGGGAGCTTGCCTTGGAAGAGCTCCCGCACTGCAACGTCTCTCTCGCCAACCTCTGCCGGGACCTCCTTCCCGGGATGCTGCCCAGGGGCGTTCTCGCCCAAAAGCGGGACCACCTCCACCGGAACCTGAGGTGTCGCCCACTCACTCCTCGCCGAGAAGGCCAAGCTGATGGTTTGCAGGACCTCTCGCCTGAAATCCTCCAGCATCTTCCTTGTTGCTTCCTCTCCCCTGGTGGGGGAACCTCCTGAGCCATACCCTTCACCATCACCTCCAGTCATGGGACCAAACTCATGGCTTTTTTGTATCGGCTGCCTTCCATGCTCACCGCACCAGAACTGTTGAAGCCAAAAATGATCTCAACGAATGTTCAAAAACCAGGGCGCAACCAACACCTACTTCTCTCAAGCCTCGACCCTCGACTGGCTGCAAGGGACCTAGAACTGACCCAAAGCCTCAGCAGGGAGGTCCCACCTCACACCCAGAAGATCTCTGAGAGCTTCCCCTTCAAAGCCAAAGCTGGGCTTGGAGCTCCTCAGAAAGCACTTGGGGATTTTGAGAATAATGAAGACTTGCTTTCTAAGGAGCCTTCATGGGTCTATTTATAGCTTTTTGCCGACAAAAAATTACTGAAATACCCCTGGCTAACCTGCCAATAGCCAAATCCCGTTGTCCATAAAACATTAAAAGCAGCCCCTGGGGGTAAAAAGATAATTTTACCCGAGGGTAATTAGGTAATTTTACCCTGAACCCTGGGCCCCACTCGGCGAGAACCCTATGCCGAGAACCCTATGTTGAGAACCCTCTCGCCTTCATTTTGCGGGAGCTAAAAAAGGAGTGTCGAAAGTCTCGGACCGAGCCAGCTCCCGCCTTCCGCGAGGCGCAAACCTTCTCGCCGCTTCTGTCAGAAGCGGGTCTCGGCTGATTGATGGTGAACGTCCTCGCCTGCTCCTAGGTGGGAGCTCTTCTGATTTGAAGCCCAAAGCTAGCTCAAAGCCTGGGCTCTGGGTCGTTCATGCCTCTGGTTCCTACCCAGCGAATATGGGGTTGTACACTATAGTTCGTAGAATTTAGAAATATTTTCAATCTTAAATTTTAACTATCAAGTTTTTGGCGTCGTTGCCGGGGAATTATTATTGTTGTTATTTTGAAAACACGAATTTCAATAATTTTATCATTCTCTTTCTCTACCTCCATTTCTCTTTTTCATTTTATTTTTGAATTCATTTCTATTAAGTAAAAATTTGTTTATTTTCTTTCATAAAAAAAGTTATCTCAATTGGCCACCTTGCTTGCCGAGTTTCAAAATAAACTAGATATTTTGGAAGTCGCAAAAAAGCGACAGTTTTTTTGTTATTGTTGTGGTGCTCCTCATCGAAGTGAGAATTGTTATTATTTATTATTATAATCAAAATTTTTCTTATGAAAATAATTTTGATAATAATTATGAAAATAACTATTCTCACTTTAATGATAATTCACTTTCAAATTTTCATGAAAATAATTTTTCAACTTTTTATAATTTTCATGAAAACAATTTTTTGAGCTTTAACGAGAATAATTTCTCTAATTTAAATAGTTTTTCTTAAAACTCGGATGTTTATTTTTCTTGTTCGCAAGATCACCCGGAAAAATTCCCGAGTAATGAGAATACTTCTTTAGATTCAAATTTTTATTCGTCTTTTTCCGCACCGCAAGTTGAGTCTTCTAATTTTGGGGAAATTTCGCAAATTCAATTTCTTTCACCTCCCCAAAATTTAGAAACTATTAATACTTGTTCTAATGATTTTTCCCTGTCTTCAAATCTTCATGTGTCCCATTAGTATCTTATTCTAAAGAAGAAAAAAATTATTATTTCAAGAATTTATTTATTATATGGGCACAATTGATGAATTAGAAGAAGAACATGTTTCTTCTCCTACTTCTCCCGATTTCTCTCATCTTTATCATGAATTTTCGTGCACAACCTATAAATATTTCCGATGATTTTATTGTAAATGAATTTTCGGATAGCGATTTTATTCTAGAAAATAAACAATCAGAACTTGATCTTATTGTTTCGCAAGAGTCTTCTCCTTGCGAAAATTTTTCTGACACGTTTATTATTGATTTTCCTTATTCTAATGATTGTCTTGTAGAAGAGGAGTCGTTGCAATTAAACTTTGTCCACGATCCATTTGCGGCTACTCTACAAAAATTCAAATCACCTCAGGTATGTATAGGTGATTTGGATTTACACTACAAAAATTCAAATCAACAATCAAGCGGAGGAGTAGCCGGGCGAGCGTCTTCAGCTTATTCACCAAAGTGTGAATTAAGGGAGTTGTCCGTTCACTTCATTTTTTATTTTTCGTTCTCCTAACCAAAACCGTCTAGCTTAAAGACGAGAAAAAAGCACTCTTGGGAGACACCCCATATCTATCCTGATCTTTAATTTATCTTGTTTTATTTTATGTTTAGTTTTTTTTTTCTGTTGTTCATGTTTGTTGATGAAGGACGATCAGTCAGGCTCGAACGTCAAGACTCTTCAAAGTCTGTAATGTGTTTTTTTATAATTTATTTTTATTTTTCGTAGTAACATTTTTTTAGAAAAAAAAATTTAATACAAAAAAATCTGAATTTTTGCTGTTACACGCCCCGGTCACGGGCGTGACCAGCAACGTGTACTTCCCGAAATACGGAACCCGATACGGGTTTCGAGAGGGAGGCTTTTATGTTCGTCTTCCTTTCAAGTCACGGGCGTGACCCTCAATGGTCACGGGCGTGACATTGACGAAACCTTTCCCGCCCAAGTGGAAACAAATTTTTTTTAAAAAAAAACTTCGTGTAAGTCACGCCCGTGACCTAGGAAATTCACGACCGTGACTGTCCCGTGAGAAAAAAACCCAAAAATGATAAAATTGGCTTTTTCAGTTACGCGCCACAGGGTAGCAGGCGTGACCCTGGGCCGTGTCAAGCAAATCTGAGGCACTGACCCGATCAATGCCTCAGATTCTCGATTTTTTGATTTTTCACGTTACACACCCCATAGCCACGGGCCTGACTCAGGAGCGTGACCTGCAGAAATTCAATTTTCTGCGGTTTCCCAAGAAATCACCATTCTCTGCACCCGTGCAGGTTACACACCCCCCAGTCACGGGTGTGACAGGGGGGCGTGACCTCTCTTTTTTTTTCCTATTTTAAGCCCCTCCCCATTCTTCCCTCCACACCAAATCCAGACCTCCTCTTTCCCTTCTCTAACCTGAATTTCCCTTTTTCTTATCAAAAATGCCTCGCCACCAACCTCGATCCACCGCCTCCTCCTCCGAGAACCCCGCAGACCCTTCCGCGCCTGAGGCTATGCTCATCTTCGAAAACTCCACCGAACAAGACAAGAGTGAACGTTTACGAGCCAAACCCTTTGGCGTATTCCAGATACTTGATTGGGGGATCCTTGCAGCCTTTAGCGTGGCAGAATTGGTCTGAGAATTTCTATCCACCCCTGGATGGAGTTTTCTTTCGCCATTTCGGAGCCCGCTTTCCTGGAACTTACCGTTGAGTTCCTCTCCTCGTTCGAGTTTCTTTGGGGTGCGGAAGACGATTTTATCGTCTTCCAGATGGGTGGCATCGCACATCAGCTCACCATACCCCAACTCAACGTGGTGATAGGTTTTTGCGATGAGGCATTTTCTCTCTCTCCCGCTTACTCCACCCTTCGTTCTGATTTCCTTTCTGACTTCAACCTTCTTGCTTTTTGGTTGGATATCAACAACGATGTCGTCCCCTACACTCCTAAAAAATCAAAAGGCAACCACTTCATTTCCACCGCCCTACGTATTCTCCATAACCTCCTCACCTTTACCATAACCGGTCGCGGCGATAGCCATGGCGTGGTGACTCGGGCAGATTACTATATTTATATAGTATGTTTACCGGGTCCCACTCAACCTTGGCCACACACTTGCGATCTTCTTTTGGCATTAGGCCGAAAATGTGAGGTTTGGAGCCGTCCATGGCGGGAACTTCATCTCTCATCTCGTCAAACAGATGGTGGGAACTCCCAGGGTTACTAAGTGTGTGACCTCTCCAAAGCATCAACTGTTGAATCACTATTTTTTCCAAATTGCTAAATGGAGACCACATGAACGTGTATGTGTGTATGAATAAGAATTCTCTAAATACTTGACCCAAGGCCCTATGATTATTTCCCGAGTTCTATCATGACATTTTAGACCTAAATCCAGAGGTTCATAATTTTAATAAAATAATCAGCATTTATTATAATTTTCCTAAATTATTGTCACATGTGATTTTGAACATGAAGTGTCACATTCTGTTATCAAACTAGCAAGATTAAATTATCCTAACATCATTTTGAAGAATATAGGCTCTGGGCAAAACCCCTTAATTTTTCGGTGACATATAGTGGAAAATATGAATTTTCCAAAAATAGAGTCTTTAGGTCACAATTCAAAGGAAGTAATTGAAAAATTAGGTAATTAAATCTCATAAAATTTCCTGAGACATTAAATGACAAATAAAGTATAATTCCAGAGGATGATATATTTATAGACAGATTTAACCACCAATTTCAGTAAAGTTTACATATTACCAAAATTATACAATTCAATAAAACTCCATAATTATGATTCCAAAAATTCGAAGAAAATTCACAGAGCCTTTTAACATTATAATAATGTTCATGCAAAATTCTCATAATTTTCCAGGCAATATTAATCATGATTTAAACAGAAATACCCAAAGAACATAATCGTACTTTTAGCTAAACAACCTGTAACAGAAATTCCCAAATAAATATTTGAGGTATATTATATCAACATAACTCTAGTGTCAGAGTCTTAGAATTTTCTAAGTTAAATTGGTCACTTTTATTCCTTTAATTTAAAACGGAACCAAAACTAAAATATACCAATTACCTAGGATTTTGTTCCAAAAAACCTAATCTCAATTTGGATGGTGTATTCCATCATCATAAGTCAACTCCCAAGTTCCAAGGGCATCCCTCAAGTCATATGGACCTCAATCTCTCTTTTTTCCTCTTTTGGCTAAATGCTCCCCTAATTTCATATAGCATGACCACATGCAAAGTAGATTCACAAACCTATTAAGGTCCAATGGACCTGAGATTTTTACCAGGGCCTTGTACTGACCTAATGATCCTCTGAGCAAAATTTGAGGTCAATATATTTAATTTTCACAAACTTATTTTACTTTTATGGAAAATAACATTTTACCTAAAACTATAAGAAATTTTTGTCCAGAAATTATCATTTTTTATTAGAGGGTGTATCTCTGCTAGATACATATTACCTTTAAATTTCAAGGCAATGCACTTAGCCAATTAAAAGTTATTCAAGAAATAAGAGTTGTCCTACCCTAAGAACCAGTCTCACTAAAACTGCCCTATAGGGAGGCACGAGACTCCAAGTGGACTGATTTTAATTTCTAATTAAAGTAGACTCATAGGGCTACCTTTTTCATGTTGGACACTTTTCATGGTTTTGCCCCTAAGGGCCTCATTTTTCAGCATCAAAAAGTGCATATTAATAGGGGCAAAACTTATAATAATTAATATATATCAAGATCGACGGTGGTGATTTCATCCCCTACCTCCAGCCGAGGGGAAGGATTTGCCCAACCTGGAGCTCTTTCAAGAGCTGTTTGTCGGCCACTCGGCCACTTCCCCAGCCGGCCACCACCACCACCGTTGAGGTGGTGGCTATCGCCGGGCGACGGCTCAGCCGTCGGAGGGGCCGTTTCTGGCGAACCCGAGAGGAGTCAAAAATAGCTTTTTCCATGGAATTTGGAAATGGAACTCGACTCGATTGAGCCCGATTCCGACTCCTAACAACCTAGGATTCTAGCATAGAGAGGGAGAGGAGAAACATGCTTGATTACTGGCTTGGATGCGACTACTCCGGCGAGTGGCCATGGTTTTGGTGATTTCCGGAAAACCTTCTCCCTAACTCGATTCTCCACCAAATCCAGTGAACAAAGGCTCGATTCGGACTGCTTGAGGCCCTCTAAAGATGATGAAAGGGTTGAATTGAGCTTTGGGGGCCTCTATATAGGAGATCGAAGCAAGGGGGATTTCGACCATGGCTAATTAAGGGTCTCCTTGATGGTAGCCGACCTGTAACTGTTGGAAACCTCCTCCTATTCATCAGGGGAGATGAAAGGAGGGGTTGGGGAAGAAGAAGGGAGTGCCACATGACCTCCCTCCATTATTCCCCCTCCAAATGAAACTCCCCCCTAATTACCCTCGTTAAACCCTAATTAAAATCTCCTAATTCAGATTAAATAAATCTAATAATCTAGTTGGTCATAGGATGAGCCTTGGGCAAGGTCTTAGCCCACTTGAATTGGCATGGACCCTCATTTAGCCTTTAGGGGTTAATTTTATCATGGTTGACCTTAGGGTTGACTTTGATCAACTTAGCCCATTTGATTAACCTAGCCTTGAGTCCATTGCTCAATTGCCTCTCCTTTAGGGTTAGGGAAGTGTTGGGGAGCTTACTTTGATGTGGCGAGTTCATATGGGTATTAATTGGCCTAGGTTGACTTGTGCACATTGGGGGTGCACCTAACAATTTTCCTAAGTTCAAGCTGGGTTAGGGTCACACTAGGGCCTCCATGCATCACTCAAGCCCTAACCCTAACTTTATGGGGTCTAGAAGTGTGGGGGATGTTACATAGGATAGCCTTGCAGAAGCGCTCCATTGCGCGAAGGCAGACGGGGTGGAGATGTCCAAGATGAAGGCGGAGATGGTGCAGCTGAAGGAGGAGAAAGCACAGTTATCCGTGGCACAACAGGATATTGAGGATGTGAGAGCTTCTGCACTGGAAGACTGCAAGGAGTATTATGACTTCAGGGCGGAGCGCTCTCGAATCGTAGAGGAGTCTCGTTCAGAGATGATGCCTTCCGAGGTTGATCTGCTTTTGGAGGATAAGCCGGATGTCACATTTTGCCTGAGATTCGACATGGGGTTTTGGCTAGCTCGGAGGGTGTCAGAGCACTTTGATCATGGTGTGGATAACGCTTCAAATGACGATCCTTATGTCAAATTTGAGGGGTGGTATGTTTGCAACCTCCCTGTATTTGTGTGTTTTTCTTATTGTTTGCTTTGTTTTTGTTGTTATGGATGTGAATTTGCACCATAGCATGTTTTTTTGTCTTTCATGATGATGTAGCCTTTGTGACAGATTTTAATTTGAATGGAGATCTTTTGCGGTATTTTAGATGTGTTCAGATAATTCATATTTTTTTGATTTATCCTGCGTAGGCAATATTTAGCGTTAACCTTAGTGGTCGTGGTACAGTGTTTGGCCTAAGCGTCGGTGTTTGAGCAGGGTGCGGGGGACATTTATTTGCATGCACCTTAGAAGGACTCAGGGTCCGTTCTAGTGGGTGTTGAGAATAACCTTTGTTCATTCATGTCTTAGGAGGGCTCAGATCCGTCCGATGGAGGTGGCGAAGAACTCTTGTTCGTTCGTGCCTCTAAAGGACTTGGGTTCCATTCTAGTATAGGTGGAGAATAACCTATGTTTATTTGCGCTTTAAACGTATTTGGGGTCCGTACGGTGGAGGTGGTAAAGAATGTTTGTTCGTTATCTCCTCGGAAGGACTCAGGGTCCATTCAGTGGAGGTAGTGAAGAATATTTGTTTGTTCGCTCATCAGAAGGACTCTGGTTCTTTTCTGTGGAGGTGACAAAGAACCTTTATTCGTTCGTGCCTCAGGAGGGCTCGAGGTCCGTCCGGTGGAATTAGTGAATAACATTTGTTTGTTCGTGCCTCGGAAGGACTTAGGGTCCATTCCAGTGAGTTGGTGAAGAACCTTTGTTCATTCACATCTCAGGAGGACTTGGGGTTCATCCTATGGAGGTGGTGAAGGACCTTTTCCTATTTGGGACTCAAGAGGACGTGGTGTCCATTCTATTAGAGGTGGAGAAGAACATTTGTTCATTCGCATCTTAAGAGGACTCGATGTCTGTCCTGTGGAGGTGGTGAAGGTCCTTTGTCCGTTTGGGCCTCGGGAGGACTCAGGGTCCGTCCGGTTGGAGGTACATATGGACCTTTGTCCATCTCACATTGACAGTAAAAGGACATGAGGTACGTTCTTTAAGGTAGTGCAGAAGGACTTTCATCCACCTTGCCTTGATAATGGAAGGACATAGGGCCCATGCTCCCAAATGTTTATTGTAGCAGATAAATCCAAAGTCTGTTGCATTAATGCCAAAGAAAGATACAGGTGTGCGCAGGTCTAGCCGTGTGACACATTATTCTAACAATTGCAGGAAAGTAAACTATAGACGCCAGCAAAGTGTCCTTTGCGAGCTTGGCGCATCAAGTCCTGGTGGTGTCCTTGGGAGTTGTGTCCTGCGAGGAGTAGTTTGAAGGTTTCTTATCAAGCAGGTTGCGAGATCGAGTCCCGGTCTCCACAACTCGTCGTGACTGTGAAGCAAGCATGGAGAGGTATTGGGGTGTATGGTCTGTAGACCAGTTGAGGATGAACCCTTTCAAGCCGAATGCTGGGGGTGCTGATGGTCATCCTTTCAAGCCATGTGCTGGGGAGGCTGTTACAAAAAGAGAGATAGGTTTCAATCCTGGGACCTGTGGGTTTTGGGTCCACCACGCTTCTGCTACAGAAGCATGGTGGGCTGGGACCTGTGGGTTTTGGGACCACCATGTTTCCACTGTAGAAGTGTGGTGGGCCCAAAACCCACATGTCCCAGGATCGAAACCCGGCTTTCTTTTTGTAACGGACTCCCCAGCATACGGCTCAAAAGGACGACAACTGGCACCCCAACATCCATATCGAAAGGGTTCAGCATCAACTGTTCTACATACCATGCACCCCACTTCTTGGATGGGTGAACTCCTGTGAACTCCCCGTACTACCTAAATTAACTATCGATTTTCTCTCATCGAAGGGAGGATGCAGCTTACAACAACCCGCCCGTGGATGGAGAGGGGTTGGGGTGCATGGTCTGCAGTCTATTTGAGGTTGAACTCTTTTGAGTGTGGTACTGAGGGTGCTGACGGTCGTCCTTTCGAGCCGTGTGTTGGGGAGGCCGTTACAAAAAAGTGCACTTTTTTGTAATGGCCTCCCCAGTACAAAGCTCGAAAGGACGGCTGCCAGCACCCCCAACACATAGCTCAAAAAGGTTCAGCCTCAACAGGTTTGCAGATAGTGTAACCCACCCCTCTCCATCCACATGTGGGTTTTTGGAGGCCGCAACCTCCCTTTGATTATAAGTGATCCAGTTAAGCGCTCCTACGTGGACTTCCCAAGAGGTTACCCATCCCAGAACTACTCTCATCCGAGCACGCTTAACTATAGAGTTCTTTCACATCCCATCACCAATTGAGCTACAGCTCAATTGGTGATGGTGATTTGTTTGAAGGCTTCTTATCAAGGAGGTTGCTGAATTGAGTCCTGGTCTCCACAACCCATCACGACTGAGAAACAAGCGTTGAGAGGGGTTAGGGTGCATGGGAGGTAGATCGATTGAAGCTGAACCCTTTCGAGCTGGATGCTGGGGGTGCCGTCGGTCGTCCTTTCGAGCCTTGTGCTGGAGAGATCGTTATAAGAGGTGCACTTTTTTGTAATGGCCTTCCAATCACACAACTCAAAAGGACGACAGTCGGCACCCCCAACATCTAGCTCGAAAGGGTTCAGCCTCAACCGATCTGCAGACCATGCATCTCAACCCCTCTCCATGCCCACCAGCGGGTTGTTGGAGGTCGCAACCTCACTTTTGATGAGAAGTGATCTAGTTAAGCGCTGCTACGAGGAATTCCTAGGAGGTCACCCATCTCATGACTACTCCAGCCCAAGCATGCTTACCTATATAGTTCTTTCATTTTTCATCATCAATTTGTGATGGGAAGTGAAAAATCTTTATAGTTAAGCATGCTCGGGCTGGAGTAGTCACTTTGTTCCAATAATTGCAAAGGTTCAATGAGAAAAATTGCATGAGAGTAAATTATTATTAAAAGAAAAGCACACACACTAGAATTTTTAAGTGAGCTTTATCTTTTATTGAACTAATTGATTTGTGAATGTTTGAGCTTTTATTGATTGGTAAACGTATATGTTAAGTAAAGTAAATTTTTGGAGTAAGCTTTAATTAATTTTTGTCAAGAAAAAGGATCATGCGAATGTATATTGTGGTGATATTTCTTCATCCAAGTTATTGATAAAAATTATCTTTGCTAGTGATTGGGAAAAGTTTAAGTGTGGATGTGTGATAACTTTTTAAAAAGAAGTTATTATTAGTCCACTTTCATGGACTTTATAGTTCATATAATTAAGAAAATGTTTTTAAATCAAATAAAATAAGATTAAATTTATATTTGGTCTAAAGTGGTTAATAATATCATTTTCTTATATTTTTATTACAGAAGTACTGGAGAATTCGAAGTGGAGAAAACTATGCAAAATCCTGAAAAAAGTTATTGCAGAGTTGTTGCAACATGCTGGAATCCGAAAATTCAAAATTCAAATTCAAAATTTGGCGTCATTTACAAATTCGATTATGAGGAGCCTTGGTTCGTTTTGGCATGAAATAAAAGAGCAAAATATCATCTTAAAAAGGTGTATTACTACAAGGAAGGCAATCATATTTTATTCTGAGGATTTTTCCATTAAAGAGGACAAGTTAGATCAAAGGAAAAAGATCTTTTGGAGATCTTTCTTTTGAACCAAAATGAAGAACATATATAGGAGATTTCAGCCATCATAAAGGGGGATTGATCATCAATTTGGAGGAGGAACAGCTAGTGGAGAAAGAAGAAATTCGGTGTAGAATTTCTATAGCGTTTGATTTTAATCAACATGTCTTGTAAGATCTTTTTAATTACGTGTTATTTTTTCTCAAACATGAATTAATTTTCCTTAGTCTTGTATGATGAGAGTACTATGTATGTTGTGATGATGGATTTCTTTTAAAAGCTTATGAATGTTTATTGATTTATTTTTGTTAGTTTATGATTTTTAATGAAATTTTGGCTCTTCAGCAAGTATGACGCTTCAAGATCCGAGAGAGGATATGCGTTAGTATTTTGGTGAAGATTTTCTTCCTACGTTGCGAGATTCTGAAAAGGAGTGACGTAGGTTTTCTTAAACCAAGTTTTCGTATTTTACTGCGTTTCAAGATTCGTGAGAGGAGAGACGTAAGTGCATCATAAATTTAACATAACAAATGAAAGGAGAACGAAATGTCACTTTCATGCTAGCAACATTGATTTTTATTATTATTAATATTTTTTATTTCACCTTAGTTAGAGATGACAAGGGAAAGGAAGAATATAGTGATTTCTGATATCGAGAGATATAGACTTTCGCTTTAAAATTGTTGCAAGATAAACCAATCAAATATTTTCATAAGCCATTATTCTAAATCATTCATCGCAATAAACATAGGAAATCGGAATACAAGACTATTTCTCCATATTGATTAAAAGTTATTCTCATAGAATAGTATCGTTTTATTTTAGTAGTATTTTTAAATCAATTTAACAAAATCCCTAATTAATTAAATTTGCTTGGATTTAAAGAAAAGGTTGAGTTAGTATTTGCAAGCGTTAGATTAGTCACTTCCTCGCGAGAATGATCTCTACTATCATTTTATTACTTGATCTGACACGTGCACTTGCATAATTTACGTATACCTATTTCAGGCATATCAGCTAGCAAGGCTTAGCAGGTTCCTCTCTCGGGCATGAGAGACGTGTTCTCCCTTCTTTAAGGCATTGCGAGGCAATCAGCGCTTTGAGTGATCCAAGGAGTGCGAGGAGGTTTTTCAAGCTTTGAAGCGATAACTCACCTAGGCCCCGCTACTCCAGGGGCTGAGGGAAGTAGAATAATTAGCTTTGTATCTCAAGGTAGGAGCAAAGGCAGTGAGCCCCATCCTGGTCCGAGAAGAAGGGAGGAAGCAACTGCCGGTGTACTACGTTAGTAGAGTCTTAAAGAAGGCAGAACACAAGTACCCCATCTTAGAGAAGTTTTCTTTCGCCTTGGTCGTTTCGGCCAGAAAGCTCCGACCTTATTTCCAGGCCCACTCAATCAAGGTGGTGACCGACCATCCCCTTCGCAACATCATAAAAGGTGTAGAGCACTCGGGGAGATTGGCAAAGTGGTCGGTATAGCTGAGTGAGTTCGAGATCTCATTTATCTCGCGGCTAGTAATGAAAGCTCGGGATGTGGTCGACTTTTTTGCAGAGTATGTTATAGAGGTAGAGGAGCTCGGGTCATCTGATCAGTCAGTATGGGATATGGTAGTAGATGGGGCGTCAAAGAAGCATTCCCTGGGGGGAGGGGTGATCCTAATGAGCCCCCAAGGGACGAGGATTGAACAGGTCGTCGATATCCGATTTTTTGTTACCAACAACCAAGCCAAATAAGAGTCAGTGATTGCAGGGCTTCTTTTAGCTAGAGAGTTGGAAGGTCAAGGTGTGAAGGTCTCCACAGACTTAATGGTGGTGGACTCCCAAATCAAGGGGGAGTTCGAGATAAGGGAGCCCACTCTCCAGAAGTATCTCGTCAAGGTAAAGGGCCTCATTGGGTTGTTTCGCACCTTCTCCATTCGACATGTGCCTCGAGAAGAGAGCATGGAGGCAGATCGCCTCGCCAAGTTTGTCCTTCGGGCAAGGGGACCATGACAGAGTTATTCAGACCATCCATTATAGAGGGGGAGTTGATGGAGATTGACCAACGGCCCTCATGGATTGACCCTTTCGTTATTTTTCTAATGACAGGGAAGCTACCGGAGAAGATCCTGGATAAAAAGAAGTTCAGACACAATTCAGCTTATTACTTACTGTGAGAGGGAGTGTTATACCGGAAGACCCTCTCCGGGCTCCTAGCTAAATGCGTTGCCGAGGAGGAGGTCCCCAGGGTCTTGGCAGAGATTCACTCCGGGGAGTGTGGCAGCCACTCGGGAGCCGGACCTTGGAAAAGAGGGTGTTGCGGCAAGGGTATTTCTGGCCAACCCTTAGCAAAGATGTTGCAGAGTACGTGAATAAATCTCAGAAGTGTCTGCTCTATGCACCACTCCAGGTTCTGCCATCGCAGAGAATTAGGACGATCACAACACTATGACCCTTTGCAATCTGGGGACTGGACCTGGTAGGCCTTTCCCCAGGCTAGTGGCCAAAGAAAATTCCACTTGGTCATGGGGGACTACTTCTCGAAGTGGTTAGAAGTCAATGAACTGGCGAAGATAACTTTACAGTTAATCCAAAACTTTATAAGGAGAGAAATAATTTGTCGGCATGGGTTTCCCTTGGCCATAGTCACAGACAACGGGCCACAATTCATCAGCAATGAGTTCGTCGGCTTCTGCAGCCAATTGGACAACGACATCCGGTTCGCTCAGTCCACCAACCCAGGAGCAACGGGCAAGTGGAAGTCTTGAACAAGATAATTGTTAATTTGTTGAAGAAGAAGGTAGAAAATCTAAAGGGTAACTGGGTGGAGCAGCTTTCATCAGTCCTCTAGGCCTTGGGAACCACTCCAAACACGGCCAAAGGGGAGACCCCTTTCAAATTGTCTCATGGGTCTGAGGTTGTGCTCCCATTAGAGTTCGAGGTGAGGTCACCGCGCATCATCGCCGCGCGGGAAGGTGATGAGTAATGAAGGGTGGAGAATGAAGAAGAGCAGCGACTCTCGCTCGATCTTTTGGAGGAACTTCGCGACCTGGCTATCCTTCACTAGGAGGAGATCAAGTGTCGAATGGCGAGATACTTCAATAAGAAAATCATGATCAAGCACTTTGTAAAAGGGACTTGTTCCTTAAAAAGGTCGACCCAGCGAGAAGAGGGTAGTCCTCGACAAGCTCCACCCTACCTGGAAAGGACCCTTTGTAATCCTCGAAGCACTTGCCTCAGGGAGTTACCACCTCCAGAACACCGAGGGAGAACCTATTAGCAACACTTGGAGCGGTGATAACCTGAAACGTTTTTACACATGAAATAAACAAATAAAATTCTCTCCTCTCTAACTTGTCATTTCATTTTTTTCATCATAACTCAACAATTCCAAACAAAAGAACCCTCGATAGGATCTCGCTGACAGGCTACCACAAGCCAACAGGGCAGACAGGTCGCTCGGGTGGGGGCTGAGATGAGAACAAGTCCAAACCAAAGCACTCCTGATAGGATCCCGCTGACTGGGTTACATTAAGTCTGCGGGTAAGGCAGGTCACTCGTGTGGAGGGCTGAGACGAGAACAAGTCCAAAACAAAGCACTCTTGATAGGATCCCGCTGATCGGGCTACTACAAGACGACAAGGAAGTAAGGTCGCTCAGGTGGAGGGCTGAGATGAGAATAATTCCAAACAAAAGCACCCCCGATAGGATCCCACTGACTGGGCTACCACAAGCCGACAGGACAGGCAGATCGCTCAGGTGGAGGGAAGAGATGAGAACAATTCCAAACCAAAGCACCCTCGATAGGATGCCGATGACCGGGATACCACAAGCCGGCAGGGCATGCAATTCGCTTGGGTGGAGAGATGAGATGAGAATAATTTCAAACCAAAGCACCCCCAATAGGATCCCTCAGATCGGTCTACAATAAGTTGGCAGGGCAGGCAGGTCGCTCGGGTAGAGGGTTGTGATAAGAATAATTCCAAACCAAAGCATCCCCTATAGGATCCCGTTGATCTGGCTATCACAAGCCGGCAAGGTAGGCAGGTCGCTCGGGTAGAGGGATGAGAACAATTCCAAAACAAAGCACCCCCTGATAAGATCCCGCTACCATAAGCCGGCAAGGAAAGCAGGTCGCACAGGTGGAAGGTTGAACATGCACAAAGGGAAAATAAAATCAGGGTTAATCTCCCAAGGTCCTGGGAGTCGGGTCTCTCGGGAGATGGATTGAAAGGAAGTGAGCTAAAGAAAGAAGACAAAAAATAGAGTAAGACAAAGAGGGGGTGAGTGTAATCTCTCTCGTTCTCGCCTCATGCATTCCTCACAACTTCGAGGGCGGAGTGGATGTTGTGCGAGTAACCAGACCGCGCACGGATTTCACACATCATTCCCCCCATGCAAGGGGCACTCACGGGCTCCCGGAGCCATAATTCAG
This sequence comes from Platanthera zijinensis, assembly GCA_039513925.1. Taxonomy (NCBI): domain Eukaryota; kingdom Viridiplantae; phylum Streptophyta; class Magnoliopsida; order Asparagales; family Orchidaceae; genus Platanthera; species Platanthera zijinensis. Next base: position 4,505,277 of record CM077091.1, on the reverse strand, counting down.
TTGTCCTTTTTCCCGGAAGTCGCGGGCATATCAAGCTCGCGAGGTTCCATTCTCGCGATCCGGGATAGGGGCCCCCGATTGTCCGGGTGAGTCGCATTGACCTAAAGGGTGAGCACTCGACAACAAACTGGAGGAAAATAAACACTACGCGAAATGAAAGGAAAACAACGCAGAGGAAAGCTAAGTCAAAACCTTTCATATATCGCAAAAAAGTTGTTGACCGGATAGCCATTATATCACAAAATTAACAAAAAAATTTAGAGCTCTCAGCTTGCGGGTGGGTCTTTTGATGAGCTCACCATCTCGCCATGGTCCGGGGGTGAGTAGCTGCGACCCAAAGATGGTGTACTTTCCACTGGCATGCAGAAGTATGGGATGAGATCCTCCGCGATCAGCTCCATCCAGTCATTCCACAAGTCGTCAAGGTTACGCAGTATATTCAACATTTACTTTGTCGTCTGCGTAATCAGGAGCTTGCGGGTGTTCTCCACCTCCTACGAGCTCTGCCTTAGTGTCTGCCAGCTCCCTCTCCAGGTTGCAGATGCGCGACCGCAGGTGATCAATGGTCTCGGCATCCTGCAAAGAAAAAGTTTGGGATTGGGGGCAGCAAAAAAGGTCATTTGGAAGAGGAAGGGGAAAGAAAATAAAATTCAGAGGCAACCTACCACGCTGCTCGAATGTTTGGCGAGAAAACACTCTAAGAGATCTAAGCACGTCTCGAGGTCCAAGGCCTTCTCCTCAGCGAGCTCCTACTTGGCCTCATCATTGTGGAATTTCTTGGAGAAGCTGATGCCCCATCGCGCTACCATGTGCACGAGTTTTGTAGCACGCAGTTGACCCTGTGAGCTCTCGAAGGCGAGCTCCTTCAGAGGCAGCTTATTATATTCCCCAGCATCCTGGCGGCCATACAACATGAAGGATTGGGCATACTAGGGGTGAGCAGCGGCGGAACTAGGATTTTCGCTAAGCCCGGGCACAAATATTTATAAATTATAAATAAATCGTGAAAATATTACGTCATTTATACTTTATCTCATTATAATGAGGTCGAAATTATAAACTCCCAAAAAATATAAATAAAGAGCAACATATGTAAAAAATACACAATTATAATACCTTGTTCGTAAGCATTGACATAGGAAAACTCCAAAATCCTAATAATTTGTTCACCAATTTTTGAAATATAAAAAATATCTCTGTGCCTGCAAAAAATGACATTAACTAGAATTACAAGATTGAATTATTCAAAAGAGTGAATAAAATTTTTAAAATAAAAGATTTTCATACCGTTCAACAAGCCACTTTTCGTGGACACATATTTTGAAATTGTGTAATGAGAGTCTCATTACTAATAGTATCGGCAACATCTTTCTCAATATAAACTATCATACAGTCATTCATCCATTCATCTCTCATTCTATTCCGTAAACGATTCTTTATAATTTTCATGGCAGAGAACATTCTTTCAACACCGGCAGTCGCAACCGGTAGAAGACATGCCAATTTCAAAAGCTTGAAGACCAATTGATAGTGATCCTGTTTTTTCAATTCTACTAATATTTGTAAAAGTCCACTGATTCCTTTACAATTAGATAATGTGTCGGTTGACATAGACCGCATGTCCATGATGTATATATCAAGTTGTTCTTCAAGTATTTGTAATTCAATTGGTGTAAAATCTGATTGATATAATTGTGCGAGACGAATCAACTTTGGTTTATCAAATGAAGCAAATTGATCACATGGGTCAAGACAAGAAACACATAGAAGCAGTTCAGTATTCACTTCATTAAATCGGTCATTTAACTCATTCATTGTCAAATCGAGCACTGTATTGAAGATTTCAACACGGAAATGATGATAATTTGTAATCTATCTTGCATTGCGCCTTGATCTCCCTGCTTAAATATATTTTGCATCCATATTTGGCACTTCTATACACTGCTTAATGCAAAAAGATGAAATCTCACCCATAAAATTGTTCCATTCAAGATCATTATTTCTCAAATTAATCAGCAATTGTTTTGAAAACTTTACAAATTTCATTGCATTAACAATATCTTGATCTTTCTTCTGTAAAGCTTGGGATAGCTCATGCGTTTTGACTAAAATATTCTTTATTAAATGCAGCAGGAATATAAAATTAAAAGTCGAGAGACTTTTAATTAGATTGTGAGTCATTCCTCTTTGATTTTTATCTGATCCATCAACTTTGATAAATTCAAATGCTTCAATAATGGACGAGAACATCCGAATAAAATTTAAAATTGTACCAAACTGTGAACTCCATCGCGTGTCTCCTGACATTTTCAATTCAAGAGGTTGATTTGCCAGAAATCAGTAGGATTGAACTGAAGGAGAAACCGGAAACAGGATTCAGGAATCGGAAGGAGAGTTAGGAATCGCCCAAGCGGCCAAGCGTCACCTTCCTCAGTTCCTCAGTGTCGTCGTCGACACCGCCAGCCGGCCCAGCCGCCTCGTGCCAGAAATCCGAAGGAGAAGCGGAGAAAGGATGCGAAAAATGACCTAGATGCTAAAACGCGAAAAACACGTGTCCGACCGTGTCTTAACGTGGGTCCGCCAGTGGGGGTGAGCATAAAAAACCGCAAACCTCAAAAACCGCCCGAACCGCAAAAACCGCACCAAATTTTAAACCACACCGCGTAGTGTAGGTGCGGTGCGATTTTCAAATCTTAAAAACTGCAAACACCCCACCGCATAGATTATTTGAGTACTTGAATTTTTTGTTAATTTTGTGACATCATATTTTAACATGTTAAGTAAAATATTCACATTTTATCCGTGTGCAGCCTGCACCGCACCTATAATGAATATTGAATTCCCAATATACTAGCTCTGAATTTTGCGGCTTTTATCAGTTATATGCACCATATTTGAGATTATGATTCGGCAATATACGCAAACTTGTACACTTGTTATATACAACATCAGGTAGACCTTATTAGCAGTATTGTATATGTGCTCGTATAATATGATGGGTATACATACAGCTGGCTATATATTATTGCCTATTTGTGCAAACAGGTATTTCATATTTGTATTATTACTGTTTTGAAGGATGGTGCTGGCAGTCCGGACAAGGGATGATGGTGAGTGTGATAAACTTACATATTTAGGCTCTGTTTGGGGGGACTTATTTTCACCGGCCAAGCGATTACGACCGCATGAATCGGACCGTAATTAAGGTCTGGTTCATGCGGTCGTAACCGCTTGACCGGTGAAAATAAGTCCTACCAAACGGAGGCTTAGTGTGATAAACTTGGCTATTTGTAAGGCTAGGAAAATATTTTAGTACTTATTATATAACACGCTATTCTCTATTTTTTCTGGTTGATGAAGAGTTGGTTGATTTGTATTTTTATTGAACCAAATAATCTATGACTTAATGTAAGATAATCTATGGTGGCAAAAAACGCACCACGCAATTTCGGTGTGGTGCGGTTTTGCTCGGGCCAAAACCGCGCCCTTGCACTGCGGTTGCGATTTGGGCCAAAACAACACCATACCGCGACTTCGACGTAGTCGGTGCCTTGAACTCCGCTTTCTTACTACCGGATTCCTTCTTCGCTTGGACATTCTTCATGTCCTTCTGCAAGGACCGGGCCAAACTGACCAGGGTCATGAAACCCTGCGCCTTGGGCCCCGACAGTAGCAACCTTAAATCGTCTCTTAGCCCTTCATAGAAGCGGCTCGTCTTGCGCTCCTCGTCTGCGAAGGTAGCGCCGGCATATCTCCCCAACCGAGTAAACTCGTGGAGGTACTCATCAACGGTGCAATCCCCTTGCACCAACTTCTGAAATTCGCTTTCTAGCGCAATTCTCTGCGCCGAGGGGAGGTATCGAGGCATGAATAGTCTCGCAAACTCCTCCATCGAAACTTCGGCCAACGGCCTTCCCCGCAACTGATGTAGCTCTAGGACTTCCCACCATAGTCTTGCGTCCCCATCCAACAAGAACGTCGCTATTGTGGTCTTCTGCCACTCTTCCGTTTCCATCGCAGTCATCACCCTGTTGACCCTTGAGAGCCAATCCTCTGCTTGGGTCGGGGTTTCTGCCCCCGTGAATACCGGTGGATGAAAGCTCATCACGTGCTTCAGTTGTCTTTCAGTTACTCTCCGAGGCAACTCTGGCTCCAAGACTACTTGCTCAACCCTCCTTTGCTCTGCCGTCTGAAGCGGTACTTGCTCCACAGCAGGAGCAGGCTGCTGCACCTGCCTTGCAGGCTGCGCATTGATCATTGTCATGACCGCTTCTGCCACCAACCTAATGGTCTCAGCAGACAAAGGTGTTGCAGGCGCATCGCTTGGCGCATCGCTTGGCGCACAGCTCGCCTCAGAACCTGGCCGTTCAGACGGCCCAGCACCACTTCTGGTCACCTATAATCGTGCAGAACACCGATAAGCGACCAAAAATTACTGCAAACAGCAATTATAGGACACGCAGGTTCCTCAAACATGTATATTTTCATTCCTAAGTGGACATTCATGGGTTCTTTTCATGTTATAACGATGACGCACACATGTGCGCACCACCCCTTAAAATGAATTCGTCCACGAATTCATTTAAGTGTGACCGAAAACAGTAGTCTGATACCAATTTGTAACACCCCTATCCGTCACATAGCATATAGCAGTAGGTCCGGCCGGGGCCCGACGCCATATACTACGGACAGACCGGTTGGTTACGCGTTGAAACCATTCAACCAATCATGTCGTCCTACACAACACCTAGCAGAAGCAATTTATTAGGTTGCAAAAGAAATAAGAACCCAGCCACAACATCATGAATGTCCACTACAAACTCAGGAATGTATACATACACCAAAAGAGAAATGGCCTTAAGGCCTTACACTGTTCACTTAACAAAAGAAGTGTTTTCCAAACTTCGGCACGCAGGCCGGCCATACATGAAAAACGGGAAAGAAACATAAGCAATTAGGCCTTCGAGGGCCGGCACAGCAACAAGGGCTTTAGCCCGCTATTTCCCGCTCTGCTCCGCAGCACCTGCAAGCCACAAACCACTGCCCGGTGGCAAACAATAGCAACGGTCAGCAATGCTGACCAAATTATAACGATCCCGCCCCCACATTCGGGGCGGCGATGCTCTTTCCCTGCACTTATTAGCATAGGCACTTATATAAAGTATTTGCATTTCACCACAGGCGTAGGCTCGCACGGCCACACACCCCGTGCACTCAGGGCACATTCTCGGCGAACCGGCCAACGTCACGTCAATTCAAGTCATAGACGTTCCCAATCCACCACAGCCTTTTGGACGGTCATCCATATGAGCATTTTGCCTTCCTGGGCTTGGTCACGACAATTTAAGCCATAGACCGCCGAAGACCTTCATCCATGCCAATGGTCCTACCGAACGACATAGACCGGGTACGGTTCCGCCTGACCCGTGCTCATACCGCAACGACAATTTAAGCCATATGCGCAGGCCAAGACTCACCGAGTCCCGTTTCCACCACAATAATCACATAACCCGGTTATGTTCACGTTGGCTCCCCGGCCATCGTGTTGGCAAAACCCGCTTTTGCCCAGTTTTTCCGGGTGCACCTTGGAGTTAATCTCCAAGGCTCCCTGATGCAATCTACCACGTAGAAAACCCGAAAGCACCCAAACATCCGGAGTCTTGCCCTATACAAATGCAATGCAACATCACCGATCCGGACCAACATGTCCGAATAGGCTTCACACACAATGCCTATGTCCGTTTACGCATACAGACTCTACACAAGGGGGACTCTATATATCTATCCCAAGGAACGCTCCAACTCTTCGCTCACTCGCGAGAGAGGGCTTCCTATGTAAAGGGAAAAAAGGCTTCACATGCCCAAGGATGAGAAATCGTTACCCTTGCGTTCTTCCGCGGCGTCATGAAAATCTATGCGGATGAAAAGCACCGCAATCTCCTTGCCTCCGCGGATCCGAAGACGGCTCACGATTTGGAGCTCCGAATCTCCACCGGCCGCCGGAGTTGACCTCCTTCTTCCTCCTCCAAGCTCTCCCTTCTCTCTAGGTTTTAGAGAGAGAATACCCAAGTGAAATAAGGGTTTCAAAACCCTATTCCCGGCTAAAACCACCCAGGAGCAGCCCCCCACCGTCGGATCCAAAGCCAAGGAAACGAACGGCCAGGATTAGATCTGAAATCACAAAAACTGGGCCAAACACGGGTTCACACACGGCTGTGTGCCTGGCCGTGTAGCTCATTCGCCGTCTCGACCAAAATTGAAAACCAGCAACACGGCATGTGACACGGCCTGCGACACGCCCGTGTCGCCTGCGACACGCCCGTGTCGGGACCCGTGTCACGCCCCCCGTATGCAATTGATCAACACTTCGCAGTCAGAGAGGTACACGGCTTGGTGACACGGCATCAGACACGCCCGTGTCAAACTAGACATGCCCGTGTTCGTGCCCGTGTCATTGCCCGTGTACCCAACCGTACAGCCCAGGTGTGACACGGCCTGGGACACGCCCGTGTCCTAGGCCGTGTTCCACCACACGACCATCGTCGACCTGAACTGGTCGACTACACGGCCAGCTCGATGGCCCGAGCTCGACATGCCCGACACGGCCTCCGACACGCCCGTGTCGGGGCCCGTGTCACCTGCACCAAAACCTTGTCTTGGCCAAAAGTGATCCCCGTCGCTCCTACAACATTTTGGGGTGTTACAAACGGTCTTTCGGAGCCTGGGCCATGACTCGAAAAGAGCGGGGATTGTGTGCAACCCCGTATTTGCCGAGTTGGCTCAGACAATAGGGGGCGAGTAGCGGGTGCCTAACTTCACCAAGCACCCACTACCCAGGCAGGCAAGTAAGGGGCAAGTGGAGTTGGCGAGCTCGCACTCGTCCCACGGTTAGGAGGCAAGTGGCGAGTGTCGGCTTCACCAGGCACTCACCATCTGAGCAAAATCTCGCAGCCTGCTCGGTTCGCCTTCCAAATGAAGTATTCTCCATTCCCATGACATCCTGTTTTCGGCATGCGATTAGCCATTCCAAACAGAGGGGTTTCATTGTTGGCAGAACAATTTGGGTTGCGTTTAGTAGAACTAAAAGGCATGATCTCGTTATCCGCAGACCACTACCAGAAAACTATAAATAGACCTCCAATGACACCTTTAGAGAGACCTCGTCTTGGCTTCTCTCTCCTTTGGTTAGCTTTGGAAGGTAAGAGCTTCAGCTCACTATTCTCCAGGCACTCTCCTTTGGGATAAAGGCTCGATAAATGAAAAACTTGCGGAAGACCGTCAAGTTTAGCTTTATCCTCTCCTTGCGCAGGAAGCACACAAAATCCATTAGCATGGCAATCGCATTAGGGCTAACCTGCACGGGCACTTCCCCAAAGTACTTCAGTAACTGCTTCTCCTCCAGCCACAACGGGAGACAAAGCCCCATCTCAAAATGGGCGAGAAGGAAGGCGAGCTCATCCTCTTTGATGGTGTTGAGGGCCTCGCCTTTAGCAAGAGCACGGGCCACGAACCTGGCCAACACAAATTCAACGATTATCTCTGGTATCTCGTCCTCTGATACCTGTCCATTCGGGAAGATATAGTCCAAAAAGTGGGCCACGCAATTCTGCATTCCCTCTGAGGCATCACCGTCACCACCCATTGTGCAAGTCGAAGGGGCGAGTGGAATACAACTGGGTGATGAGTGAGAGCAGTTAATGCGGTGGGTGAGAGTCGGCACAAGGACGGTTATATAAAATCAAGGGAAGAGAGGAGGGTTCGGCCCATTGGCGTGAATCCACTCGCTGCCCGTGCGCTCACATCTCCCCGAACGTGTGTTACCTTAACTCGCCCACTATCGGAGACAGGTAAGATTCTCCTAGAAAGTCGACTCTTTTATACATCACGGACAATGCATTCGCAACAAATCAAGCATTGTTAAAAGCACCGTGAGAAACGTGGTCGCGCATAACTAATAATAAATAGTCTTAATTTCTCGCAGACGAAAAGAATGAAAGGCCAAATAACATAGGGGGTAGGGGTTGATTTTGCTGAGTCAATGTGGGATCCACTTCCACGAGTCGCGTCCTCATGTCCTCACATGCGGGCCTCCCTATTGGATGATCTCCTTGCGAACAACGGCAACTTCGTGATGGAGGGTGCTGTTACATTCCTCTATTTTTCTCAAGTGTCCCTCCAGCGAAGCGGTGTTCCCTCCCAGGAGCGTCTACATCGAGCTAGTAAACGCAACGCATTCGCACTCCAATTCCCCGACTCCCTGCTCATGGGCGAGTAGGTGAGGAAAGCCGTGGTTCGTAAGATGAGCACTCTCCTCCTGGATCTCGCGCGGGATGAAGCTATACTTTCGCAGGATGTTGGCTACCCGCTCCGTTAACTCGGTAAAAGATGTCAGCTCGCCAAGAAAATCTCGAATCGTGTCGGGAGAGAGGGCGTCGAGTAAGTTACAGGGCATCCATTTCACCGTTGATGGAGACGTTGATCGCATCTATCAAAGGCAAGCGAGATGTTAGCACACGTTAGCACGACCAGAACGGTAAGAGTCCCGATGACTGACCATGGAAGGCTTCGCCCTCCTTCTCGGGATCGCACAAGGGTGAGCTCGTCTCACCGCCAAAGGGGTTGTTAAGGGGCAGCAGTAAAGATTTCCCTGAACCTGCTCGCATGAGGCCGGGGTTGCGGGGAGATTGAGCATCAGGCGCTGGAATTCCTTCACCCCTAATTTCCAGTGACACCGCGGTATTAGCGAGCTCGTGGCTGAGATCACGAGTGGGGGATCTCACAGAAAATGGAGTTGAGGTTAAATCGACAAAAGGGGTACTGTATGGTAAGACACTATCAGATGATCGCTCAGCAAGAAGTGTGAGTCGAAGGCGATAAAAAATAAATATACTGAACTGGGATCAACGCGTGAGTACCTGATTCATTTTGACTCATCGTGACCCCCCTGATTTCTATGCGCGGGATAGTCTGGGTAGGGAGCCTGAGGCCAAGGCTAGAGTTGGGTTGCAGGACGTCAAACGAGCCGACCTACCCTCCGGCTAGACAAGGCCTCGACTTCTTGATTAATCGATCTTTCGCCCATCTCGCCGGATTTCAAGATGAGCGTTCAATAGCGATAGACATCAAGTTAGTTGTGTCCGCTTTGTTCTTTTCTTTATCGGCGGCGAAGAGGACGAGAGCTGCTTTCGAGATCGGCATGACGTCGGAACTCAGGCAAGAAGTTGGGGAGGCCGAGGGAAAGCTCTTAGTGTTGGCCTCCCTCCCACTTTTGGTATATATAAGCTTCAGTGGGACCCACCGAGAGATTTCCTAATCCTCCGCTCGCCAAATAACAACGAGGTTGAACGGTCTTTCAGAGCCTGAGCCAGGACTCGAAAAGAGTGGGGATTGTGTGCAACCCCGTATTTGCCGAGTTGGCTCGGATAGTAGGGCACGAGTAGCGGGTGCTTAACTTCACCAAGCACCCACTACCCAGGCAGGCAAGTAAGGGGCGAGTGGAGCCGGCGAGCTCGCACTCATCCCTCGGTTAGGAGGAAAGTGGTGAGTGTCGGCTTCACCAGGCACTCACCATCTGAGTGAAATCTCGCAGCCAGCTCAGCTCGCCTGCCAAAAGAAGTATTCTCCATTCCTGTGACATACATTTTCGGCATGCGATTAGCCATTCCAAGCAGAGGGATTTCATTGTTGGCAGACCAATTTGAGCTGTGTTTAGTCGAACTAAAAGGCATGATCTCGTTATCTGCAGACCACTACTAGAAAATTATAAATAGACCCACAAGGGAACCTTTGGAGAGACCTCTTCTTGGCTTCTCTCTCCTTTGGTTAGCTTTGGAAGGCAAGAGCTTCAGCTCACTATAAACCATAGTTTTTGGGTGGGTAGTCAGGAGCTCTCCAAGCCCTCCGAAGGTGCCCCGTCCAGCATTGGATTAGGAGGGGAAGTGGCCTAAGAACTTCCGGGTGTGTGGCGAGACCTCCACGTTGCGGCTCGGTGGTCTGTTTGAGGTTAAGGTGAGAATGTCTCTGAACTCTACATTCTCAGCTCATTGTGCTTGTTCGGGGAAGTAAAGACATGCTACAACTTCAGTCCGAACTCCTCGTTGAACCGTGGCTGCCGATTTCAACACATTTAGTCTATGCAATCGATAAATGACTTAGCTCTGCTCGATGCAGTTGACATTTTACTTAGTCATTTAGTCGATGCAGTCGATAAATGACTTAGCTTATAGTCGATATAGTCAACTTTTTCCTTAGTCATTTAGCCGATTCAGTCGATAAATGACTTAGCTTCTAGTCGATGCAGTCGACTTTTTTCCTTAGTTATTCAGTCGATGCAGTCAAAAAAATACTTAAATTCTAGCCTATGCAGTCGACATATGACTTAGACTAATTTGAGTCTCTGCCTTTAAATTCTTTTAACTTCAGTGACTTTTCTCATGATAGTGACATGTCTAATATAGGATTAGAACATAGGTCAATATAAGTTTTGCACCTTGAGGGATTACAAGGGCAAAATCCTATTTGGGTGACCATAAGCCTAACACTACATTAGTCAAGCACTTCTGTTAAGTGTGTCATAACAAAACTAAAAACCACATCAAATACAGGATGTTTATTGTCATCTTGAGACATTCTTCAAATCAGGAATCGTGTTGATAATATTCCCTACAAACTGTTAGAGATAGCCCCAGGTGGGTTTAGCAGTAACAAATTCATGGCGAGTTACTTCTGTTCTGATAGGATTCATTGCAAGATGGAGATTGTTAATTTATGCCTTGAATCCTAACCCAAAGGCAACTAGCGATGTTGAATAGGACTCACGGGGTCTGGGGTCGTGGCTTTGGTTGAAATTTTTCTAGCGCATGACCCGAGGCACATGGGTGTATGCCCATGGCATATGCGGCTGAAACCGCTCCAGAAGCCAGATGATGCATCCAGAAGGCGCAACAGGCGATTTGAGGCACACTAGCGTGTGCCCATACAGCGTGTTGTTTTGACCGCACACACGGCCGAGGCACAAGACTGTGTACCTTTGCCCATGTGTCAATTATGTTTTTGAAATTGTAACTGTTCGGAGTCTGATAGAAACTCTTGGTCGTTCTTAGCATTGGGTATTAGTAAATCTGAATTCTGAAAACTTATCTCTCTGTAACCGCCTTTATTCATAATAGTGAATATTCAACTGCTCTTGCACGTGGAAGTAGCCCATTTTTGAGGTGAACCACGTAACTCTGTGTCGACAGTGATTGTTTGATTTCTTTTTTATTCTTCTCGTATGTTTGCAAACACTACCAAATAATTTTCGAAAAGATTTGAACCATAAACTCAAATTTTGGCTAACATCTTATCTATTTGGTGGATTTATGATTAATAGACCTAAAAGGATCTATTTTAATTGTGTAAATTAAAATGTTGTAGCATTTTATACCGACACTAACAAGGTTATATCGAGCTTCAAGCACAACCAGTATATGTTCTAGTGGTGTTAGATGTAGAAGAAGATGGCCATGAAAGTGAAGTAGTTGTGGTTGAAGTTCCAATGTTGTTGGCATTTCCAGGTTTTCAAAAAATGCAGGATTAATACCAGCAGAATTGTCAAAATTGCAAGATGTCATAATAAAGTTTAAGTACAATAAGGAAAAAATAAATTACAACAATAAGAAAATAAAAAACAACTATATTTTCTTGCCTTTTGTAAAATATCTGATTAACTTATTATTCTTAGACATCCCAAAAAACACCTAATGATGAGCTCTCACTTATAGTAACTTGTTTGTGGCTTGTTAGGATAAATTAAGCCTAAATAGACATGTGATCACAATAATTCTTGGTAGATCAGAACTTTATATTCGGAGAAAACATGTATTTACATAACCCTCTTTAAAAAAATAGTTATGATTATATAAAATTAACGACTATAAAATTAAATATAATAATTCTAAAATAAAATGTGATAATCCAACATCTTAACATTAATAAAAAAAATGACCGTAAAAATATCAACATGTATAATATTAAAGCTCGTACAATAAGAAAAGAATACTCACGAGAAATATATTAAAGATCCGGTCCATGATCGTCAATCGGGGCTCGATGAATGGATGTAAAAAGTGGGTTGGTAAGATTCTATAATGAGTTCTCGGCTATAATGAGCGATCAACGATCATTGACCGACTATAGTGAGCGGTCGGCAACCAACCAGTAGGAATGATTGGCAATTGAGGAATGGAAGTGGACAGTGATCGGCAAAAAGAGTCGGCAATCTAAAAAAAATGAGCGGCCAGCGATTAGCTAATCCAAAAAAAAAATATAGAATGCCACAACTATTTTGATCAAAAATAACAATTCAATTCAATTATTCCTCGAATCTCAAATCCTAATCTCCAATTCAAAACCAATTCAGTGCAATGCATGCGAGCTAGCGCGTGTGCTTATGTACGTATGTGGTTTATGGTTTCCATGTTTCTTTCAACATATCAAAGAGGATAAATATAGTTTATATGCTCATATAAAGTAAAATGATTTAGAATGGTGGGACAAAATAGGATTCATCATTTTCATAAAAGATTTCCCTCTAACAATTCTAAGGTCTCTGCAAAAGTTTGAGTACTTCTCATCAGTTGATGTAGAGTCCAAACACCAAACACCAAAAAAATTAAATAAAAAGTACATACAACAACAACAACACTCAAGCCTTTGTTCCACTATAGTGAGAAATAAAAAGTTGAAAGAATAAAACTTCCAATAATATTCACTAATCTCAAACAATCCCTTCTATTCCCCAATTTCAAAAACCCAGTCCAAGTTATAAAACAAAAGCATATCCATATCTAGATTAAATCGCGAAAGAAAATTGTGAATGTGAATGAAATGCAGTTCTGATTCAACTCCAAACTGCTTCTAACCCATCTCCTGGAAATTAAATATGGAATATCCAAGTTCTCTTGTTCCAGTTATTCCTCATTCCTGATGACAGTGTAGTAAGGACCCATCCCTACTACAAAAAATAGATTTTTCATAGTCAAGCTCTTAGCACTTCCTTATCCTTCTTGGCAGCCATTTTGGCTACAAAGAACCTACTTGGGGGTTAGCAGTAGAGTTGGAGGAATAGCTTATACCATCGCGAAATCCTTGGCCATCAGATGAACTCGGACCGGGAAGTGAATCACCATGACTCTGTTCCTCTTCATCCATTGCCTTTGCTTGTTCATGATTAGTATCTGCTGCTCGGGATCTCTTCTCGTCTTCATCCGAGCCCCTGAATTCCAGAACATAAGTTAATAGTTTTTTCTTGAAAAAAAGCTTTGAAGCTTCATTTAATTTTAAGATATTAATGGAATGTACCAGGAGTATAAAATAAGTCCAACAGTAAATGCAACAAATGCTAGAAAGTACATCCAATCAACCTGCAAAAAGAATGAGAAACAAGCTATGAAGCACGGATACTTTCCCGAAGGCAGCGTACTCGTACCGGATACGTATCCGGTACTGGTACGTACCCGATACTCGACGGATACACCTATGTGGACACACTTGGACTTAGCACATCATTTTGCATATTGTGATAGGAGTCTCTTTTTCTAGAGTAAACAAGAGTTGGCTTTATGCTAGGAAATGTTGGTATGTCTAATTAAGTAGTATGTCTGTATCAAGTATGTTCCTGGTACTGGTATGCTTTTGTTACAATTACATGTATTGAACATGTTGAAATGACGCAAGTTATTAACAGAACGGCTAACTTGTCTCTAGACTAACCGGAGGTTGAAGATGTTGATCTCCAACAATAAAGTTGATCTTCAACAATGAAGAAGAAGAAAAAAAAGACTGATGTGTAGATTTAATTTTATCTCTTTTGGTTAAACACATAAGATGTTAAATTTTGTAATATTTATGAATGTTTATTGTTTGAAAACTTCATGTTATTTAGCATTGATTTGTGGTCTTGTACTTCAAGTTATGATTTATGTTTGATGTTTCGATGTTTTGAGAATTATTTATTGCACTTGTAATTTATATAAATTATACTTGTTATAACGTATCATGTCGTACTCGTGTCCTTGTTTTTTTAAATTTTGACATACCGCCGTACCGAATACGTATCGTACCCGGTACCAGTACCCGTTCTTGTGCTTCCTAGGAAACAAGCATTTTGCCTCTAATGTTTAGTGTAAAAAAAAGAACATATACTCAAAATTTGGGGAGGTTGGGAACCTTCTCATGATAGGCAAAGATGCGTATGAGAACTGTCCACATGTCTGAAGTGAGCAGAGAAAGGTTTAGCATGGCTGAGCCACATATCTGCAAGGTAAAGAAAGAGAAGGATAAATCAATTTAAAGAATAAAAAAATCATTTGTTTATTTCTCACTAATGGGAGATTCAATGCAATTTCTTATCTACTATTATATTGAAAATGAGTTGTGAGGGGAACACTAAATTTCGTGTCGAGAGCCTATTTAGAAATTTTATTAATTTTATTTTTTCCCCGAACAAAGGAGTATAATTTTTCGGGATCAGTCAAGGTTTCCTTCTTCAATGTTGCTCGACGCAGCATGTTATCACCGTAACCAGTGCCGCATCTTGCAATTGTTCACCGTCCAAAACATCGGTGCCGTGATCTCCAGTTCTAGCAGTTCGATAACAAGGTTCTTCTATTATACCAAATTCATTTTGACTTTTGAAATCGAATCAAGCCCTTGGAATTAGAATTGGAGGTTCATTTTTCATTTAAATCAGACTTCAGATTTATTTTTGAAGCCCCAATTCCGTCAAAGCGAACGAACCCGAGGATATCTCAACTCGAACAAATAAAGGGAGATTATTTTTCACTTCATTTTCTACAGTTTCTTTCCATCTATTGATTTTATTCCCAAATAACATTTTATTTACAGATTTATTTTGATTTTATTCCCAAAATCATCTTGTTATGGATCGAAGAAGGAAAAAAGACCTGTTCATTTTTATGAATTCCCTGCATCTATCTTTACTCTTTCTTTGTTATCATTGTTTGCCCTACATTTTCTTTTTTCTTTTGCCCTGTGACAAAATACACTAACGATAAAAACCCAGTAGTTTTGAATATCATAAGTTAATGTGTTAAAACTGAAATTCATTATTATTTTTATTTATAAAAGGTGGGTGAAGAGTATATACAACAATACTAACATACACCCTCAAGTTGGGCATATTATATAATTCATACCCAACTTGCTAATTAAGCTACAAATGCTACTTGCACATAAGTCTTTGGTAAGAATATCGGCAAGTAGTTTTTGTGATAGAATGAACAAAATACAAATGAATCCCTTCACATAATTCTCTTTGATAAAGTGTCTATTCACTTCCACGTACTTTGTGCATGTTGGATTATTGTTTGTCATGTAACAATATTTGTATTTGTATGAGAGGGCTATATATACCCCATGAAGTGAATAAAATTTTAATTTCCCCCCTCCTTTCATTTTCTAACATGGTATCAGAGCCTTAGGGTTACCGATACCCGCCGACCCGCTTCCAGCCGTGCTCGATCACTCGTTCCGCCGCCGGATTGGTCTCCGGTCCCCGATCTACTCCTGCTAGCCCTTCTTCCGGCGACCCCCTACCGCCGGGGTATTCTCCTTTCCCCTCGGCGACCGCGCGGATCTCCTTCCCCACGGTTTTCGTTCGATCGGCTGTCGGTACAGTCGATCGACAGTCCGCCCGCTTCCCGCTCCGTTTTTTCCCCTTTTCTTGCCCAGTCGGCCGCCTAGGGGGAATCCTCTTTCCTCCTTTGGCTAGTCTCTTGACACCGGAGATGCAATACTCCATTTGATGACATTTCCGGTGTCTATCCATGTCTTCACCTCCTTCCTCTTTATATGAAATAGCCCTAGTTTCTATCTAGGCTGTTTTTTCTCTCCTCCCTCTTTATATGAGGCAGCCCTAGTTTCCCGGTGATCTCGATTTATTTTCTTGATCAATATGACCAGAACTGATGGATCTCCTACCGTCTCTTCCACTATCGGTGCTTCCCCGGCCCCTGTGACAGCCAGTGGCTTCTCCCGTCCTGGACATGATCACAACACTCCTCAGATTACGACGATTCGCCTGGATGGTACAAATTATCTCCCATGGTGTAGGGTCATCACCCTTGCATTGAAGAGCCGAAGGCTGTTTGGGTATGTCATGGGTACCACTCCTACCCCTACTTCAGATTCTCCAGATTGGGTGCAATGGGAGTCGGAGAACTCCCTCATCATGTCATGGCTGACGAAATCCATGATTGACTCCATCGCCCGCAACTACTTGTTTCTTGATACTGTTGCTGATATTTGGCGGAGAGCTGAGACTACTTATTCTTGCCGGGGCAATACAGCCCAGATATTTCAGCTACGCCGAAAGATCTTCCTACTGCGTCAAGGAGATCGTCCCCCGTCGGCCTACTACCTCGAGTTCACTCAGTTATATCAGGAGTACGATCACTTCGACTCGCTCACTTTGGTGTCACCTGAGAACGAGATCCTTGTCCGCGCACGGGAAGATCGAAACAGAGTTTTTGAGTTCCTACATGGACTGCATCGGGATTTCGATCAAATCAGTGTGCAGATTCTTGGCCGCTCCCCTTTGTCATCTCTTCCCGAAGTGTTCAGTCTGGTTCAGCAGGAATTTGATCGACGACAAGCTTGGACTCCTGATCCTCCTCCTGACAGCTCTGCCTTGGCTGCCCAAGTTGGGCCTCGGGGCCTCCGTGATTCCAGAACAAAGCTCAGTGACAAGGATCATCTGCTCTGTGACTACTGCGGGAAGACCCGTCATACACGGGAGACGTGTTTTCGCATGGGTTTCCGGCACCCCGTGGTGGATCTCCCTCTCGTGGAGGTCGTGGTTTTGGTCGCACTTCAGGGCGTTCTACTCAGCATCGCTCAGCAC
Organism: Platanthera zijinensis; assembly: GCA_039513925.1. Taxonomy (NCBI): domain Eukaryota; kingdom Viridiplantae; phylum Streptophyta; class Magnoliopsida; order Asparagales; family Orchidaceae; genus Platanthera; species Platanthera zijinensis. The sequence goes on along the minus strand of CM077091.1, from coordinate 4,488,374 downwards.
ATCTATCAGATGGTTTCGATGAGCCACAGCCTCCACCAGTCGTGTCTGCTCCTACATTGACCCTCTCAGCCGAAGAAGTTCTTGCATTCCGTCGCCTGATGCAAGGACAGTCGCCAGAGCCTTCTGCCCCCTCATCCTCCTATGCCCATCAAGGACCTCCAGGTGCTCATACTGCTTCCACTCATCCCTCTACTCATTGGATCATCGACTCTGGTGCGACGGATCATATGACCGACTCCTCATCAGGTTTTGTGTCCTACTTTCTGTTGTCTGGTCGGGACAAGGTGAGCATTGCAGATGGGTCCCTATCTCCAATTGCCGGAAAGGGTTCCATCTCGTGCTCCTCCCTAACTCTTTCCTCTGTTCTTCACGTTCCAAACTTCACCCGAAATCTACTTTCCATTAGTCATTTAACTAATTCTATGAACTGTTCCGTAACATTTTTTCCTTCTTCTTGTATCTTTCAGTACCTGAAGACGGGAACGGTGATTAGAACTGGTAAACTGGTGGATGGGCTCTACGTGTTCGATTCCTCCACTCCAATCTATCCTCCACAGGCCCTTCATGCGGATCAGGCTGCTACATTGGAGTCCTGACACTGTCGGCTGGGACATCCATCTACCCTTTATATGAAACGTTTATTTCCTGTTTTCTCATCTATTGTACTTGATAAATTTCGTTGTGATGCTTGTGATCGTGGTAAAAGTCATCGCACTTCATTTCAGCACGTTTCTTATCCCAGTACTGCACCTTTTCATTTGATACATAGTGATGTTTGGGGTCCCTGTCAAGTTGCGTCTATTTCAGGTTGTTGTTGGTTTGTGACATTTATTGACTGTTTTTCGCGTACCACGTGGGTTTACCTGATGAAAGCAAAAAGTGAAGTGTTCCCCTTGTTCCGCCGTTTTCACAAGATGGTCTCCACCCAATTTGCCACCCCTATCAAAATTCTCCGTATCGATAATGGTCGGGAATTCATGGATTCTGCTTTCGAGCAATACTTGGCTGATCACGGGATTATCCATCAAACATCTTGTGTCTATTCCCCTGCTCAAAATGGGGTGGCTGAACGGAAAAATCGCCACCTCTTGAAAGTTGCCCGGTGTCTTCTCCTTCACATGCATCTACCCAAGTACTATTGGGGTGATGTTGTGCTCACCGCGGCGTATCTTATCAACCGTATGCCTTCTCGTATCCTGGATTTCCAAACTCCTCTTACCATGCTTGGCATACCACCTACTACACTTCAACCTCGTGTCTTTGGATGTGTCTGTTTTGCCCACATCTACCACCGCTCGAAACTTGATGCTCGTGCGCACAAATGTGTATTCATCGGATATTCCCCTACTCAGAAAGGGTATAAATGTTATGACCCTATCAGCAAAAAGGTCTTCATAACCATGGATGTCACTTTCCGTGAATCTGAGAGCTATTATGGGTCCCCACTTCAGGGGGGCCTACTACTACATCGGAAGTGAGTCCCCTATCGTCGCTTGACACCATCCCTCTTCCTATACCTCCGGCATATCACCTCACTCTACCAGCTCCCGCTAATCCCACCACTCCGGGTGTCCCACCTGTTGAAACTCAGGCCCCTAAACCTTTACAGGTGTACTCTCGTCGCCCAAAGGATTCGAACACGCGGCCCGCCATCTGGATATCCGACCACCCACCGGATCCGTCGTCAGGATCCATCATCCCTGCGGAAGGTACTTCTACTCGGCATCCTCTATCTCAATTCGTATCTTACTCCTCTCTAACGGCCTCCCATGAAGTTTTTGTTTCTTCCCTGTTGTCTGTTTCTATCCCAACTTCGTGGCAGGCAGCTATTTCCGACGACAGGTGGAAATTAGCCATGATCGAAGAAATGAATGCCCTGGAGAAGAACAACACATGGGACCTGGTCCAATTACCTCTTGGAAAGAAGGTGGTCGGATGCAAATGGGTATTTGCGGTCAAACAGAACCCCTCGGGGTGGTGGAACGGTACAAGGCAAGATTGGTGGCGAGAGGCTACTCTCAGACGGAAGGCATCGATTATCAGGAGACTTTTGCTCCTGTGGCCAAGATGAACTCGATCAGGATCCTAATGTCCTGTGCTGCTTGCAGAGGGTGGAAACTTTGCCAATTAGACGTGAAGAATGCCTTTCATGGCGATCTAGAAGAAGAGGTGTACATGGCCCTTCCTCCGGGGCTCACCCCACATGGATCCACAGGGAAAGTGTGTAAGTTGAGGAGGCCACTATATGGCCTGAAACAATCAGCCAGAGCATGGTTTGGAAGATTCCACAAAGCCATGCGTGGGTTTGGGTACACCCAGAGCAATGCCGACCCCACTCTGTTTTTTAGAATCAGTGAAGGGAAGTTGGCCGTCCTGATAGTTTATGTGGACGACATTATAATCACTGGAGATGACAATGTGGAGATTCAGGCCCTTAAGGGAAAATTAGCTAAAGAATTCGATGTGAAAGATTTGGGGAACCTCAAATACTTCCTTGGTATTGAAGTTGCGAGGTCAAAGCACGGCGTTTTCTTATCTCAAAGGAAATATACGCTCGACCTCCTTGATGATACCGGGATGAGTGGTTGTCGACCAGCCGATACCCAAACCATAAGCTAGGCAAGGATGATGGCGAGCCGATTGAAGATATCACGGGTTTCCAAAAGCTTGTTGGGAAATTGATTTATTTATCGCACACACGACCTGATATTTCTTATGCAGTCGAAGTCCTCAGTCAGTTCATGCACTCTCCAAAGACCCGACATGTTGACGATGCACATCGTGTCCTCAGATACCTCAAATCCTCACCAGGGAAAGGCATCCTATTTTCCCCAAATGAAGAACTGACTATTGAAGTCTATACGGATGCGGACTGGGCTGGATCGCCATCAGATAGACGGTCCACCTCGGGATATTGTTCCATGGTCGAGGGAAATTTGGTTAACTGGAGAAGCAAGAAGCAACATGTTGTTGCTAGATCGAGTGCTGAAGCTGAGTTTAGGGCGATGGCTCATGGCATCTGCGAAGGGGTATGGATCTCTACCATCCTGGGGGAACTTGGGTTAAAGAGAAATGAGCCGGTCAGGTTGTATTGTGATAACAAAGCGGCTATCTCTATCGCTCACAATCCAGTACAGCATGATCGCACTAAGCACATTGAGATAGACAGCAAGGAGAATATTGATAGAGGGATGGTAGTTACCCCGTTCGTACCGTCTGATCAACAGTTAGCTGACGTTCTCACGAAGGGTTTGAGCTTCAATATGTTTACTCATCTTATCGGCAAGTTTGGCATGGCTGACATCACACCCCCAACTTGAGGGGGGGTGTTGGATTATTGTTTGTCATGTAACAATATTTGTATTTGTATGAGAGGGCTATATATACCCCATGAAGTGAATAAAATTTTAATTTTCCCCCTCCTTTCATTTTACTAATAATTGTCTTGTTGTCATAATATAAGTTTATTAGATTGTCTTCAAGAACTCGGATCTCTAATAGTAATGTGTGAAGCCACATCTCTTCATATATTCCATGAGTCCTAGCTTTGAATTCAGCCTCAGCATTGGATTGAGCCGCCACAGGTTGCTTCTTCTTTCTCCACGTAACAAGGTTGCCCCTACCAAATCGTTTATCATCGACTGATCCAGCCCAATCAGTATTAGTATAGACCTCAATATTCAACTTGTCATTATGAGTGAACAAGATACTCTTTCCTGGCGATAGCTTGAGATAGTGCGGGATTCTATATATAACATGCAAGTGTTTAGTTCTCGGTGAGTAAATATACTGACTAACCACTCCCATGGCATATGCAACATTTGGAAAAGTATGAGATAGATAGATCAACCGTCCAACAAATCTCTGATAGCCAGCCACATCTTCCATAAGCTCTCCATCATCCATTCCAAGTCTATGATTGGCTTCAATTTCATAGTGGCAGGTTTGCAACCACTTATGTCTGACTGTTCTAATAGATCTAATACATATTTTCTCTGCAAAATAAATGTCATGTCTTGACCTTGCAACCTCAATGCCCCGAAAATATTTTTGTTTTCTAAATATTTTACCAACTCTTTTGCTAGCTTCCCTATGAGGTACTAATCGCTTCGATATAATCCCCGGTTATCACAAAATCACCCACATATGTTGTAGAAAAAAACACGATAAATTGAGAAACGCAACTATTTTATTAATTTTGTCAAACAAATGCTTACATTCTCCATACATAACTTTGTACACTTATACACTTATATAAAGGAAAAGAGAGAGGTGAAGATGTTCTAATCTAAGATGTCGGACTAAATCTTAAAGATGAAGTAGACTCTAAATGAGCCTCATATTGGGCTTTTACATTTCTTTTCTTCAACACTCCCTCGCAAGCTGAGCATACAAATTGTAAACACCCAGCTTGGACAAACACTGCTAGTATAGCGGGCGAGGTAAGGCAAAGGAAAGAATATCAGCAACTTGCCTAGCAGCAGGGACATGTTGTAATTCTATCTTCTTCAATTGAACCTTCTCCCGCATGAAATGACAATCAACGTATTTATGTTTAGTCCGTTCATAAAAAACTGGATTCTTGGCAATATGTATGCCAGCTTGACTGTAGCAAAATAGAGTGGCCGGTGAAGAAAGCTTGACTCCTAAATCACCTAGGAGACCTTCAAGCCATGTAAGCTCAGACACAACAACTGCCATTGAACGATACTCGGCTTCAGCAGATGAGCGAACAACTACAAACTGTTTCTTGCTGCGTTAGGTAATGAGATGTCCTCAAAAATAAGTGCAGTATCCACTTGTGGAACGACGATCATCCAATGAACTAGCATAATCAGCGTCATAATATACAACCAGAGATAAGGGAGACGAAGAGGACTTGTATACAAGTCCTTATCCAGGAGCAGCCTTCAAGTTTCGAAGAATACACTCAACTGCTTGAAGATGAGAGATACGTAGCTCATGCATGAATCGATTGACAACTCCAACAATAAATGATATATCAGGTCTTGTCACAATGAGATATATTAGCTTTCCCAAAAGACGATGGTAATTCTCTGGGTTCGGAAAGAGAAGATCAGAGTCTGAGGCATGAGCACACAGAGCTTGTGAATGATATCCATGGGAGTGTCGGTATGTTTACATCCAGAGTAGCCCGCATCATGAAGCAAGTCAAGACAGTACTTTCTTTGAGATAATACAAGCCCATCAAATTGCCGAGCCAGCTCGAGACCCAGAAAATATCGAAGATTTCTCAGGTCCACTGTTTGAAACACAGTCGTCAAATTTTGTTTGATCATGTGTATTCCTGTGAGATCGTCTCCCGTAATCAAAATATCATCAACATACACCAAGAGAATCACTGTGCCTTTTGGACGATGATGTGTGAATAAAGAGAAGTCGGCTGAACTCCGAGTGAACCCAACAACACTAACAGTGTGACTGAACTTGTCAAACCATGCCCGAGGAGACTGTCTGAGACCATAAAGTGATTTCTTCAAACAACATACAAGGGACTCCCTCGTGGTCTCAAACCCGGGAGGTTGTTTCATATAGACGATCTCCTACAAATCGCCATTGAGAAAGACATTTTTGGCATCTAATTGATGCAATGACCAGCGTCGATGAATAGCAAAGGAGATCAAAACACGAACAATATTGAGTTTGATGACTGGAGAAAAGGTCTCATTGTAATCTAGACCTTGTTGTTGAGTTAAACCACGAGGCACAAGCTGAGCCTTCAGACATTGAACCGTCTCATTCAGACTATGTTTGATGGCAAACACCCACTTACATCCCACACAAGTCTGTCTAGGAGGAAGAGAGACAAGGTCCCAAGTGTGGTTTGCCCAAAGAGCGGACATTTCCTCGTCCATGTACGCCCGCCACCCCGGATGTTGGAGAGCCTCTTGCACAGAGGTAGGGATGGTAATAGAAGATAAAGAAAGGGCAGAGTTTCAGAGTTTCAGAGAGAAGCGGTGTAAGGAGACATAATTCTCCATTGAGTGAGCAGTAGAGACGGTTGTCGGATCTGCAGGATGCAAAATATCATTAGTGGAGGGCAGCTCTTGTAGAGTAGTAGAGGAAGTAGGACGACGAGTATACACCCAAATCAGAAGTGGTTTTGGTGGGATTAGCGTGGGAAGGAGAGATGGGTTTGGTGGAATTAGCGTGGGAAGGAGAGGTGGAAGATTAAAAGTGACAGGGGCATCAAGCCGCGGAAGTAGTGGCGGAATTGGAAAATCAGTTGGTTGAGAATGATAGGGCTGGTATTCGAGAAAGGCGACATCAACAAAAGTAACAACCATGTGATCCTTGGGAGAGAAGTAGACATAGCACTTTTGAGTACGTGAGTAACCAACAAACATATATTTTGTGGCACGGGGAGCAAGTTTGTCAGTGGACGGCCCAAGATTATGAACATAGCACACGCAGCCAAAGACACGAGGGGTGACTGAAAGGGGGATGTGGAGGGAAAACGAAGGTTGAAGGAAGCCGCGAAGTTGAGAATGGAGGAATGCATGTGGTTAATAAGATGACAGGTTGTAGAGACCGCAAAATTTCAATAAAGTTTGGGAACATTCATTTGAATAATAAAGGAACAGGTGACCTCAAAGAGGTGACAATTCTTGCGTTCGGCCATGCCATTTTGTTGGGGTGTATAAGAACAAGAGGTTGATGGATAATCCCAAACTCAGTACATAAGTTTGTAAACAAGTGACTTGTGTATTCACGGGCATTGTCGGTTCAGAGAGTTTTAATGGTAGTAAAGAACTGGTTGCGAGTTTCAATAATAAAGGCACGAAAAACACGAGTCAGCTCAGAGCGATCATGAAGGAAATACAATCATGTCATGCGAAAGTAATCGTCTATAAAGGTAACAAAATAACACTTGCGGTTTTGTAGGGTCCCAAAATATCAGAATTGACAAGAACAAAGAGAGCAACGCTCCTAGTATGATGGGGGTGAAAACATAGAGCGATGTTGTTTTCCATAGATACAGGACTCGCAGGTGAAATCATGGAGGGATATATCTGGGAGAGCTTTCCGGAGGATGTGTAGAGGAGCGTACCCAAGACGTTGGTGTCACTCAACAAAGCTAATAGAGGAGAGAATCGTAGTGGGGAGAGGGATCCAAGATGTAGAGTCCATTCGACAGATGCCCTTGACCAATGATATTTGTGTCTTGTGATCCTGCACAACACAAGAGGTGGAAGAGAATGTTGCATAGCAATCAAGGTCTTGAGTGAGACTGCTAAAAGAGAGAAGGTTGAAAGGAGAATCCAAACATGAAGAACTGAGCGAAGAGTGATGGAGGGAGTAAGGTTAACGCCTGCTGAGCCAGAGACGGGAATGGTGTTCCCACTAGCAACAGTAACGAACTTGGGATGCAGAGAGTCCAAGCATGTGGAAGGTTTTTGTGGGGTAATGTGGTGTGAAGCCCCTGAATCCAAAATCCAAGATGAACGATGGGTAAGACAAGAGATACCACTATCTGAGATAGACACAACAGAGCCCGAAGAACCGTCGATCATTCCTTGAAGTTGTTGGAGTTGGGTGCGCAAAGCATCAACGTCAGCTTGAATGTTGTGTGTAGTAGAATGGGCAGCCATTGGAGAAGAGAACCACACAAACCTAGAGTGCGAACAGACCACTGCAAGGAGGAAATCCTAGCGGACAAAGAAGGCGGTTGCTGAGTTGAAGAAATCCGGCGACTAGACAGTTAGCAGTGGCAACGATAACTGCAGCAGCAAGAGTCCACAGTAAGGAGAAGCTTCAAGATGGCAGCTGTCGTAGAGTTGTCGGATCTGCAGGCCGCAAAATATCATCAGTGGAGGGAAGCTCCCGTAGAGTAGTAGAGGAAGTAGGACGACGAGTATACACCCGAATTAGAGGTGGTTTTGGTGGGATTAGCATGGGAAGGAGAGGTGGGTTTGGTTGAATTAGCGTGGGAAGGAGGGGTGGAAGATTAAAAGTAACAGGGCACATAAAGCCGCGGAAGTAGAGGCGGAAATGGAGAATCAGTTGGTTGAGAATGATAGGGTTGGTATTCAAGAAAGGCGACATCAATAAAAGTAACAACCTTGCGATCCTTGGGAGAGAAGCAGACATAGCACTTTTGAGTACGTGAGTAACCAACAAACATATATTTTGTGGCACGAGAAGCAAGCTTGTCAGTGGACGGCCCAAGATTATGAACATAACACACGCAGTCAAAGACACGAGGGGTAACTGAAAGGGGGATGTGGAGGGAAAAAGAAGGTTGAAGGAAGCCGCAAAGTTGAGAATGGAGGAATGCATGTGGTTAATAAGATGACAGGTTGTAGAGACCGCAAAATTCCAATAAAGTTGGGGAACATTCATTTGAATCATAAGGGAACAGGTGATCTCAAGGAGGTGACCATTCTTGCGTTCGGTCATGTCATTTTGTTGGGGGGTATAAGCACACGAGATTTGATGGATGATCCCAAACTTAGTACATAAGTTTGTAAACGTGTGACTTGTGTATTCACGGGAATTGTCGGTTCAGAGAGTTTTAATGGTAGTAGAGAACTAGGTTGCGAGTTTCAAAAATAAAGGCACAAAAAACACGAGTCAGCTCAGAGCGATCATGAAGGAAATGCAATCATGTCATGCGAAACTAATCGTCTATAAAGGTAAAAAAAAAAATAGCCACACTTGCGGTTTTGTAGGGTCCCAAAATATCAGAATTGACAAGAACAAAGAGAGCATCGCTCCGAGTATGATGAGGTGAAAACATAGACCGATGTTGTTTTCCATAGGTACATGACTCGCAGGTGAAATCATGGAGGGATATATCTGGGAGAGCTTTCCGTAGGATGTGTAGAGGAGCGTGCCCAAGACGTTGGTGTCACTCAACAGAGCTAATGGAGGAGAGAATCGTGGTGGGGAGAGGGGTCCAAGATGTAGAGTCCATTCGATAGATGCCCTTGTCCAATGATATTTTGCGTCTTGCCATCCTACACAACACAGGAGGTGGAAGAGAATGTTGCATAGCAATCAAGGTCTTGAGTGAGACTGCTAATAGAGAGGAGGTTGAAAGGAGAACCCGAACATGAAGAACTGAGTGAAGAGTGATGAAGGGAGTAAGGTTAACGTCTGCTGAGCCAAATACGGGAATGGTGTCCCCACTAGAAACAGTAACGAACTTAGGATGCAGAGAGTCCAAGCATGTGAAAGGTTTATGTGGGGTAATGTGGTGCGAAGCCCCTGAATCCAAAATCCAGGATAAACGATGGGTAAGACAGGAGATACCACCATTCGAGAGAGACACAACAGAGCCCGGAGAATGGCCGATCATTCCTTGAAGCTACTGGAGTTGGGTGAGCAAAGCATCAACACCAGCTTGAATGGTGTGTGGAGTACAATGGGCAGCCATTGGAGAAGAGAACCACAAAAATCCAGAGTGCGAACAGACCACTGCAAGGAGGAAATCCTAGTGGACAAAGAAGGCGGTTGCTGAGCTGAAGAAATCTGGCGGCTAGACAGGTAGCAGTGACAAGGATAACTGCGGCAGTAAGAGTCCACAATAAGGAGAAGATTTAAGATGGCGTCGCAGAGGTGGAGCAAAAGACGGCTACGGGAAGAAGTGTGATAGAACAATGGGCAGACGACAAGCAATGTCGGCAAAGGAGCAATAACTGCAAGCAGAAGACCTCCTAGCAAGGAGATGATGTGGCCAGGCGGACTTCCAGGTGACCAAGCAAGGAGATGATGCTGCCAGGTGAACTGCAGAGGTAAGAAACATCATCGACGACTTAGAAACACGGCCGGAGGTTAGGCCACACAAGCAACGGCAAGGCAGGGGATTTGGGGTTGAGGGGCGGAAAGAACTTCGATTAGAGGTGAAAAGGAGGCCGCAACAAGGAATCAACAGAGAACAGGAGGTGCAGTGGCCAGAGCAGCGACTGCAGGCCGGGAGAAGAAGCAGACTGGGGAAGATACCTGGTGAAGTTGCGGGTGGGGAACAGGAGAAGCCCGGATGAAACGCCACAAGCCAGGCGGCCTGATAATACAAGGAGGAAGCGTGACCAGAGGCAGCGTGACCTGATGATGTGCAACCTGAGGAGAAACGGCGGTCGCGTATAGGGACGAACTAGCAAGAGCTCACGACGAACTCAGACAGGCCGCGCGGGAGAACTATAATTGCGGCGAACATAAGAGAAGCACCAGGTCGCGCTATAGTCAGCCAGGCCGCGGGCAGGAATCGAGCTAGCACGAGATCACGGCGGACTCAGCCAGGGCCGTGGGAAAACAGTTAGGTGGGACCCACACTGAGAAAAGCTATAAAAACGCGGATGAGAATGCAAAACCCAGGGGCAGGGGCTATGAGCAAACCCACACAATGTTGCGGTTTGAAAAACCAGTCCCTTGCTCGAGCAAAGTAGACACGAATGGCGGTTAGAGAACTCAAAACGCAAAAGGATTCCGTCGACCAAAATAACAACCAGAAGACTGATTGGCTCTGATACCATGTAGAAAAAAAAACACGATAAATTGAGAAACAGAACTATTTTATTAATTTTTCAAACAAATGCTTACATTTTCCATACATAACTTTGTACACTTATATATAGGAAAAGAGAGAGGTGAAGATGTTCCAATCTAAGATGTGAGACTAAATTCTAAAGATGAAGTAGGCTCTAAATGAGCCTCATATTGGGCTTTTACATATCTTTCTTTCAACATATATGATAAGAGTTGCCAACTTTCCCCACCATCGTCAAATAAATAGAATGTGATCAACATTACTATGAGTATACCCAAAAGAAATCATCACCATGTGGAATATACCAGTCCATGCCCCCGGGGATTGTTTCAATCCATATAGAGCCTTGTTTAGTTTGTATACTTTTCTTTCAAAACCACTTAGAACAAATCCAGGAGGTATAGACATATAAGCCTCCTCTTCTAGTTCACTGGGGAGGAACGCGTATTGAACATCCGACTGTTGGAGATTCCACCACTTACATGCAGCACATGATAACAGAATTCTACCGAGTTCATCTTAACCACAAAGACAAATGTCTTTTGATAATCAAACACCTGATCTTGGGTATATCCTTTCTCCACCAACCGTGCTTTATAGCATCCACTATCCCTTCACAATTTTTTTAATGTAAATACTCATTTGCACCCTACCGGTCTTTGCCCATTTGGAAGCTCCGACAGTTCCCATGTATAATTTTTTTTCAAAGCTTGCATTACCACTATTGTAGCATTCTTCCACTTTGTATGTTGGAATACCTAATGCCACGTAGTAGGAACCACGGTAGAGGATAAAGAGGAAAAAATGCTTGATCAGATGGGGTTAAAGAAGCATAGGAAACATATTTTAACAATGTGTGGTTGGCACTCTTACCTTCACATAGGTCGATAAGTAACTTCGCAAGAGCTAAAGATGAGGTCGTGATTGGTCCTTGCATGGGAGGATGGGTCGTCGAGTCCTTGTATCCCCTACTATAAACATGCAGACAATTTGTCTTCGGTGGAGGAGATATGGTCTTCCCAAGGGTAGGAATATTGTGGGATGGCATGATATACGATGGAGGGATCGGCATAGGAGGGTAAGAGGAGACACATCCAATGTAGATAAAGACTCCCCCTTAAGATAGGCCTCAAATAAGGATCGGTTTCCCAAAAGGTGACATCAATAGAGACAAAACGTCTCTTGATCGAAGGATGGAAGCATTTAAAGCCCATTTGAATAAGGGAGTATCCAATGAAGGCACATTCGAGGGAAAGAAAGTCAAGCTTTGAGCGTGCAATGTTATGGACATGAATAAAGTACATGCACAAAAGGATTTTGGGGTTAAGGTGACCAGGAGAGACTCCCAATGTATGAAGAGGACACTTGTTTTCTAAGATATGAGTAGGTAGGTGATTGATAAGATAGGCAGCAACAAGAACATCTCCCCAATAGTATCGAGGAAGATGCATGGTAAAGAGGAGGTAACAAGCAACCTCAAAAATATGACGATTTTTCCGCTCAGCGATTCCATGCTGAGTAGGAGATTGGGCATAGGTGGTTTGATGCACAATCCCCAAGGTAGTCAAATATGTTTTGATGGAGGCATCAGTGTATTCACAGTCATTGTCACAATGAAGAACTTCAACGGTGAAACCAAAATGGGTAAAAAATCATGCTATAAACTTTTTGAGGAGAGGAAAGGCATTATTTTCATGGTGCATCAAATACATCCAAGTGGTTCGTGAAAACAATCAATGATGTAACAAACCATTTATAACCAGAGCTAGAATAAACTGTGCAAGGCCTCCACACATCACAGTGAACGACAACAAATGGAGTAGTAGATGGTAATGAAGGTTACATATAAGAAACACGCTTATATATAGGTAATTAGTATACATCACAGTGACTGTTCTGTAAGACATGAGAAGGAAAAGTATGAAATAAAATTCTCATTGAGGCAAAGGATGAATGGGCCAAACGGTGATGTCAACAATTCAAAGATGGAGTCTAAGAGACATGCAGAACTTTGGCTGAAGTAGCAAGATCAAACACATAGAGACCGCCTTGCATCCTGCCAGGGCTAATTACCTTCTTTGTCTGCAGGTCCTGAGAGGGAAAAAAGGTAATTTAGCATCGCATGAAGTTAGTTAAGGGACTGACAGACAACAAATTTTAATTAAAGCTTGGTACATGAAGATAGTTAAAGCAAGAAAAGAATAGGAAATAGAACCTTCCACTGTAATGGAGGAAAGAGATACATTCATATTGCGTACTTTCTCTTTGCCAGGGGGTGGGAAGAAACAAAACCTGATGAGCAACCAGTCATGTGATTTGTAGCACCAAAATCAATATTCAAGTGAGAAGATGAGTGTATAGTAGTGGAGTGGGCACTCGGAATACCTGCGCGGGCAAAGGAGTGATAGTTTAACTTTCAAGGCAGCCTAAACACCTAGAGGGGGGGGTGAATAGGTTCTGCTTTTCTTATAAAAACTTCTAGGCAGAATTCAAATCAATAGCTAACACAATAAGCACAGCAATCACAGAAAATAAAATATCACAGATTGCACAATGTTTTATAGTGGTTCCCCAAGGTCTGGGTACATCCACTTTCCCCCTTCACCTATCTAGCAGTATGCTAGATTCGGCCAAACTTCCACTTATCTCAGATCAACAGATCCTACAACTCAGAACCCAACTGGTTCCTACAACTCAGGCACAACTGCCCTACCTCAGCCTTGCCCCAAGGCCTACAACTCAGAGAATATCCTTCTCCTACACTCAGGCAAACAGCCCTACCACTCAGAGTTCAACACTCCTACACTCAGCCTTTATAACATAGGCTTACAACTCAGATCTGTGTAAACAGATCCTACAGAAATATAGAAAAGATTATTAAACTGTCTTGCCAAAGTTGAGAGAGAAAAGGCCAAGACAATTCTTGATCAGCTGATGCAATCAACTGTATCTGAGCCTTCTTCAAAGCTTCTTGAAAATGTACTTAGCTGAGTTGATTCCAAACAGCTTCTTGAGAATCCACTGGGGGTTTCTTTCTTCTTCTTCTAATTCTGGCTTGACCTCTCTCTATCCAGCACTTTGAAAGATTCTTCTGAATTCTGATTAGAACTCTTCTTAGATCTATCCTTAGATAGTCTTCTTAGATCTCCCGGAGAAGATCTTCTTAAGTGACTAGCACTTTCTTGAAATGAATTGGATTGTGATCCTTCTCTTCCTTTTTGATTCAAAGTTATTCAAAAAGAACTATCTGTTGTGGTTATGTTCTTCTTCTGAATCCATCTATTTATAGACATTCTTCATGGTAACCGGCTGATCCGGTTTCTAACCGTTTTCTGACAAGTCTGACAGCTTCAGTTAACCGGTGGTAATCCACAGCTGTCAAGTCCTCAAACAAGTCCTGTGGCTTAGTCTTGAACCACAAGTTGTTGAAACAGTCTGTCAGAAAGTGTCGAGACCATCTGTCTATCTGTGTCGACACAATTGACTTTGGTGTCGACACAGTCTTCAGTGATGTCGACTAAGTTGCCTTTGAGTCGACACAGCTTCTTCTGAAAATAACTTGGTCTTAACTCTTCAGTGTGTCGACACAAGTCCTGTGTGTCGACACAGTTGTTGTAGAATTATAACTTAGTAAGTGTCGACTTAGCCTTCAGGTGTCGACACATTCTGCTTTAATGTGTCGACTTAATCACAATGTGTCGACACATTCTGCTGGTGTCGATAAACTTGAGGTCGACTATTTTCTTCTGTGTCGACACATTCAGCTGATGTCGACAATCTTGAGATCGACTATATTCTTCTGTGTCGACACATTCTCCCAATGTTGAGATCGACGCTTTTCTTCTGTGTCGACACAAATTCCCAGAGTTGTGTCGACTCTTTTCTTCTGTGTCGACACAAATTCCCAGTGATGTGTCGACTTACTTCTTCTGTGTCGACACTTTTTCCCAGTGTAGTTGTAGACTAACTGCTATGTGTCGACACTGCTTCCCAGTGTTGTGTCGACTCTTTTCTTCTGTGTGTCGACACTGCTTCCTCTGTGTCGACACTTGGACTTAGAATTTTTCTGCATACTTTATCAATTCTTCACCTGCACATGTCAACTTAAAACAACATCAAATACACCTTGATGTATATCATTGAGCTAGGTTGGGCTTCTTCAAATCAGGTACACATTTTCCAATGTACCCAACAATCACCCCCTATTTGGAGAAGTCATAACCCCTATAGCCAATGATATACATCATTTATAAACAGTACTAAATGATGATTAATGACATAACAGGAATATTTTAATATAAACAAAACATAAAAACAAATCATCACAGAATGCACATTATAATATGCCAAACAACATTTTGTTTATAACTGGGTAATGTTTGATTACAATGTTTTACATTTAATGATTACATCATAACATAACAAAACACTATAAAAGAACTTGAAACAAAATCAGGCTTGATCAGGCTCTTTAATTATAATCCCTTTGCCAGATTGAATTGTAGCTGTCACAGGAGCTTCTGAATCTTCAGCTATCTTCTTTCCTTTAAGATCAGCTTTCTTCTGAGCTTCTTCCTTGATCCTTTGTCTTTCAAAATAATGAAAAGGCTTAGGGAAGTATTTGCTTGGCTCCTTAGCATCAGATGGCAGTCTTCCCAGCTTGGCTTTCCTTCTGAATTGTACTATTGCTTCTTGTCTTGCCTCATACTTCTGCCATTCTATTTCATTGTACCACTTGCCTCTCTCATGAACTTTATCTTGTACAGCTTTCCATGCAGTGAGTATTATGTTCCTTGAAGTAGGACTCCACTGCTCATAATCTGGCTTCAGTACAGCCTGCTCTCTGAATTTCTTCTTTGCTACTAGAGCATCTTGCTGTTCTTTTAGAGTAGCCTCAGGCTTATCAACCTTTCCAAAGACAATATTAGTAACCTCCTTTGGAGGACTATACATTACTTGAACCTTCTGATCAATTATGTCAAAATCTGGAGGGGGGTAAATGACTTGGGCAAGCTCAGGTTGAGTGCCTTCAAGTAGATTTGATTGTATTCCTGATTCAGCTACCATAGCATTATCACACAATGGGGGATATCCCAAAGTGGCTCGAATGCTATTGGTCACCCATTTGGAGTGCTCTGAGCCTGCATGAATTAGCATCCTCTCCCCCTTTATGGCTTCTCTAGATACATGATCTCTTAGATCTTCCTTTTGAAATCGAATTTGGCCATCCAAATAATTCACACCCTCTTTGAAAAATGATCTTAACTTTTGAAGCTTGTCAGATATTTCTTTTTGAGAGGTTGTGATGGCAGTCTTAACAGATGCAATGACAGCTTGAAAATTCTTATCAAATTCTTCCCTTTCTTTGGCTCTATCGGCAGGCAGACCTGGAACAATCTTCTTGACCTCCTCAATAATCTCATTATGAGATTCAGTTAAATTCTCATTCATTCTGATCTGATTTTCCAAAACATAACTTTGCTTCAAGGCAATGTCATCCACCTTTGTAGTGATAGCCTCCTGTTGTTTAGCTAGATAAACCACAGCATTGCCACCCTTGTGGAAGCAATCTGTCATTTCAGTTTTATGCAAGTTGACCTGAAACTGGATGGACTTGATATCCTGAGCTAAGTCAAACTGAAGTGACTTGCTATTCTCATCAACATACTTTTCCATAGCCAACCTTTGTTCATCCAATTTTACTTGTAGATCTATCATAAATTTGTTGTAATCAAAGGCTGGAGATACTTGTAGAGGTGTGGTCTGTAAAGCCTGCTTATAATTCTTGCTTCTTCTCTTGAAGACAACAAGTTTTCTTTTCTTTGCCACCCTGGCATCTTCAGTTTCTGTTTCAGATGAAGTATCTACATGAATTCTTTCTTGAGGATGATGAATTGTATCTGTTCCAGGGGTCTGTTGCTCAGCTTCAACATCCACTGGCTCACCCTCAACTTGTGGCTCAACTTCAGCTTCCTGATCAATGTCCATACCTATGGACTTCTCAATATCTGGTCCACCTCCTACTTTATCAGTAGTAGTATCAATATCTGGGAACAACTCTTCCATAGTAAATTCTAGTTGAGCTGTAACTTCTGCAGCAGTTAAATCTTGAGACAAGTTTAACTGTGCATTCTCTTGTACTTGCACTTCAGTATTTGCAGTATCTGGAGTAGGAGTGGACACCAGCTTCCCCTGAACCTGTGCAGGAATAAGAATATGAGCAATGTCTTTTATAGTAAAATACATTAGCTCCCCCTATACCTGAGCAGGAGTAGATACCTTTGGAGCAGGAGTGGAAACTGGCTCCCCCTGCATCTGTGCAGGTGTTGACACTTCCTGGACAACAGTTGTGTCTGGCTGATCTTCAACCTGTGTCCTCATGGGGTCTTCTTGTAATTGTTCAGATTCTTGATTCTGTGTAGGGGTTTTCACAGGGGTGTCTGGCCTGCTCTCTTCAGGCACATCCTTGGATAGTACCCTATCCCACCTTGAGAACAATCTCATATCCATTCTTCTCATATGATTAATCTTACTCCCTTGCAATTGCTGCAGCACTTCAGGAATCACTCCAGTGAGGTACAGGCTCATGATCCTAGCCATGTTAGGCTTCTTGATTCCTTCTTTGATCTTGTCAAAGATCACCCCTGACCAATCAGTAGGAATAGTAAAAACTATCCTGGTCATCAGGCTGAACATATAGGCAGAAATCCTATCATGTCCACCTGTCTTGCAGAGGATTACTTTTCCAACTACTTCTGACAAGAATTTCCCTTGTTGATTCATACCCTTCCTGTTGAAGGCAGCTCCAATCTTCAATCCTGAGTCCAGTCCACACCATTGAAGGGCTTCCCTTGTCTTAGATATAGGAACTTCCTCTTCATTCTCAACTACTTGCAATTGAAAGATCTTTCTTATACTTCTTTGATTAATCTTCACCTTAGTCCCTTGAACAGTGGACTTAATCTTGAGGCCAGTAGAGTGGACTGATGCAGAGATAAAGAACTCGTGCACCTCCTTCTTCCAGATTTTAGTAGGTTCTGAGATGAGAAATTCTAACCCTGACGCAGAGAGGAGGGTGATAACTCCTTGGACATCTGGCGGCGCCTCTGCAAAGGCCTGGCGCACCAACTCATACCCTTCATTGATGTTATCTTCAATCCTTGGCGCCATCGTTTTGTCGAGAAAGCTTGAGAGAAGAGAGAAAGATAGACTGTCGACACAGGGTTTTAGTCTCGAAAACCTTGGAAGCGTGTCGACAGAATGAGATTTTGACCTATTTATAGCCGCAGTTGAAAGAAGTTCAAAAGGCGCCAAAAACAGTCAAAATGTGTCGACACAGACGGAATGTGTCGACACAAACTTCTACCGTCTCGACATTACTTCAACCTACTATGTGTCGACACCAATTTGTGGTTATGTCGACACCTTAGATAAACAGAAATTCTGTGTCGACTCTAAGGATAAGTGTCGACACATATTCTGTAAGTGTCGACACCATTTTCCTGGTTGAGTCGACATTATATTTCTGGTTAAGTCGACAATATAACTCTTAAGTGTCGACACATATTCTCTGTGTCGACACAATATTTCTGACTTGTCGACATAATTTCTCTGAGTCGACACATTACTACTGAATGTGTCGACACATTCTTACTTAGCCAATTTCTGTAACTTCAATGTGTCCTTTTGTAACACTTGATTATGTTGTTGTTATTACCTTTACTTATTTATATACCACTTCAATTGCATTGTTAATGATTTTGTTAATACATTAATCAATGGTTAACATACCTAATTCAATTTTGAATTTATTGAATTTGGTTTCATCTAAAGGCTTAGTAAATACATCTGCTATTTGATAATCTGTTTTTACAAATTCCAATGAGATGTCTCCTCTTTCTACATGTTCTCTAAGAAAATGGTATTTGATTTCTATATGCTTAGTTCTACTATGAGAAACTGGATTATTAGCAATAGAAATAGCACTCTTTGAATCACATAAAAGAGGTGTTCTACTTACCTGAATACCATAATCCTTAAGCTGATGCTGCATCCACAATAGCTGTGCACAGCAGCTTCCAGCAGCAACATACTCTGACTCAGCTGTGGAAATTGCCACACTGGTCTGCTTCTTACTACTCCAAGATATTAGTCTTCCTCCCAGGAATTGACAAGTACCTGTAGTACTCTTTCTATCCTCTCTACATCCTGCAAAATCTGCATCTGAATAGCCTGTTAGTAGAAAATCTCTATTCCTAGGGTACCAAAGACCTAGAGTAGGAGTGCCCTTTAGATATCTCAGAATCCTTTTGACTGCAGTATAATGAGATTCTTTAGGGCAGGCTTGGTACCTAGCACAGACACATGTTGCATACATAATGTCAGGTCTACTAGCAGTGAGATATAGTAGAGACCCAACTATTCCTCTATACAATGATTCATCAACAGGTTTACCTGTCTCATCTTTGCATATAGGCATACTAGTTCCCATAGGAGTTCTCATGGTGGAGGATGACTCCATACCATACTTCTTAATTAATTCTTTGGTGAACTTAGACTGGGATATGGACAATCCATCATCAGTCTGTCTTACTTGGAGTCCCAAGAAGAACTTAAGTTCTCCCATACTGCTCATCTCAAACTTCCCTTGCATAAGTTTGGCAAACTTTTTACAAAGGTTGTTTTCAGTAGATCCAAAGATTATGTCATCAACATAGATCTGGACTAAGATGATCTTTCCTTTGGATTCCCTAAGGAATAGAGTTTTGTCTATCTTTCCTCTTGAGAATTTATTCTCAATGAGGAAGGTAGATAGGGTTTCATACCAAGCCCTTGGAGCTTGTTTTAACCCATACAAAGCTTTCCTAAGCTTATACACATAATCAGGTTTAAGAGGATCTACAAAACCTGATGGCTGCTCTACATATACTTCTTCTTTAAGATCACCATTCAGAAATGCTGACTTCACATCCATCTGGTATACTTTGAAGTCTTGGTAGGCTGCATAGGCAAGGAACATTCTGATTGCCTCCAGCCTTGCTACTGGAGCAAAGGTTTGATCAAAGTCAATCCCTTCTTCCTGCCTGTATCCTTTTGCAACCAATCTTGCTTTATTCTTTACTATTATCCCACTCTCATCTAGCTTGTTCCTATAGATCCACTTAGTGCCAATTATATTGTGGCCTCTTGGTTTAGGAACCAGCTCCCAGACTTTGCATCTTCTGAATTGATTCAGCTCCTCTTGCATAGCATCAATCCAGTGCTGGTCTTGGATAGCTTCTTCAAACTTCTTAGGTTCCATCTGGGACAAGAAACTTGAATGCAAAACTGTGCTTTGATTTCTGCTTCTAGTTTGCACTCCTTGTCTTGGATCACCAATTATCTGATCAGTTGGATGATCTCTCAGATATCTTATAGCTGGAGGAAGATTCCCTTCAGGTTGAGCATCTCCAGCTTCTTCATTCTGCTGAGCCTCTTGGTTTTCATCAGCTTCCATTATCTCTTGTACTCCCCCTGGACAGCAGCCTTCATTTTCCAATGCTTCATCTTCCTTTGAAGCTTCAGCAATGGAGAGCTTGTCCATCTTCTTGCTTATACCTGTTGAGTCATTTGATCTACAAGACAACTCACTATTGATTAATCTTGTTTCATCAAATACAACATGCACAGATTCTTCAACAACTTGAGTAGTTAAGTTAAAGACTCTATAGGCCTTACTATTTGTGCTGTACCCAACAAATATCCCATCCTGGGATTTGGCAGCAAACTTAGTCAAATATGACTTGCCATTGTTAAGTATATAGCACTTGCAACCAAAGATCCTGAAATAGGATAGATTTGGTTTTCTGCCTTTCACAATCTCATAGGGAGTCTTTCTGTGGCTTTTGGTGATAGAAGCCCTATTGATGACATGACAAGCAGTGTTAACTGCCTCAGCCCAAAAATATTCTGGGAGAGAGGTGTCACTCAATAGAGTTCTACCAGCTTCAATTAATGTTCTATTCTTTCTTTCAGCAATTCCATTTTGCTGAGGTGTTCTTGGTGAGGAGAACTCTTGGAAAATCCCAAAGTCTATACACAAGTTTGTTATGCTTTCAGATTGAAACTCAGTACCATGGTCACTTCTGATTTTGACCACTGTACTATTCAGTTCATTCTGAATTTGCTTTACAAAATTAAGTAATACACTTGGGGTTTCAGATTTTTGTCTCAGAAAGAACACCCATGTAAATCTAGAATAGTCATCTACAACCACTAGAGTGTAGACCTTCCTACCTAGACTGTGAACTGGCATAGGACCAAAAAGATCCATATGCAAGAGGTATAAGCACCTCACAGAATCCTTGTTTTCAAGGCTTTGAAATGAGGTTTTTGTCTGCTTGCCCTTTTGACAAGCTGAGCATACCCCTTCCTTTATACACTTAACTTGAGGCTCCATTCCTCACTAGTTCTTTACTAAAGAGTTGGTCCAATTGTCTTGTAGTTTAGATGAGCCAATCTCTTGTGCCACTTAACACAATGAGAAGCATTGTCATCAGCTACAAGACAAATGGAGGGAAGCCTTATTCTCACATTCAAAATTAAGGCAATACACATTTCTCTTCCTATACCCAGTCAATATGATCTCTTGATCACTTGACCTTTTGATATGACATCCATCCTTACCAAATGAAATGTCATATCCTAGATCACTCAGCTGGCTTATGCTTATTAGATTATGTTTCAAACCTTTTACATAGGCCACTTGGGTGATAGTAATTAGGTTAGAAGAAATGTTACCAAACCCTTTGATGACTCCTTTTTCAGATCCACCAAAGATCACTTTATGTCCATCTTTGACAGATGAATACTCCTTCAGCAGCCCCTTTGTTCCAGTCATGTGCCTGGAACAACCACTATCCAAGTACCATATAGGGGCATGGTTACTTGGATTCACCTGCAATACAGAATTACTTACCCTTAGAACCCAAGTAAGTCTTGGGTCCTTGGTTCAGGTTAGCATTAATAAAGTTATCATAACCTCTTCTAACAGGTAGACTCTTATTCTTTATAACACTTGTGTTATACCAGCAGTCCAATGCAAAATGGCCCCTCTTGCCACAGCACCAACATTCAAACTTATTGTATCTAGATCTAGATACATCCTTGTTAGTAGAATTTCTGTTCATTGCTGGTGCTGTTGCTAACTTCACCTACTGATTTCTTAAAACCATTTGGTTTATGACCATAGGTAGGCCTGCTTGCCTTAACACCCTTGTTCTTCAGAACATTTGTCTTAATATGACCTTGAATGTCTTCATGATCATATATGTTAGAAGGCACTTTCTCCTTACTAAACCTTATGGGGACTGAAAGGTTTAGTGGCTGAATAGGGACTTTGCCTTTCCTCTTGAATCTGCCAGCCCTGGAGTTACCTTTAAATCCTAATCCAGCCTTACCCTTCTGAGTGACAAATTCATCTATCAAGGGTAAGACAGATTTTGGCTTAGAGTAACTAGCCACTAAATCCCTTTCAATTCTAAGTCTGGCCTCCAGACTCTTTACTTGATCATTAGTATAATTAATTGTGCCCATCTGAATAATAGTTATATTCTTCAGCTTGGCAATTTCATTTAATTTTTGATCAAGGACTTTTTCTAACTCAGTTGTTGCTACCCTTAGTTCAGCAATTTCCTGAGCCTGTGTTTTAACCAGGTTCTTGCTTTTCTTAAGGGCCTGCAACAAGTCCCCATACTTGTCTATCAATTGATAGACATCTCCTTCAGATCCAGATGCATCTTCATCACTTGATGCAGATGTAGCTGATTCTTCACTTGTACTACAAACAGATGTACAGGAAGAACAATTTACCTCATTAGGACCAGACTGATTCTGGCATATGTCCTCTTCTGATCTTGTCATCAAACCCATGCATTGATGTTCATTGATGGAGTCTAGCAACTGCATAAACTCCTCTTCCTCAGATGCAGCATATAGTCCAATATATGCTTCAGCTTCAGATCCTGATTCTGAAGTTGACTGGTCTGACAGACTTTTATCTTTCTTTGCTACAAAGGATTTCTCCTTCTTGCCTTTCTGATAAGTCTTCTTCTTTTCTGAAGATTCCTTCCTTTTGTCAGGACAATCAGCCACTACATGTCCAGGCCTATTGCAACAATAGCAGACAATCTTTGAAGTAGTGGCTTTGCTGGGCTTTGATCTGCTTTTCTCTTTCCTTGATGACCTTCTCTTCTGATAATAGTCATCAACTTGCTGTGATGTGGAAGGCCTAGACTTCCATTGCTTCTTTTTCAAGAACCTTTGGAATTGTCTAGTAAATGCAGCAAAGTCTGCATCTGAATCACAGCTAACTGAACCCTTATCTGAATTTTCAGAACTATCTTCTTCAACTTCCTTAGGAGGAGATGGTGATTTCCTCCTATTCTTTCTGGTGGCTTCAGCATTAAATGCCACAGTCTTTTCTATATGCTCTCCTCTTGAGTTTCTTTCCTCCTCCTTCCTTACCATAAGTTGCATTTCATAGGATAACAACTTTCCAAACAGGGTTGGAGGAGATATTTCTGCCAATTTTGCCACTTCTCTTATGGCACAGATCTTTGTATCCCAATCCTTTGATAAGGATCTTAAGAATTTGTCATTCAGTTCATAGGTACTGAAGACTCTTCCATAGGATATTAGCTCATTCACAATTCTATAGAATTTCTTATAGCACTCAGTTATGCTATCAGATTTTCCTTGTCTAAAGCTTTCATACTCCTGATTCAGCATAGACTTTCTGTCCAGCCTTACTTCTTCAGATCCCTCTATGTAGACAATCAATGTGTCCCACATCTCCTTGGAGGTCTTGCAGTGAATCAGATTCTGAAATGTTGAATCATCTATGGCACTGACAATGATATTCTGTGCCCTTTTATCCATGGTTGCCAAGATGATTTCATCCTTGGTCATTTCTGAATAAGTCTTTGGTATTTGGATATTTGCATCAAGAACAGATATCTTCATTGGAATGAAGGACCCTTCTTGTACTGTGATGTAAATCCTTGGGTCAGATGCTTCCATAAACAATCTGACTCTCTCTTTCCAGATCCCAAAGATTTCCTTCTTGCATATGGGTAATTTCATAGACCCTAGCTCCTTATGATTCTCTCCAGAACCCATCTTCTTGAATCTTGAATCTGCCTTTCAGATCTACCTCAGACTGTTAAGTCCTTTTTGAGCAACCTCCCTCTAATACCACTTGATAGTTTAACTTTCAAGGCAGCCTAAACACCTAGAGGGGGGTGAATAGGTTCTGCTTTTCTTATAAAAACTTCTAGGCAGAATTCAAATCAATAGCTAACACAATAAGCACAGCAATCACAGAAAATAAAACATCACAGATTGCACAATGTTTTATAGTGGTTCCCCAAGGTCTGGGTACATCCACTTTCCCCCTTCACCTATCTAGCAGTATGCTAGATTCGGCCAAACTTCCACTTATCTCAGATCAACAGATCCTACAACTCAGAACCCAACTGGTTCCTACAACTCAGGCACAACTGCCCTACCTCAGCCTTGCCCCAAGGCCTACAACTCAGAGAATATCCTTCTCCTACACTCAGGCAAACAGCCCTACCACTCAGAGTTCAACACTCCTACACTCAGCCTTTATAACATAGGCTTACAACTCAGATCTGTGTAAACAGATCCTACAGAAATATAGAAAAGATTATTAAACTGTCTTGCCAAAGTTGAGAGAGAAAAGGCCAAGACAATTCTTGATCAGCTGATGCAATCAACTGTATCTGAGCCTTCTTCAAAGCTTCTTGAAAATGTACTTAGCTGAGTTGATTCCAAACAGCTTCTTGAGAATCCACTGGGGGTTTCTTTCTTCTTCTTCTAATTCTGGCTTGACCTCTCTCTATCCAGCACTTTGAAAGATTCTTCTGAATTCTGATTAGAACTCTTCTTAGATCTATCCTTAGATAGTCTTCTTAGATCTCCCGGAGAAGATCTTCTTAAGTGACTAGCACTTTCTTGAAATGAATTGGATTGTGATCCTTCTCTTCCTTTTTGATTCAAAGTTATTCAAAAAGAACTATCTGTTGTGGTTATGTTCTCCTTCTGAATCCATCTATTTATAGACATTCTTCATGGTAACTGGCTGATCCGGTTTCTAACCGTTTTCTGACAAGTCTGACAGCTTCAGTTAACCGGTGGTAACCCACAGCTGTCAAGTCCTCAAACAAGTCCTGTGCCTTAGTCTTGAACCACAAGTTGTTGAAACAGTCTGTCAGAAAGTGTCGAGACCATCTGTCTATCTGTGTCGACACAATTGACTTTGGTGTCGACACAGTCTTCAGTGATGTCGACTAAGTTGCCTTTGAGTCGACACAGCTTCTTCTGAAAATAACTTGGTCTTAACTCTTCAGTGTGTCGACACAAGTCCTGTGTGTCGACACAGTTGTTGTAGAATTATAACTTAGTAAGTGTCGACTTAGCCTTCAGGTGTCGACACATTCTGCTTTAATGTGTCGACTTAATCACAATGTGTCGACACATTCTGCTGATGTCGACAAACTTGAGGTCGACTATTTTCTTCTGTGTCGACACATTCAGCTGATGTCGACAATCTTGAGATCGACTATATTCTTCTGTGTCGACACATTCTCCCAATGTTGAGGTCGACGCTTTTCTTCTGTGTCGACACAAATTCCCAGAGTTGTGTCGACTCTTTTCTTCTGTGTCGACACAAATTCCCAGTGATGTGTCGACTTACTTCTTCTGTGTCGACACTTTTTCCCAGTGTAGTTGTAGACTAACTGCTATGTGTCGACACTGCTTCCCAGTGTTGTGTCGACTCTTTTCTTCTGTGTGTCGACACTGCTTCCTCTGTGTCGACACTTGGACTTAGAATTTTTCTGCATACTTTATCAATTCTTCACCTGCACATGTCAACTTAAAACAACATCAAATACACCTTGATGTATATCATTGAGCTAGGTTGGGCTTCTTCAAATCAGGTACACATTTTCCAATGTACCCAACAAGGAGGATGGTTCAATAGAAGGCTCAGTAAAGAGGCCCTACATTATCCTGCAAAAGGACTATATTACTTAAGTGGAGAGAGAGCTGGGCACTGTGATGGGATCAGAATTGGAACTCCCAATATTATTTTCTTCAAATCTCTCAGTCAGATGAGTAGCACGATGGGAAGGTCCACTCCCCTGGAATCTCACATGGTCACGGCCTCCACATGGGGCAGATCCTCCTTGAGAAAGGAGAAAATCATGGAGCTTAAAGAAGCTCTCTTGAGTATGTTGAGTTTTACCACAGTGGTCACAAACAAGATAATCTTCATCTGCAGTACCAAAGAGCGTCCTTCGAAGTTTGAGTGGGTAATAAAAATAGTCTTTATGTGCATGTCAAGGTAGCCATGACTGTATAAGATCATATTCCTGCTGAACAAGACTAGAAACTTTAGGTAAGGAAGGATCAGGTATGTGACCCAAAATCTAAACAATGATCTGATTAAAATCCCTAGGAAGATCATGTAAGAAATCCAACACATGGATGTGACTCTTCTTGTGCTCTGAATAGAAGCTTATCACCATGATAAAGCAGTAAGGGAATCAAAGTCGTCATATTCTAGAAATAATTAAGTGAAATCAAAATAGTAGGCAGATGGAGGACGATCTCCTTGGCGAAGGAGAAAGATCTTTCCGAATTGAAATATCCAGGCAGAATTTCCTTTTCTTAGAGTAAATAAAATCAAGGGCAGAAGAAAACGTAGGATCAAATCTTGTGAGCCATGTCGGCCAGAGGTTGTGCAAAAGGTCTCTGACATGATTCACAGAATCTTTCCCTCCCAATTGCGGATGTGAGAACGAGATGAACTAACAGAACAAGACCAAAGTCTACCTGACTAGTCTCTAAGGCGTCAGGTTGTGTAGGGACATCAGCACAAATTTGAATGGAGTGATGTAGGTGCCTCGTGTCGATGTTCATCCCACAAGCAAGGAGAATCCTCAACAACAAAGGTAGAGAAATTTACCTCACACGTGATAGCACTAAATAAGCACGCAATCACGACGCTAAAGGTGATACCCGTGTGTGACGCAATCACGGTACTCAAAAAGGGATAAAACAAAGCAATGCACTAGAAAATAGCTCAATTATCCCACATACAAAAACACAAACTCCATCATACGTCCATAAAAACAAAGCAAGGCAAAAACATAAATATATCAATGTACAAAAAAGAACAAAGGCAACAAAATAAGTCAATTTACAACAATTTTTATTACAAAGATTCTTTTGCATATGTGCATTTATACATGAAAGAAACAAAATAAGTCAATTTACAACAATTATTATTGCAAAGATTCTTTTGCAAGCGTGCATTTACACGAGATGTGGGAAAAAAACTGAACCGCAAGGTCTTCGACAACCTCGTTGACGATACGACTGTTTTCCTCGTCCATGTGGATATACAAGTCGCCACCATGATCTGACTTCTCACCAGCATCATCTACTTCATTTCACTAGAACTATAAGACCCCATATCCACAAGCATAAATATGGATGATCTACGCAAAGAACGGGACGAAGTATACCTAGGGATGCCAAGTGAAATCAGCTTATTCCTTGAGAGTTGTCGAAATATGTAATCTCGGCAACCACTTTTCAGAGTAAGTCCATATGAACATGAATAAGTGAGAAATCTACCGCCTACCTAAACATGCAGGCGACATCTTAAATATAATCTCGTGACTCCAAGATATCGATATTTTTCTCCAGAGGGAGTAGAAAATGTCTCTTGTAGCTTCCTAAAAATTAAAGACTTCGGTCCTCAGCGTCGACATGCTAACTTGAAGATTGATCTCGCACACCTCCATAAACTGAATAGTCTCATTAATCCAAATAAGCTCCCGCATGGGGGAACGCCCTCCAGATCTTCTCGCTCTAAAAATAAGTGGTCATGCAAACATTGTAGTGGGATATCTGTTGGGTCCGGCGTTCCTTCACTTGACCCGTGGCGCTCTGCTACTTATATAAAAAAATTAAGTAGCACCCTCTCCAACAGTCCGGGTTTTTGGTGCTGTTGGGTATGCGCTTGATCCTTCAATTGGTATCAGAGGAGGTCACGGGTTCAAGACCGGGGGGCGCTATTAAATCCTGATTTTTCCCTTCTACCTGTGTGGGTCCGGCAACCGTGGACATGTGGTAACCCCACCTCTGAGCCGTGTGGGCCATGTGGTACCCCACCTCTGAGCCGACGGGTTCTGCTGGAC
Source organism: Platanthera zijinensis (assembly GCA_039513925.1). NCBI lineage: Eukaryota > Viridiplantae > Streptophyta > Magnoliopsida > Asparagales > Orchidaceae > Platanthera > Platanthera zijinensis. The sequence goes on along the minus strand of CM077091.1, from coordinate 4,460,591 downwards.
GCCGGGGGGGGAGGGGGGGATTGTTGGGTTCGGCGTTCCTTCACTTGACCCGTGGCACTCTGCTACTTATATAAAAAATTAAGTAGCACCCTCTCCAACAATCCGGGCTTTTGGTGCAGTTGGGTATGCGCTTGATCCTTCAATATCTCTCGACATGTCGTCCGATACATCCAAAACAACACATTTCCATTTTATTTAGTTCTAATATCGTTTTGAAAAAAAATGGTGATATATCGGCTCATTTCCGATGTATTGGCACAGAAAATGACTGATATATCAATTGATTCGTTATTTTAATTAAATGATTTTTAACGCCTTCGCCTTTTATTATTTCAACACATCCGATTAATAACCCCTTTGTCATTCTCATTCTTCACGTGCCTTATTCCATCAGCGATTGTTCTCTCTGACTCTCTGTTGCTTTTCTCTAGCTCTTTTCCCTAGTTTCTAGGGCTTCTCTATGTCTTCACCCCGGTTTATAGGTGTTGGGGGGAAAAGTGACCTCATGTAATACCGCAAAATTCCCTTGAATTGTAGCTTTAAGGGGCCCTTGAGTGTTGGAATAGGTTCATGCAAGTTTGGGGTTGTTCGTGGTGTGTTTAGAGGTCATGTGGAGGATTTTTTAACTCTACAAGGGTAGGAACACGGTTGTGTAGAATCCCATGAACTTAAGCCTTTCAAAAAATCATCCCGAGCCCGACACGGCTTGGTGGAAGCCATGTCACTGGCCATGTTGGTGTGCACGGCCTGGAGGAGTCCATATCACTGGCCATATCAGTGGACACGGACAGTGATACGTCTTGTCGAGGCCATGTTCCAGAGAATGCCCAACACCAAGAAATATAGTTGTGTGCTCGTTTTCATCCCGCGGCGTACACGACCATGTACAAAGTCATGTGCAGGGTAGTGTACGGGGCCGTAAAGGTTCATTTTAGCTCGTTTCGAGCCGTTTATGGGGTGATTCTTGATCTAATGCCTTAGGAACAACCTTAACTTAGCTTTGATCGGTTGAAGGATAAATTTAGGGCTCTTTTGACGTTAGAGGCTCTCTCTAAGGTTTAGAAAGAGAGGAGAGAAAGGGAGCTTGGAGGAAGGTGTCTTCGGAGCTAGAGAACTCCGACCGACGATCCGTCTCCAACAATGCGTAGGAAATCACTCCGCATTTCTCCTCCACCCACCTTCTTGAGGCTTCTATGGCCGGAAATGAACGGATGAAGGTAATGATGCTTCTCCTCGGTTTTAAGACGAAGCTTGTCTATTTCATTTTATTTTGCTTGCATTGGAAGGGTCTCCTTCACTAATTAGTGGAGAGCATGAGCTCATTGGTTCGCTAAAACCCCAGGGTGTGATATTGTGTGGCTGGTATGAAATGCATTAGAAATCCAACAATCGTTGTGGATTTAAGCATTGCGCGTGAAACCTATCCGTAGTTGTAGGCCCGGATCGGTGATGATGTGAGTGACATTGCATTTAGGTTTGACCTAGTATGCTTGTCAAAGAATTAATCCGAGAAATACGTCGTATTTTATGTGAGGTTTGGAGACTTGGAAGTATTTAGTACTCCTAGTGAAAGTTATATGTTAACGGCCTTCAATTTGACCTTTAGAAGTTGTCACATCACAAAACCTATTATTGTAATAGTTTTTCAGTGAACATAAGATTAGCGTGAATCCACCAGTGGCAATGGAATTGGCCTTCAATTAGTTCCACGATATAGAATATGGTTGATGAATGGTCATAGTTCGAGAAATGTGAGTGTGATGTGGTCGTGTAACGAATTCATGATGGCATGCTTGGGAAAATCATCCCGAGCCAGACACGCCTTAGTGGAATCCATGCCCCAATCCATGTCGGTGGACGTGGCCTGAAGGAGTCCAAGTCATAGGCCATGTCAGTGGACACAGACGGTGTTACAGCTTGTTCAGACCATGTTCCAGGGCGTGTCCAGAACCCAAAAATCAACCTGTGTGTACATGTTTCTATCCTTGGACGTGCACAGCCATGTACAATGTCGTGTGGGAGACCGTGTATGGGGCCATACAGGTTTATTTTAGCTCGTTTTGAGTCATTTGATGGGAGAATTCTTGATCCAAAGTCATAGGATTAACCCAAACTTAGTTTTGACCGGTTAAGGGCCGAATTTAGGGCTCATTTGACATTAGAGGCTCTCTCTCTAATGTTTAGAAAGAGAGCAGAAAAAGAGAGCATGGAGGAGGAATAAGGTGTCGTCAGATCTAGAGTGCTAGAATCTACGATCTGTCTCTGTCAACGCGTGGGAAATCACTCCACACTTCTACTCCACCCACTTTCTTGAGGCCTCCATGGCCGAAAAGGAGTGGATGAAGGTAATGATGTTTCTCCTCAGTTTTAGGACGATGCTTGTACATTTCATTTCGTCTTGCTTGCATAGGATGAGTCTCCTCCAGTAATTAGTGGAGGGGATGACCTCATCTAGTTCGCTAGAACCCCAGGGTGTGAGATTACATCACTGACGGGAAATACATCAGAAATCCGGCAATCGTTGCGGATCTAGGCATTGTGTGTAAAGCCTACTCGTGATCGTAGGCCCAGATCTGTGATGATTTGCATGACGTTGCATTTAGATTTAACCTCATTTGGTTCGCTAGAACCCCAGGGTATGGGATTGCGTCCCCAACATGAAATGCATTAGAAATTCGGCAATCGTTGTGGATTTAGGCATTGTGTGTGAAGCCTACCAGTGGTCGTAGGCCCGGATAGGTGATGATGTGTATGACGTTACATTTAGGTTTGATCCAGCATGCATGTTGGAGAATTACTTCGAGAAATGCGTTGTATTTTATGTGAGGTTTGGGGACTTCAAAGTACTTAGTATTCCTAATGGAAGCCCTAGGTTAACGACCTTCAATTTGGCCTTTCAAAGTTTCCACATCATGGAACCTATTACTGTAATAATCGTTTTCCGACAAACATAAGATTAGCGTGAATCCGCTAGTGGTTGCTGAATTGGTGTTCAAATGGTTCCATGACATAGAATTTTGTTGATGAATGATCGTATAGTTCGAGGACTGTGAGTGTGATGTGGTCGTGTAGCGAATTCATGATAGCGTGCATAGGAAACTGTTAGAACAGGTATATTAGAGTTACCATAGTGTGAGGTGGGTTAGACGATAGTTCTACCTCTAATCGTGAGAATTGGGATTATGTTCGAAGACGGATTAGACATTCGCGACTTCTCGTAAAGAAGGCGACTTAGCCTTCCTACCTTCGGAATGATACCTATGATCACTTGATTGATTGATGTTTAGGACCGCATTGTGCTCTTATTTTGTGTTACGCTTGAGTTTCAGACCAAGCCATGGAGACAACTTAAACTTCCTACGACTGATCAAGAGGAGTAGATCACTGTTCTCCTAAATTAATAGGAGACGAACCAAAACCTCTTGTCTACTAATTCGATGAGGGTGATGAATCTAAACCACCTATCGAAGACACCATTGAGGGAGACGAACCTAAACCCTTCTTGACTTATTTCTCGATGAGAATGGAGAACTTATACCCCTCCTCCATCAAGACAAAATTGAGGGAGATGAACCCAAACCCCCCTTGACTAATTTCGTGGTGAACATAATGAATTAAACCTCCCTACCGAAGAATTTTTGTGTCATTAGTGCATAAACTTGTGTGGTTTTGAGTGCACATGATCCCTATGTTGGTTCATGACTGTTTGTTAGCTTCATACGTTATTGTTTAGGTTGTTGTCAGAACCTTCGAGTGAACCCAATTATTATGACTTGCATACCTAGGTTCATCATTTTTATATGCTCAACCTAGAAGATTAATTGAGCTTAATCATTTACCTAGTGTAGCTTAATTGTAATTTCAATTTGATACATATTGCATGTCACGACATATTTGTAGATTGTGGTAACCTTCCCCGGAGTCGCTAAGATGACCGGGAAGAGGGATCGTTACGTGGTTGTAGTCATCTCATAGCTAACCCTCATTTACGTATGTCTTGTGTTTGGTGCAGGTGTTATAACACGCAGTGGTGTTTAGCGGGCTTAAATCCCAAGCTGCCTGCAGGAAGGATATCCGCTCTTTTATATACTTGTTTCTTTTTAAGCCAGCGAACCGAAGAATATTTTGTAGTACTTGATGTATTTTCTTATCCTCTTAGCTACATTCTATTTGTTATGCTTAAGGTCATAAGTCACAACCTTTGTTGAAAATTCATTAAGTAATTGTGGGCATTCGTGGTTTTATTCTTCAGAATTCACTATTGCTCATACTCGTTGGTAAGTTTTAATTTGTGCTTTATATAATATTTAGCTTGTGTACTTAGTAAGGTGTAGAGTTCCATCCGGACCCATGTGATATTACTTGTACAAGTGGAGCGTTACACTCCAACTCCACAGCACAAAAATCACAAAGGATGGGGGACTGTGAGTGGCTGAATACTCGGTCTATGAATGTCAGGCGCGATCGTGGAGGGGATACCGTGTGAACCCCTGAGTGTCGAGATCCTTACAGAAAGAGAAAGGGTGTCGCCTGTGACGAGGCCAGATTCTGCACAACGTGCACCTTTGCTGTGCGTGATGCTATTAATTATTTGAAAAAATTCAAAAGTTACACGAGAACTCGGATGCCCCGTACCCCGCATGGATAGTTATGAGGTTGTTCGGGTGCCGGGGGCTTTTGGCTCGAATTTCCAAGTGCCCTTAAAGCATTCATCGATTATTTATAGGGGGGGGCTGCACATAGGCAAACTCTAAAAAATACGGGTTGTCCACTTACAAAGTTTTAAAAAGTACTAAATGTTTGTTTGGATGGGCGGCGGGACGCGTGTGGGAGAAACTTCCGCCGCAAGCTGGGAAAACAAACGCGCGAAACGGAATGAATTTTTAAAATGTTTTTCTAAAGTAAAAGATGATTCAGGAGGACGTCAATAAAATCTACGACAACGCGAAATGAGTTAAAACTCGGCTCAAAGAAAAATATCGTAATCCTTCACTTGTCGCATAAACTATTTCCAAACCTCCCACAAGAATCTTCAATTAATATTAAAAACCCAATATTCACATTGGAAGGCGATAGCTAAAAGAACAAAACAGTAAAGTGCAAATTCTTCAAAATCCCATAAGAACAAAAGTCTGATTTAAGCTAAGCCACAGCCGGTCAAGTCACCAAAATACATTAATTTATTTGACCATTAATAAAAAAACTCAACAGATACGAAGAACAGGAAAACTACAAAGCCTTATCCCATCTCAATTTCTCTAAGCCACATATATATACACTTAATCCATCATTCAAACCCACTGATTTCAATGCATATCCTATCTCAATTTCTCAAAGCCACATATATATATACACTTGATCCATCATTCAAACCCACTGATTTCAATGCATAAGCGATTACACATCATAAACAACTGATTACACTTCATAAACAGACGACCAGACTTCATAAACAGATGGCTATATGATGCGGACCAATCAGGAAATTGTCGGAGAATTGCGGACCAATCAGGAGGTCTTCCCGATGTGGCAGAAGCTTAACGCGGGAAAAACAGTTTAGCTGTATTTTAAATAAAGTCAAGGGTATTTTGGTCGTTCTCTCATATGTGTGGTCTATATAAAGACTGGAAGAGTCTGTCATGTGTGCTTGTAGATGTTGTCTTCTCTTCTTCCCTAAAATTGTGTCTACCATAGACAGAGAGCTCCTTCGCTCACCCTCCCTGTAACTGTCTGTTCAGTAAATCTCCCTTAAGACATAAAATTGCCTTCATTTTTCAATTCCTAATTTGTTTGTGGTGCAAGCTTGTCTTCTCAGGTTGCGCTACCTAATTCTAGTTGGGTCATATCATTGGTATCAGAGGCACTGATTCTCCTCATCATGGCGTTGGTGGCCGACGGCACATGCTCCAAAGATTGGCAGTATGAACTGGGGCTAGTGAAGCAGATGCAGGAACTCATAACACAATCTCTTCAATCATTGGAGGATAAGCAATCCCGCACGTTAGAAGAGGTTTGGGAGATGTTCGCATGTCTTCGTCAGAATAAATTTCTCAATCTGAGCGGTATGGCATCATCTTCAACCGATTGTTCCGCCACTGGCATGGCTAATTCCTCCTCGTCAAGGTTGTCAGGATCGGATCGTAGGATCGGATCGTAGGATCGGATCGTAGGATCGGATCGTAGGATCGGATCGTAGGATCGGATCGTAGGATCGGATCGTAGGATCGGATCGTAGGATCGGATCGTAGGATCGGATCGTAGGATCGGATCGTAGGATCGGATCGTAGGATCGGATCGTAGGATCGGATCGTAGGATCGGATCGTAGGATCGGATCGTAGGATCGGATCGTAGGATCGGATCGTAGGATCGGATCGTAGGATCGGATTGAGGATCGCAAAATCCTAAAACATTCATAAATTAAGGCTAAAAAATAAAATTGAATTTTGTATCATTAAATTTCATGCTCAATTAACAAAAATATCAATAAATTGAGTAGTATGTAAATAACTATATTAATTTTTTTAATAATTAAATCAAAAAGATAATATCATATTAAGTTCAGTTTCAGTTTCAGGTAAGACACTAAATGTTTACTAACAATAAAAACAAATCTGGACTGGAAGCGACCGAAGAAGCCGCTCTTGGCCTCAGTTTGCAGCCAGCAATCGACACTTGGGATACGGTAAAGCAACATGATATGATTTCGTGATGGAGTATGGGCGGGATTGGGATAAGGTTAAACAATGGTTTATGGACGTTGGACCGGTTGAATGGGGTCGGAATAGGGTTGGACATATTTATAGTTACCTTTGTCAAGACCGGTAGAATCGGGTCAGGATCGCGATCCTAAATATCCTAAGATCTGGATCGGATCCCAGTCGTATATATGCTGATTTAGATCATAGGTAAGATCCAGATCGATTTACAAAATTTGGATCATAGAATCGTAAGATCATACGGTTCGGATCGCGATCCTAATAACCATGCTCCTCGCTCCTTACGTGTTTGACACGAATCAATTTTCCAAAGTTTTCCGACGAAAACCTAGAAGATTGGATTTATAAGTGCGAGCAGTTTTTTGACGTCGACAATACTACGACGGCGATGAAGGTACGATTAGCTTCGATGCACCTGGATGGAAGGGTGTTATACTGGCATCAGGCCTTTATGAAAGCTCGCCCAACTCGCACGGTTCTAGGACGGGAAGAATATATGCAGGCCCTGCAATGCCGATTTGGATCTATCCTCTTTGATGACCCAATGAGCGAATTGAATAATCTGAGACAGAAGTCTTCAGTGCAGCAATATCTCGACGAATTCGATGCTCTGTGTCATCGTGTGTAGATCTCTGACGAGTACGTTGTTAGCTTCTGCCTGGTAAGGCTCCGCGATGAGATTAGCTACACCGTAAGGATGTTCCAACCCAAACCTTACATGAAGTTTTTTCTCTTGCTTGTATCCAGGAGCACAAAATTTCCCTTCGCCAGAAGAAATCACCATTGATGTACAAGTCGAGTGACAACAAATCCGGGAAGTCCTTAATTCTGGTCCCTAATGCTACCACTCCCGTCAATCATACCGCTAATGTTCGTCGTCTTACATCCGCTGAGCTGGAAGTCAAGAGGAGTACGGGATTATGTTATAGGTGTGACGACAAGTTTACTTCAGGTCATAAGTGTATCAATCAGCATCAATCCTATGCTCTGGAGCTTCTTCCATATATTGAACTAGACGACTATGTGTTGTATGAAGCATGAAGTGATGACGTCCACATTCCGCAGGTGTCGGTACACTCCTTGACAGGCATAACAACTTACCACACCATGCAGGTGACGACATCCTACCAAGGTCAACTTATTGGGGTCCTGGTCGATTCAGGCATCACCCATAATTTTAACGATGAAGGAGCGGCTCGCCAGATACAGTGTTACCTCACGCCAATACCTCTCTTCACAGTGTCGAGTATAGATGGAAAATGCCTTTCCAATTCTTATAAGATGGTGAACATCAATTGGCGAATGCAGGGAGTAATTTTTACCTCTGAGATGTTGGTCTTACTGTTAGTGGGTTGTGGCGTAGTGTTGAGGGTGCAGTGGTTGGTAACGCTAGGGGCGGTGAGTTGAGATTTTAACAACTTGAAGATGTAATTTTTTAGTCAAGGAAAGGAGATATCGTTGCGGAGTTCTAGATATTTGCCCGGAAGAAGCGTGAAGCCACAACATATGCAAAAGTTGTTAGCTAAAGAAGGCCAACTTAATATGATTGCCTGATGTTCAGTTCACGCTGAGTCTGAGCCTCCTTATTCGGGTCATCCCCCGACGTTTATACTTAGTTCTGATGTAGGGAGTGTGCTCATAGATCAGGAGCGAGCACTACTGCTACTTGAATTTCAAGATTTATTTGAAGAGCCTACAGAGTTGCCACCTATTCTCAATGAGGTACATCGGATCATTCTCAAACCGAAAGTGGAGGAGATCAACCTCAGGCCTTATTGATACCCTCCCCTCCAAAGGAGTGCTATGGAAAAATTAGTGCACAAAATGTTGGAGACAGGCATTATCCAGGACAGTCACAATTCTTTTGCATCGCCGATGGTAATGGTTTATAAGCCTGATGGGTCATGGTGGTTTTGTATTGACTATCGGCTGTTAAATAGCCACATAGTTAAAGCTAAATATATCATAGAAGAACTCATTGATGAGCTTCATGGTGCAATGTTCTTCTCCAAGTTGGACCTGTGTGTCGGCTACAGTGTTTCTGACTCACCAAGGTCACTTTGAGTATGTGGTGATTCCCTTTGGGCTAACTAATGCTCCAGCGACCTTCGAGGGTATGATGAATCGCCTCTTCCGGCACCAATTGCGCAAATATATTCTAGTTTTCTTCAATGATATCCCAGTGTTCAATAAATCTTGGGAATTGCAATGGGAGTATTGGCTTCAACATTCTGGATATTACGGGATCAACGTCTCTTCCTGAAGAGATCCAAATGTGGTTTTGGCATGTCACTGGTCTATTACTTGGGTCATTTTATATCGCAGCAGGAATTAGCCACAGACCCTGAGAAGATTAGAACAATACTAGAGTGGCCAAGACCAATATCTTAAAAAAAATTGAGCGGGTTTTTGGGACTGACGGGGTATTACCGTAGGTTCATTTCCAGGTATGGGTGGATGGCTCGGCCGCTTACGGATCTACTCAAACCAAGGAATTTCAACTGGTCCATAGAAGCAAAAGAAGCGTTTGTCGCCTAGAAGAGGGCGGTCTCTCAACCTTTAGTTTTATGTTTACCAGACTTTTCTCAGCCCTTTGTCCTAGAGACGGATGCGGCGGAGAATGGGGTGGGGGCAGTGTTGTTATAGGGCGGACGTCTGGTGGCTTATTTAAGTAAAGCATTCGGGAAACGAAATTCTCTATTATCCACCAATGAAAAGGAGCTCATGGCCATCGATTTGGTTGTTCAGTGTTGGAGATACTACCTGATCGGGGGCCATTTTATCATTCGAACAAACCAACGCAGTTTAAAATTTTTGATGGAGCAGAAATTATCCACCATGGCGCAGCAAAAGTACGTGTGCAAGCTCTTGGGATATGACTATGAGATTTAGTACAAACTCGGGAAGGAGAATACTTGTGTTGACGCTCTATCACGGCAGTTTGAACCTGATTCAGCAGAACTCAATGTGTTGGTAACGCTGTCTTCAGATATGCTTCAATTCATCAAGTCCTCATGAGTTGGTGATAGCCACAGACAAAAAAATTATTAAAGCCAAAGAGGACAATGAACAGTCCTACCCAAAATATCAATGGATCTATGGTCTGCTCAAGCGCAATTGGTGATTGGTAGTAAAGAATGATTCTTCCATCAAAACAAAATTGCTTCAACTCTATCACAATGGGATGGTTGGGGGCCATTCTGGTATTACCGCTACTTATCGAAGAAATACATATTCTATTGGCGGAAGATGAAGCAGGACATTTATGCGTACATCCAAACTGCTCGGTCAGTCAATGGTGCCAATTCCTGATAGAATTTGGTAGGAAATTTCAATGGACTTTATAGATTGATTGCCAAAGAGGAGGGCAAATCGACAACGTTGGTGGTGGTAGACAGACTCAGTAAGCAGGCGCATTTTGTGGCGGTCACTCATCCCTACACAGCTGAGTCTACTGTCGAGGCATTTCTGGATTTGATTTTCCGTCTTCATGGACTCCCTGCTTCCATCATCAGCGACTGGGACGCAATCTTTCTCAATTCTTTCTGGAAGGAACATTTGTGTATCTTGCATATAGAAATCAAGATGTCGATAGCACACCACCCTCAAATTGATGGTCAAACGAAAGTAGTAAACCGTTGTCTTGAAAACTACATTTACTGCCTGTGTTTTGAAAGACCACGAAGATGGGAACATTGGCTGCCATGAGCAGAGTGGCGGTACAATACTGCGTACCAGAGTGCCATTAAAATGACACCCTTTGAGGTGGTCTATGGACAGGAGTCCACGCCCCACTCCCCCTATCTTCTGGGCTCAGCAATGTCAGAACCAGTGGACAGGTCCCTAACTGCAAGGGAGAAGGTTATTTTGATTCTCAAATTCAATTTATCTCGGGATCAAAACCGCATGAAGGTATTGGCTGATAAAAATCGGCGGTAGAGGTCGTTACGTTTAGGAGCTTGGTTATATATACGTCTCCAACCCTATACACAAACTAGTGTCCGGGGCCATGGCTTTCAGAAACTGGCTTCGAGGTTTTTTTGACCCTATCAGGTGATCGAAAAAGTTGGTCCCGTAGCTTATCAGGTGGCCTTACCATTGGATGCAAAGATACATTCCAGATTTCACATCTCTCAACTTCGTGAGCACCAGGGACCGCTCCCGAAGCAACCAATTCCTCTACCGTCAAAAGTCAATATTGAGGGAAATTTATTGGTGGAACCTACAATTCTAGATCATCGCATTGTACTGAAACAGAGTAAAATTATCACGCAATTACTCGTACAATGGTGGGATGAGGCCACGCCAACCTGGGAAGATTTGCTACCATTTAATCTTCGTTATCCACATATGTTCCTTGAGGACAATGAACCCGTTGAAAGGGAGGGCCTTGATGCAGACCAATCAGGAAATCGTCGGAGAATTGCAAACAAATAAGGACGTCTTCCTGCTGTGGCAGAAGCTTAGCTCGGGAAAAATAGTTCGGTTGTATTTTAAATAAAGTCAAGGGCATTTTGGTCTTTCTCTCATATGTGTGGTCTATATAAAGACCGGAAGAGTCTGTCATGTATGCTTGTTGATATTGTCTTCTCTTTTTCCCTAAAATTGCGCCTACCATAGATGGAGAGCTCCTTAGCTCACCCCCCCCCCCTGCAATTGTCTGTTCAGGAAATATTCCTTAAGACAACAAATATCCTTGATTCTCTATCAATTCCTAATTTGTTTGTAGTGCAAGCTTGTCTTCTCTGGTTGCACTACCTAATTCCAATTGGATCATATCACTATAGCAAAGTCCATCATTCAAACCGCAAGATTAACAGCCAACTATAGCAACAACCCAAAACAAAAAGTCCTCTTACAAAACCCTAGATTTTCTTTGTAATGAAATCCAACATCCAGAAAGAGAAAAGAAGAGGGAAAGAAGAAGAAAGAGTGCTTACAACAAAGTAGAAGAAATTAGGGCACAGAACCGGGGCTACAAAATCCCATCGAAGCAGGAGCGAGCTCTATCGTCATCGGCACAAGAAATCGAGAGAAACATGTGCGAGAGAGAGATAGGGGGAATCGGCCTAGAGCTGCGAGAGCTAGCAGAGGAGAGAAATATCGTGTGGATAATGAGGAAGGAGAGCTTCTTGATTTATCGGGAGCTCGAGCCGACATCTTTAAACAAACATATGTTAAATATGGTTACGATAATTAATAGATAATAGAAGCTCCAAAATCCTCATTAACACAACCAGCCAGCCATACATCAAGCCAAATGCATTAACAATCAAAGGCCACGATATGCATTAAAAATTGCACAAATATACTCGTCGGAAAATCAGACATTGGCAAATAATCGGTTGTAAAAGTCCGTTGCAAAAATGATCGTCGAAAACAAATACACAAATATGGTTTCATTTTGGATTTATCCTCATCGGAGAAATTTTAATTTCATTACTTTTAAGTTTTAAACTACCTATTCGGGTGTTACATGCCCAACCCCGACCTCCCACCTCTCAGGTCCTCAAAACTATTCCCTGTTTTGAATTCTCCCTCTCAGTTTCCGTGTGGCGTGCAGACACTTCCACCTCCAGCTAAACCCATATGGAAGGCTCCAGCTAGACATGAGTTCCCATTCCATTCTCATCTCCTTCATCTAAACTAGTCTTCACCCCATCTTCGACTCAAACAATGCTTGCACCAACCCCTACCTCAGCCTAACCATTGACAACCAAAACAACACAAGCCAGTAGACCTCTCATATTTTTTCCGCAACAGAAGGCCCATAATCATTCACAACATTGTCCCACCGCGCGTCATGACATCAGCTCCTATCAGATTTTCTTACACAATTATGACTGCCCAAAAAAGAGCTGTCCCCACAAAAAAACCCAAATTGGAGCGCTGAGCCATAACCTTCTTATTTCAGATTAATTTAGTATAAACCAATAAGTTTTTTTTAATTATGACAGGCTCAAAGGGGTGATGTCAGAAGCATAAATTAGTTTAATTGAGGCCAATTATAGGCACAGCAGCGGAATTGGTTGAGCTGGAAGCTACTCCAAAAATGTTAAATATTATGTTTATGCACTGAATTGCTTTCTTGAGAATGCTAATTTTGTTTCCATATTAACCGCAAGCATAAATTGTCTGCTCTGTATATCTTATTATAATTTGAGATGAAAGTAGCCATGATGTAAAATGCAATTTTGCAAATTATGTGATTGATCATTTGAAACTAAAAATGCCTCATAAAACTTGAAAACATGAAAATGATACCTTAAGAGCAATAGGAACAGTGGAGTAGAACTTGATGCAAATAACTTAAGGAACAAGGAGTGAGACAATAAAAATGGTACCTTAAGTACGATTGGAACAGTGGAGTAAAACAAGAACATTGCTGAGAAAAATCCAATAAATGAAAAGACCTGAAATTGAATTTGACCGTAGAATAATTAAGTCAAATATAACCAATACAAATAAACAAAATGGCAAGCCAATCATATCAGGAAATAAATCACAAGAAGTGCATCTACATAAGAAGGCAAGTTTCAAAACAATTTTAAGATATTATACAAAAATCAAATAAAAAAAAAAACTAATCATGCAGCTAATATATCATCATAAGTACAATTGAAATTGCTTTGCAGAATTGCATGTATAGAGATATAAACAAATAACACTTGAAGCCATCCATGAAGATCCAATTTATTAAACTAAACCTCAAAAAAAGAAGAATTAAACTTGCAAGAGAGGGAATGATGATTTTCGATTTTATTTAAATTATTTTGCTTGAAGTAATTGAAATTGGAGATTTTAGTTATAGCAAGAAAAAATAAAACAGCCACGCCCTCAAGATACCCTCTCAAAATCTATGGTGTTGATTGAAACATCATTTTAGATTGTACTTAATAGTTTCAGATCCAAGTCAACTCCATGTACATAAGACAAGCAGTATAAATAAAAAGAATCTAAAATAAATTAGTAGATTGCAAGCATCCATGATCTGAGTTCATTCCTTACAAAAATTTTATCCAGTACTAAACATTTGATAGTGTTAAGAGGTTTTGGAAGACTTATACTTCCAATAGAGGCCAAGGTTTATTTATATAGAAAAGGAAAACAGACATACTCAATTTCAGAAATGTGTGACTAATGTATATAACACTCCCCCTCAAGTTGGGTCGTGGGAAATACTCATACCTAATTTGTTACAGATAAAATTCATTCTAACACCCGTAACTCCCTTAATAAGAATATCTGCAACTTGATCTCCGGTCTTCACATGACTTAGAGAAATAAGTCCTTCATACTTTTCCCTTACAAAATGACAGTCGACCTCTATGTTTTGTGCGTTCATGAAACACGGGATTAGTAGCTATCTGTATTGCAGCTTGAATATTGCACCATAGAGAAGTGGGATCTTGAGCTAGATACCCGATTTCACAAAGAGTCTGTCTAATCCACATGATCTCAGTAACCGTGTATGACATTACCTGATATTTCTCTTCTGCACTAGATCTGACAATATAGGTTTGTTTCTTGCTCTTCCAAGAGACAAGGTTTCCACCCATAAAGATAGTAAACCATGTGATTGACCTCTGAGTGGCTAAGCAGCCTGCCCAGTCAAAGCAACAATACGCCTCTATATTAGTATGACCTCGATTCTTGTAAAATAGTAAACCCTGTAAAGTTCGATTCATGATCCGATTTTCCTTTTTGATATAAATTTGTGACGGTTAGAATCACAATCTATGAATCACGTAAGTCATAAATGTCATAAGCAATCTTGAAAGGTAGCGTTTAATTGGTGCAACTCCTTGTTTGCATGGTCATGGCAAGCAGAAAGTTTTCTAATAAGACTTGTATCTGAACTTGAGTATGAACCATTTGCACCCACTATAAACACCTACACTTTCACGGATTACAGCTCATATCATTACGTGATGAAATCTATATTATAATCCGGAGTAGTCTGATAATTCTAATTATTTTCTGCTTGTCTGATTGCTTGCCTATTTTGCTGTCTTGTAAGCTTTGCTTCATGAAAACGGGTACACAAGCATTTTTATTTCTCCTGCTCTTATTTTATTTTTTACTTTGCTCATCTGTTTATTTCAATATTTTGAGGCTTTTTTCTTCTTGTTTTGGAATTTGACTTAACGTTCGTGACTGTGCAGCTTGCTTCCTGAGCCTGATCTGCGTCAAGCTCCAGCTTCTGGATGTTTATCTTCTTGTCGTGTCAGGTTCTATGTTTATGATTCATTTCATTTACTGTCGGATATTTATTTTATGTAATAATTATGATCAATCATTTTCTTTATTAGCATGGACAACGGCTAGGCTAAATAATATATGTACTAGAATTTAACATTAATTGCATGTTCATTTCTTTGAGTTTGTCATGGCATAAAAATCTGTATCTGAACTCGTATCATGAGATTTAATAAAATACATGTGCATTTATTTCTCACTACCATATTTTAAAGATTTCGCATAAAAACAATCTATTTTGCTCACAAGAAAATATTTTTAAAATTAAATTATCAGTATCTCTGTTCCCGCCTAATAGACATGGATTTTCTTGCTGTCCATGCTTGTGGTAACATGACCCGCCTGAAGCGCACTCTGGGTTTTGTTTAGATGGGTCGTGACATAAAGTTTCATCGTAATCCACTCCATAAGTCTGAGCATAACATTTGGCAACCAAGCAGGCCTTCAAACAATCAAGGGAACCATCCACATCGACCTTGATGGAGTAAATGCATTTGCAACAAATAGCCCGCTTGCAAGTGGGCAAGGGGGCCAAGTTCCACGTGTGATTAAGCTGAAGGGCCTCCAACTCATCTTGGATAGTAATTGCACTGCCAGGATGAATTCTGGCATCCGCGATGGTAGGTGATATTGATCTAGAGTGGAGTGTAGGGCAGTATGAGAAGCCAATAATCCCTGGTAAGAACCAACATATAAAGGTTTGTCCCGACAAGCCTGGCTTCCTTTTCGTACTACAATAGGGAGTTCCTGACTGACTGGCAATGGATCCACAGACACGCTATCAGGGCTTCCTGAGGAACAATCATCGTATTATTGGGGAAAGAGGGAGGCGGAGATGGTTGCACGAATGTCCTATCAGAAGGTCGGCGAGAGTAAACATGTCCCCAAAGAGGACACAGGAGGTCATCCGGAGAGAGTCGGAGGTTCGGGACGAGGAACCAAGATAGCATCAAGTGAGGGGTTAGGAGGTGTGAATCCACTAGGAAGGTAAGTATCAGATTCAAGGAAGACAGCATCCGACGATATAATGTATCCGTGGAAATCAGAAGAATAACACTGATATCCTTTAGTAGTACGAGAATACCCAAGAAATATACATTTCAATGAGTGTGGATCAAGTGTGGAGACAAGGGGACGAGCATCCCGAACGTAACAAACACACCCAAAGACTCTTAAAGGTAGGAAGGGACCAGAGTGGTCTAGAAAAATGGTATGATAGGGTGTCTCCTCCTGAAGAATATGAGTGGGAAGACGATTGATAAAGTGTGCAGCGGTAAGTACTGCATCGGCCCAGAAGTGTTTGGGGACGTCGTTATGATGAAGAATGGCTCTGGTGACCTCAAGGTGGTGACGATTTTTCCTTTCGAAAACATCATTTTGTTGGGGGATATCAGGATAACTCGTTTGAAGCAGGATGCCTTCGTCGGAGAGAAAGGTAGACATAGGCACTTAAGACGAACAAAATTGAGTAAATATTTCATCCACAAAATTTGAATAATAAAGAGTAGTTCAGACTGATTTTTCATTAAATACACTCACGTCATACGAGAGAAATACTCAATAAAGTACTATAATATTTGTATTCTAACAACGTAAGGACAGGAAAAGGTCCTCAAACATAAGAATGAAGTAAATCAAAAGGTATAGTAACAAGAATTTCAAGACGAGGAACATACCTAACTCTGTGGAGTTTAGCAAATAAACAAGACTCAATGTTGAGATGGGAAACTTTCCCAAACTCAGGATATAAACATTGCATGACATGCACAGACGGATGACCATGAAGATAGTGAAGATCCAATAACTTGGTGGAGGCAGCAAAACAAGCAAGAGGTGAGACTTCATCCGGGATATATACGCCACCACTTAGCTTCCCTCTACTAATAATACGGCTCGTCGATTGTTCCTGAAAAATACAACTAGAAGATGTGAACATAGCATTTTAGTCTTTGTTGCCGAGAAGTTTGGATCAAGGTCATTCAAAAGCCACAGTAATACAGGGTGCTCACTGTGAAAAAATCTAAATAATAAGTTTTTTATTTCACATAAAGTTAATTTACATGAGTATGACCCCCTATTTATAGGGGGAAAAGGAAAGAAGACAAAATACAACAGCCGATGTGGTAGTAAACTACAACCCGCGGACAGGGCGGATACAAAAATTTAGACCGCCAAACAACCAAGTAGTCAGTTTGCTCTGTCCGCTCCAACTAGCATCCGCCGGACAGAGTAACAGTCCGCGGCCTCTGATCGAGAACAGCAATCTACTTCATACAGGTATCCGCTGGACTCCAGTAGCATTCTGCGGCCTCTGATCGAGAACAGCAGTCCGCTTTATACAGGTATCCGTCGGACTCCAGTAGCAGTCTGCGGCCTCTGATCGTGAACAACAGTCCGGTTCATACAGGTATCCACAGGACACAAGACCAGCTCGCTTGAGCACCAAGCCGCAACAACTGCCGGTACCCGCAGCTTCAACTGCTCTCCAAACCGCAGCTTCAGCTACCTCTATCAGCCGCGATTACAACCCTATTCGCCAAGCCGCTCCAGCGAGATACGAGCCAGACCACCACAACTTGCTAGTCTCCTGACCAGAGCGCCAGAGATAGTTCGCAACGCAGGAGGAACCAGTCCGCCAAGACTAATCGGCTAGTCCGCTTATACTATGTTGTCAGTCCACCAAACGTCCAGACCACCTGGATTAAAGAGGCAGACCGCAAACCCTCCAGACCGCCAGGACTAATCCGACAGATCGCCTAACCATCAGGCCGCCCGACCAAACCACCAGTCCGCCAAGGCTCCATAAAATCTAACACTCACGTTGAGTCTGATGCATCTCCCTAGTAGAGGGGATATCCCAAAGATCCAAGATCTCATCCGCAAGAACCTTTCATTCGGCAAAGTACTCGGTGACTGAACGTGCCCCTTGTCTAAGTTCAGCCATCCTGGGAAAAAGTTAACGAAGACGAGTAAGGTTATTCACCTGGGAGAACATTATATGTAAGGTATCCCTTAGTTCCTTAGTGCTAGCACAGCTCTTGCACATTTATTGTACGGAGGGTTCTATGGAGCTCAGAAGGAGAGAAAAAAAGCAACAATCAACACTGTACCAATTCTCATATTCTAAATTGCCCACAGCATGAGTTCGGAGTCGAGAAAGATGGTGTGAACGTCGAATACCTGATAGGGACATAGTGACCTCTTTTTCCATAGTTGGAAGTTACATGAGGTAAGGATAGTAGTAGCAAACATCGCATTAGGAGGAAATGCATTATTAGAATCCCTTGGGGGAACGGTTATCGGAGTGGTGCTCATAACCGAGAAACCCATGTCCAAGTTAAAGGCACCTTGACGATAGAAAGAACGGGAGAGCTAGTTGTTGTCACGGCAGCTAGATGGAAGTAAATCGATGGAAGAATACAGAAGCAACAACATGTGGCGAAAGAGGTATGGCCGCAGAGGCGATAGTGGCAGCATTATGGGAGACGACAATCAAGGCAGATCACGACATTAGTAGCTCACGGCATCAGTAGCTCGCGACATGGAGCATCGTCGAAGAGATCATGACATCAGGAGGGTGTCGTGGAAATAGATCACGACATCAGGAGAGTGTCGTCGAAGTAGATCAAGCAGAGGAGCGGCGCCACAGATCAAAGATCGGGGCAAGCCGTGTCACCGCATGGAGCGGGAAGGAACCTAGGATGGCGTCTTCAAGAGAGGCTTCGATTGACGATCAAAGAGGTAGCTTCGTCGATCCCAAGTGATGCTTATGAGGAGCGGCTTCAGGCGAGGCTTTGTTGTGGATCAAGTGCAGAGGCGATGGAATCGGGGAGGCGGAAATGGTGAAAGAGAAAAATAAAACCTACTATCACTTTGATATCATGTTAGGAGATTTTGGAGGACTTGATACCTCCAAAAGATGTCCAAGGTTTATTTATATAGAAAAGGAAAATATACATACTCGATTTCAGAAATGTGGGACTAATGTATATAACAGATAGAATTAATTTAAAATCCTTTAATCACATTACTATTTTTCTCAAACTACTTGAGTGTTAGCATGACATATGCTTCTAAATAATACAGTAAAATTAAGTTGGGATCTTAGGTAAGGCAAAAATGCATGCTTGGATGTGTGTAAGAAACAGAGTTATTAGAGAGTACTGCGCTGGTTGTCCAGTGAATTGACTTGAGCTCACTCCGTTCAAGAATGCATCTGATAAAATGATTAAGAACATAAAAACTACTACAAAAAACCTCTTCAAGAAGTCAAAATCAAGAAATGAATCATAGTATGCATCAGACTTGGCAGTCAGATCATAAACTAATGAAGATGAAATGTTGATAATCAACCTTTCATCAATGCATAATGATTTTTGCTGAATGCTCATATATAATACTTTTATGATTTAAATTTAAGCCAAATAATTTGTACATTTAACTCATAAATTAAGCAGTTAATGAGCTATATATTCTGAAAATACCTAAGAATAAAAATAAAAAAAATTGAGGGCAAATTTATGCACTCTGCTTTGAAGGATACATTTGAGAAGCACTAATAATAGCTCCAAAGACTCCAAGCATTGCCATCAGCTCAGTACGGTCCCCATTCTTGACGAGAAACTCCTGAAAAAGGAATAAAACGAGATGAAAATTATAGAGAAAATTCAGAGGTATCATGAAACCAGGTCTCCCTATCAAGAAATATAACATAACATCTCTAATTATACATGACAATCAATTACTCGTAGAAATAAAGGGTTGTAATCAAAGTATAAATATAGCAGTTTTCATTTTTTACCCAAGCAGAAAAGTATTATATTTTCCTCTTATTTACAATAAATTTGGAGTGGTTAAAGATAATCGGTGAAGATAATGCGGAGCATTCACCGTGGCACGAAGGAGGAGTGCTCGAGAAGAGAGCGGCTAAATCTCTAGGGTTTTAGAAACTTATTGCTTTACTTCATTCTAACCCTAAGATCATTTAAATACAACTCACGCAAGGCTATTTTGCACAAAAGTCCAAACAAAATGGACAAGCTGCAGAAATATTCAACATAAAGAATCCAAAGTGTAAACGTAAAATAAGATAGGGTGCTACAAGTTTGTAGTCTCGACTGCATCCAAAACACCATAGCACATGCTCACAACTTTATTAATAGCAATGGAAGCTTAAATATCTTTATTATCAAAATATAAGCATGATAATTTCATTTCTTCCTGTAAGTGATATCAGGATAGGTTGTCATGGTAGAATTGCTAAAGGTGTAGCACTTAAATTTTATTACCATGTATAAATAATTAAATCCCCGATGATGATAAAAAGAAAGTTAGTGTTGAATGCTATCGCAAAATGTTCCAAATATTTGGATAAATTTTTTGACAGCCTTTGGTTGTTCATTTATATTTTTTCATATAGTTTAGTCTTATTACTTTTTCAGTATGTATGACATAGAACACAGATTCATTGGTTAAATGTTAAGTGGCTGGTCTTGATGTTATTCATTGACTGCGTTGATTATATCAGCTGCCCAGTAAGATTTTACTGTGTTGGCTGATTGGATTAAATTAAGGTTTGACATAACCAAATGGCTATTGATAATAATATATTATGGCTGGATTTAAATGTTATGGTTGTCAAGGTATTATAATTCAGTTGAATGGGAGAAGCATGAGAAGCGGGAGACAAGGAGAAAGATTCACAAAAGCAATCACACAAATGGACCTCCTCCTCCTAGATACATTCCCAAGTCATTGGGTAACTTCCAGAGAAAGAAGAGGAAAGCTGATGGTGAAGAATTCTGAGTGATGAAAGACCTTGGGGCAGACCTATATTTGTTTTGGGGTGTACACATTGTTTAACTTAATGTAGAACTCTATTTTTTCTAGTTATTTATATATAATCTGAAATGACCTATTATGTGTGCATCATTGTCTATGTTTTTTTTATGTCTCTATGGTTATTATCATATGAGGTTCTGACTTCTTCAAATATGGGAGATTGTTGGGAATATTGACCACAAGATTCCTGATTTGAAGAAGGCCTCAAGATGACAATAAACATCGTGTATTTGATGTGTGTTTTAGCTTTTTGTGACAAGATTAACATAAGTGCATAGCTTAATGTAGTGTTAGGTTTATGGTCACCTAAACAGAATTTTGCCCTTGTAATCTCTCAATAAGCAAAACTCATGTTGACCTATGACCTAATCCTATATTAGATATTTCACTATCATGAGGAACGTCACTAGAGTTAAAAGAATTCAAAGACAGGAGCTTAACTTTATCTAAGTTAAATATTGGGTGCATAGGCTACAAGCTAAGTGTTTTGTTGACTGCATCAACTAAATGACTCAAGAAAAATATCGAGTGCATCGACCGCACGGCTAAAGAAAAGTTCGAGTACATCGGTTTCAAGCTAAGTCATTTATCGACTGCATCGATTGCGGACTTCATATATTTTTTCGACTGCAAGCTTCATATATTTTATCGACCACATCGTATAGAAGGCTTTATATAATTTGTCGATTGCATCGGCTACATAGTGACAGAAAAAATTCCGCAGAGTTAAAATGCCTAAGTGATGGGTATCTTCAGTTAAGTCCTTATGATATTTTATGCCGATTGCATATCTGTTACTAGAGCTAAAGGACTTTATCAACTGCAGCAAGTAAAGTTTACTTAGAGAAGTTTTACCGACCTGACGTGTGGTTTAACGGTTTTTTCCTGAGATTACGTCGTTGATTTCTTAATCAATATGAATTATTTTAAATTGTGATCTTTACCGATGTAACCAAGGCGCTGCCAGAGGAAAAGATATATTCTCATTCAATTTAGAAACATTCCTTTTCTAGAATTTTTTCTTAAGCAAAATTCTCTAGCCATTGAGGATTCCTTTTTCAAAATTTTCCTTTGGAAAATTGACAAGCCGTTGGAGGTTTCCTTCTAAAGCACCAAGCCCTCTACCGATCCCGTGTACTATAAAAAGGGGACTTAAAAAGAATAGACAAGTAATACACAGAGATCCACGAGCCTACATTTTTCCAAGTTTCCTATGAAAGTTTTCAGCAATGCTCAAGTTTCAAAATTCCTTCAAGTATTCGACCACTGCAAGAACCAGAAGTTCTTCTAAGATTCACTTTAGCAATACTTATTCTGAAGAATTTTTCTCTCTAGTACAAGAAGTCTTAATCCAGCCTCACTTATTTCAAGCAAATACAATCAAGTGTTGATCAAGAAAGAAGAAGCATTTCTAGTGTTTCTATCTGAGGACTCAAGATCTGTCAATTGAGTCAACATCTTTGTAATTCTCTTGTAACTCCATCTAATAACAGGGCAACACACCCGAGGCGGCGACGCCAGAAGTACGGGCCTCACCACATATTTTGCATCGGAAGAAGAAGGGCTACAAGCCCGAGGAGGCGGCACCAGTTGGAAGAGAGGAGACTTGCGAAGCCTAGAAGACCGACGACGGACCGAGAACTGGTGCTGGAACTGACGCTGGATGAGTCGCGGGCAGCACTTCGCAGAAATGCCGGCGACGATCGACGCGCGGGAAGGCCTGCGCTGGACGGAGTCGGCGCTGGAGAAGGGACGGGCGGAGAGGGCGGCGCTGGATGAGAGAGATGCGGCGCTGGAAGACCGGCGAGCGGGGAGGCGGGCGGCGGAAGAGCGAACACGGGAATGAGGTGTCTAGGTCATCAAGTTTCTTTCGGGCTCTGATACCATGTTGAAGAACCGTAAATTAATTGTATTACTAAAAGAAAGCTTGTCCCCTCTATATATGGAGGCGGACACACCAATAATACAAGGAATAATATAGAAATAGAAATTCCGGAATAAAACAGGAATAAAACATATTGTAAAAAGCAACTACATCCATCTCCCCCTTCTTGACTTCATCAAGGAGTTCAGTCAAGAATTCTTTGCTTGCAGGAGTGGATTCAACCAATTAAGTCAACACTTCAACAAAGTTGTCAGATCATGAAGTTGGAGTTGAAGAATATCAAGTTTCAGATGTAAACGGTCAGATACTTCTTTTAGTTGAAGGGGAAAGAAGATATCAAATCCTTTTTTAATTGAATGAGAAAAGTTCTTAACTCAGGATCTAGCATGTGTGGATTGTGAAGGTAAAGGGGAGGAAGCTGAAATTCTTTGTTCAGAAAGAGTGATCGACAAAGTCATGATCTGAGGTAGAATCACTAAGCGAAGACATACGATCATTTTGAGTGAAAGTCGTGAAAGAGTGATCGACACACGGGAATCTTCAGAGCCTTGCGTGACGTGTGGCCTCCAGATTTCTATTCTAGAGCTACTATTTCTTCGCTTAGTGATTCTACCTCCACACCGGTTCCTCCCCCTGAAAGTTCTCTGCGTGGGAGCCATGATCACAATACACCGCAGATTACTACTCTCTGATTAGATGATTCTAATTACCTGTTCTGGTCTTGCTCTATCACTCTTGCTCTCAAGAGTTGTCGCCTCTTTGGTTATGTCACCGGACAAACTGAGGAACCGGAGAAAACTGCCCCTGAGTGACCTCAATGGGATTCCGAAAATTCCTTAGTCATGTCTTGGCTAACGAATTCCATGTCGGAGTCCATCGCTCGTCACTACATATTTTTGGATACTGCAGTTGATATTTGGAGACGCGCAGAAACTACCTATTCTCGAAAGTGCAATGCTGCCCTGATCTTCCAGTTGCGACGGAAGATATCCCTACTCCGCCAGGGTGATCGTCCTCCATCGACTTACTATTTGGAATTCACCCAGTTGTATCAGGAATATGATCATTTTGATCCCCTCACCTTTGTTAGCTCTATTGATGAGGTTATGGTCCGTGCTCGGGAGGATCGCAACCGGACCTTTGAGTTCCTGCATGGTCTTCATCGGGACTTGGATCAGATAAGTGTTCAGATTTTGGGACGTTTTTCGTTACCGTCCCTTCCAGAGGTTTATAGCATTGTTCAACACGAGTTTGATCGTCTTCTGACTCTTCTCCCCGATCATGCTCCTGAGAGTTCTGCTCTTGCTGCCAGTGGCCCTTCTTTGTTGGGGCTCATCCTACCCATGATTCTAAGTTGAAGGGTACTGATAAAGACCACCTCCTCTGTGATTATTGTGGGAAGGATCGTCCATACCAGAGACACCTTCTTCAAACTCCATGGCTTTCCCCCACCAAGAGGTGGTGCTTCTCCTCGTGGGAGTCATGGCTTTGGGCGCTCCACTGGTCGCACACCTTCTCGTTCTACCCACCTCATGAATGTTGCTATGGATACTTCTCCTACTCTGCCTGGTGTTGATCCTTCTGTCCTCCCCGATGCTTTCTCAGTTGATGAAGTTCTCGCTCTTCGCCGCATGATGCAAGGTCTTTCTATGGAGCCTTCAGCCTTGTCTTCGTATGCCCAAATTAGGGACTCCAGGTACTCACTTTGTTGTTGCTCATCCTTTCACTCATTGGATCATTGACTCCGGAGTCACGGACCATATGACTGGCTCCGCCTTAGGTTTTATCTCCTATACCCCCCTCTCTGGTCGTGATAAGTTGAGCATTGTTGATGGTTCTCTTTCCTTTATTGTTGAAAAGGCATCCATCTCTTGTTCTTCTCTCACCTTATCGTCTGTGTAACATGTCCCGAATTTCACTCGTAATCTGTTCTTTATTATTCATTTGACTAATTACATGAACTGCTAGGTAACCTTTCGTCCTTCTCTTGTGTATTTCAGGACTTGAAGACGGGACAGTGATTGGCTCAAGTAGTTTGGTCAATGGTCTGTACGTGCTCGACTTCAGCCCAGTGGCATCTCCTCTGGCCCTTCACTCTAACACATCCGATCTCTACTCCTGGCACTGTCGCTTAAGACACCCGTCCATCCATGTTATGAAACTATTGTTACAAGTTATGTCTACTACTGCTGTCTTTACTTCCTTTGTTTGTCATGTTTGTGATGCTAACAAACATTGTCGTACTAATTTTAATAATGTTTCGTTTCCCAGTTCAGTTCAATTTACTGTTATTCACTCTAATGTTCGGGGACCTTATCTCATTTCCTCTATTTCTGGTTGTGCTTGATTTGTCACTTTTATTGACTGTTTTTTCGTGCACTGCTGGGTTATATTTACTGCAAAAAGGCACTATTTTTTCCACCTTCAAAACATTTCATAACATGATTTTCACACAGTTTAGTGCTAAAATTCAGATCCTTCGTAGTGATAATGGTCGTGAATATCTAGATTAATACTTTGCTGAATACTGATCATGGTATTATACAACCAATCACGTGTGCCTATTCTCCTACTCAAAATGGGATCGCAGAGCGTAAGAATCGACACCTTTTGGAAATTGCTCGTTGTCTTTTGGCAACCATGAATCTTCTCAAGTATTACTGGGGGGATGCGGTCCTTACGGCCGCATATCTTATCAATCGCATGTCATCTCGTATTCTTGGGAATAACACTCCCCTTGGGGCTCTACGGGTCCCGTCCTCTCAGCTCGCTCCTAAGGTATTTGGTTGTGTTTGCTTTGTTCGCATTCATCACCCTCCTCCCACTAAGCTTGATCCTCGAGCTCTCAGATGTGTGTTTATTGGTTACTCACATACTCAAAAGGGGTACAAATGTTTTTATCCTCCTACGAAGAGGCTTTTCTTTACCATGGATGTCACATTTTGTGAAACTTAGGCCCATTATCCTGCCCCGGGTGCCTCTATCCCTTTGCCCCCTTCGTCTTTGCCCTCACTGTCTATACCTATGCCCGTTTCGCCTTCGTATCCCTCACTTCAAGGGGAGCTTCTACCGTCGGAAGTGAGTGATATTCCTGTCCATACTACTATTCCTCCTACCGGTCCTACTTTGAAGGTGTACACTCGGAGGAGAAAGAATCCCAACGACACACTTGACCGGCAACCAGATCAATCATTAAACCCGGACTCAGGGCCCTCTGAGCTTCTAATTGCTCTCTACAAAGGTATACAGTCCTGCACTCAACATCCTATTTCTAATTATGTTTCTTATTACTCATTCTCCACATCCCATAAGACCTTTGTGTCTTCCCTTGCATCCATATTCATACCAACATCCTGACAGAGTGCTCTGGAGATTCCCGTGTGGAGACAGACAATGTTTGAGGAAATGGCTATGCTTGAAAAGAACCACACATGAGATTTAGTGTCTTTTCCTCATGGAAGAAACCAGTTGGATGCAAATAGGTGTTCTCTGTCAAGCAAAATTCACAGGATGTGGTTGAAAGGTGTAAAGCAAGATTGGTGGCACGAGGGTACACTCAAACACCTGGAATTGAGTATCAGGAAACGTTTGCGCCTGTAGCAAAATGAACACTATCAGAGTCCTCTTATCCTGTGTTGTTTGTAAAGGGTGGGATCTTTGACAACTTGATGTGAAAAACGCCTTCCTCCTTGGGAATCTGGAAAGGAAAGTTTATATGTCTCTCCCACCAGGCCTTACTCCTAAGAGTTCAGTAGGACACGTATCCAAGTTGAAGAAAGCCCTATATGGACTGAAACAGTCTCCAAGGGCTTGGTTTGGGAGATTTCACAATCTATGTTTCCTTTGGGTATCACCAGGGCAATTGAGATCATACACTGTTTGTCAAGCATAGGACAGGTAAACTTACAGCTCTCATTATTTATATTGATGACATTGTTATCACAGGCAATGATGTGAAAGAAATCACGCTTCTAAAACAAAAACTGGCTACTGAGTTTGAGGTTAAGGACCTGGGCGCTCTCAAATATTTCTTGGGCATTGAAGTGGCAAGGTCCAAACATGGGATATTTATCTCTCAGAGTAAGTACACTTGGACATCCTTGAGAAGACTGGGATGAGTGGTTGCCGACCAGCGGATACTCCTATTAAAGCGAACCACAGGATGGGTCGTGACGATGGAGAGGAGGTTGAAAACATACCTGAATTTCAGAGGCTTGTAGGGAAATTGATCTACTTGGCTCATACCCATAGATATCGCTTATGTTGTGAGTATTATTAGCCAGTTTATGCACGCTCCGAAGACACGTCATGCTGAGGCTGCCAACAGAATACTCAGATATCTCAAGTCCTCACCTGGGAGTGGGGTCTTGTTTTCCTCCAACTCCGCTCTAAACATTGAGGTGTACACCGATGCTGATTGGGTCGGGTCTGTCAATGATCGGCGATCTACCTTAGGGTACTGTTCTCTAGTTGGTGGAAATCTTGTTACCTGGATAAGTAAAAAATAAAAGGTCATGGCAAGATCAAACGTTGAAGCAGAGTTTCGGGCTATGGCCCATGGTGTTTGTGAAGGTCTCTGGTTGCGATCATTGTTGAAGGACCTCGGACTCTGGAGATGAGCTCACTCGGTTGTATTGTGATAATAAAGCAGCTATTAGCATTGCACACAATCCTGTCCAGCATGATCGTACAAAGCATATTGAAGTGGATAGTCATTTCATCAAGGAAAACATTGAAAAGGGACCTGTGTGTACTCTCTTTGTTCCATCAGATAGACAACTTGCTGATATTCTACACGAAAGGTCTAAGTGAAAGTACCTTCGGAAGAATTGTTGTCAAGTTGAGCATGATCAACATATCACGCCCAACTTGAGGGGGGTGTTACAATATGTTTTATTCCTATTTTATTCCAGCATTTCTATTTCTATATTATTCCTTGTATTATTGGTGTGCCCGCCTCCATATATAAAGAGGAACAAGCTATCTTTTAGTAATACAATTAATTTACGGTTCTTCAACATTGCTGGCAGTGGCATTTATGGTATAATTGATGTTAATGATGAGGAATTGTTGCTGACAGAGGTGGTTTTTGTATCATTGATGTTAATGATGAGGATGGTGTAGATGTTGTTGACGTTGGTAGTGTTGAGGTTGTTGATGATAATAATGGTAATGAAGGGAATGAAAATGAAGATTCAGTTTATCAAATTGTGAGCATTACTGATGTGCATGTCTCCAAATTAGATGAAGGAACTAAGTTTGATGTTTACTTTGATCCAGATAAGGTTGCTAGAAATAGCATAATTGAAGATGATGTTGAAAATTAACTTACCGATGAATATGTTGATAATTTTATCCATTACTGCAACAATTCGGGATGTTCATCATGATACTAATTCACTCAATTCTGAGAAAGAAGTACTAACTCAGGGGGAGCCTCACAATCAGGAGGAGAATGCTGAAGACTATATTGTTGAAATTTGTGAAGTGAAAGTGGGTGTTCGGGTTGTCCGGGCGGCCTGGACGAACTGTCCGTGCGGACTGGAGCTGGAGTTCGGCGGACTGGTGTTGGCTGTTTTTGCGGACTGCGCGGACTGGTTGAGTCTGGCAGTGGTTGGCCGAGCAGTGTGGGATGGTGTCCGCGGCTTGTGCGGACTGAGGCTTGGAGTCCGCGCGATCAGCGTTTAGTCTGGAGTTGCGGTGAGCCGCAATCTGGTAGCGGTCTGGCCTTGGAGCTGGCGGACTGTCTTGGTGTCCGCCGAGCTCGCGCGATCTTGCTGTCTGGACTTGCACTTCTGTGAAGTCCAGGGTTTCCGCTTTGTCCGCTGTGACCGGGCGGTTGGCCTGTTGGTCGTGGACATTGCGAGCTGAGTTGCTGTCCGCATAGTCCGCTGTGACCAGGCGGTCTGCCTGTGGTCGTGGACTTGTGCGTGCGGACAGATGTTGTGTCCTTTCTCCATGCGGACTAGCATGGTGCTAAGCTGGTGGCGCTCTTGCGGGTTTGGCGGTCTGTTCGCGAGTCCGGCTTGTCGGTGCGGACTCGGCGGACTGGCAGTGCTAGCTGCGATCAAGGGGTGGTTAGCCTATCTCATAGGGCGGTGATCACACTCCTCACCTCGCCTATAAATAGGACCCCCCGGCTCGTCATTTCACAACAGAGTGAACAGTAAGTTGAACTTGGGTTAAGGCTGCGGACTCGTTTTTTGTATCCGTGCGGGTTGATTAGCTTAACCGGTTGGTGTGTGCAGGTGACGCGGCTAGCACTGTGATGTCAGGAGCTTGGTTTTGACCTCGGTCAGGCTCAGTGAAGTTAGTGGACTGCGTTCAGCGGTTACCAGTTTTCTGCATCAACTTTCCCAGTTCAATAACCTGTCCGCGCGACCTCGCGGTCTCGGCGGGTAGGCGGTCTGTTCCTCAGTTCAGAAGCAGCAGGCAGCTCTGCGAATAACGGCGTGTCCGCGCGACCTCGCGGTCTCGGCGGACTCCGTGTTCAGTTCGGCTTCAGCTCAGTTCGGGCGGTCTCTGCGGGCAGGCGGCCTCGGCGGTCTCAGTGTTTCTGTCCGCCCGAATTGATTGTAGTTTCTGGTTTTTTTCATGTATTGGCGAAATCATGTCTCGCCACGTATGCACTCTGGTTGCTTGAGTATTCTTCCTGTTTTCCGCTTGTTCAAGTTGTGATCTAGGTAGTTTCAAAGATATTAATTTGACGTTTGGGCTATCTTGCTGAGCATCTTGAGAAATTCAACATGGTATCAGAGGGAGGTTCAGTTGCTTGAGCGGTGATCAACAAGTTCTATTGTTGCTCTGTGCTTCTGAAAGGTTGACCAGGATAGTGCAATGGACGGAGATTTTGCAAGAGGTCTGGGAATTGAGCTTTTAACGCCGACTAACTTCAAGAAGTGGACGTCATGCATGAAAAGCTATCTTCTGGGCGAGGAGCTGTGGGAGGTCGTCGGTGGTGATGACCTGGTTGAAATTACAGTTGTGTTTGGAACTGTCGAGCAGGTGAGAGTGTGGAGGAAGACAAATGCCAAGGCTGAGTTTGCTCTCAAGCGGGCGGTGTCACCTGAGCTCTTTGGTCACATCTTAGGATGTGAGTCTGCTGCTGAGATATGGACTTCCCTCGATGGGTTGTTCAACAGAAAGAATGTAGTTAGGCTACAGTTCTTGGAAAATGAGTTGGCTAAGGCAACTCAAGGAGACCTTTCTATCTCTAGATACTTCTTGAAGATGAAGAGCTTATGTGCTGAGCTTTCAGCACTTGATCCTGATGAGCCGATCTCTGAGGCCAAGCTGAAGAGGCACATAATCCGCGGTCTGCGGAAGGAGTATGTGGCCTTCGTCACTTCAGTTCAAGGCTGGGCAACTCAGCCTTCTCTTCTGGAGCTGGAGAACCTGCTTGCTTCGCAGGAGAGCTTGGCTAGACAGATGGCCGGGGTGACTGTCTCTGAAGGAGGTAGTGAAGCTCTCTTCACTGAGAAGAAGAAGAAGAAGAAATGGGAAGGGAAGAAGAAGAAGACTGCGGCTGGAGATGAACCTTCAACTTCTAACCAGCAAGAGGGGAGCTTTGCTCCTAAGAAGGATTGGAAGAAGAACTTGAAGTGCTACAGGTGTCATCAGCCGGGTCACTTCAAGCGTGACTGTAAAGTCAAGCTGCATCCTGGACATGCTGCAGGCAAGGAGGAAGTTTCCTCTAGCAATGAGGAAGCTGGTTGGGGTGGAGCCTTCATGACGGGCACTTGTGTCCGTGCCTTGTCCACCATTGACTTCGAAGACGACTGGATCGTGGACTCCGGGTGTGGTCATCACCTCACCGGAGACAAGTCAAAGTTCTCCTCGCTGCAGGCTTACTCAGGTAACGAAGTCATCATCACTGCTGATAATACTGTTCATACTGTAGAGAAGGAAGGTGTAGTGTCAGTAGGTAGTGATCAGGGTCCACTCGCATTAAGGAGTGTCTATCACGTACCGGGCATGAAGAAGAATCTCTTCTCCATTACCAACGCAGTAGATGCAGGATATCAGGTTCTGTTTGATAGAACAGAGGTGAAGTTTTTCCGCAACGTATCAACGGTTAAGGCTGATGTTGCTCACGTTGGAAGGAGAGTGAAGGACTCGTTTGTTTTATCAAAAAACTCCTATGTTGATCGCATGAGGGCCAATGATGGCGCTGCTATGTGGCATGAGAGGCTGGGGCATGTAGGGATGGATAAGCTGAAAGCTATGGCAAATAGGAGCCTGGTGAGAGGCTTGCCTAAGCTATCATCCTTCGGTGATGATCATGTTTGTGGATGATGTCAGTATGACAAGTCTCACCGTCTTCCATTTGATAAGTCACAAACGAGAAGCAAAGCACCATTGGAGGTTATCCATGGTGATCTGAGGGGACCAACCGTTACTGCTAGCCTTGGCGGGAGCAGGTACATGCTAGTCTTGATTGATGACTACTCAAGATACACTTGAGTGTATTTCTTGAAGGAGAAGTCTGAAGCCTTCCGGTTGTTTGTGGAGTTCAAGGAGGTTGTGGAGTGCCAGTTTAACCTGCGGATCAAAAAATTTAGAACTGACAACGGCGGAGAGTTTGTCTCCTCCGAGTTTTCTATTTTTTGCAGGAAGCGGGGGATCCAGAGAGAGCATACTTGTGCTCATACTCCACAACAAAATGGAGTTGCAAAAAGGAAGATCCGTCATCTGACGGAGACTTGCAAATGTTGGTTCCATGCCAAGAGTATCCCAAGGTCCTTTTGGGCAAAGGGAATGTCTTGTGCAGCTTATGTCATCAATCGGATGCCTCTCAGTCCGATCAACATGAAGTCTCCCTTCGAGATGTTGCTGAAGGAGAAGCCTAGTGTTAAACACCTTCGGGTGTTTGGTTCAACTTGCTACGTGCATATCCTGGATGCTCTGAGGACTAAGCTTGATGTAAAGGCAAGGAAGCTTGTCTTTGTTGGCTATGATGAGCGGAAGAAGGGATGGAGGTGTATGGATCCTGCGACGAAGAAGTTCGTTGTGTCAAGAAACGTGGTCTTTGACAAACTGACGTCATATAGAGGAAGCTCGGTTGAGCTACCAGAAGGCAAGGTTGATGAAGGGCAGGAGGTGACTGCTGAGATTGTCCAAGAGGAGCTTGTTGTTTCACCAGCAGCTCCTGTTGCTTCTAGCTGTGGGGCAGAGGCTTCCGGTTCAGGAAGTAGGGGGAGCATTGCTCAAGGATTGCCCGAAAATGGAGCTGAGCCTGAAGAAGCAGCGGGGGTGGTGAGCAAGGAGCAGTCTCTTAGGAGATCAAAGAGGATCATCAAGCCTCCGGCTCGATACTGTGAAGGGAATACTGTGAGTTTTGTCTCATGTTTCTTTGCAGGCCCTCTGGATGAGCGGGAGCCTTCAAAGTTTGAAGATGTCACTGGAGTGAAGGAGTGGGACAATGCCATGGATGAGGAGATGGTTGCCCTCAGGAAGAATGAAACTTGGGACTTGGTGCCCAAGGTGGATGGCGTTACTCCTGTTACTTGCAAGTGAGTCTATAAGCTGAAGAAGAAGACGGATGGAAGCATCGAGCGGTACAAGGCTCGTCTTGTTGCTCGAGGATTCTCTCAACAGTACGGCGAGAACTATGAGGAGACGTTTAGTTCGGTAGCAAAGATGACTTCAGTACGAATGGTGATAGCTTTGGCAGCCTGCCAGGGCTGGAAGATGTGGCAGCTGGACGTAAAGAACGCTTTTCTTTACGGCGAGATCGACAAGGACATCTTCATGAATCAGCCACTCGGTTATGTTTTTGAAGAACATCCGGACTACATCTGCAAGCTCAGGAAGGCCCTTTATGGGTTGAAGCAGGCTCCGAGGGCATGGTATGGGAAGATTGCAGAATATCTTCAATTCTGCGGCTATCTTGCCTCCAACTCAGACTCGAGCCTGTTCATCAAGAAGTAGTGGGAGCTTCTAGTCCTGGTATTGTTGTACGTGGATGACATGATCATCACGGGGAATTCCAAGGAGGAGGTAGCTAGGCTCAGGGAGGAGCTAGCTATTCGCTTCGAGATGAAAGACTTGGGGGAGCTTCATCACTTTCTTGGTTTCGAAGTGGAAAAGAAGGAGGGCGGGATTCTTGTTTCCCAGAAAGGTTATGCGGATCGGATTGTGAAACGATTCGACATGGAAAGGGGAAAGAGTTGTTCTACTCCTTTGGATTGTGGCTTGAAGCTTCGACGAGATGAGGGTAGGATTCTTCCTGATCCCTTGGTGTTCCGAGCTCTGGTGGGGAGCTTGATCTACCTGACGATTACAAGGCCATACATTGCTTATGTTGTTGGCCGAGTAAGTCGGTTTATGGCGGAGCCAAGGAAGTCTCATCTGATGGCGGCGAAGAGTATTCTGAAGTATGTGATGACGACTTCTGATATGGGACTCCTTTATAGGAGGGACTCGATCTTTTCTTTGCTAGGTTACACGGATGCTGATTATGGTGATGATTCGGATGACCGAAGGTCAACTTCTGGTTATGTGTTCACTTGTAGATCAGCGGGCATCTCGTGGTGTAGCAAGAAGCAGGATTCGGTGTCCGTCTCTACTACGGAAGCAGAGTACAAGGCTTCGGCCTTAGCAGCTCGGGAAGCTATTTGGCTAAGGAGACTAGTAGAGGACGTCCATAAGGAAGTGCAAGGTCCCACTCTGCTCCGAGGTGACAATGAGAGTGCTTTCAAGCTGGTGAACAATCCAGTTTGCCACGCGAGGACCAAGCATACTGAGATCGAGCACCATTTCATTCGGGAAAAGGTGTTGGAGGGATTTCTAGTGGTCGGGCATGTTCGGAGTGAGGACAATCTTGTTGACATCTTCACAAAGCCGCTGTCGAAGGGGCCATTCTAGCGACTTCGAGGTTTACTGGGCTTGATCTCCACTTCTCACTTCAAGGGGGAGTGTTGAAAATTGTGAAGTGAAAGTGGATGTTCAGGTTGTCCGGGCGGCCTGGGCGGACTGTCCGCGCGGACTGGAGCTGGAGTTCGGCGGACAGGTGTTGGCTATTTTTGCGGACTGCGCGTACTGTGCAGACTGGTTGAGTCCGACAGTGGCTGGTTGAGCAGTGTGGGATGGTGTCCGCGGTTTGTGCGGACTGAGGCTTGGAGTCCGCGTGATCAGCGTTTAGTCTGGAGTTGCGATGAGCCGTAATCTGGTAGCGGTCTGGCCTTGGAGCTGGCGTACTGTCTTGGTGTCCGCCGAGCTCGCGCGATCTTGCTGTTTGGACTTGCACTTCTGTCCAGTCCAGGGTTTCCGCTTTGTCCGCTGTGACCGGGCGGTCTGCCTGTGGTCGTGGACTTGTGCGTGCGGACAGATGTTGTGTCCTTTCTCCATGCGGACTGGCATGGTCCTCAGTTGGTGGCGCTCTTGCGGGTTTGGCGGTCTGTTCGCGAGTCCGGCTTGTCGGTGCGGACTCGGCGGACTGGCAGTGCTAGCTGCGATCAAGGGGCGGTTAGCCTATCTCATAGGGCGGTGATCACACTCCTCACCCCGCCTATAAATAGGACCCCCCGGCTCGTCATTTCACAACAGAGTGAACAGTAAGTTGGACTTGGGTTAAGGCTGCGGACTCGTTTTATGTATCCGCGCGGGTTGATTAGCTTAACCGGTTGCTGTGTGCAGGTGACGCGGCTAGCACTGTGAAGTCAGGAGCTTGGTTTTGACCTCGGTCAGGCTCAGTGAAGTTAGCGGACTGCGTTCAGCGGTTACCAGTTTTCTGCATCAACATTCCCAGTTCAATAACCTATCCGCGCGACCTCACGGTCTCGGCGGGTAGGCGGTTTGTTCCTCAGTTAAGAAGCAGCAGGCAGCTCTGCGAATAACGGCGTGTCCGCGCGACCTCGCGGTCTCGGCGGACTCCGTGTTCAATTCGGCTTCAGCTCAGTTCGGGCGGTCTCTACTGGGCGGGCGGCCTCGGCGGCCTCTGTGTTTCTGTCCGCCCGAATTGATTGTAGTTTCTGGTTTTTTTCATGTATTGGCGAAATCATGTCTCGCCACGTATACCTCGTCCTGTAAAGAAGATTGATAAATTTGTGATCTGCTTGTTTCTGTCTATGCACTCTGGTTGCTTGAGTATTCTTCCTGTTTTTCGCTTGTTCAAGTTGTGATCTGGGTAGTTTCAAAGATATTAATTTAGCGTTTGGGCTATCTTGCTGAGCATCTTGAGAAATTCAACATATATAGCTCTCCTAAAACGGGGTGTAAGTCTCATCTCCCTCCTACTCCTGAAGAAAGTATGGATGTTGATACACAGCCAGATACTCGTCAGGATGTTTCTATTTATCATACTCATCAGGATATTTCAACTCCTCAAGCTGATGTGGTGACACCAACAGAAACTTAGGCTGTGTTTGGCCCCCCGTTGCAAATCCGTCCGGTGGCACGCCGGGAAGGAGAGAGAAAACGGCCGGGCTGAACGGCGGACTGGAGCGCGAGAGACCAGCGGCAAAACCGCCGTTTTTCGCCTTTTCACGCTGGCCGGGGTGGACTGGAGCTCGCGATTAGCTTCCCAAACGATTTCCTCCGGTTCGTCCTCGCCGGAACGGCGCCCCGCCGGGTTGTCAAACAGAGCCTTATAAAGTCAATTCTCCTACTGTTATTTCTTCTTCCAGCAAGGGCCTTGTTCTAACATCCCCTTCTGCTTCCAGGGTCCCCTCTTCTAGGGCTTCAATTAGAGGAAAGAGGGGAACAAGTTATGAAGCTAGATGACAGCAATTATCTAAAACAGAGAGGAAAGCTTATAGGAAGAAGAAATTTTATAATGCTCATGTAGAAAAGTGCTCAAATATTGAGAGATAATCTGGAAATTTTACTGTACACTTGTATAGGAAGAAAAAGAGAAAAAAAAAATACTCGTTCAAGATGTGGGACTAAAACATAAGGTGGAAGAGGGCATTAGATGGGTCTTTCTTTGGGCCCTTACAGGATTTTCTTCTAGCACTCCCCCGCAAGCTGGAGCATACAAGACGTAAGAACACAGCTTGGACAAGAATTGATGAAATAGAATACGAGATAGGGTCTTCGTGAGAAGATCAGCAACTTGATCAGTTCCCAGAACATGTTTCAACTCTAGCTTCTTCATTTGAACTTTTTCCCGAATGAAGTGGCAGTCAACTTCAATGTGTTTCGTCCGTTCATGGAAAACAAGATTATTAGCTATATGTACAGTCGTTTGACACAAAGTAAAGTAGTTGGTGAGTAAAGTTTGACTCTCAGATCCCTTACAAGACTTTCTAGCCATGTGAGCTCAGATACAACAGATGCCATCAAACGGTACTCGGCTTCGGCCGAAGAGCGAGCAACCACAGATTGTTTCTTGCTACGCCAGGTAACAAGGTAACCTCTGAAGTACAGAACCCGCTGGTGGAACGCCGATCATCCAGGGAGCCAGCATAATCAGCATCTGAATACGCAACCGACGTTGGAGTAGAAGAGGAAGAGGTTTTGCATACCAGCCCTTGACCAGGGGATATTTTCAAATATCTTAGAATGCGTTCGACAGCCTGTAGATGAGAAATATGAGGAGAATGCATAAATCGGCTAACAACCCCAACAGCAAAGGAAATGTCAGGTCTTGTAACTGTAAGATAAATCAATTTTCCAACAAGACGTCGATAGTATTCTGGATTTTGAAGGAGAAGATCGGTGTCAAAGGCATGAGCACAAAGCTTGTGATTAACGTCCATAGGAGTATCAATCGACTTGCCCTTGTATCCAGAGTAGCCAGCATCCTAAAGAAGGTCGAGACGGTACTTCCGTTAAGATAAAACAAGCCCACCAGGATATCTTGCGATCTCTAGACCAAGAAAGTACAGAAGATTCCCCGGATCTTTTTCTGAAAAAAAGAATTCAGGTGTTATTTGATCATTTGTATTCCCTTTGAATCATCTCTCTTGATTAGAATGTCATCGACATACACTAAGAAGACAACAGTGTCTGTTGTTTGATGACGAATAAATAGAGAGAACTCCGTCGAGCTCCGAGTAAATCCAACTTCGCGGACAACCCTACTGAATTTGTCAAACCATGCCCAAGGAGACTATTTGAGAACATAAATCGACTTCTTGAGATGACAAACTCGGGACTCTCCCGTGGTCTCAAACTGGGAGGTTGTTGCATATAGACAGTTTCTTGTAGGTCGGCATTGAGAAAGGCATTATTGATATCCAGTTGATGTAGGGGTTCATTGTCGATGTACAGCCAAGGAGAGCAGGACACGAATCGTGTTGAGCTTGGTCATCATAGAGAAAGTTTTCTCATAGTCGAGGTCTTGTTGTTGAGTAAACCCACGAGCAATAAGACGTGCTTTGAGACGGTCAATCGTCTCATAAAAAGCATGTTTGATCACAAAGATGCATTTACATCCAACACAACTCTGTCCGGGAAGAAGAGAAACCAGATCTCATGTTTGATTAGCCCAGAGGACAGCCATTTTTTATACCAGGTCCGCCCGCCAACCCAGATGTTGGAGAGCCTCTTGCACAGAGTGAGGTACAAAAATGGAGGATAATGAATTAGCAAGGTGTTGTAGCGTCGGGGATAGGCGATGTAAGGATACATAATTCTCCAAGGAATGTGATGTGGAGGTAGGAGCTGGATCAACAGGTCGCACGATGCCAGAGGTTGAAGATCACTGCAGTAGGGCGGCGGAGCAAGGAGGCATGTATAGACATGAAAAAGTGGTGCCTTGGGCAGACCGAGAACTAAGTTTGGAAGGAGTGGTGGGAGAGGAGACGTAATTGGGATGACAGGTTGTGGTAATAACGGTGGTGGTGGCGTGGGGTGTAGTTGAGCAAAATGGTTCTTCAGAAATGTAACATCTGCAGACAATCACCTTACAGGTAGTGGGAGAGTAGCACACATATCATTTCTGAGTACGGGAATAACCAACGAACATATGTTTGGTTGCCCGATGAGCAAATTTGTCAGCAGAGGGGCCAAGCACATGGATATAGAAAGTACAACCAAATATCTGAGGGTGAGAGGGAAGGGCGGGGTGGAGGGGAAGAGAAGACTAAACGGAGTGGTATAGTTGAGGACGGAGGAGGGTAGACGGTTAATGAGATAACATGCCATGAAAATAGCAAAGTATCAATAATCTTTGGGGACCTGCATTTGAAACAGTAGGGAGCGAGCTACATCAAGGAGATGTCTATTTTTGCACTCAGCTATACGATTCTGTTGAGCAGTATAAGCACACGAGCTCTGATGAATGATCTCAAACTCAGAGCAGAGATTATCAAACGCGTGACTAGTGTACTCACGAACATTATCAGTTCGAAATGCTTTAATTGGGCAGGAAAATTGTGTGTCTCAAAAATAAAAGCCTGGAACACACGTGTCAGCTCAGAGTGATCGCGAAGTATAACCATGTCATACGAGAATAATCATCAATAAATGTAATAAAGCAGCGATAACTAGACAGAGTAGTTATTTTGTACAGGCCTCAAATATCAGAATATACTAAATCAAAAGGAGCAGTGCTCCAAGTACAATGAGGAGGGAAAGATGAACGATGTTGTTTTCCCAGAATACATTTATCACAAGTAAATGTTGGAAGGGGAATATCAGGAAAAGCCTTCTTGAGGACCTGAAGAGGAGCATGCTCAAGACGCTGATGTCAGTCTATAGAGGAGACGGAGGAAAAAATGGTAGGGGAGACATCAAGAAGGTAGAGCCCGTTGTGCAGTTGTCCTTTACTAATGATACTCTGCATCTGTCGATCCCGCATCATAAAAGAAGAAGAGGTGAATGTGACAGAGCAATCAAGATCGGCAGTGAGACGACTAACAGAAAGAAAATTAAACGGAGAGCTCGAGACATGAAGGGCCGAACGAAAAGAGATAGAAGGGTTGAGAGGTATATCAATAAAGCCTGAGAAGGGAGCGATGTCACTATTGGCTACTGTGATAAACTTGGGATGCGGAGAATCCAAGTACTGAGATGGTTTCAGCGAAGTGATATGGTGAGTACCACCTGAGTCCACTATCCAAAGTGGAATAGTAGAGATACAAGTGATACCTTCATTAAATATGGAGGCAATGGAGGTAGGTGGATGGTTGAGCAACCCGTGAAGTTGCTGGAGCTGGAGACGCACTTCATCAAGATCAACACGAGTGGCAGAAGAGGTGTCGACAACAACAGAGGCAGTAGGATGAGGAGGCAGACTATGTTTGTGGTAGCAAGTTGCCTCAATATGTTCATTCTTACCACAGTAGGTACACTTAGGCCTCGTCTGGCTACCACAACCCCTCCCGTAGGAGCCAGAAAAACCTCCTCGGGTAAAGGGAGGAAGGGTGGGGCAGCAGAGTGTTGGAGAAGAGTCGGGGAGGGAGGGCAATACCAACAGCTTCATGGCAATACAAGCGATAACCTTTAATAGCATGGAGCAAACATCAGAGAATGTCAGGATAAAAGATGAAGAGAGTATTTGAGCTTGAACATTATGAAGGTGAGGTGGAACACGAGACATCATCATGGCAATACCAACAACTTCATTTTGAGCGCGCTGAGCAGCCAGATCAGGAGTAGGGGTTGATGTTGAATCAAGGCCTCAACCAGAGTCTTAGAACGCGCAACAAAGGAGGTTAAATCATCCGCACCGCCTGAGTCAAGAGTTTGAAGATCGGTAATGACGTCAAACAAATGTTGGAGACTGTCTTTGCCAGAGTAAAAGGGAATGGAGCTCATCCCACATTGTCTTGGCTGTCTCATGATACACGGTCATACGGTAGGGTTCTCCATCCAGGGAGTTAAGGATCCATGTCTGAACATGACCATCGTCACGAAGCCAGTCATCAGTGGGTGCAGAAGGGGTGTCCTTAGTGAGACCCTTCGTCTAAAGCACCCGGTGGACAGAGTGCACCCACTCCACAAAGTTCTTCTTCCCACTAAGAGAAATAGTGGTGATTCGCAACTCATCACGAACCTCAAGGAGAGGAACAGTAGCACGGGAAGGAAGGGAAGGGGCAACCGTCAATTCCATGAAATAGGAAAGGAGGCAAGCAAAGAACTTCAGGCGACCTGAAGATGGGACAGTCCAGGAGAACCAGACCGATAGACTTCGAGAACTGCGGCCTGAGGAGAAGAGCGGCCTGAGAGGAAAACCGAGGGCACACGATCAATGCAACGGTCTGAGAGCAAGAGCTGCAGTCTGAGATCAAGCGTCGGCAGATGCGAGCTAAGTTGATGTGGCAGTCTGAGAGTAAGGTCGTGGACGGAAGTAAAGAGACTAGCGGCCAGCGGCTAGGGCAAGCGACTTGAGTGAAGAAACGAGACCAGCGGCAAGGGGCCAGCGACTAGCGATCTGAGAGAAGAAACAGTGGCTAGCGACTAGCGTCTGGAGTAGAAACAGCAGCTCGCGACTAGTGACCAAAGATAGAGACTGCAAGGTGAGAAGAAATGACCAGCGGCAGGCGGTTAGTGACTAGCGGCCTGAGAAGCAAGAGCGGATAGCACTTTGTGATCTGGCGGGTAGAGAATAATTCAGAGAGCAAGCTTCGGCAGAATGCGAACAGGCTAGCGGCGGAATGCGAACAGGCTGGCAGCGGAGAGGAGGCAAACCGGCAAGCATAATCTAGAGAGCAAGCTGCGGCGAGTAGAAAAGGTCGACCAGAGCGAACAGACCATCGCGGCGGAATGCGAATAGGCTCGCAGAAAGAGAGCTGTGGAACCCACTGATAAGAGGAGGAAAAAGCTATAAAATCAGGAGAAAGGGGGAAGGAGGGAGGGCTGGATCCACGGGAGAAGATAGTTACGGGTAGAAAAAGGAGACTGCGAGCACAGGAGTGATGTGGTTAGAGAAACAAAGACTGTGGCTAGCAGAAAGTTATCCTCCCAAAGCCAAATGTGGAGAAAGATGATCGTAGGACCAATGCCTCTGATACCATGTAGAAAAATGCTCAAAATATTGAGAGATAATCTGGAAATTTTATTAATACTTCTCCAATGTGTAAATACAAGCATTTGTGCAATTATATAGGAACAAAAGGAGAGAAAAATTCTCATTCAAGAAGTGAGACTAAAACATAAAGTGGAAGAGGGCCTTAGATGGGCCTTTCTTTGGGCCTTTACAGGATTTTCTTCTAACCGCTCCTAAACCAAATGCTCAAATTAAAATGGATCTAAAATAATCCTCTCCCGCACCTGTTGATGATCCAACATTTGAGAAACTCATGGAAGATATTGCTGCTAATAGGACAGCTGAAGCTGAGAAACAAGAAATCCTAAGAAAGAGAGCATAATTTGTTGAAAGCCTATGAAAAGGGAAGTCCAAGGAAATCACAGTTCAAATTTAAGGCAAGTTATTTAACTTGTAAGCTTATAAATCCAAAAATCCAAGTGCATATGTTATGGAAGCAATTCAGAGGGATAAAAAATTAGGCCTGGGATGTGACTCAGATGTTTATATTTCATATGTTAAGAGATCTAAGGGTCCTAATGGTAAACATTTACCACCACCAGAAGTGGCATTCAAAAATTCTTCAAGCTCTCCTAAACTACTTAGGCTCTGTTTGGTGCGGTGGGCCGACTGGAGAAGCAGTCGTGGAATAATCAATTGTTTTGCAGAGTGGTGGCAGAATCTGTGAAAATGTTTGGAAGAATAGCGTTTGTAGTGTTGTTTGACCTAAAAAAACAAATTTATGTCAGTTGACCTAGGGAAAAAAGCGGGATCTATTCATGGTGGAGGAGCACATGGCTTTGCATGCGGGAATGATAAAGAAGACGATCATGTTCATCTACCGGGAAAGTTGCAGCTGATCGGAAGATCAGGGCTCAGGCCGGCGTGCGTCGAAGTAGAGGGCTTGCACGGGGTTATGTTTCACGGTATACCCTCTTCTTCCTGATGGCTGAAGCACACGGAAGAACAGTACCGAGATGGCTCTGCACATGGCTCTGCACGGGGCTATGCTTTACACCCAAATAATCGACTTTCACTGTTCGCATTTGTCAACGGGGGCGGAGGGTATGGCGGAGGAGATGGCGGACGGTTGTTCGGCGACTGCCGGTGGAGGCAGCGACGGGTTATTCGGCGACTTCCGTGAATCGCGACTTCCGTGAATCACGAGTCGTGAAAAAAAATCACGACTCAAAATCGCCATTTTTCTGCGATTGAGGAGCGGGGGATTCTCCTGCTGGACTTAGGGTTTAGGAACATCCAGA
The DNA here is from genome assembly GCA_039513925.1 of Platanthera zijinensis. Lineage (NCBI taxonomy): Eukaryota > Viridiplantae > Streptophyta > Magnoliopsida > Asparagales > Orchidaceae > Platanthera > Platanthera zijinensis. The sequence goes on along the minus strand of CM077091.1, from coordinate 4,418,713 downwards.
GCTTGACAGAAGGAGGCTTATGACTTTGCTGAAGATACTCGGAAATCATACATTTATACCCTGCCTGCATTTCTGAAAAGGCTTAAGTAAAGCTATCCTTCTCTCTTCTTATACTCTTTGTCTTTTGTTCACAAGTAAAGGTTTTATGATGGTAATATTTAAAAAAATAAACTGGAGGTGTGCATAGATCTTTTTGTCTATCTATTCACATCATATGTATGTATATGTTTGGAACTTTGGACCTGACATGTATAATTTTTAATGTAATAAAATGTTTTTAATATGTGCATTTTTGATACTCATCGTAGTAATGTTGTGGTAAGAATAAAGGATATCGAAACAATGTTATTATATGATATGCAATGTAAATTGTGGCGATCTCCGGGTGCCACAATTCCTTGAAGGTAAAGGTAATAAGCACCAATTGATAATTACAAACTGTAGAGAAAAGCTAAATCTTGTCTATACTTCTTCGTTATCAAATACAATGTATGAATACATATATATAGGAGGGAGAAAGAGAGAAAAGTCTCATATACAAGGTGTGGGACTAATGTATAAAGAGAAACAATAAAAGACTAAATGGGTCACAAACATGGGCCTTTACATGGACTTTTCTAACACTCTCCCGCAAGTTGGAGCGTACAAGTCGTAGGCACCCAGCTTGGATAGGAACTCGAAAAATAGAGTACTCGATTGGGCTTTCGTGAGAAGATCAACAACTTGTTCAGTGCCCGGAACATGCTTCAATTCTAGCTTCTTCATTTGAACTTTCTCCCAAACAAAGTGGCAGTCCACTTCAATGTGTTTTGTTCTTTCGTGGAAGACTAGATTCTTAGCTATGTGTATAGCAGCTTGACCGTCACATGGTAAGGTAGCAGATGAAGGGAGTTTAACTCCTAGATCATCGAGGAGACTTTCAAGCCACGTAAGCTCAGAAACAACTGACGTCATCGACCGGTATTCAGCTTCAGCTGAAGATCAAGCAACCACAGCTTGTTTCTTACTGTGTCAGGTCACAAGGTGACCTCCAAAGTAGGTACAGAATCCACTGGTAGACCGTCGATCGTCCAGGGAACCAGCATAATCTGCATCTGAATATGCCACCGATGTGGGAGTAGAAGAAGAGGTTTTGTATATCAGCCCTTGACCAGGGGCTGTTTTTAGATATCTCAGGATGCGCTCGAAAACCTGTAGATGAGATATCCAAGGAGCATGCATAAACCGGCTGACCACCCCAACAGCAAAGGATATGTCTTGTCTCGTGACCGTTAGATAAATAAGTTTTCCAACAAATCGACAATAATATTCTGGATTTGGAAGAAGATCTGCATCAGAAGCATGTGCGCACAACTTGTGATTGACATTCATCGGGGTGTTAATCGGCTTGCATCCAGAATAGCCAGCATCCTGAAAAAGGTCGAGACAGTATTTTCGTTGAGAGAGGACAAGTCCATCAGGACGTCTTGTGATCTCAAGACCAAGGAATTATCGAAGGTTCCCCATATCTATTGTTTGAAAAACTGAACTAAGATGTTGTTTGGCCACTTGTATTCCTTTTGAATCGTCTCCTATAATTAGGATGTCATCGACATATACCAAAAGAAGAACCGTTCTTTTAGTTCAATGTCGAGTGAACAGAGAGAAGTCTGTCGAGCTCCGAGTAAAGGCAACCTCCCAAACAGCCTTACTAAACTTATCAAACTATGTCCGAGGAGATTGTTTGAGATCATAAATAAACTTCTTAAGGTGACAAACTCGGGACTCCCCCGTAGTCTCAAACCCGGGCGGTTGTTGCATGTAGACCGTTTCTTGTAGGTCACCATTCAGAAACGCATTCTTGATATCCAGCTGATGTAAGAGTCAGTGGCGATGCACAGCCACAGAGAGAAGGACACGAACTATGTTTAGCTTGGCCACTGGAGAGAACGTTTCCTCGTAATCGAGACCTTGTTGTTGAGTAAAGCCACGAGCCACCAGTCGGGCTTTAAGGCGGCCAATTGTACCATTAGGAGCATGCTTGATGACAAAGACTCATTTACACCCAACAGTCGTGTGGCCTAGAGGAAGGGGAACCAGATCCCATGTCTGGTTAGCCCAGAGGGCTGTCATTTCTTCGACCATGGCTGCCCGCCTGCCCGGATGTTGGAGAGCCTCCTACACAGAGTTAGGGATAGAAATAGAGGATAAAGAAGTAGCAAATGTGTGAAGCAGCGGGGACAGGCGATGTAACGATACATAGTTTGTCATGGGATGAGCGGTGAAGGCCGATGTCGTATCAGTAGGTCGCAGAGTGTTAGAGGTCGAAGCTGACTGCATCAGGGCGAGCGAGGAGGGCGACGAGTATAGACAGGGATAAGAGGGAGCTTGTGGAGAACGGGAGATAACTGGGATGATAGGTCTTGGGACGGATTGTGGTGGCAGAGGTGGGTTTTGGGCGAATAAGAACAGTTGATCTTCCCGGAAGATAACATCAGCAGAAACCGTCACCTTGCGGGTAGTAGGAGAGTAGCAGATATACCCTTTCTGAGTACGGGAATAACCGACGAACATGTGTTTGGCTGCCCGGGGATCCAACTTGTCCGTGGACAGACCAAGTAGGTGAACATAGCAGGTACAACCGAAGATGCGAGGGGTGAGAGAGAATGGCGAAGTAGAGGGGAAGAGGAGACTAAACGGAGTTGCATTTTGAAGGACGGAGGAAGGGAGATGGTTAATGAGATAGCATGTCGTCGATAGCGCAAAGTTCCAGTAAGCCTTAGGGACCTGCATTTGAATTATGAGGGAGCGAGCAACGTCAAGAAGATGTCGATTTTTACGTTCAGCAACGCCGTTTTGTTGGGGGGTATAGGCACATGACGTCTGATGAATAATTTCATATTCAGGGCATAGATTAGCAAATTCATGGCTAGTGTACTCGCGAGCATTATCCGTTCGGAGAGTTTTTAGTGGTTCAGAAAACTGTGTGCAAGTTTCAAGAACGAAAGCCTGAAACACGGGGAAGCTCGGAGCGATCACGAAGTATAGCCATGTAATTCGAGAATAGTCATCAATAAAGGTGATATAATGGCGATAACCAGATACACTAGTAATTTTGTACGGGCCCCAAACATCAGAATGTACTAAAACAAAAGGAGCAGGGCTCCGAGTACAGTGAGGAGAAAAGGAAGAACGGTGTTGTTTGCCCAAAATACATGAATCACACTTAAAAACAGATAGAGAGATCTCTGGAAGAGCCTTATGGATCACGGGAAGAGGAGCATGCCCAAGACATTGGTGTCAATCAATATAGGTGATAGATGAGAGGTTGGTAGGAGAGACATCAAGAAGGTAGAGCCCATTTTGCAGCCGTCTTTTACCAATGATACTCTGTGTCCGGCGATCCAGCATCAGAAAAGAAGAAGGTGTGAATGTGACAGAGCAATCCAAATCGGCAGTAAGGCGACTGACAGAAAGTAAATTAAACGGGGAGCCCGGGACATGAAGAGCCGAGCGGAGAGAGAGAGGAATTGAGGAAGATATCAGCAGAGCCAGAGACAGGAACGGTATCGCCATTGGCCACTGTGATACACTTAGGATGCGGAGAATCCAAGTATTGATGAGGCTTTAGCAAGGTGATATGATGAGTAGCACCTGAATCCACAATCCAGTGTGGACTGGTGGAGAGACAAGCGATACCTTCATTGGAGATGGAGGCAGCAAAGGCAACGGCGGCAGGCGGGCGACTGAGCATGCCATGAAGTTGCTGGAGCTGAAGGCGGACTTCTTCAAGATGAGCACGAGTGGCAGAGGTGTTGTTGGCCACAACAGACGCAATCGGACGAGGAAGACCATTTTTGTGGTAGCAGGGCCTCAAGGTGTTCATCCTTACCGCAGAAGAAACACTTCGGACGTGGTCGGCCACCACGACCCCTTCCTCGAAAGCTTGAACGCCCTCCACGGGCAGGAGGAGGGAGAGGTAGTAATGGCGCAGTAGTTTGCTGAAGGAGGGCCGGCGAGGGGGGTCCAATAGTATCAGGAGGTGGTGATACTTTGAGCAGCATGGAGCACACATCAGAGAGTGAGGGGATAGCAGCCGATGAGAGGATCTGAGCCCGAACACTCTGAAGATGAGGCGGGACACGAGCCATCATCATGGCAATACAGACGGCTTCCTTCTGAACACGCTGGGTAGCGAGATCCGTAGTAGGGGTTGATGGCGGATTCAGGCTTCAGCCAGTGTCTTAGCCCGAGCAACAAAGGAGGTCAAGTCAGCAGCACCACTAGTGTCAAGAGTCTGAAGATCTGTGATGATGTCATATAGGTGTTGGAGACTGTCCTTGTCGGAGTATAGGGAATGGAGTTCTTCCCACATCGCCTTGGTCGTCTCATGATACATGGTCATGCGGTAAGGTTCATCATCAAGGGAGTTGAGGAGCCACGTTTGAACACGTCAATCATGACGAAGCCAGTCATCGGTGGGTGGAGAAGTAGGATCCGTAACGAGATGCTGCAGAAGGCCCTTAGACTGAAGAACCCGTCTGGTCGAATGCACCCAATCAATGAAGTTCTTCTTCCCAGTGAGGGAAATGGTGGTGATTCTCAACTCATCACGCAGCTCCGGAGCAGGGAGCAATCGGGCTGGAGGAGGGGGCGCGGACTGCTCTGAAGAATCAATCGAGGACCCCATGGAGTCACAGCTGCTAGACCGGCAAGACAGCGGCTAAGCATCGACTAGACAAGGGGCGAGGTTGCAGCGGGAAAGCAGGAGAACCGGACAGACACAAGTCACACAATGTGATTAGTGAAGTCGGCAAGAGCAAGAGCAGAAGGCGCCCAGACCGCGCGGCTAGAGAGTTCGGCAAGGTTGCGCGTCACGACTAGTCGGCAGGATCAGGTGTCGCGAGCAGGTGCAGCGACTAGAGTAGTCGGCAAGACCGTGGCATGGGGAGACCGTGGCGACTAGCGGAGATCACGGCGGCAAGGCGAGCATGCGGCGAGAAAATGAGGAGAGATCGCGCGGCTAGATAGGCGAGCACTAGCAGGAAGCAGGGAAGATCGCAGCGGACAGCGGCTCCGGAGAATCCGCAGCGACTAGAGCAGCGGCAAAAGCAGGTCGCGCGACAAAGAAGAAGCAGCTAGACCAGGCAGAGAGACGGGCCGCAGCGAGAACAGGAGGAACTCTGGGACAGATCGCGCGGCTAACCGGTCACAGATCAAGGAAATACCTCGCGGCAAAGGGACAGACCGCGCGACAAGAAAATGGCGGCTAGACAAGAAGAGAAGAGGTCGCAGCACGAAGAGAAGCCCGGCAAGAGAAGCAGCTAGAAGAGGAAACGTGCAAGAGAAGGTCGCGGTTAAGCCAGTAGAGACCGCAGCGGCAAGAAGGTCTGCAGCGGAGAGGCCGGCAACAAGGTCTCCGCGACTAGAAGCGGCAAGAAGGTCGCCTCGACTAGAAGAGAGACCAGCAACAGAATAGCAGTGGCTACATCAGAGGAGATACGCGGCTAGGAGTGGAAGACCGCGCGAGAAGGGGTGGTCCCACGGGAAATAGGAAAGCTATAAAAGCGGAGCGGGAGAGAAAAGGGGGGTGGTTCCACGAGAGGAGAGGAGAAGCCGGGTAAAGACAAAGAAGACCGCGAAAGAGACGCGGTTAGACAGAAGAGGCGGATAGCAAGGAGTAACTGCAGGAGCTGGCCAGTTAGAAAAAGAAGTGTCCGCCCGAAACCGTAGGTAGGACCGATGGCTCTGATACTATGTAGAGAAAAACTAAGGCTTCATTTGGTTGAGCTGTTGCGGTTGTAAAAGGAGATGTTGTAAATGCAGGTTTGTAAATGGAGCTGTTGGAAATTGGTTGTTCGAAATGGAGATCTGCTTGATAGCATGTGTTTGTAGAGGTGTTCAAAACAGAGAACCGTTTGGCAAAACAACGGTGGCGTTTTATAAATATTTTTTATTATCTAATTTTTTAAATTGTTTTTTTCTAATCTATAAATATAATAATATTTATACGTTATTAAATAAATATTAATAAATAAAATATAAATATTATTTATATATTATATACTTTTAATGATACTGTTTATACTATAGATATTTTAATTTTTTCTCCGCCATGCCTTTGCCGCCTGCGACTCAGCGCCTCTCCGGCAATCTCGCCTCCGCCTGCGACTCAGCGGCTCTCCGGCAATCTCGGCGCCGCCAGCATAACTCCAAAGTCAAACCTCACAACCCTCATTGAATCCCCTTCCTCCGGCGAACTCAGACAAACGACGATAGAGAAAGATAGGCAGGGGGGATGTTGGCGGCGGAGAGGCCATGGTTGATTATGAGGCAGTTGTCGGTGTTGAATTTGCCTTTGTTGAACGCCGACGGAGCCCATTGTTCGCAGGCGGTGCTGCTTTTAGTGGCGGTGATGCAGCGCCGCCGGGATACCGGGAGCACGGGGCGATGATGCCCACGCTTCGCCTTCCTCCTCCAAACGTGATAAACCGGAGGTATTCCTGTGGGTTTCGTCCCGAAAATTTTAGAGCCTGGAGAAACACTAGGCGGTTCCAATATTCGGCGGAAAAACAAATGGATTATAAACTCACTGTGGCATTTTGTTAAAACGAAACACTGTAAAACGGGTTACCAAATGCGCCCTAAACCTTGTTTATACTTCTTCGTTATCAAATACAATGTATGAATACATATATATAGGAGGGAGAAAGAGAGAAGAGTCTCCTATACAAGGTGTGGGACTAATGTATAAAGAGAAACAATAAAAGACTAAATGAGCCACAAACATGGGCCTTTACATGGACTTTTCTAACACAAACAAAATTCATTTCATGGGCATTTGACATAAAGGCTTAAATATCTTTATTATGAGCATACTGAATTCCTTGAAGGTAATAGGTGAAACAAGGATGCATTACCTCACTAACATTGCTAACAGCATACAGCATAGATCCAATAATAACAAGCAAATCTCCTTTCAACGGGCTGCTGCCAGCTGTAGAAAAAAAAAACAAGAAAACAATGAAGAGAGGGATACATCATTCTTCAATATTGTCCACTACAGTAAGGATAGTAAATGAGTATTAGACTCGAAAAAAGGTTGGGAAACAATGCAGACATGCAGGTGCTCAAGTCGATTTACCTCCAAGTAGGTAGACATATCATGGGTAATATGAATTTTATGTAAATTTTAAAGGAATTGGAGGGAAGTCAAATTCAGTTTACTTTATAATTCATATTGGGTTATTAGTTTGAATGTTATCACAAAGTGTAGAAAGGGCTCAAAAGCTTGTATGTATTTCTTGTGTGTCTAAATACAAAGAGAGAATACAAATATATAGAAGGAAGAAAGAGAGAGAACAATCCTATACATGATGTGGGACTAAAGAAGAGAGAAGAGAGAAAATTGTTGACTTCAAAATTAGCTACTTCTATCAAACCCTCCTCGGACAAGCTCGTAGCTGACGTTGAATAAGTCTGCTGATTTCTTCGGTGTTATTTCAGTCGGACTCTTGAGTGAGAGTGAAAAGAGTGGTGTATCTCAAGTCGAAGGGATTAGGGTTGATGAAGATTTAACTCATTTTAACATCCAGACCTATTTATATATGACAGGTTTTGGAATACGAAGGGGCGCAAGCTATTAGCTTATCTCAACAATCTAAATTAATTAAGCAAAGATCAACGATCAAGATTAATTGCTTTATTTTTGGAAGGATTTCCGGTCGAATCAGTTCTGATTCGACCTACCTTTTGCAAATTTGGGCTACCGTCAACCTGAATCAAGTCAATACTTAGGTGATGTTCTGGATTCAACCGGATTAGCATTTACATCTATCCTATGAAGTCAAGACTTGTCAATCCTTCTAGTTGATAAAATTGTTGACTTCAAAATTAGCTACTTCTATTTTTGATGTCTATGACCATTGTCTAAGTTTTCAAAAGATAGTGACTTCATTCTCCATTGAGTGTACCAAACACAAACTTAGAATGAGTCAATTGTACCTGATCTCAGAGGCATGACCCAGACTCTAGTCATTGCTTAAAGTAGCAAACTCTGACAGAACTGACATCACTCGAAGTGTTAGAAATCACAGAACCCTACACCCCCTAATGTTAAGTACCAAACTTACTTTTTGGATAGTACTGGACATACCTGCAAGACAAAATTACTTTTTCTTAGGATCCCAGACATTTCTGGGTCCTGGATTTTGGTTAGCATTATTTATAGAATTGTTTATTAGCATGTTCCAGGCAAACTCCGCATTCATTGTTCTGGGCATAGTTGGGTTAAACCAACAGTCTATAGCAAAGTGCTCAATCTTTCCACAGCACCAACAGTCATATCTATTATATTTTCTCCTCTGGTTCACTTGATGGATTGCAGTCATATCTATTATATTTTCTCCTCTGGTTCACTTGATGGATTGCAGCATGATAGTGTTGATGACCAGAGGAGCAGCCTGCCGTGAATTGAACATTTCTGTTCAGGACATTGTGACTGTGTGTATGGGAAAAAGTGGGTAAAACATTTACAACCCTTTTTGAAGGAACAGGCCTTTGAAATATTGTTTTTCCCTTGCCTTTAGGTATTGGGCCAGATGAATCCGCTACGAATGGTCCATGATCTTTCATCACTTCTTCGTAGGGTGCTTTGAGAGCACTCTGCCCAATATTTCTTCTTCCTCCCCAGTGTTATGTATTTTTCACTCCATTGAAGGAGCAGACATTCTTCCAATACTCATACCAAAGATCAAGGTTGTAGTTATTACTTGGCAGTAAGACCTTCTGGAAGACAGTTTGATCCATTGGAAATTTCTCATTGATCTTTCCTTTGGTTGCTCTTCACTTGAACCCAACTCCTTCCTTATACTATCTAGAGAAACTGAATAATGGGGAGAACGGTCATTGACTTAGAGAATTGTGCCACCAGCTTCTTTTCCCTGAGAAGCTTGTCTTTCAGATCTTTGACGGCTTTCTCTTTTTGTTCACCAAGTCTAACTTGATCTATAAATGTTAAGATTGACGCTTAAGCGCTCCATCTCCTTGGTTTTCTCATCCACTTGGGATTTAAACAACACAAGGATTTCCAATTCCTTAGCCTGGTCTTTGGCCAGCTTCTTGCACTTCTTAAATGCTTCCAAGAGAGCTCCAATATTTTATTAACTCGACATGATAATCATTATTACATGAAGAGTCATTTTCTAATTCTGCATCAGAGTTATTCTCATCAATTGATGTGTTAGCTTCTGATGCATTATCAGGCTCGGAATCATATAAGGAAGGTGAAGCATTTGTGCAAACCTGAGCAGGATGAGAATCATCCTATTCTTCATCATTTAAAAGGGCTACCAACCCACGGTATTTTTCTTCCCAGTCATCCTCAGAGGGTTGAGGGAAGGTTGTCAGGATCGCGATCTAGATCGTAGGATCGCACGATCCTACGATCCAGGTTACACTTTTGATCCTGATCGGAATTAAGGCGCGTCCATGCAGGATCGCGATTCGGATCGTGGAATCGTTAGGATCGCGATCCCTACACAATCCCGTCTGTTGTATTAAAGAGACGCGGAAGCTTAGGTTAGAAAATCCCCCCCCCATTTTGTTTCCGCTCCAGATTCAGCTCTCAGAGAAAGCTCTCGTAGGTCTTCTTCTTCTGTTGATGTTGCTACTACTGCTGCTGCTCTTATTTTCTCTAATTTCTGATTTCTTCTTTGATTTCTGATTTCACAGGGAGCTCTCACAGGAAGCTCTTACAGGTCTTCTTCTTAGCTTTCAGGTCTTCTTCTTCTGATTGATTGATTTCTGATTTCTGATGCTCGTCATCTCTATTCTCAGAAAGCTCACTGGAAGCTCTCACTAGAAGCACTCACAGGAAGCTCTCACAGCTCTCACAGGTCTTCTATTTCTTATTTCTGCTTGATTTCACATTTGTGGTTGTATGTATGTGTGTAGAACTGTAGATGTATTCTTATTTAGGGATTTGATAAATTCTCTAAGTTTTTTTTTGACATTTTTTTATCAGTATGTATGTGTGTGATAAATTATTAGGTAAAGGAGAGGTAGACCTATGCGTTGAAAATGACGTATGTATGACATTTTTTATGCTTCCTTGATGATTATTTTTTTAATTGTGGTAGAAAAAGAGAGATGTCTGGTTCGGGTTCAGCTTCCAAGCCCACTACCACAAAGTCTCGCAAGAATGCTTTGGGTTAGTTGTTCATGCCTTCCTTGATGATTGCTTTTTTTGACATGGTTGAAGTGAATTTTATGTTATTTTTGGGTTTAGTTGTTCATTAATTTATTTTTGATATAAATACTCAGATGTTTATTTATTTTATAGTTTTTTATGTATTAATTGTGTGTAATTGGATGATAAAATATATATTTACATATTTTAAGTCTTAATTTATGATTTTTGTAAGATCTTGCGATCCCATGATCCGATCTGATCCAACCGGGAAACAATCCTACCTAGGATCTCGATCCTGACAACCTTGGTTAGGGGTGCCCTGATCCCCACTCTAGCAGCAAGATAGTTATCCTGATCTCCCTCATTGCTAAATGCTAATGTCTAATATAGGCATCTTCTGATTCTGAGGAGTTGTAGCCGTTGTTGTCACTCAAGGCTTTTGACTTGGTGGCAACGAAGCTCATTTCATGCTTATTGCCCTTGTGTGCCTTCTTCCTTTCTACCCTTTCATTTTCCCTTCTTCTTGAGGGGCAATCGGCTATTATGTGACTTGTCTTCTTATAGGAGAAGCATATAATGTAAGTAGAAAAATGTTTATTGTTTTAGGGACATACCTATCATTCTTGAGCTTGGACTTCTCCTTGAGCCAAACCTCCTAGAGCTGGAAGATGACGAAGGTTTGTTCTTCCATTGTCTTCTCTTGCCAAAGATATTTTTGAACTGCTTGGTGAAGAGAGTGGTGCCATCATCAGACAGCTCCGACCCTAATGTACTGGGTTCAGAGTCTTCCTGCTTAGCATGTCTCTTATGAGAAATGGGGGATTTCCCTCTGCCTCTTCTGGAGCTTTCGGCCTTAAAAGCCAATTGCTTCTCCTTGCTAAGAGATTTGTTAATCTCCTCCTCAGCCTTCCTTGTATTTATTGTATTTCATGTGACAGCAACTTCTCATACAAGATTTGAGGCTGGATGTTTGCCAAGTTCCTTATCTTCCTGATGGCATAGATTTTGTGTAACAGCCCTTCCCAGTTTTATAATAATCAGTCATCCGGTCGGGTCAGCGATATAAAGAGAACTAGGAAACAGTATCAAAAATAGTATACAGCAGGTAAAAAGAAGCAACTACTAAGAACTTAAAACTTACAACGAAAGCTAAGAAAGTAAACTAAGAGTAACCACATACCTAAATCTGGATTCACAGAGCTACTAAACATGAATAGAAGTGAAATGACTGAAAATCTGAAATAACATTATAAGTCTGATACAAGACATTCAAAACATTAACAAGGTACATTATTCATAGCTACAAGTGTATGTTGAAGGTAAAGAAAAACTGAATGGTAAACACTGCAAATTGACGCCACCATAACGCTCATCCTAGGCGTAGTTTCCCACCTGGGTCACCTGTAAAAACATTGCCCACGAGGGGTCAGAGTAAGGAAAAATAACTCCTCCTAGTGACACTAAAATATTTTCTCATGTGATGAATGCATGTCTTTAGAAAATAGTTTTGTGCATTAAAAACATTTATGCTAGATGTTATGCATGCCTTTACAATATTTCCTGGTCAAGACATACTCGTTCTAAATTTATGAACTTCCACTTCATTTACCCAAGTCCCGACGTTCACTACCTAGTGTACTATCTAACGTCAGGTCTATACTTGAGTTTTAAGTGGCTTCTATCCTGCACTTCTACTTTAAAGACTCCAGGCAGAGTAGCTTCTAACGCGCAACTGAAATCTGACGACCCGAGACCATCTGATGAACTCAATTGTTCTCGTGTTGTAACACCCCTTCCCAGTATTTCAGAAATCAGCCGTCCGGCCGGGTCAGCGATATAAAGAAAACTAGGAAACAGTATTAAAACTAGTAGCAGCATGTAATAAACTTTATACTAAGCAATATAAGACTTACAGCGGAAGTTTAAAAAGTAAGCTAAGGGTAACCATATACCTGATATCTGGATTCACAGAGCCACTAAACAGGAAATAGAACTGAATTAACTGAAAATCTGGTTAACCATAAATAGTCTGATACAAATTAGATAAAACATTAATCTGTTACAATGTTCTCATCTACAGGTACATGCTGAAATAGAGTAAACTGAATAAGATAAATAATACAAACTGACGCCACCACATGCTCATCCTAGACGTAACTTCCCACCTGGGTCACCTGAAAAACAGTGCCCACGAAGGGTCAGAGTAAGGAAAAATAACCCCTCCTAGTGACACTAAAACCCAGTTTTACATATGAATGCATGTATGTCTTTGAAAAATAATTTTATGCATTTAAAACTTTTATGCTATGTGCTATGCATGGCTTCGCACTATTCTCTGGTCACACATCTACTCGTACTAAGCACGTGACTTTTATTTTATTAACTCAAGTCCTAGCGTTCACTAACTAGCGTATTGTCTCATGTCAGGTCTATACTTGAGTTCTAGGTGGCTTCTAACCTGCTCATCTACTAGGAAGGCTCTAGGCAGAGTAGCTCCTAACGCGCAACTGAAACTGACGACCCGAGACCATCTTACGAACCCAATTGTTCTAGTGTCATGCGGACACGGTCTCGAATCTACTAGCTGGCTCAAGGGAAGACACTTCCCAAGTCTGTACTACTCATAAGGTTCCATGTGCCTTATGAGAAAGGTAGTGCGCCTCTACCTAGCACGAAAGACCTCTGTGTGCTGGCTGACCTTTTTGGTCTGACGCTACTCTACAAGGGATAACTTTTCTGGTGTACTACTGAGCGACCCTTGACTTCCTGGCGGTCGACTTGAAGGGACATTCACGCCCTTGGTTGGACAATTTCCAAACCTACTTAGACGGTTAACGCTTTCGTACTCTATGTTTCTGTTCATGATCCGACTACTTGGGTCTTAGGGAAATCGTGTCACCCTACACATTTTTCGTAACCGTTTTCCTATCACCACACCTTTCTATGCATGGTCATGATACTTGAAATAAATCTATTTATGTGTATAAAAAATACAATACTTGATATATCTAACTAAAAGGAATTTAAGTATCCTTACAGCGGTGGTGCGGCGCTCGTAGACTCGGCGCGGCGACATCTTCTATTTCCGAAGGCAAAACCTACTACTGGGGACCTTCAGAATGCTGCCTCGAACCTACCAAAGTCCTGCAATTCAAGGCAAACCTAAACTCATAATTTTTCCCTAAGGGTTTTCCGGTGGAAAAATTCCTAATCATCTAAGGTTGCAGAAAAATATGCGTACTAGCTTCGAATATTACCTTTATGCGGAGATATTGGGGTTCTCAATGCGTCCCACTTAAACTCCGCGGTGAACCACGAACACCAAAACCTAAAATAGCGCAATAGAAATGAAAATTAGTTTAGTCTACCTCCAAAACGAAGGATCTTCAAGAGGAAATCGAGGTAAGGGAGGAAACGACTCACCGGAACCAAAACAAAACTCAACTCCTCCGGTTAGGGTTGAAACCCGGTACTTCCAAGGCCAAGGAAGGAAAAGGAATACTCCCCAGCGCCTGCAGAGGAGGGAGGAGAAGTCGGAAATGGCTTCTGGAGGGGTATCGCGCGTCGGCTAGGGCGGCGGAGGCGCGCGGCTGCGGAAATCGGGAGCGTCGGGCTTGCGGAGACGGGAAAACGACGGACCGACTTGCGGTTTTCTCCCGATAGAAGAGGTGTGCGGGTTTTTATCGGGCTGCTAGCGGTTTAAATTTCTTATTAACCGTAAAAGAGAAAGGGAGAGAAATTGTTATTGGCACCCCACTCACTCTATTACTTGCATACTAACTCATTAGCACCGTGCGCCCCACATCTAATATAAAATGTGTTTCGCACAAGAATTAACGCACCAAAATAAACTAATTGACGCTAGTATAAGGAAAAGTAACCTTATACCTTGACGACGAGCTCCTCGATCAAAATTGGTCGCGACTCGCCCCTACAATTTTAAATAAATTTTGCGTCAAAAATTTGGATGCTACAAATCTCCCCTCCTAATAAAAATTTTCGTCCTCGAAAATTGTAATCATACCTGAATCGAAGAGAAAAGAATAGTCTGCATTGCTCTTAAGCTCATCTTCTCGCTCTCAAGTATACTCTGGACGGCCACAGTTCATCCAAAGGACTTTGACCATGCGAATCTCTCTATTTCTGAGCTTCTGAATCCTTGAGTCCACTATCTTGACTGGTCTAACTCCAATACTAAGATCTGTCTCAATTGGTGCTTCCTCGGTACTGATGATCTGACTGGAATCTCTGACTGCTCTCCTCAGATAGGAGACGTGGAATACATCATGTACACCACTCATTTCTTCAGGTAAGGCCAACCTGTATGCAACCTCACCAACTCTTTCCAGCACCTCAAAAGGACCAACGAATCTGGGATTCAGCTTCTTCATCCGCTTTATTCTAGAGACTCCTCTGACTGGTCTGACCTTCAGATAAATGTAGTCTCCAACACTGAACTCTACTGACCTGTGCTTCTGATCATGATACTTGGCCTGGCGATCCTGAGCTGTCTTCATACGCTCCTGAATGAGCTTAATCCTGTCAGTAGTCTTATCAATCCATGACTCTCTGATGGACGATCTTTCCTCACTCTCTGCCCAACATAACGGTGTCCGACAACGTCTACCATAGAGGGCCTCGAACGGTGCCATCCCAATACTTGCCTGAAAACTGTTGTTGTAGGAGAACTCCACAAGAGTAACATACTTCTCCCACTTTCCTCCAAAATCTAGTATGCACATCCGTAGCAGATCCTCCAAAGTCCTATTTGTGCGCTCGGTCTGTCCATCGGTCTGAGGATGAAAAGCGGTGCTGAAATGTAACCTGGTACCCAACCGCTCCTGAACATATCGCCACTCTCTGGAGGTAAATCTGCCATCTCGGTCTGAAACTATAGTCTTGGGTACACCGTGAAGTCGAACTATCTCATTTATATACAACTGGGCCAGCTTCGGACCTTGATCCGTCTTCCTAAGAGGAATGAAATGGGCAACCTTAGAAAGTCTATCTACTATAACCCACAAGGAATCATTCCCACTCTGCGATCTAGCAAACCATGAATGAAGTCCATGGATATATCCTCAAAAGTCCACTCGGGAATGGGAAGTGGCTGCAACTTGCCTCCAGGCCTCTGACACTCGGCCTTAACCAACTTGCATGTCTCGCGCTTCCCTACATAATCTGCAACATCGCCCTTCAAACCTGGCCACCAGACTGTCTTCTTAAGATCTGCATACATCTTCGTGCTACCAGGATGTATAGAATACCTGGAATTATGTGCCTCGAAAAGAATGTCCTCACGAAGGTGACTAACATCTGGGATGCACACTCTGTCATCATGCAACAATAACTCATCCTGAATAGAGAACCTCTCTTTCTGACCTGACTACACTGAGATCCAAATCTCTGCCATCTTTGGATCCAACGGTATAGCTGTCCTGATCCTATCTCTAACATCGCACGAAATCTCCATCCAACTCAACCAAGCTGAACCAAAACTGCAACGGGGCACAACGACAATATCCAGTCTATCCAGCTCTCGTACTAACTCCTCCTGCTGAGTGAGAAGATAAAAATACGAGCCTCTACGGCTAAGGGCATCAGCTACCACGTTCGCCTTTCCTGGGTGGTACTAAATGTCTACATCGTAGTCTGCTAGAAACTCCAACCATCTGCGTTGTCTCAAATTGAGCTCTCGCTGATCAAAGATATACTTGAGGCTCTTATGATCAGTGAAGATCTCACAACGCACTCCATAGAGGTAGTGTCTCCATATCTTCAGAGCATGAATGACTGCTGCAAGCTCCAAGTCATGTACGGGATAGTTCCTCTCATGAACCTTTAACTGTCTCGAGGCATAGGCTACGACCTTTCCATGTTGCATGAGAACACAACCCAAACCCTGACCCGAAGCATCACTATAAATCTGAAATCCGTCTGGCCCTGAAGGCAAACTCAAAATCGGTGCGGTCATCAATCTGTCCTTCAAGTCCTCAAAAGCCAACTCACACTCAACTGTCCAATCCAAGCCTTTTCCCTTCCTAGTGAGGGAAGTCAGTGGTAAGGCTATCTTCGAGAAATCCCTGATGAATCTCCTGTAGTATCCAGCAAGACCCAAAAAGCTGCGAACCTCTGAAACTGTCGACGGTCTTGGCCAACTCTTAATAGCCTCTATCTTCTTCGGATCAACACTAACCCCTTTCTGACTGATGATGTGGCCTAAAAATGCAATCTCTGAAAGCCAAAATTCGCACTTTGAAAACTTGGCAAACAACTGGTTCTTCCTGAGTGTGCTCAAAACAATCCTGAGGTGTGCTGCGTGATCTTCTGCACTCTTAGAGAACACCAAAATATCATCTATAAAGACGATGACAAAACGATCCAAATACTCCCGAAATACCCTGTTCATCAGGTCCATGAATACTGAAGGGGCATTGGTCAGCCTGAACGGCATGACCACGAACTCGAAGTGTCCATATCTGGTACTGAAAGCAGTCTTCTGTATATCCGCGTCACGAATCTTTAATTGATGATAGCCCGACCTCAGATCTAACTTGGAAAAAGTGCTCGCTCCTACCAACTGGTCGAATAAATCATCAATCCTGGGAATTGGGTACTTGTTCTTAACGGTCAGCTTATTCAATTCGCGGTAGTCTATGCACAATCTCAGACTACCATCCTTCTTCTTCACAAAAAGCACTGGAGCACTCCAAGGCGAAGTACTAGGGCGTATAAAACTCAAATCAAGCAGCTCCTGCAACTGGCTCTTCAACTCTGCTAGTTCCCTTGGAGCCATCCGATAGGGAGATTTGGCTACCGGTGTAGCCCCAGGCTGCAAGTCTATCGGGAACTCAATCTCTCTATCTGGAGGGGCACCAGGGAGCTCTTCCGGGAAAACATCTGGAAACTCTTGCACCACTGGTACCTCTAACAAATCAGCCTTAGACTCCGCGCTCATCAGTACTACGAAGGTTTCACAACCCTGACTAATGCACTTTCTCGCTTGGACTGCAGATATGATCATCTTCACTACTCCCTTCAAGCCCTGAAAAGAAAAAGATGTCTGGTTGGGGCCATCGAACTGAATCTGCTTCGCCCTACAGTCAATCCTGGCGTTGACTGCTGAAAGCCAGTCCATTCCAAAAATCAAGTCAAATCCTGCTATAGGTAGCAGCAAAGCTTCCACGATAATCTCAACATCACAAAACTGCACTGGTACCCTGCACTTGTCTCTGGTCTGCAGAAGGGACCCATTCGGCATCAAGACTTCCAGCGGTACTGACTCCGGGAAGACTTCTAAATCCAATTTACGCACTAGAGATTCCGCGATAAACGAGTGCGAGGCACCCGTATCAAACAGAATCTTAGAGGGTAAGTTACGAATCATAAGGATGCCTATATGAATGATTTATGAAGGATGAAAAATTTAATGTGTCACTACGGGGGATTTAAAACCAACTTGTTAAGCAAACAACACTTACCTGTCACAACATCCTCCTGATTCTTCGCCTCCTGCTGACCCAGCCCATAAGCTCTGGGCTGCACTAAGTCTCGTCCCTGCTGTGGTCTCCCATCAGTAATCATCAAGGCTTTGCCCTTATCTACCCTGCTAGAGCCACCAACCTCGAACTTCGACTGCAGGAATAAATTTCATTAACAATCTATCGTAATTACATAAATGTAATCAATACAAAAGGACCTTGATTACCTGATTTGTCCCAGCTTCCTGACAGAAGCGAGCTATGTGTCCAGGTTGTCGGCACTTGTAACATACGCCTGCACTGGCCAAACACTCTCCTGAATGACGACGCTGACACTTGGGACACGTGGGATAGTCCTTGCTCCGGTCACCAGATTGACCATTCTTCTTAGCATCAGGCTTCGGCTTCTTGTTCCAGTTCTTTCCTTGGTCATTTCTGCTCTGCTGCTGCTGATGCGAATCCTGAGATCGCTTCGCACGGAAACTACTTCGCTTCTGAACTTTCTGCTGGTCAGCCTCCAGTCTGCGAGCTGTATCCACTAAGCTCCTGTAATCAGCGTTGACCATAGTCATCAGCGGCTGTCTCAACGAGTCACGCAAACCATCCACAAAGCGACTGCACTTCTCAGTCTAATCCCCCTGCATCACGCCCGCATATCGAGCAAGATGAGTCAGCTCTCGCTCATACTCAGTAACTGTCCTGTCCCCCTGGAAAAGCCTCAGATACTTCTCCTGGAGACCTCGTCGTGCGGAAGGAGGCACGAACCAACTAGCAAGAGCTCTAGAGAACTCGCCCCAAGTGAACATGTCTGGGGTACGGCCTGGCCAAACAAAAATACGATCATACCATATTAAAATTAACACATTACTTCCTAAAATAAAGGAATTGATCATAACACTTTACCTGCAGGATCATCTGTCCGGTATTTGTCCCACCAGACTTTTGCCTCTCCTCGGAGGAGGAAAGCTGCCAGAAGAACTTTCTTATTCTCCGGGCACTCTAAAACATTCAGCAGGTCTCTGGTGTTAGCTATCCAATCATCTGTATCCATCGGGGTTTCATCCCCACTGTAGTTCGAAGGCTGAAGTTCTCTAAAATTTCTCAAATAGCGCTCCAGGGTCATCTCCACAGGTGCTGCTGCAGGAGCTGGCGCAGGGACTGGTACTTGAACTGGAGCTGGAAACCCTGCAGCCAGTCCTCTCTGAAACTCCATCAAGGCAACAGTAACCGCCTTGGCAATCTGAGACGCTATGTCAGTGCCCTCTGGAGCTGCTGAAACTGGTGGTACCTGTGGCAGGGCAGCGTCTCCCATGGTTGCACTAGGAATTGGGTTCTGGCGTGAAGATTCACCTGGTTCACTAACTCGTGGTGCCTGATAGAATATATAAAGGAAATCTGATTATTTATCAAAAATCTAAGAAATTTGGTCTAGCAACTTATTTGTACTCTAGCGAACACTAAGGCTTAATCGCAACTTAAAGTACTTTACTAACAAGAGTTTACTCTTAAACGCTCCTATGGCTCTGTGAATTCTTTCTAGGGTCCAGGGATCCTAAACCTCGCTCTGATACCAATTTGTAACACCCCTTCCCAGTATTTCAGAAATCAGCCGTCCGGCCGGGTCAGCGATATAAAGAAAACTAGGAAACAGTATTAAAACTAGTAGCAGCAGGTAATAAACTTTATACTAAGCAATATAAGACTTACAGCGGAAGTTTAAAAAGTAAGCTAAGGGTAACCACATACCTGATATCTGGATTCACAGAGCCACTAAACAGGAAATAGAACTGAATTAACTGAAAATCTGGTTAACCATAAATAGTCTGATACAAATTAGATAAAACATTAATCTGTTACAATGTTCTCATCTACAGGTACATGCTGAAATAGAGTAAACTGAATAAGATAAATAATACAAACTGACGCCACCACATGCTCATCCTAGACGTAACTTCCCACCTGGGTCACCTGAAAAACAGTGCCCACGAAGGGTCAGAGTAAGGAAAAATAAACCCTCCTAGTGACACTAAAACCCAGTTTTACATATGAATGCATGTATGTCTTTGAAAAATAATTTTATGCATTTAAAACTTTTATGTTATGTGCTATGCATGGCTTCGCACTATTCTCTGGTCACACATCTACTCGTACTAAGCACGTGACTTTTATTTTATTAACTCAAGTCCTAGCGTTCACTAACTAGCGTACTGTCTCATGTCAGGTCTATACTTGAGTTCTAGGTGGCTTCTAACCTGCTCATCTACTAGGAAGGCTCTAGGCAGAGTAGCTCCTAACGCGCAACTGAAACTGACGACCCGAGACCATCTTACGAACCCAATTGTTCTAGTGTCACGCGGACACGGTCTCGAATCTACTAGCTGGCTCAAGGAAAGACACTTCCCAAGTCTGTACTACTCATAAGGTTCCATGTGCCTTATGAGAAAGGTAGTGCGCCTCTACCTAGCACGAAAGACCTCTGTGTGCTGGCTGACCTTTTTGGTCTGACGCTACTCTGCAAGGGATAACTTTTCTGGTGTACTACTGAGCGACTCTTGACTTCCTGGCGGTCGACTTGAAGGGACATTCACGCCCTTGGTTGGACAATTTCCAAACCTACTTAGACGGTTAACGCTTTCGTACTCTATGTTTCTGTTCATGATCCGACTACTTGGGTCTTAGGGAAATCGTGTCACCCTACACATTTTTCGTAACCGTTTTCCTATCACCACACCTTTCTATGCATGGTCATGATATTTGAAATAAATCTATTTATGTGTATAAAAAATACAATACTTGATATATCTAACTAAAAGGAATTTAAGTATCCTTACAGCGGTGGTGCGGCGCTCGTAGACTCGGCGCGGCGACATCTTCTATTTCCGAAGGCAAAACCTACTACTGGGGACCTTCAGAATGCTGCCTCGAACCTACCAAAGTCCTGCAATTCAAGGCAAACCTAAACTCATAATTTTTCCCTAAGGGTTTTCCGGTGGAAAAATTCCTAATCATCTAAGGTTGCAGAAAAATATGCGTACTAGCTTCGAATATTACCTTTATGCGGAGATATTGGGGTTCTCAATGCGTCCCACTTAAACTCCGCGGTGAACCACGAACACCAAAACCTAAAATAGCGCAATAGAAATGAAAATTAGTTTAGTCTACCTCCAAAACGAAGGATCTTCAAGAGGAAATCGAGGTAAGGGAGGAAACGACTCACCGGAACCAAAACAAAACTCAACTCCTCCGGTTAGGGTTGAAACCCGGTACTTCCAAGGCCAAGGAAGGAAAAGGAATACTCCCCAGCGCCTGCAGAGGAGGGAGGAGAAGTCGGAAATGGCTTCTGGAGGGGTATCGGGCGTCGGCTAGGGCGGCGGAGGCGCGCGGCTGCGGAAATCGGGAGCGTCGGGCTTGCGGAGACGGGAAAACGACGGACCGACTTGCGGTTTTCTCCCGATAGAAGAGGTGTGCGGGTTTTTATCGGGCTGCTAGCGGTTTAAATTTCTTATTAACCGTAAAAGAGAAAGGGAGAGAAATTGTTATTGGCACCCCACTCACTCTATTACTTGCATACTAACTCATTAGCACCGTGCGCCCCACATCTAATATAAAATGTGTTTCGCACAAGAATTAACGCAGCAAAATAAACTAATTGACGCTAGTATAAGGAAAAGTAACCTTATACCTTGACGACGAGCTCCTCGATCAAAATTGGTCGCGACTCGCCCCTACAATTTTAAATAAATTTTGCGTCAAAAATTTGGATGCTACAGGTGTCGCGCAGACACGGTCTCGAATCTACAAACTGTCTTAAAGAGGAGTCAAGTCCCGAGACTCTACAACTCATGGGATTTCATATGTCCCAAGAGAAAGGTAGTGCATCTCTACCTAACACGAGAAGACTTATGTGTGCTTACTGACCCCTTTTGGTCTAATGTTACCCTGTTTGAGACTTCTCTTAAGTGTACTACTAAGCGACCCTTGATTTTCTTGTGGTCAACTAGAAGGGACGTTCACGCCCTAACTTAGATAAAATCTCACACTTACGTAAACGTGTAAGGTTTCGTACCTAACGCTAGCACATGTGATTTGGCTATTATGATCTTGGAAAAGGATTTACCCTACAACTAATTCCGCAACTTTTTCCTACCGCAACACTTTTATGTGCATGACTATGATGCTCGTACGGAATTTACACGTGTGTGAATAAAATAATTTCTTGATATGTCTAACTAAAAAGAATTAGGATTCCTTACAGCAGTGGTGCGGCGCTCGTACACTCGGCGCGGCGACATTTGTTTTTTCGAAGGAAATCCGACTGCTGGGGACTTTCAGAACCTTGCCCCGAGGCCACCAAAATCCTGCAATCCAAGACAACCCTAAATTTTACATTTTCCCCTTAGGGTTTTCGTTGGAAAAATTCCAATAAGCTAGGGTAACCAAAATCAAAAGGCTAACATAGTGTATTACCTTTACGTGGGAGTGATTGAGGCTCTCAAAGCGCCCAACTCAAATTTCGTGGTGGATCTCGTACTTCAAAACCTAATTAGGGCAAGAGGCTAGAAAACCTAGTCTAGATTAACTTCCAATTCGAAGGATTTCCATGAAGAAATGGAGACAAGAGAGGAATCGAACTCACCGGAACCAAACGTTTCTTTAGCGTCCTTGACTTCCACCGGTTAAGGTTAAAATCGGTTCTCCCACGGCCATAGAAGGAAGGAGAACACCCACCGGCGCCCGTAGAGGAAGGAGGAGAAGTCGGCGTTGCGATCTGTTGCGGGGAAAGCCGTCGGCCAGGGCAGCTGGAGCGGCGGCTAGAGCGTCGTCCGCTTGCGGAAAAAGGCGAAGTCGGGAGAATGGCTTGCGGTTTGCTGCTTTTCTCCGTGAAATGAGAGTGTGCGGGAATATATCGGGCCTTGCGGTTTTCTTATGAACCATTAAGATGGTTTTGATAACCACCTCCCCCCCCCCTATTTACCCAAAATGATAATTCTTTCTATATGCACACCCACTCTATACTAACTCCTTTGAATATAGACGATTTCGCCGTGCAAAGTTACTAAAATAAAATGTGTTACACCACCACTACGATTGACACACTTCTCAAATTAACGGACGCAATCTTTAGGAATAGTAACATTGTACCTTGACACCGCGCTGCCTCGATCAAAATCCGTCGCGACTTGACCCTACAATTTAAATAAATTTCGCGTCAGATTACGGATGGTACATTTTGACATCTCATTCTTTGTATAAGGATCTGAGGAACTTGAAGTTTAAATCATAGTTGGAGAACACTCTCTCATAGGCCTTCAGCTCATTCACTATCTTGAAGAACTTCTTGTAGCATTCTTCAATTGAGTCATTCTTCCCCTGTTGGAATACCTCATACTCCTGATTCAGTGGGGATTTTTTGTCATCTCTAACCTCCTCAGTTCCCTCCATATAAATGATGAGGGAATCTCTCATCTCCTTTGCAGTTTGACAGTGAACTAAAATTTAGAAGGTGAAATCATCTATTGCACTTACCATATGTTTTTGGCTCTCTTATCCATAGTGGTCAGTACAATCTCATCCTTATCCATTTCATTGTACAGCTTGGGAACCTGCCTGGTTGGTTCTATAGTGGATTATTTCTTTGGCACAAATGGACCCTCTTCGACAGCGATGAAGATCCTTGGATCTGAAGCCTTCATGAACAATTTGACCATCCTTCCAAATGGCAAAGTTCTCTTTGGAGTGGATGGGAAACTTCATGAAGCTTAACTCTTTGTAGTTTTCTCCGGGAGCCATGGTGAGTAGAAAATAACCCAGATCTGTTTGAGTTGTTAAACTCTTTTTGAATAACCTCCCTCTGATACCACTTGAAAGTCGTGGGATGTCACTTCATCTAGAGGGAGGTGAATAGGTGATGTCGTCTATTTCGAAAGTTTTATGTAGAATAACAGAATTAATAGCAACAGCCACAAATCACACAGAAATCACAACACAAACACAAGTAACTATAGTGGTTCCCCGAGTTGGGTACATCTACTTCCCCCTCCGCCTATCTAGCATCTGGCTAGCCTGCGCAAACTCCTTCAATAACACAGATCCGTAGATCCTACAACTCAGAAACCGTGTCTCCGACCTCAGATCCACAGAGGGTCCTACCTCAGATTCCACATCTGGAATCCTACAACTCAGATTCCCCGTAAGGAATCCTACCTCAGAATCGCTGACTGAGTTCCAACCTCAGGCCGCAATCGACCCTACAACTCAGGTTCACTCTAGAACCCTACAACTCAGGTTCACTCTAGAACCCTACAGCACAGATCCCCCATAAGGAATCCTACAGTTGATAAAATTTACAGACAAAGAACAACCTTTTATAGACTCTGTTAAGTATTTCATGATAGAACGGGAATCTTCTTGAAGTGTCGATATTGAACAGCTTCTTCCTTGATCTTAAGCTTGAGAAATATAGATTTCTTCAATGAAAACTTCTCAGCACCGCTGAAGAACCTTCTACTGCTTTAGAAAGATGAGATTGTTAAGTATAAGCAGCGGTGAATAAATCTTCTTCTTCTGGAGAATCTGAGATGTGTTCTTCGAATAATATTCTCTGACTTTTAGCTTTTGAATAGTTTCGGCGTAAAAGCAATGCATAATCTTTTGATTTGTTCGATAGATATTGTTCTTTTTCTTCCTGTCGTTCTTTGTTTGATAGGGTTACAGATCTCATCCTTTTATGTTTATAAAATTGAAGCATAGCAGTCGTTTCTTGGACGACAGTTGTCAAAAAATATTTATCCATAAAGAACAGATCTGGCTGCCCCATTCCGCGGCGGCATTTAATGTCATAGGAAAAATTTTCGCGCAATTCAAATTTTGCCTTTACTGAAAAGTTCGACTTGATTAACTTTTATTAAGTCGAATTGCTCTTGTCAAGCCGAATTTAGTTTGTTCAGTTGAATTCCTTCTTCAAAACTCCATCAGGCTGAATCTTTGATATCTGGCTGAATCTTCTTCTCATAGTTAAGTCTTCCTTTAGCTCGATTCGTCTTGACGTATCTGCACGAGTCCTTTGAACCTTCTCAGACTTTCTTTCTTGAATATCAACAAGAGTCGACTTGATAATTCAGCACGATCGACTTGATTATTCAATACGATCGACTTTATCTCAGCTCGAATATGTGCTTAAGCAAATTTTGACCTTCACAATACTTCATTATGAATCGACTTCAACTTTTCGGAATGAGCTTGATTTTCTAGTCGATTTTATACTTAGTCAATTCACTAAGATTTTTTCATAAGACTTCTAACATGTTCATTTGGTTTTACTGTCTAGTCGAATCAGTTCTCGACAGGAATTCCAATGTGTTGATGATGAGCACGATTTGACTTGATTGATTTAACCATTCGACTTGATCGTCTAACTGATCAACTTGATATCAAGTCGAATTTTGACTTAACCGAAATTTAATCTTTTGAAATTGGTTTCTTTGCTAAACCCGATACTTCTTGAACATGATTAATTGACCTTTTTCATAGTAAGTAACAAGTCCAACCTAGTCTAGAACTTAGGTCGACATGATGTCTTGCACAATGAGGGATTACATTAGCAAGACTGTCTGATGACAATAAGTCTAGCTTTATGTTGGGCTTGTACTAATACGTACATATCTGCATCACAACACGAATACACATTCATCAAATACAAGTGTGATCATCTATATTACGAAAACTTCTTCAAATCAGAAACATTGTGGGCACTATTCCCAACAATGTTTAGCCTGTCCTTGCCCCGACTCTTCTTCTCCTTTTCTTCCTTCAGAAACTTTGGACACTCTTTCTTGATGTGTCCTGACTTGTGACAATGGAAGCACTCCGGGATGGACTTTTCTTCATCACACTCCATCACCTTAGACAGCTTATTCCAGCTCCTCTTTCCTTCAGCACCCTTCTTCAAGAATCTTCTGAATTTGTCCTGCCTCATGAATTTCTTGAATTCTCAAACGTAGAGGCTCTCATCATCTGTCTCTTTCGCCGCCTTCTTTTTCTTAGTCGCCTTCAGTGCAAAAGACTTTGAATTGGGCTCCCTTAGATATTCTTCAACTTGAATTTTCAGTTCTAGCTCATGGGTCTTCAGATACCCAATTAGGCTCTCTATCTCCGGTGCACTGATATCATGCGACTCAGTAATGGCGGTCAACTTCGGATTGAACTGCACAGGGATGGATCACAAAATCTTCCTCACCAGCTCTGCATTTGAGTGCGTCTTTCCGAGGGATCTCGAGGCATTGACGATTTCCATAAAGCGAGTGTTCAAGTTGTCCACCTCATCGATCTCCATGTGGAACTATTCAGACTAAGGTTCCAATCAGAACAACTTTGATTCATTCACCTACGAGCTACCTACATGAGTTAATTCCAAAAAGCGTCAAATATTGTACGCAGTTTCACAATTACAAATTTTATTAAACTCGGTCTTATCTAGAGCACAAAATAATGAGTTAATGGCTTTAGCATTGTTGGTGCACCTTAGTTTGTCTACATCGTCTCACTTATCTCGCGGTTTCTCTAGCATTTGATCTCCTACAGTGGTAG
The DNA here is from genome assembly GCA_039513925.1 of Platanthera zijinensis. Classification (NCBI taxonomy): domain Eukaryota; kingdom Viridiplantae; phylum Streptophyta; class Magnoliopsida; order Asparagales; family Orchidaceae; genus Platanthera; species Platanthera zijinensis. The sequence goes on along the minus strand of CM077091.1, from coordinate 4,392,475 downwards.
TGGGTACAGTTTATCGGGTTTCAACCATTGCCCATACGTCCAAGTTTGCGTCATTAGAAATATTTTCCATGTGTGTCCTCTGGTGATTATAATCACTCCCCATAAACAGTGGGTGTTTACTCACTCCTTGTCCCTCGGGGAAAGCATGATTAGGATTGGTCATCTTATTTCAGGATTTACAGATTTTTGAAGCAACATAGATCTGATACCACTTGTTGGATTTGTGGCTAACCTTGGAGGGGTGAATAAGGTGAGCAATAGAAATGCGCCTTTTCAAAACTTTTTGTAGTATGACTATGTTTTTTGGAAGCTAGCGCGGGATGGTAGGGTTACCGCTAGACCTTGATCAGTATATCATTGATTTCTATCCAAGGTTGGCTCCTACGATTTGTATGCTTCAGCTTGTGGGGGGTATTGAAATAATCTGTAAAAAGGCTCATACAATTGGCTATTAGAGAGTCCATTGATGTATAAATTTTAGTCTCACGTCTCAGGATAGAGTTGTGGCTTCACTTCTTCCTATATATGTACAAATACTTGTAGTTGATGTTCATGATGTTATAAGGAAAATAATAAAATATTAAAATTTGCACTTTTACTTCCATTTTTCGTATATCTCTACACAAACAATGAAAAGGAATAAAATACTCCAAAAGTAAAACTCATATACACATCGGGGGCGTGGGAAAAGGGAGGGTCATTTCGTGGAGGAAGGTGCAAGTGGGGTTAGAGGGGGTGTTCGACCATTGGATAAGGAGGTGGTATGAGTCCTTTATGGTGTAGAGAAGATGGGCGGCTATTGGGAGATGTAGGGAGGGAGTTGGAAGATGGGTTAGGAGGAGTTGGGCAAGTGCAGACATTTGCATGAGGACTAACGTCCTGCAACTGAGATCGAAGCGAAGGTGTGCCAAGGGTTGAGGTGCTATGGGAGGGTAGCGGCTAACAATCGATGATGGCGGGTGGCAACCCTAGGATTCAGCATCTAGGGTTCATAGCGTCAACACCGAAAGATGATTTAGTGGCTCATGGACCAAAATCTTTAATGGATCCTATTGAACGCTTGCGCGTGTATTTATACTAGAATAGAGGAACTAGGCAAAATATTAATGTTCAACAATACTAAAATGAAATTCAAAAGTAAACATAAATTTTTTGTTGTTGCTTCGGGCGTGGTTATGGGCTGATCATCCAAATGACAACACTAACTATGTCCCCCACGTGAGTAGACCCATATGGGTACCGACAGACTATGATCGGCATCACAAAGAAGTAAGGACCATAATTCAACATTCAAGATATAAGTAAATTTAAGAGCAACATTATAGTTAAATCATCTAGCAGAAACTAGTATGGCTAAAATGTTCATTTGAAGTTAGACAGCAGTTTGAAAGCCTATGTGATGATTTGCATGAAGTACAATATCACCATAGTTCTATGATTTAACTTTATGTCCACCCAGTTTACCTGCCCTATCAGAAGCATGGACATCAGAGAACACAACTAAAGCAAGACCAGCAATGCATATGGCCACACCAACAAACTTCTTGGGTCTGTACTTGGTCTTTAAGAATATCCACGTAAGAAATATGACAGATGGAATGGTACAGCAGTCCAATAGCATGACGCTTGTTAAAGATGTATACTGGTAAGCCTTTACCACTACATACAGAGACAAGAGTTAGTTGAACTAGAAGTGTGGGACAAATAACTGAAGAATCTTAAAAGGGTGTAAAAGGTAAATTCAGAGAGCCAATGATACATTAAATACAGAAACTTTAAAGGAGTAATAGCAATATGCAAATCATTCAGATCATGAGAAAACTTTGACATTCATCATAATTCTAGATAGTTCTTTATACAAGAAATATTTGCCTCAAAAACAGAATGTAAAGAATCCACATTGCACAACGAGAGAAGAATCACTCACCAAGATAATTAGCCTCCACATCAACAAATCCTAGCAATAAATAGAAATACCATTTCATCTGAAATAAATATATATATATATTTGTTAGTAGAGCAGAAAAATTAAGCACTGTACAAACTTCACAAAGAAGAATGTCAGTACCACAGAGTAGTAATATTATTAGGCAAACGCTTCAAAGAAAAGACTTCATGATGCAGGACAGACGTCACACCTGCCTGCCACCCAGGCATAAACACCAGAGGGCCCACTCGACATCACCGCCAAGCGGCTTTCATCAGGCCCGCGGCCCTTACACCCCAACCAGCTCTCCTCCATGGAACACCACCATGCGGCAGGTTGTTGAGGTCAGGGCTCGATCCCCTAACCTCCTAGATAAGAGGCTCTCACCAGCGCTCTCATCAGCGGCTCTGATAAAAGCCTCCTGGTGGTGATGTCGAGTGGGCCCCTTGGTGGTGATGTCGAGTGGGCCCCTTGGTGGTGATGTCAGGGTGGCAGGCAGATGTGACGTCTACCCTGCATCATAAAAGTGCACTTTTATGATGCGCCACAGGCGTCACACCTGCCCGCAACCCTTGAGTCCCACCAAAGGGCCCACCTTGGCGTCTCACCTAGGCGGCTTTATCAGGCTCGCGGCCCGTACACCTCAACCCGTCTCCAGTCCCACCACAAGAAGCTGAAAGGTTGTTGAGGCCGAGATTCGATCTCGAGACCTCCTTGATAAAGAGTCTTCGGGCAGACTCTCATCACCAACTGATCTGGCTTCCTATGGTGGGACCGGAGATGGGTTGGGGTGTACAACCCGCGGGCCTGATAAAGCCGTCTGTTGCTGACTCTAGGTGAGACCCTATTGGGACTCCAGGGTGGCGGGCAGGTGGACTCCTGTCCCGCATCATAAAAGTTAAAAGTGCACTTTTATGATGCGGCACAGGCATCACACCTGCCCGCCACCCTGGAGTCCCACCAAGGGGGCCACCTTGGCGTCTCACCGAGGCGGCTTTATCAGGCCCGCGGGCCGTACACCCCAACCCGTCTCTGGTCACAGTACAGGAAGCCGAATGGTTGTTGAGGCCGATATTCGATCTCGAGACCTCCTTGATAAAAAATCTTCAAGCAGACTCTCAGTTGGTACTGAGAGTCTGCTTGAAGACTTTTTATCAAGGAGGTCTCGAGATCGAATCTCGGCCTCAACAACCATTCGGCTTCCTGTAGTGGGACCGGAGACGGGTTGGGGTGTACGGCCAGCGGGCCTGATAAAGCCACCTAGGTGAGACGCCAAGGTGGGCCCCTTGGTGGGACTCCAGGGTGGCAGGCAAGTGCGATGCTTATGCTGCATCACTTAATGACCATCATTTGGCAAAATCTTAAGGTCATAGTAATATAAGAAAATAAGAAACTTCATCAGATCACTCATGGAAGACAGTATCCTAACTGTTATAATGAACAATCCAGAAAAAAATTTTGATTTTTTGAAATAGCATTCACTCAAAGTAAAAGAAAAAAACTCACAACACAATAGAAAAAAGAATGAATAATTTAATGGTAGGCATCAGGTAAAAATAGAGTGCTGATATTAGCACCTCATGTTTAGCTATTTGCACACTAGTTCAAACTTAAAATCTCGCATTTCTGTTGGAACATAGTTCGACCCATTCCTAATATGAAGAATAACAAATACTAGTGATTACTAATAATACATTTGAGTTTTGACAGTGTGCAAGTGATCACATAGGTTAGAGAAAGAAAATCAATCACGCAAGAAGATTGAACTATATCACTCGGGCACTAAAGCTGGCACAGGCGATAGTGAAGAAATCATTCATCTTAAGAATTGAACGTTGTCGTCGGGCGCTAAGGCTAGCACATGCGGTAGGCCGGTAGTGAAGAAATCAATTTGTCCCCGATATGAACGTGTTGTCAGGCTCTCATCTAGCTGGCAGAGCTGGATGTCACTCGAGAGAGTCTACCCGGACCTCGAGCAGATCCCACTATCAGGCTCTCATCTAGCTGGCAGGGTTGGACGTTACTCGAGAGAGTCTGCCCAGACCCCGAGCAGATCCCGTTGTCAGGCTCTAATCTAACTGGCAAGGCTTGATGTCACTTGAGAGAGTCTACTTGGACCCCGAGCAGATCCCGTTGTCAGGCTTCCATCTAGTTGGCAGGGCTGGATGTCACTCGAGAGAGTCTACCCAAGTCCCGAGCTGCTCCCGTTGTCAAGCTTTCACCTAGCTGGCAGGGCAGGGGCCCTCGGTGGACATTATTCTTGCTCTGGAGCTAAGTCCCAAGCTGCTCCTGCTATCAGGCTCCCATCTAACTGACAGGGCAGGGGTCTCGGTGGACATTGTGAAATGCCTTTGGAACTAAATCTCGGGCTTCTCCGGTCAGTTAACATGAGGCATTCAAAGTTAAACATAAGGCCAAGGTCGGAAGGAACGGATCACAGGGAAAACAAAAGATTAGATCCAGCAATCTCCAGGCAAGCAGGTAGTGGATATGTACAACACTGTGTCTAGCAGACATGGAAGTTACTTTTGTTCATGTTTGTGGCATCACGACCCGCTCGTAGCGCACTCTGATAAATATTATCTGACGGGTCGTGACACAAAGCTAACTAGAAAAGAAGAGAATCATACTTCTGAATTTTCTGAAATACTAAACATAGTCTGGTATATAGAAATCAAACACATTTGAGTTACACCAAGTTCATGAAATAAAATAGTAGAGTGTTGAAAGGAAAGACAACTAAACAAAAGCAAACTATAAATGGAGGTCCACACATGCTTATCCAATACGCAACTCCCCACCTGTGACCCATGTAATGAAATGCCAGAAAACGGATCAGTCCACTGGAGAGTAGGAAAGATCATTCCTTCTAGTGACACTAAAATAATTTGAAGAAACATGAATGCATACTTTATTTTAAAATAATATTTTTTGCTCAAGAAAATATACTATAATACTATGCATGTTTTTCTATCAAAATACTGTAAACTTAAATGTTAGGTGTAGTTTAATCATGTTATGCATTTTCATTCAAGTTTCAAAGAGGTTTAACTAAAGAGATTTTCTAAATTTCGACATATATTTGAATTCTATTTGTTTTAAGTCTGTCCCTCTTCATGTTTTGTGTGGAGTGGTTTCTTATGTGCAATTCTAAAGATCTGAGTCTCTACTAATGAATGCATGGGTTCTAGTGTCTCACTGGCACAGACTCGCATCTACTAATCTTCTAATTGGGGTATAGTCTCCCCTAAACTTGAGGCTCATATGATCTTCTACGCTCTGTGAGCAAGATAGTGCATCTCTATCTATCACGAGAGAAAGTCTCGATTTAAAACCTCTTAATCATTTTTATTAAGTATTTGGATTACATACTTGTTCATCTGATATCCTTAGGTAGTCTCTCATACTAGTTAAACACCGTATGAACATATTTATATGATTTAGTATTTCAGCATGTTCAATATTGTTGAGAGAATACAAAACTTGTATGCCTTGCTTGTGTATCTAAATACAAAGAGAGAATACAAATATATAGGAGGAAGAAAGAGAGAGAACAATTCTATACATGATGTGGGACTAAAGAAGAGAGAAGAGGAAAAACAAAAATGGGCCCAATAATGGGCTCTTTACATGGGCTTTTCTAACACTCCCCCGCAAGCTGGAGCGTACAAATCGTATGCGTCAAGCTTGGACAAGCACTGATAGAAGAGAGTACTGGAAAGAGCCTTTGTGAGGACATCCGCAACTTGTTCAGTCCCTGGAACATGCTTTAGATCGAGCTTCTTCATTTGAACCTTTTCCGGATGAAGTGACAATCGACTTCGATATGCTTTGTTCTTTCGTGGAAGACCGGGTTCTTGGCAATATGTATAGCAGCTTGGCTGTCATGGAGGAGAGCTGGTGAAGGTAGCTTTATACCCATATCGGCGAGAAGACTCTCAAGCCACGTCAGTTCGGCGAGAAGACTCTCAAGCCACGTCAGTTCAGACACTACAGATGTCATTGCCCGGTATTCTGCCTCAGCGGATGATCGAGCAACGACCGCTTGTTTCTTGCTTCGTCATGTAATCAAATGTCCTCCAAAATAAGTGCAAAAACCACTGGTTGATCGTCGGTCATCAAGGGAACCAGCATAATCAGCATCCGAGTATCCCACCAATGTTGGAGATGAAGAGGAGGTTTTGTAGACAAGTACTTGGCCATGAGCTGTTTAAAGGTATCTGAGAATGCGTTCAACAGCCTGAAGATGAGATCTTCGAGGGGAGTGCATATACCGACTGACAATACCTACGGCGAAGAAAATATCCGGTCTGGTTACCGTGAGATAGATCAATTTTCCAACGAGACGACGATAATATTCTGGATTTTGGAGTAGGAGATCCGAGTCAGATGTCTGGGCGCACAACTTGTGATTTACATCCATTGGGGTGTCACTCGGCCTACAGCCTGAATAGCCTGCATAATGAAGGAGGTCGAGGCAATACTTTCGTTGAGAGAGGACAAGCCCATCTGGCCGTCTGGCCACCTCAAGACCCGAGAAGTACCGTAGGGACCCCAAATCTTTTGTCTGAAAGACGGAACTCAGATGTAGTTTGACTGCCTGTATCCCTTGTGAGTCATCTCCTGTAATGATGATATCGTCAACGTATACTAACAGAAGAACCGTTCTTGTTGTTCGGTGACGAGTAAACAGTGAGAAGTCGGTCGAGCTCTGAGTAAAATCAATATCCCGAAGGGCTTTAATGAACTTGTCAAACCATGCCCGTGGGGATTGTTTGAGACCATACCAAGCCTTCAAAAGGAGACAGACCTGAGACTCCCCCGTGGTCTCAAACCCGGGTGGTTGCTACATATATACCGTCTCCTGGAGATCACCATTCAAAAAGGCATTCTTGATATCCAGTTAGAGTAAGGGCCACTGGCAATGTACAGCTACGGAGATGAGGACACGAACGGTATTGAGCTTGGCCACCGGAGAGAAAGTTTCCTCATAGTCGATCCCCTGTTGTTGGGTGAAGCCACGAGCCACTAGACGAGCCTTCAGACGGTCTATCGTCCCATCAGCAGCATGTTTGATGACAAAGACTCACTTATACCCAACCGGTTTCTGACCCGGAGGAAGGGGCACTAGATTCCATGTTTGGTTAGCCCAGAGAGCAGTCATTTCCTCCTCCATGGCGGCCCGCCAGCCCGGATGTTGGAACGCCTCCTACACAGAGTTAGGAACAGAGACCGAGGAAAGAGAAGTAGCAAATGTGTGAAGTTGGGGAGAGAGGCGATGGAGGGAGACACATTTTTCCAGTGGATGAGCAGTGGAGGGCGGTACCTGATCAGCAGGACGCGGAGTAGCCGTGGTTGAGGCCGACTGCAGAGGGACAACGGAATTAGGAGGGCGACGAGTGTAGACACGGATAACGGGTGGTTTGGAGGGAGCAGAAGCCGGTGAAGGTGGAACCGGTGAAGGTGGTGCAGTAACGGGGATAACAAGGCGTGGGATGGATGGAGGGAGAGTAGCGGGCGGTAGATGAGCGGGGAAAGGAGCAGGGAAAAAATGTTGATCCTCCCGGAAGGTAACATCAGCAGAGACCGAGATCTTTCGGGTAGCTGGAGAATAACATACATAGCCCTTCTGGGTGCGCGAATATCCGACAAAGATGTGTTTAGCCGCCCGGGGATCCAACTTGTCTGAGGACGGCCCCAGACGGTGGACGTAGCAGGTGCTGCCAAAGATACGAGGCGGGAGAGGAAAGGCCGGAGTAGCGGGAAACAATAGGCTGAACGGAGTAGCATAGTGGAGGACGGAGGAAGAGAGACGGTTGATGAGAAAGAAGGTAGTGGAGACCGCAAAGTTCCAGTAAGGTTTGGGAACATGCATTTGAAGCATGAGGGAGCGGGCTACATCGAGTAAGTGGCAGTTCTTTCGTTCAGCAACGCCGTTCTGCTGGGGTATGTAGGCACGGGATGTTTAATGAATAATCCCAAATTCAGAGAACAAATTCGTAAATTCGTGACCGGTGTATTCGCGAGCATTATCGGCGCGCAATGTTTTTAGGGTGGTGTGGAATTGTGTACGGGTCTCAATGACAAAGGCCCGAAAAATACAGGGAAGCTCGGAGCGATCACGAATTAAGTAAAGTCATATTGTGCGAGAGTAATCATCAATAAATGTGATAAAGTACCGAAACTCAGAAATACTAGTAATCTTAAAGGACCTCATACATCGAAATGTACTAAATCAAACGGAGCAGCGCTCCGGGTACAATGCACAGGAAAAGAAGAACGCGGCTGTTGAAGAGGTAGGAGGGGACGGTAGGGGTACCGGGGCCTGTTGAAGAAGGGTCGGGGGAGAAGGGGCAGAAGTATCCGGAGGAGGTGACACACGGAGAAGCATGGAGCAAACATCAGAGAAAGACGGTGTTGTGGGAGAAGCCAGAACATGAGTCTGAATGCCCTGAAGGTGAGACGGAATACGAGCCATCATGATGGCAATGCAGGAGGCTTCCTTCTGAGCGCGATGAGCAGCATGATCATTGGTAGACGACTGATGCTGGATTCAGGCCTCAGCCAGGGTCTTGGCTCGAGCGACAAAGGAGGTCATGTCTGAAGCCCCGCCAGTGTCGAGAGCGAGAAGATCAGTGAGTATGTCGTAGAGATGCTGAAGGCTGTCCCGGCCTGAGTACAAGGAATGCAACTAATCTCACATAGCCTTGGCAGTTTCGTGATACATGGTCATCTGATAAGGTTCACCACCCAAGGAATTGAGGAGCCAAGTTTGAACGCGACCATCATTGCGGAGCCAGTCGTCGGTTGGAGGAGATGGAGGTGCCTAAGTGAGGTACGGCAAAAGGCCCTTGGCCTGAAGAACCCGTCGAACAGAATGCACCCAAGGGATAAAGTTCTTCTTCCCAGAGAGAGAAATGGTAGTTATACGCAGCTCGTCACGGATTTCAGCAAAACAAGTCGGGCGGTCTGCTGGACAAGCCGGGCGGTCTGCAGGCGGACTAGCCGTCGGGCCGGTGGAGTTGACAGAAGATCCCATAGAAGCAGCAGGAGAGAGACCATTACAAGTCGGGCGGTTAGCAAGCCGCAGCGACTAGAGACTATAGCAGGTGACGAAGACCGCTGCGAGAAGAACTGGAGACCGCTCGGCAGGCAGGCAGGCAAGGAGAAGACCGCGACAACAATGCGGGAGAAGCAAACCGCACGGTCACACTGTGTACGCCAGCGGCCAAACGGACCGCGACCAAAAATGAGGAAAAAAGATAGATCACACGATCTCAGTGTGCACACTAGCGGTCAGAGCAAAGAAGGAGGCCGCGAGTAGAACTCGAGCGGACAGGAAGAGGAAGTCACGAGTAGAAGAACTCAAGCGGGCAAGAGGAGGAAGCCGCGAGTAGGAGAACTCGAGCGGGTAGAAGAAGAATCCGCGAGGTAGAGAACTCGAGCGGATAGGAGAAGAGTCTGCAAGTTAGAGAACTCGAGCGGATAGAAGAAGAGACCGCGAGGTAGAGAACTCGAGCGGATAGGAGAAGAGTCCGCGAGTTATAGAACTCGAGCAGATAGAAGAAGAGAGACCGGGCGAGTAGAACCGGAGAAGGGGCCCAGGGGAGAAGAAAGCAGGGAGAAGACCGCGAGCTAAGAAGGGAGCTCGTTGCAGGAAGGGAGAAAGAAACAAACCGCGCGGGTAGAGAGGAAACCGCGCGGGATAAGGGAGGTGGGAAAGGGCCCCACTGGAGAGAGATACTCTTATAAAAGGATAGAGAGTAGAGAGAAAGAGGGTGGAGGCCACGGAAAGGGGTGGGAGGGAAGAGAGAGGCGGTTAGCAGAGGACTAGCCGCGCTCCTTGCGCGAGAAGGGAAAGTCGTACGGTTAGACAAAGGCAGATCGCGCCTAGCGCAAACAGAGTCAGGGTGGGCGGTTAGCAGAAGGCTAGCCGCAAGGAGAGACCGAGTCCCTCTGATACCATGTTGAGAGAATACAAAACTTGTATGTATTGCTAGTGTATCTAAATACAAAGAGAGAATACAAATATATAGGAGGAAGAGAGAGAGAACAATCCTATACATGATGTGGGAGTAAAGAAGAGAGAAGAGGAAAAATAAAAATGGGCCCAATAATGGGCTCTTTACATGGGCTTTTCTAACAACTATAATTAGGTGAATTCATATTTTGATTTTCACAAAACTCATTGGGGAAGGGTCTAACAGAAAGGAAAATATATTACTTATAATTAGACATTATTTACTCGCATTATTTGGACACTTGTTGGGTCTATAGTTTCTTAATATCACTTGCAAATACATCGTATGATTTACGATAATTTTGTGCATCCAACTAATTAAACAAAAATAGTTTAATGTAGTATACTACGTGACATATCTAGCCAAAAATATTAGAATTTCTTGCAGCGTTGTTGCAGTGCTCGTACATAAGACGTAGCGGCATAGTTGTCTAGGTTACATTGAAGATCCTAAAATTTTCTTTTTGGTCTATAGTTTCTTAATATCACTTGCAAATACATTGTATGATTTACCATAATTTCATGCATCCAACTAATTAAACAAAAATAGTTTAATGCAGTATACTACGTGACATGTCTAGCCAAAAAGAATTGGAATTTCTTTCAGCGGTGTTTCGGTGCTCGTGCATAAGATGCAGCGGCATAGTTGTCTGGGTTACGTTAAAGCTCCTAAAAATTTCTTTTCTGATCTGGCATTAAGTAGCAATGATCGCCCGTAACCTGAAATTCACCACATACCTTATCAATTAGTTGAGCATACTAACAATAACTCATCATCCTAAAAAATGAGGACAAAATTGAAGAAATATCTAAAAAGGGTTGTTACCTTGCTTCAAAATAGTGAAACCCTGCACAACACGCTAACCAATTTCTGAATGGAACTATGGAAGGGATCGAGAGTTTTGATTACGGAAATCGAAGATAAAGAAAACATAAGGCGACTAAAATTTGCTAGGAAAAGTGAAGAAATTACTTTTTGGATGCTTGAAGAGATGCGGGGTTCGATTGCACTGCCAAAGCTTCACGAAAACTCACTCAAAACGGCACAATCCATAGATTAAGGCTGGAAGAGCATCACACTTGTCGGATCTGCGGGAAGGAAGGTGAGTCGATGCCTCAAAACTACAGAGAAGAAGACCAATAACTGATTGCTGGAAGGAAAACAGGGGGTAGGAGGGTCGTCTAAGTTTAAGGGCATGGTTTACCTTAGATATGGCAAAGGCGTTGAGAAAGAGGGGTGTCCTGCGCAGGATTTCTTGCTTACCCTAGTTTCATGACATTAAAGCTTTCACAAACATCTCAATTTCCCCGAAAAAATTCCAATAACTTCGATTAGTTTATTTATTAATGCGCAACAAATAATCGTAACAAAATCGTACCTCAACTAGATGCGATTGATCACTTTTGCTCGTAATCGGACCCTAAAATTAAATTTTACGTTTGCATTAAATTATGGATGTTACATGTACTTCCAATTCATGGAAGTTTTCATTGTAAGAGCCATATCCGTCTTGAGAGCTATGTGGATGAAATTTCTGGAATTATTTTGGTGTCATCCTTCAAGGAGATCGAAGAAGAATGATTCAAGGTAAATAAATTGCATTCATGAAGGTCTTCAAGCAATCTAAAGAATGATGATGAAGATGTGTGGATCTACATCATCTGAAGCGTCGAATATCCTCTCGAGAGAAAAACACTGCAAAGACAAAACCAATGCTTCACAACGATCATTTGTCACATTGTTGGGGAGTCTTCTAAATTCATCTCTTCATTTTTTTCCCTTCTTTTGTTTTTACTCGCATTTTTCTGTTTCTTTGAGAATGTGGAAAATCATCTTTGCTGAGACGTCGGGGTTTTGGTACACTAGCACACATGTAGAGCGAGTTGCAAATCCCAAAGGAAGTGTTACGGCAGTGTAACGATCGCAAGTAATAGAGTGATAAGTGAGTTATATCATATCCTCCACAGCATAGAAATTCCCAAGAATGTCGTTGGCTATTTAGGCGATCGTGAATGTGAGTTTTGCAAAAATGTAAAAGCATGAAGAAAACTAAACAACAGAAAGCTGTGACACCAAATCATCTCAAGTATAAACATGCATATTGATTAGCAATAGGGGACATAAAAGTGTATGAAACCACAAGTACAAGAGAAATGCTTACAAGCATACAACATAAACAAAAAATCTGCAAACTTCCAAGGCTTTGATCGAAGGGGAAATGTATACAAAGCAAAACAGACTTCTCCTTGGGTATGAAGAAAAAAGTCGTGGATTGTCAATCTAGCTTCTCTCCAATCCTTGGCTTCATCTAGGGTAGAAGAGGGGTTGTCACCACCATTCCCAATTTTACCGGTCTTCTCTTTGTATGCTCTTGCCTCTACGTTTTTCCTTCTTCCTCATTGCCTCCTTGGAGTCTTTGGAATCTCTTCTTAAAGCCCTTGAACTCTGAAAATGACCCCAGAGGAAAAAATGAAATCGAATAGGGTAGAATCCCCCTTATTTATGGGGAAAATGATTTTGCACGGTCATGCTCCCGATAAAATTAGGAATGACTGTATCAGGGATAAGACAGGATTAGCACCAATTGCAGAGAAGATGTGAGAAGCTCGACTAAGATGGTTTGGACATGTACAAAGGAGACCGTTAGAGGCACCTATTAGGCGTTGTGTGAGTCTAGTCACTAGGCATGTTAAACGAGAGAGGGGTAGACCAATAAAGACTTGGAATGAAACTAAAAGGAAAGACATGATGTACTTAGGCATTAGTGAGATTATGACAAAAGATAGGGCACAATGATGACAAAGGATCCATATAGCCGACCCCACTATAGTGGGATAAAGGCTTGAGTGTTGTTGTTGTATGCACCCGATCGTGCGTGAAGAATGAAAAATTGGTGGAAAACCTTGACAAGAAAGAGATGGGGAGATGGCAGGGTTTCAAAGAAAGGCGATGGTCGTGCGTCATGCGGCGCGCGGACGTACGGCTATATGCACACCACTCAGTTGATTGGAAAAGTAGTGCATGACGGATGTGGTGAGTGCAATCATGATCTAAGAGGACGCTAATGATTTGGTGTCATTGTGGTGAAGTTGGGAATTCAAAAAATAACGTAATGCTCATGCAAGTATCTAAAGAATAAAATAGCAATGAATGCCGAAAATAATAAAAGAGAATACAAGCAATCACAATTGAAGGTAGTGAATTAGATGAATTTAAAAAGAGTGCCTCCACGAAATGCTTGGCGAATACAAGCAATCACAATTGAAAGTAGTGAATTAGTTGAACTTAAAAAGAGAATACAAGCAATCACAATTGAAGGTAGTGAATTAGTTGAATTTAAAGAGTGCCTCCACGAAATGCTTGGCGAATGTCCTTCAAGTAGAACGACAATTAGGCAAACTAGTATGGATTTAGATCCCTAAAAATATGTTTCTTCACCCAAATAAACAACAAAGAGCAATATTAACTTCAGATTAGAACTTACACAAGCAATGAAGGCTCAATGGAGAGTTTGCTACAATTGCAAAGAAGATGCGAGAAGTTCGACTAAGATGGTTTGGACAAGTACAAAAGAGACCATTAGAGGCACCTGTTAGGCGTTGTGAGAGTCTAGTCACTGGACATATTAAACGGGGGAGGGGTAGACCAATAAAGACTTGGAATGAAACCATAAGGAAAGACATGATGTACTTGGGCATTAGTGAGATTATGACAAAAGATAGGGCACAATGGCGACAAAGGATCCATATAGCCGACCCCACTGTAGTGGGATAAAGGCTTGAGTGTTGTTGTTGTTGATGTTGTTGTTTATCCTTTCAGGCATGAGGGAGGATGATTTTTATAAAAGGATTCTTCTTAATTTAGGCAATTAATATAATTGGAAATAAAGGAGGGACCATAATATATAAAAGGATATTTTAGGCTTTTCAAATGGGTGGGCAACAAAGAGGAATTAATTTTAAGATTTCTCCTTTTTTTGTTTTCAAATAATTCCAAAAAAGGTAGAAGAATAAATAATTATTTCATCTCATTTATATTTTAACTAATATAAAATATATCTCTCATTAGAGAATTTTTGAGCATACTTGCCTTAATTAATATATCACCTAATTTGACGGATCTTTTTATTCAAAGATTTACTAGACGATCGCCTCAATAAGCCGTCATAATGAGCGTGGGTGATGTGCATGAAATAAAATACATGTGCTCTAATACATGCACTACAAATAAAAACGCGTGAACTAAAATAAAAATTCATAAAAAAAAAAAATAAGACACGTGCTACGACGCAGGTTGCATCAGGTATCCATAAGGGACTATGGGATGAAGGTGTTCTCACTGCTATCTACCTGATGCATCATATGACGTTTAACACCTTAAGAGGTAAGTATCCACTGAGACTTCTCGATCAAAGACTCCCCCTATATAATCGCCAACCTAAAGTATTTGACTGTGTTGTTTTTGTATGCATCGTGGGACCACACAAGAAAAATAGGTGCAAGCTTCTAGTATTTCAGATGAGTAGTTTATCTTACTCTTGTCTTCTTATTTTTTAGGGAAAATATGGTATTTTTGATTAATAATGAAAATGAGAGTTGTGTAATACCTCCTCTACCTACCTTTGTAGATGTCCTAACTCCTAGTGGCATGAACTTACCAGTTGAGAATGAAATCTCTAATAATAATATGTGTGTCAATAATAAGGGAAAGGAACTTCAAAATTACCAAAGAAAGTAAATCAGAGGTACACATCAATATAGGAATACTCAAGCTCCATCGTTCACCCCACTCCTCCAAATTTGAAAACAAAGATCGCTTAGGAAGATATTTTCCTTCACTCCAAATTCATAGTGGTAGTACTTGATACCCAATTAAAAAATATGTAGGTATCACTCTATCTCTCCAGCTTTGAAATATACATCGTCTCTCTTTCATCTATTATTATCCATAATAATAGAAAGATATCAGATACTATTTTCTTCCTTTTGCGATATCTTCCTTTTGCGATATTTTCTTCCTTGATGTTTGAGGAATTTAGAAAGATAACTGATAAAATTTTCTTCCTTTTTTGATTTGATTTTGATTGTTTGACAGTTTACTTGATTCCTTCTTCATGATTGCACCTATTTTCTTACAGACTTTATTGATAATAAATCATCAAACATATGAAAATTGACATGTCTAAAATGAAAAAACAAACGAGAAAACAACGGTAGTGATGGATGAATTTTTGCCATAACTGGTGTGACACAAGTTGCAGCATAAACTTAAGTATGTAGTGATGGCACGACAAAGATTGCAATACACTCAACAAAGTGAAATGAAATGCAAGGAAAAAAAACAAAGACCCAAATACCATGTCATGGAAAATACTTGAAAATATTAAGCCATAAGAGTCATATTGAGAAAACTAACAGCAGAAACACCTGAAGTGGTCTCTTCCTGTAGATCATCCAACCCCCATAAGCCACCGCCAGCAGCACATAATTGAAAAAAGACTGCGACGTCGGAGCATTGATTCCTAAAACCCAACAAGACCAAATTTTGAAAACCATTCAAAGATCGAAACTTGTAACGGCGGCCATTATTAAACCGGTAAAAGGAATCGAAATCCTACACCTTTCCTTGAGAGCTCGGAAGAGGCAAAGCCAGTCGAGGTGATGAGGAGCGAGACGAACTGACCCAGCGCCAAACCAATCAACCATCTCTTGGATAAGAACTTAGTAATTGAAACCATCTTTGTTTATAATTTATGAGAAAACTCACTCCATGGCTTCTTCTCTAACCTATATCAGCAGAGTGGAGCAGGCGCCGCAAAATGAACTGATAATCACTATCGAGCAGGGAGGCTGAGGAGGGATTTGAACGAGCAAAGGAATGGCAATGAGTTCAAGAGAATGGGAGCCGTTTATAAATTGGGAATGAGAGGCCGCATCTTCATTTTTTTCAAGTTGCGTTTTCTTTTCGAGGAGAGATGGTCAGAGCAGTGGTGGACCAACTTCCAAGGGAGGAGAAATTCTTATAGGACTCTGAAAGATAAAAAATTATACTTCAGTTGAAACGAAGATAGGGCTCATATGGTCTAGTGATTTGGATTCTGACTTAAAATTGACATTTTTGCGTTCATCTCCACTTCAAATTGATTTTGAGTCGAGTCGGTTCAACTCTTAATGACTTGATTTCAAAGCAGTTTAAAATTGAACGAAGCCGGTTCGAAATTGAGGAATTGTTTATTTATTTTTTTGAACTTTTGCTCTTAGGACAAGAAGCTGCAAATCTGTACTTGCGCGCACGTATCTGCTTTAATTTTAATCATATTACAATTTCTTCTAACTTCATTTCATCTTAGCAAGATTTGGGCCCAAAGTGCAACTATTAGTTCGAACGAGAAAGTTCTTCATTGTCATAACAAGTCCACACCACCGTCATGGCACGCCCCCTCACAGTCCTCCTAGGTTCAAACGAGAAAACTCTTCACTGTCATGAGCTCCTAGACAGCATGTAACATCGTGTCTTCGATAAGGGGGTCTAGTCGGTTCAATTGAACCCATGAAGGGTTGGACCCGATCCTAGCGAACCATGACCTCAACTCCACTGCATAATGATGACGGGTTAAAGAATAACGAAGTAGATTATCGAGTAAAAGTGCTCCGAATTGACTTCTATTAGTTTCATTGGACTCGTATTGTCGATACGAGTGCAACAGAACTCATTTCATATCGATCTGAGGTCGAGAAAATGACCATTTTGAGTAATGTTGCAAGTCGCAACGATGCCGTGTTAAAATATAGAGCATACGTGCTCCTAATCGGCTTTCGTCATTTGTATTGGTCTCGTATAGTCGATACGAGTACAACATAACTCGTTTTGTTTCGATCCGAGATCGTTTAGAGAAAACGACCAATTTGAGTAATGTTGCGCGTAGCAATGATGCCGTGTTAAAATATTGAGCATAAGTGCTCTGAATCGACTTTTGTCAGTTGCATTGGTCTCATATAGTCGATACGAGTACAACGGAACTCATTTCGTTTCTATTGCGGTCTAACTCGACGTCTCAGTCGGACCGGAATAACCTGGACCTCCTTAGCTCTCGGAACGGTCGAGCGTGCACACCGTCAATGAAGTAGATCGATCGTACTCACGAAGCTTTAACGTGGAAAAACCCCTCAACCGGGTAAAAAATCACGTGACCGGATCTGTGTCGGTCAAAGTTCACTATTACTTGGTTGTTACAACGTGTTCGTTGAATCGAGGGCGACAGGCCGCCTCTCGTTACAATTTTGAGGAGAGAGAGCACTTAGCACACGGCAGACGACAGGTCACCCGCCTAGTATTTGTTACAAATTGCACTTTGCGATGGAGGGATTCACTGGGCATTTTGCCGACACTGAACGTGGGAGCGGAGCACTTGAGTTTGCGGTTGCGGAGGTCTCTTGGAAATTGAGAGATTGGGCTTCGTCAGGTGGCTTGAACGTGGCTTGTACGTGGCCCGGGTGTGGCTTGAGTGCGGCTCGAACGCTGCTCGTAGGAGAAATTTGGCAGAGTTTCGATCAGAGGAAGAAGAAGACTGGGAGGAAAAAGGTGAGAAATGAGGAGGCCTAGGGCTCTTTTTATATCCTCTAGGGGTGGTTATGGTGGTTACGCGGTTATACGCACACCATAACCCTCATTATAAACATTTTGTTATAATTTAGGGGAGCATATTAATTCCGCTATTTACACAACCATTAAATTAATAATAAAATTCCTCCACTAACCTTGCGGTTAGTGGGTGGTTATACGTGAATCGGACAATGAGGAACAACCCCAAACGATCGGACGGCGGGGACGGGCTCCCACAGGAGACCAACAAACTTGCCGTCAATCTCATCGGCGAGGGGGTGACCGTCGGCGACGGCCGAGGAGGGGCAGCCGGTTCGGCCGCTCCCTTGGCCGCGCACCGGCGGCTGATGCGTCGTCGGCAAGTGTACTGGTCGCTGTCAAGTAATAATTTGGGAATAGCTTCCCCGAATGTCGATCTCGAGAGAATGCAGGAAGGGTACGTGATAGCGTCGTGTGAAGATCGTTACTAAGAGTTAAAATAAACAACAAGGGGGTTGGTTTTTGGATTCCTAATGCTACAGAACGAAAAGAAGACTACTGCAGGCCGCCGGCACCGCTTCGCTTGGTGGATGGAGTGAGATGCAGGCCACTATGTCGTGCTTCGTTAGGCGGATGGACGGAGAGCAAGTGCGGAGAGTGAGGGTTGTAATCACCTCTTCGTCCACCAACTCTATCCTTTGCTAGAGTGGTTCAAGTGCGCGAGTGAGTGGGTGTGAGCGGAGGCGAGTGCATCACAGCTAACAACAGAGCAAGTAACTAACATAGCAAACTTCATTCATAGACAAATTAAAAGCAAGTTTAGTTTTATTATAAGCTTAAGAGTACATTCCACAAAGAGAAGAGGTAGAGTAAACTGAAAGAGGGAAAGCATAGCCATGGTTCTTGGCCGGAGTGGTGGGTTGTCAATCCACTTCACGACTCTGACCGTGGTTGCTACCGGATGCAAATGGGTCGTCAATCCACTTGTTCTTCTCCATCTTCTTTCCTTTTCTTCAATCCTTTCTTCCTTTTGTCCAGAGGAATAGCACTAACGTTCTCGTTGCTCGCTGCTGGTGGCCAGGAGCTCTCCAAAGGTTGAAGATGACTTCGGATGGCCGGAGAATGCTTCCCAAAGGGTGGAGATGAGTGGAGGACCTGTGGAGGAGAGGAACGGCGCTTCACGCGCAACTGTGGGGCGGAAAATGACAAAACGTGCCCCAATTCGCGGAGTAGGGCCTTATATACGGAAGAAAAATAATCAGAGCGCACGACCAGTGGTCGTGCGCACTATCGGTTGATGATCGTGCGCTCTGCTCCAGAGAAACCTGCATCTGGACAGAAATATTAGTATATATGCGCACGATCAGTGGCGCACGACCGGTGGTCGTGCGCACTGGATCCCCTGATCGTGCGATTGACAATGGCAGAACTTTAGAAAAAAGAGGTAAACGTGCACAAGCAGTGGCGCACGACCAGTAGTCGTGCGCACTATGTCCAGTGCTCGTGCGGTCGCCCAGGCAGAACAAGGAAAATGTAGAATATAGTGTGAACGATCAGTGGCGCACGACCAGTGGTCGTGCGCAATAGGTCCAGTGATCGTTCGCAGTGTTCCTGTACCGTTTGGGATTTCCCGAACAATCCCGGAACACGCACACGACCCTTGTACCTGCAGTAAAAATAGAAAGGCCACCAAAGTGTGCACACCACATTCTCCAGACACAAAAAACACAAAGTAAATGGCAAAAGTACAGAAACAACGAAATCACACTGAAAACGGGCCTAAGGTGCACTTAACATAAAATGGACAAAGAAACGAATAAAAACAATTATGGCTCTCAAGTGTAGTGCATTAACGAGAAATTTGGCCCAGATGAGTCCAAAAATATGTATATAACTTGGACTCATCACACCCCCAGACTTACCCATTTGCGCATCCCGAGCAAATCATCACTCCGTGGACTTGAAATCAGTTAGCTGGCTCGGAAATTTCAAAATAAAGTAAGACGAGAAATCAAATACATCATGTGCATAGAAAATAGAATAGAAAAACTTTTTAATTATACTACGAAGTTTAAACTATTTGACAGGGGTAAATAAATATTGTATATACTCAAAATTAGAATTCTAGGGAATCGTTCGGTCATGTGTAGGAAGAAAGTAGGCAGGCCACTAAGATGAGCATTGCCAAAGACAGGGGCTCGTGATCACCTCCAAAGAAATCCATCAATGTCGGGGACCATACGCTTGCTCGTTCACACTCTCTCCACGGTGCTAGGTAGACTCAAGCATGAATCAGTAGGACTTGTAGGATCGAATGGGGCTTAGGCTAAGGTTTGGTAGTCAAAGATAAACTAGGAGGCTACATGCAACCAAAGCAAGCGAACAACAACTAAACCAATACAGGCACTTAGAAAGTCACGCGTGACACGCCCCTAGACTCAGCTTGAAAATCGGGTGTGCACACGGCCTAACCCGACAAAAAATTTAATAAACAAGATGGGGATTCCAATTCTCATTATAATTCTTTTAGATTTTCTTTTTCAATTTTTTTTCTTTTTTCTTCCCTTTTTTTTAGCAATCCCCAAATTTAGCAATTAGAATTTCATGAATTCATCACCACATCACATGAATTCCACATATCACAACTCGTCAAAATATTAAATTCAATCAAGCTCATGGATTTGGTTGCGATAGGAGGATTGGCTTTAGGCTTTGGTGAATGAAGGTGAGCTGAATCAAAGGAGGGGTAGACAAAAATTTGGCTTGCAACGGTTAGCAGCTAGGACTAGGTAAACAAAGCTCAAACTAGCCAAAACGATAGCCTACGTCACGCTCACACTTGACTAACCTGGCACCAATGCTTCGAGAGTAGTTTGGGGCAAGTTCTTATCCATCGAGAAAGATGATCCTTCCTCCCGACTCGAGCAATACGAGTCTAGTGACGGCTACACATATTTCTACACTACCGTTCGATTACTCCGGATTCAACAGTTTTGAGTAGTACAAACAATATTTACATCTACAGAAAAAGTATAAATCTACGAGCATAAAGAAAAAGTAAATCTATACTATTTCTACACAAACCATGAGTACTCGATTAGGAGCACTGCACGAGTTTCGAACTACTCTATCATAAAATCCTAAGCAAGCACCACTATTTTAAAGTTTACACAAAAATAATACATTTGACTCGAGTCGCGTGTGTGGTTAAGATCGCGTTCATGTGGGTGATTCAATGTGTGCTACAGTGATTATGAAATAAATAAATAACAGACTGGTATGCAATAAATTGTGTTGTGTAGTGACCACAGGCAGCTCTACCCCCAGACTTGAATGCGACAACTAGAAAAAATAAACATTCCAAATAAGATAAAGAGCTGGGGGTAAGAAGTACATATGCTCAAAATTGAGCATACCAGTCGTGTAACGAGATTGTCCAATAATGGCTGGGTTGTCGCGCCTCAAAAATTTCTCGCACCTGCGAAATTGAGATCCACGCAAAATAAGAAAATAGAAATATATATATATATATATATATATATATATATATATATATATATATATATATATATATATATATATATATATATAAAGAAACACAATGCACAAAACAGGACCAAGTAGTCCAATATGGGTTGTCTCCCAGAAGCCCTTTTATTTACCGTCCTTAAGGTGGACCAAATACCTGTATTAGCATGATATAGAGTTTTATGTCCTCAATAACTAAATAAACAGAAAAACTAAGCAAGTCCACAGGCAGTTACTAGCAGAACTATCCAACAAATTATCAACTAAACGCAGATTTATGATAGAGCTCCCCACAGGAGTGAAAAAGGCCAGGATTTGAAGCTTTAGGGTTCAAGTTGGCTTTACCCAACCTGCCCCAAGCGCCTAGCTTCTCTCCCTGGAGAGCAATAGAACGAGCGGATCGCAATAAACATTCATTTCTCTTTTTCTCCACTGTGGGTGAACGCCACTTAGCGTAATCAACTAACTCCCCATCAAAAGTTTTAAGTTTCATTGTCTCTGATGCCATAGTGGCAACCGGATCTGCCCACGAAACCTTATGATTAAATTGTTTATTCATAAATTCAGCATGAGGAGAATCATACTCTCCTACAAATCTAAACTCAGGAATTTCATCATCAGCCTCCTCAAGAACCAACAGCTCCTTCTCTTCCTCATCACCACGCTCTTCTTCACACGTACTTCTTTTCTCCTTCTGCTTCCACGTTTCATGTTTATCTATGTCATCCTCATTACTAAACAGTTCATCAAGGATAAAATTAGGAGGGGGTACAGAGGTTCAGTCACGGAGTCAGGTAAGCACGGCGGTTTCACCACATTTGGTACAACCACCTGCCCCTTGGAAAAATCCAAGATGGCGCTACTCTCCCTCAAAAATGGGACTCCCAAGATTGGGATCGAAGTATTTTCGATAGGCCCCAATACTTGGAAATTCGCTACAACCTTAGTTTCGTCCACCGTAACTTCAACCTCTCTCAGCTCTCCTTCAGTCTCCACTAGAACTCCGTTAGCTAAAACAAGAGAGGTACGATCATCCAGATTTAATTTTAAATAAAACTTTTCGACGTCTTGCAAAGCGAGAACGTTTCTAGAAGATCCGGAATCACAATGTGCGGAGGTCTCAATATTGTTGATCGTACAAGCGATCAATAGATCACCGCACACCCCATTTTCCTTCTCAGTAAGACTCCTCCCCTGATCTACGGGGTTCTTCTCTGTGTTACTTGGAAGAGTCCCTTGGGAACGTTCAGCTAGCACCTGGGCCAATTGTCCCAGTTGCACTTCCAGATTCCGCATAATTGCGGTTTGATTAGCCATATTCGATTGAGCGACCTCAATGAACTTCTCCATCATCTCCTCCAAATTATTCTTCTTCGGTGCTGAAGGGGTCTGATTATAACCCGGATTAGGCGGCCTCGGTTGGCTCCTAAAGTCTGAAGCATCGAATTGATGTTGCCCTGGTTGCCATCGTTGGCCACCGAAATTTTGGTTCCACGAAAAGTTGGAGTGATTTCTCACCCCTGGGTTATACGCATTCCCATACGGCACACCCCTATTTTGGTTAGCAATAAAATTCACAGATTCGTTAATATTCAAATTTTACAGCTCACCAGACAGTTCTTCTCTCGGTCATTCATATATGTGATGGTCGTCCCCGCCGCATCCTTGGCAAGAGATTGCATGACAAGGGTTGCAGTGGGTACAGCTGATCCAAGAGCGAAGATTCCATGGGTGTTCCTTTGGGTATTTCTCCCATCAGTCCAATATATGTTGTGTGAGGCAGTATCTTGCAGAAGCCTCAGTGATACCTCAGGTGTAAGGTTCATCAACGATCCTCCAGTAGCAGCGTCAATCATAGCCCTATAATTGGGCTCGATGGCAAAGTAGAACTGGCCCACCAAGTTCCAAGGCTGGAACTCATGGTTTGGGCATTTCCTCAGCAAATCATTGAAGCATTCACACGCCTCCGCTAGGCTCTCCTGATCAAACTGGCGGAAGTTACCTATCTCCCGGCGCAGGTTCACAATCTTGTCTACCGGATTGAACTTCTTCAGGAATCGAGCGGTTAAAGCATCCCACATTATGGCAATTTCCGGAGGTAAGCTATGCATCCACGCCTTGGCTTTATCCCGCAGTGAAAACGGAAATAGCTTCATCTTCACCATTTCGTCAGATATTCTGTCGTAACGGAAGGTCCCGCATATCTCAGAAAAATCCGAGAGATGCATGTGTGGGTCCTCGCTCGGCAACCCGGAGAATTGAGTGTTGCTGCATATCATGTTCAAAATAGCTGGTTTGATTTCAAACTGCAGGTTAGGGATGGCCAGCCCAAAATCTGGATACACACTCCCAATAGTGGGAGTAGTGTAATCTCTCATCGTGCGAGGCCTCGGCCTATTTACCTCATTCTCATCAACATGCTTCCCTCCAGCAGCAGCTCCATTTCCTCTCGGACCAGCCCTATGCATCGGCTGTCCCTGCCAGTTTCCAATGTTCTCATCAGCATCTGGCCCTAAGATGGCTCTTCTCCTCTCCCATGGCCTCCAACCTGAATTAGATTGTGATCCATCTCTAGCCGAGCATTTGCAGTACGCCTCCGTGCTCGAGTGGTCCTCTCTATTTCAGGATCGTAAGCAAGAAACTCTCATGATCCTTGTCTCTGCATACACCAAAGATGACAATAAAACAAAAAATCAAAAAGAACAACTCTTGAGTAACTACCTTCGACAACCCATATCACTTACTCCTGCACTCCCCGACAATGGCGCCAAAAACTTGATGCGTCTTCGGCAAGTGTACTGGTCGCTGTCAAGTAATAATTTTGGAATAGCTTCCCCGAATGTAGATCTTGAGGGAATGCAGGAAGGGTACGTGATAGCGTCGTGTGAAGATCGTTACTAAGAGTTAAAATAAACAACAAGGGGTTTGGTTTTTGGATTCCTAATGCTACAGAACAAAAAGAAGACTACTGCGGGTCACCGACACCGCTTCGCTTGGTGGATGGAGTGAGTGCAGAACGCTATGTCGTGCTTCGTTAGGCGGATGGACGGAGAGCAAGTGCGGAGAGTGAGGGTCGTAATCACTTCTTCATCCACAAACTCTATCCTTTGCTAGAGTGGTTCAAGTGCACGAGTGAGTGGGTGTGAGCGGAGGCGAGTGCATCACAGCTAACAACAGAGCAAGTAACTAACCAAATAAACTTTATTCATAGACAAATTAAAAGAGCAAGTTTAGTTTTATTACAAGCTTAAGAGTACATTCCACAAAGAGAAGAGGTAGAGTAAACTGAAAGAGGGAAAGCGTAGCCGTGGTTCTTGGCTGGAGTGGTGGGTTATCAATCCACTTCACGACTCTGACCGTGGTTGCTACCGGATGCAAATGGGTCGTCAATACACTTGTTCATCTCCGTCTTATTTCCTTTCATTCAATCCTTTCTTCCTTTTGTCCAGAGGAATAGCACCAAAAGTTCTCGTTGCTCGTTGTTAGTGGCCAAGAGCTCTATGTCGGTTGAAGATGGCTTCGGATGCCCAGAGAATGCTTCCCGGAGGGTGGAGATCAGTGGAGGACCTATGGAGGAGAGGAACGGCGCTTCGCGCGCAGCTGTGTGGAGGAAAAATGATAAAACGTGCCCTAATTCGCGGAGCAGGGCCTTATATACAGAAAAAGAATAATCAGAGCGCACGATCAGTGGCGCACGACCAGTGGTTGTGCGCACTGTCAGTTGATGATCGTGCCCTCTGCTCCAAAGTAACCTGCATCTATACATAAATATTAGTATATATGCACACGATCAGTGGCGCACGACCGGTGGTCATGCGACTGGATCCCCTGATCGTGCGATTGGCAATGGAAGAACTTCATAAAAAAGAGGTAAACATGCACGAGCAGTAGCGCACGACCAGTAGTCGTGCGCACTATGTCTAGTGCTCGTGCGGTCGCCCAGGCAGAACAAGGAAAATGGAGAATATAGTGCGCACGATCTGTGGCGCACGATCAGTGGCGCACGACCATTGGTCGTGCGCAATAGGTCCAGTGATCGTGCGCAGTGTTCCTGTTCTGTTTGGGATTTCCCGAACAATCTCGGAACACGCACACGACACTTGTACCTGCAGTAAAAACAGAAAGGCCACCAAAGTGTGCACACCACATTCTCCAGACACAGAAAAACACCAAGTAAAGGGCAAAAGTACAGAAACAACGAAATCACACTGAAAACGGGTCTAAGGTGCACTTAACATGAAATGGACATAGAAATGAATATAAACAATTATGGCTCTCAAGTGTAGTGCATTAACGAGAAAACTGGCCCAGATGAGTCTAAAAATATGTATATAAATTGGACTCATCGGCGGCCGAGGAGGAGCGGTCGGTGGGCGCTCTCACGGACAAGCACCGACGGCTAAGGAGGAGCGGCCTCCACGTCCGCTCCCTCGGCCACGTGCCGGAGGCCTAGGAGCACCGGCCTCCGCGGCCGCTACCTCGGCCACGCATCGGAGGGCGAGGAGGAGAAGTCGGTTCGACTGCTCTCTCAGCCGCGGCCTACGGTCGAGGAGGAGTGGGCACCGCAGCCGCTCCATCAACCATGCGCCGGCAGCCGAGGGAGAGCGGCTGGCGAGGCCGCTCCCTCGACCACGCACAGGAGGCCGAGGGGATGGTCGGCAGCGGCAAGAGGACGGGGTGGCCGGTGTCCGGGGATGACTTCAGCCACCCGACGTCGGCAAGGCGACGTCTGCGACGGTTCTATTGTTATGCGTGTGATTGGTTCGACGTGCGGGGGGATCGGGCACGGTGATCGCGCGTGCGGTCAAACCTATGATCCCACTATTTTTGGGTGGAGATCATGGGGGGTATGGTTATATGCACTCTCATCATTTTAAATATGTATCTCATCCCTAACAATTGCCCCATGATCCTTGTTGCAAGAGACCGGTTCGGGCGAAGAAAAACAAGGATCTTCCTTTTGCTCATTCTTCATAGTGGCGAAAATGACGGACGGTGAAAAGCTTGAGACAGTGGAAGGCGGCGTCCTGCAAACTCAGGTAAAATATTAGAATATGCCAAGGAGGAGAAGGGGAGGCAACGGGGCGTGCTCATGACGGTCGATGTCTCCTTGTTCGTGCATGACCGCGGACGGTAGCGGTCATCTTGGGGACAAAGGCGGCACGCTGGCAAATGTGCCCGGGGAAGGCGGTCGGTGTTCCCGTGCGCATTAGGACGCGTGTGGGAGCACGCGCGGACCAGATCACATGTGGTTGCGCGCATGTGTTGGGTACATTAGTCACATTGTACTTGATTTGAAAAAGTCCTTTCAGCTCAATGATATACACATAATTATATTTGAGGAATATTTAGTTCTTATGTGCAAGCAAATAAAGCTAAGTACAAAAGCGTCGATACACTAGACCAGTATCGACACTTTTGTCAAAGATGCGCTGAGTCAAACAAAAAGCTGTGTCGAAACTCAGGACTAGTGTCGAAACTCTTAAACTAGAAGTGCTGAGTCAAAGAGAAAGTTGTGTCGACACCCAGAACTTGGGTCGACACTATGATATAAGAAATCAACTGTGTTGACACTCAGGACTTGTGTCGACACACTTTACACAGATTGGGTCAAGACAAGGAACAACTGTGTCGACACTAAGGACAAGTGTCGACACACTTTATGCAAGCAGTGTCGAGACTAAAGACAACTGTGTCGACACTCAGGACTTGTGTCGACACATTCTACATTAGCTGTGTCGAGACAAGGTGAAGGTTTTGTCGACACATTCAGAAGTATGTCGACTTTGCTACAAGAGTAGTGTCGACACCCAGGACTGGTGTCGACACATCCAACAGTCAAGTTTCAACACTTCAAGCAGAATTGTTTCCTAAGTGCAGAAATCAAGTAAGAGGTCCTGACAACTATCAGAACTATCAGATGTTAGTTATTAGCCGGATCAGTCAGTTACCCTTGAGAGAACCTATTTAAAGGGATCAACTCTTCAGAAAAGTTAGTTAGAAAAATTTGGTAAAGTTAGATCTAAGAAGTAATCGGCTGGAATTCAGAAGGTGGAGAGAAGCCTGATCAAGAATCGTTTTCAACTTTCTCCAGCCTAGATCTACCCTAATTTCAACTTCAAGAAGCTTTGAAAGGCTAAGAAGGGTAAGATCAAATCAACTATAATAAGGATCAAGGGAAGCTGACTTATCAAGTTCAATTCAAGAAGCAGTCACCCGTTTCTCTCTTGTTGGATGACTAATTCTGAATCTTTCTTTTTACCATCATTAATCTTGTAAGATCTACTTGTAGATCTGAGTGTAGAGGAATTAGTTTCTCTGAGTTCTAAGCCTGTGTTATAAAGGCTAAGGTAGGGCGGGAGTTGCCTGAGGTAGGAGAAGTGGGTATTTCTCTGAGGTGTAGGAACTGATTGTTCTGAGTTGTAGGGCAGGGGTTGCCTGAGGTATACGAGTGTAGATTCACTCTGAGGTAAAGTTCTTGGGAAGAATTTGAGTTGTAGAATCTTGGTGATCTGAGTGGTAAGACTTGTACAGTCTGAGTTATAGGAGACAACTGGGCTCTGAGCTGTAAGATCTAAGGATCTGAGTAAAGAAAGAAGAAGGAGTTTGGCCAAATCTAGTTCATTGCTAGATACGCGAATGGGGAAAGTGGATGTATCCATCAATTGGGGAACCACTATAAATCGTGTGTACTGTGTTGGGATTGTTGTGTTGTGTTTGATGTGTTGTGATGATCTTTAATTGCTGATTAGTTTTTTTGTTTCACCTGACTAGGGTAATAAAGATAGAAAAGTAATTTTCATTATCTAATAGTAGCCTAGAATTTAAATTGGACCTATTCACCCCCCCCCCCTAGTCACTCAATCCTAAAACAAACATTTACAATTGGTATCAGAGCGAAGGTTCACTGAGAAGGCATAACATCCTAGTGAGAATCCATAGGACTGAAAAAAAAAGATAAATCATGGCTCAAAGGGAAAACAATTCCATCAAGCTCCCAGTCTGCTCCAAATAAAATTTTGGAATTTAGAAGGAGAGAGTAAGATTATTCATGGAGGAAGCAAATCCAAGAATATACATCACAGTGACTGAAGGACCTTTCATTCCCATTAAAGTGTCAGTTCTTGATGCAAACATCAAGACACCAAATACCTACATGGAAATGGATAAGGATGAAATCATTCTGGCCTCTATGGACAAGAGGGCTCAGAATATTATAGTCAGTGCAATGATGATTCCACTTTTCAAAACCTGATTCATTTTAAAACATCTAAAGAAATGTGGGAGTCACTGATTGTCAATATGGAATGAACTGATGAGGTTAGAGATGATAGAAAATCTCTTCTAAACAACAGTATGAAGCCTTCAGACAGGATAAAAAATTCTCAGTGGCTGAATGTTTTGAAAAGTTATTCAGAATTGTAAATAACCCGAGGACTTATGGCAGGAACTTTACTAACTATGAACTTAATGACAAGTTCTTGAGGTCCCTGAACAAGGAATGAGACATCAAGATCTGTGCAATAAGAGAAATCGGGTAATTTAGCCAACATAGACCCCCAAGCTCAATTTGACAAGTTGTTGTCCCATGAGTTACAACTCAATCTCAGGAAGTCTGAAGAAGATTCAGCTAGAGCACACAGTAGAGAAAAGTCCTTGGCCCTAAAGGCTAAGATATCCAGGAAGGTCAGAGAGAAGTCAACACTCTCAAAAAGACATGAAACAGCTTCTGAGTGTTCAGAATCATCCTCATTAGGAGGAGACCTGGCTGATGAGGATCTGTCTCTCTCTCGCTAAATAGTTCAAGAACATGTTGGGGAGAAGAAGACAGGGTAGCTGGAAGAGTTCCAGCTGGGGACTCTTCTCTCAAGAAGACCAATCATCCAGATAAGCCCAGGAAAAAGAAATCTAGGGACAGGTATGGTTCTTCATAGAACAAATATATTAAGACTAATATTGTGTGTTATTGTTGCAACAGGAAAGAGCGTGTCATATCTGATTGTCCAACAAAAAGAAAGGAGAAAAGTCAGAGAACTGGAAGGATGGACAACACAAGAAGGCTGACAAAAGCCTCTTAACAAAGAGACAGTTTACACTGTCTAACAGTGAATCTGATTCATCAGAATCAGAAAGAGGAGGAGGCTATCGATGGGCCTGATGGCTATTGAGGAGACCCAATCAAGAGAAGGAGATCATGATTGTTCAGATCCTTCTAAGTTAAAATCAATCTCTCATAGTTTAGCCTCAGATTCTTTTTCTGCATCAGAAAATGAATCATATTCACACTCCTCTAATAATAGAGAACATGATTCAGACATTGATGCTGATTTTAACTCCCTTATCAATAGATATGGGAAGTTACTAAAGGCCTTGATTGCAAGTAAACAACTTGCTAAGGATCAGTCCAGAGAATTATAATCTTTGAGGGGAGTATCTTTTTCAGTTGGAAAGGGCCAACATAAAGTTGGAACTGCAAAAACTGAAGCTTATAGAACTAACCAATAAGATAGATAGCCAGGCAGAGGTAATAGTAGAACAAGGCAAGACTGTCAAGGACCTTAGAAGAAAAGCTCACCTAGGAAAGACAGCTCCTGACTCATTTCTCAAAACCCAAAGTCAGTGGTATCTATCATAGACACCTTCTCTGCACCATTTAGAAGTGGTGTAGTGTATGTCAAGAACAAAAAGTTCAAAAAAAAATCTGTACCTAAGGGTAAAGCCCCAATGGGTATATTTAAGCAACCCTCCAAGTATCTGCCTTCTAACAGATGCTTGAGATCATATGTTCTTGGACACATGATGTCTGAGTGCTCTACCAACAAGGTCAATAAAGAGCCTTGCTGTAAGGGACAGACATCTAATGGCAATAAAGGCCAAATATCTCCACAGAGGGTGATCAATCCAAGAAGCCAAAGAATTCTTGGAGCTGGTCCCAGTGCACCACACTTAAATCAAAAAAGTAAGGGTGTGAATTTTGCACCACTACCTTGGAAGTTGGATGAACAATTCTTGTGTTGCGTAAAAGAACAACTTCAAATGTGCAACCAAAGAAAAGATACAGCCGATTTGAGAGTTGGTGATGTGGGAAGGTTGGACATTTTGCCTTAGATTGTTGGTATAATCCAACAACACCTTCATATAAGACTCAACCAGTTTTGTTTAGAAAGTCTGTTGTGTTTCACACAGCAAAGACCTAATAGGAACTAAGGCCCCAAAACTATTTGGGTGTCTAAGGTGAAATAATTCTGTGTTTGTAGGTGGAACCAAGTACCATAGGAAGGCCAGTATGGTACTTGGATAGTGGTTGTTCCAGGAATATGACTAGAACAAAGAGTTTGCTAAGAGATTACACTTCAGTTAGGAATGGACCAAAAGTCATCTTTGGAGGGTCAGAGAAAGGACTCACCAAGGGATATGATAACATTTCCAATGGACTAGTTACCATCACAAAAATGTATGTAGAAGGATTGAAACACAATCTGGCAAGCATAAGTCAGCTTTTTGATATAGGTTATGAAATTATTTTCCACAATAACAAGTGTCTGATAAGGAATTCAAGTGATTAGGAGATCATCTTGTCAGACACTAGGAGTGGGAACATTTATTTTCTACATTTCTTAAGTGTAAATGAAAAATCAACTGTATGCCTACTAGCTAATGAGAAAGACTAATTATGTGTGCAATGGCACAAGATGCTGGCTCACTTAAACTATAAAGCTTTGAGCAAGTTATTCTCTATGGACTTAGTTAGAAACAGTCCCCGGCTCAAATGCTCCGAAAGAAGACTTATGTCCTGCATGTCAAAAATGCAAACAGACAAAAGTCTCCTTTAAGATCATTTAGTCCAATGACACTTGAGAGGTGTCTCTACTTATTTCATATGAATCTATTTGGTCCTATGCAAGTTCTTAGTTTGGGTAGGAAGTCTTATACCTATGTGATTGTGGATGATCACTCTAGGTTTTTTTGGGCATTCTTCTTAAGGAGAAAGTCTGAAATACTAGACATCCTTGCTGATTTTGTCAGACAAGTTCAGAATGAGACAGGATGTTCTGTGGTCAAGCTTAGAAGTGACTATGGTACATAATTTCAATCTGAAAAGATGACAAATTTCTGTAAGGAATTAGGGATATTTCAGGAGTTCTCCTCTCCAAGAACACCACAACAAAATGTAGTTGCTGAGAGGAAGAATAGAACTCTCATTGAGGCAAGCTAGAACAATGTTGAGTGATACATCTCTCCCAGAATATTTTTGGGCTAAGGATGTGAACACAGCATGCTATGTTCAAAATAGGGCCTTGATCAATAAGAATAACAGCAAGACTCCCTATGAACTAATGAAAGACAGAAAACCAAATCTGTCCTACTTCAATTTTTTTGATAGTAGTAAGTGATATGTGTTGGATAATGTAAAAACTTATCTAACTAAGTTCTCAGAGAAATCCTATGAAGGAATCTTTGTAGGGTATAGTTGCTCACAGCAAAGCATACAGGATCTACAACTTAAAACATCAAGTTGTAGAAGAATCTATTAATTTAGTTTTTGATGAAACTTCTGCACTATTTAATGAGATTTCTAACAACTCTAGTTTAGGTGATGTAGACTCTAGAATGGAGAAGTTAAATATAGGTGACTCACCTGATTTAGAGTTACACACTAGAGACAATATAGAAATTCTTATAGAAGATTCAGTAACTGCCTAGGAGGAGGAAGAAAATCATCCTAATCCTCCTGCAGATCTAGGTGATGGTAGACATCTGCCAGTAGCAGTTAGACACCTTAGAGATAAT
Source organism: Platanthera zijinensis (assembly GCA_039513925.1). NCBI lineage: Eukaryota > Viridiplantae > Streptophyta > Magnoliopsida > Asparagales > Orchidaceae > Platanthera > Platanthera zijinensis. Next base: position 4,360,627 of record CM077091.1, on the reverse strand, counting down.
CCTATTAATCAGATAATAGGTGATGCCAGATTAGGAGTGATTAATAGGAGTATACATCACAATAAGGTTCTATACTCTAGCTTTCTCTCTCAGATAGAACCTAAAAAAGTTTGAAGAAGCTAATTCAAACCCCAACTGGATTATTTCTATGCAAGAAGAGCTCAATCAATTTGAGAGATGCAAAGTCTGGAGTCTAGTTCCTAGACCTAGTGATCACAATGTCATAGGCACTAAGTGGATTTATAGAAATAAACTAGATGAACATGGGGTTATAGGTAAGGAACAAAGCTAGATTAGTGGTTAAAGGATATAGACAAGTGTAAGGCATAGACTTTGACCAAACTTTTGCTCCTGTAGCTAGGATAGAGGCCATAAGGTTGTTTTTAGCTCATGCAGCATACAAAGGATACAGGGTCTACCAGATGGATGTAAAGTCAGCATTCCTCAATGGTACACTAAAGGAGGAAGTCTATATAGAGCAGCCACCAGGTTTTATAAACTCTAAACTCAACTCTCATGTCTTTAAAATGCACAAAGCTTTGTATGGGTTAAAACAGGCACCTAGAGCCTAGTATGAGACCATGTCTACCTTTCTTATATAGAACAAGTTCTCTAGAGGAAAGATAGATAAGATACTATTCCTTAGGGACATCAAAGGTTCAAGCAATCCTTGTCCAGATATATGATAGATGACATAATTTTTGGGTCTACTAATGAGATGATGTGTAAAAAAATTGTCAGGCTTATGCAAGGCAAGTTTGAAATGAGCAGCATGGGTGAGCTAAAATTCTTCTTAGGATTCCAAGTTAGATAATCTGAAGATGGTATATCCATCTCTCAGTCTAAGTTCACTAAAGAGTTGATTAAGAAGTATGGTATGGAGAATTCATTTCACTGTACAACGATGAATCTAGGAAACCAGTTGATGTATCCTTGTATAGAGGCATAATTGGATCACTCCTCTACTTGACTGCTCGTAGGCTAGATATTATGTTCTCAACATGTGTCTGTGCTAGGTACCAAGCATGCCCCCAAAGAATCTCATTATACTAATGTAAAGAGAATACTGAGATATCTTAAGGGCACACTCAATCTTGGGCTTTGGTATCCTAAGGATAGTGATTTTGAACTCATAGGGTACACAGATGCAGATTTTGTAGGGTGTAAAGAAGATAGAAAGAGTACTTCTGGAACTTGCCAGTTTCTATGACTCATAAGTTGGAGTAGCAAGAAGCAAACAAGTGTTGCAATTTCTACAGCAGAATCTGAGTGCATATCTGTTGGAAGCTGTTGCGCACAGTTGTTGTGGATTCAGCATCAACTATTGCACTACAGTGTACAGTTAAGTAAATTTGTTATGTTTTGTGATTCTACTAGTGCAATTTCTATTGCTAATAATCCTGTCTCACACAGTAGAACTAAACATATAAAATTAGATATCACTCAGAGAGAATGTTTAAAAAGAAAATATTGCTTTACAATATACTCCAATAGAAAGACAAGTAGCTGACATTTTTACAAAACCCCTAGATGAAAGCAAGTTCAATTACTTTAAATTTGAACTAGGTATGTTGAACATTGAGTAAACATTTTCTATTAGTAACAACAAAAGACTGTACAACTGATAAAAGATAACTAATAATGTCAACAAATCTAAACAAATAAGAAAGACTTTACATAAGTCATAAAATTATATTCAGAACTAAAATTTTGTCTAAGTCAAAGAATTGTGTCGAGACACCATAGTGTGTATCGGCGCTATAGGCAGTGGTATCGGCACTATAGGCAGTGTGTGTCGACACAATAGGTAATCATGTGTCGAGACATAAGGGTGTCGAGACCCTGAGGTCTGTGTCGAGAGACATGAACCTTGTGTCGACTTAAGTCGACACATCTTGACTATGTAGGTTTTCCTTGCCGACACTAGATATTTCCCGGATGTCAGAAAATTCTAAATGCAGCGCGCCTTCTCGCCTTCCGCATTCTATTACTATAAATAGGTGGTGCAAAGAGTTGTCGACTATGCTTACCAGAAATCTTGAGAGACTGTTCTCTGAGTGTCGAGATCTAAGAAATCCTTAGTCGACACCTCTCAATCTCAAATTCTCTCAACTCCAATGGCTCCAAAGATGGACGATAACATCAACGAGGGCTATGAGCTGGTGCAAATCGCATTCGTCTCCGCACAATAAGAAATCAAGAATGTTATAGACCTTGTCAATGAAGCAGGTCTTGAGTATCTACTTTCAGAACCAACCAAGATATGGAAGAGAGAGGTATCTGAATTCTTTTTCAATGCTTCTCTCAACCCAAAGACTGCCAAGATTAAATCAAGTGTAAATGGAGCACAAGTCAAAATGACAATCAAAAAACTAGCTAAAGTCTTTCAGATTCCAAGAATTGCTAAGAAAGATGAACTTGATTCCAATAAGACTGCAGAGGCATTAGAGTGGTGTGAACTGGCTCCAACCACTAAATTTGATAGTTCACTAAATAGGAAGAGAATGAATTCCCAGGGCAAGTTTTTTCTGAAGTAATAGGAAAAGTGCTCCTCTGCAAGACTGGAGCACATGACAGGATTTCAACCTTCATGTTCAGCATGATAAAAAGGATTATTTTCAGGATAAAGACTGATTGGAACAGGTTTGTGTTTGACAGGATATCAGAAGGTATTCAGAAGCCCAATATGGGTAGAATTGTTAGTCTGTATCTGGTTAAGACAATTCCAGAGAATATAAATCAGAAAGTTGGAACAAAGATTAACCACATGAGAAGAATAGACCTAAGAATTTTGTCAAGATGGGACAGAGTCTTGTCTAAGGAGACTCCAGAACCCAAGAAGCCAAAGGAGGTAAAAGGTAAGAAAGCAATGGTTGAGTAAGTTGAGTATTCAAGTGATTTTGAGGAACAAGTGGATTTCAGTTCAGATAAAGATGTTGAGGAAGAACAAAGAAGATCTCCAAGACTCTCACCTGGAACAAGTGATCAGGTGCAGGGGGAGAACATTCCAGAAAAAGAACCAAATTGAGGGGAATAACCTCACTGAATTTCCAATGGATACAGCTACTACTATAATTATGGATGTTGTACAGGAACTAGAAGAATCAAAGGTTCTTGAACAGGCAATGTCTGAGAAAGAGATAGAGGATGAAATTCCAAAATAGACTGAAGAAGAAATTCTTTTGTTTAAAGAATCTAACATCCAGGGGAGATAGCTGAAAATTCCCAGATTTAAGTTCTTGATACTGAAATTCAGCATGCAGATGTTAACTTGGAAAGTCTCAATATTAATGAGAAAGGTATAAGAGTTGTGGGGAGTTGGCCCCAGATACTGTCCAAACCAAAGAGATACCTCCAGTTGAAGAGATAAATTCTTCTGAACTGAAGAGGAAGAAGAGTCTCAGTTGAAGAAAAGAAAGCTATCTGAAATTAAGAAGAGAAGCAAAAGATATAAAAAAAATTTATAATCTGGGACACCAGTTGCTTCTATAGGAGTTACTAGCTCTCTGCTAATACAATTACAGATAATACTGGATAAACAAAGGCAAGTTCTAGAGAAGTATGTAGATGAGAGCAATAAAGAACTACAATTTCAACTGGCTTGGGATATAAAGTCCATAAGATTTGAAGTAAATTCCTGAAAACAGACATGACTAATTTCTTTGAGAAAGGAGCTAATGTTGTAGTCTATATTCCTAAACAGCTGTAATAAGCAAAGACAACTATAGATGAAATGGTTGTCAAACAAGGCTATGTCCTTGAAAATCAAAGAATATTGGATGAAAACATGACAGTCATGCATACTGAAACAATGGTTAAGATGACTAAGCATTTTACTGAGTTAGAAAACAAAATAGTTGTTGTTACAAAGGCAATGGAAAATCAGCTGACAAACCATTCAGCCTCTTTGCTTGAAGATATAAAGGCTTCTGACAAGTGTTTGGACAACAATTTACTGAGAGTGAAGAATACTGTAATATCATGAATTAATTATCTAGATGGACAAGTGAGATTTCACATGAATGATCTGAGATATCATGTTGCAAGAGAAGTCATAAAGGGGGATAGGGTAATGATTAGGGCCAATTCTGAACATGCTACCTTGATATCAAACAATATCAGAGACACTTTAGGCCATCCTCCACTATGGTATGATGGAGATCAAACTGTTGAGTCTGGTTATCAACCAACTCAACTTGAAGCACCTCATACAACTGGAACTCATGCTGCTGAGCAAACCATGTACAATCCTGCAGCACAAGCTACATTTGAGGCTATCCAAGCAGTTGTCTAACACCTGTATAGTCCTCTACCATCAATTCAAAATGTTATATGTGAAGAGGTGGAGATGTCTGATTCTGCTTTGGTTAAAGAAAAAGAAGCTCAGTTTTCAAAGAAAAGGTTTAGAGAACAAGCTGAGGCTAGACAAGATTTTGAGCAGTAGAGTCCAATCTCCAGATCAATAATCCTTACTACATGGAAGACAGTCAATGCAAATGTGACAGACAGGGGCAAATGGTACACTGAATAAGAATGGGAAAAACATCTTAAGCAACAGGAAGTTATCCAGCAGTTCAGATATGATCTGAAGAAAGGGAAGATACATGCTAAGTCAGTTGAGTCAAGTAAATATTTCCCAAAGCCTTATCATTATTTTGAAAGATAAAGACTGAAAGAGGAAGGGATTGCAAAGGCTAAGAATGACAAAGGGAAAAAGGTTGTTGATGACAAGGGACCTGAAGTGAAAGCCACAGTCCAATCTTGAAAGGGCATTGTCATCAAAGAACCAAAGTTTCCTTAGGAAATTTTAATTTTGAATCTTATAATATCTGCTTCTGTATACATTGTGTAACTAAAGTTTATAGCTGTAAACATTTTTGACAACAATTAGTGAAAATTTTGGTTTGCATAACATTTATTGTATTATTCATTAGGATTGCAATTGTTTGCTTTACTTTCTATTTTGCATTATTATTATTAATGTCTAATGAAATATGTGTTTTTATCTGTGTTATTTCACTTATTGTTCAGCACTGTAATCTTAATGTCTTTATCATCATATTTTGGTATCATGTTGTATATAATTGAATTGGGGTTATGACTTCTCCAAAAATGGGAGATTGTTGGGTACATTGGTCACAATATACTTGATTTGAAGAAGTCTTTTTAGCTCAATGATATACACATAGTTGTATTTGATGAATGTTTAGTTCTTGTGTGCTGACAAATAAAGCTAAGTACAAAAGCGTTGAGACACTAGACTAGTGTCGACACTTTTGTCAAAGATGCGATGAGTCAAATAGAAAATTGTGTCGACACTCAGGACTAGTGTCGACACTCTTAAACTAGAAGTGTTGAGTCAAAGAGAAAGTTGTGTCGACACCCAGAACTTGGTTTGACAATATGATACAAGAAAGCAATTGTGTTGACACTCAGGACTAGTGTCAACACACTTTACACAAGTTGTGTCGAGATAAGGAACAACTGTATATACACTAAGGACAAGTGTCGACATACTTTATGCAAGCAGTGTCGAGACTGAAGACAACTGTGTCAACACTCAGGACTTGTGTCGATACATTCTATATCAGCTGTGTCGAGACAAGGTGAAGGTTTTGTCGACACATTCAGAAGTATGTCGACTTTGCTACAAGAGTAGTGTCGACACCCAGGACTGGTGTCGACACATCCAACAGTCAAGTTTCAACACTTCAAGAAAAATTGTTTCCTAAGTGCAGAAATCAAGTAAGAGGTCCTGACAACTGTCAGAACTATCAGATGTCAGTTATTAACCGGATCAGTCGGTTACCCTTGATAGAGCCTATTTAAATGGATCAACTCTTCAGAAAGGTTAGTTAGAAAAATTTGTTGAAGCCAGATCTAAGAAGTAATCTGCTGGAATTCAGAAGGTGGAGAGAAGCCTGATCAAGAATCATCTTCAACTTTCTCCAGACTAGATCTACCCTAATTTCAACTTCAAGAAGCTTTGAAAAGCTAAGAAGGGTCAGATCAAATCAACTACAACAAGGATCAATGGAAGCAGACTTATCAAGTTCAATTCAAGAAGCAGTCACCTGTTTCTCTCTTATTGGGTGACTTAATTCTGAATCTTCATTTTCACCATCATTAATCTTATAAGATCTACTTGTAGATCTGAGTGTAGGGGAATTAATTTCTCTGAGTTGTAAGCCTGTGTTATAAAGGCTGAGGTAGGGCGGGAGTTTCCTGAGGTATGAGAAGTGGATATTTCTCTGAGGTGTAGGAACTGATTGTTCTGAGTTGTAAGGCAGGGGTTGCCTGAGGTGTAGGAGTGTGGATTCACTTTGAGGTAGAATTCTTGGGAAGAACTTGAGGTGTAGGATCTTGGTGATCTGAGTGGTAAGACTTATATAGTTTGAGTTGTAGGAGATAACTGGGCTCTGAGCTGTAAGATCTAAAGATCTGAGTAAAGAAAGAAGAAAGAGTTTGGCCGAAACTAGTTCATTGCTAGATAGGCGAAGGGGGAAAGTGGATGTACTCATCAATTAGGGAACCACTATAAATCTTGTGTACTGTGTTGGGATTGTTGTGTTGTGATGATCTTTAATTGCTGATTAGTTTTTCTGTTCACCTGACTAGGGTAATAAAGATAGAAAAGTAATTTTCATTATCTAATAGTAGCCTAGAATTTAAATTGGACCTATTCACCACCCCTAGGTCACTTAATCCTAAAACAAACATTAACAACACGCATCAAGCCACGCGCGCGAGCACGTGCGCATGCGCGTGCACCAGGCCGCGCGCCTTAGCGTGGGAGCACGCGCACGTGAGCGCGCACCTGGCTGTGCGCAGGCGCGCGCGCGAGCCTGGTCGTGCGCTCCGGTGGGCACGCGCCAGGATACGCACGTGGACGTGCACTCAAATTCGTGGGTGCGCGTGCTCCGGTCGGTGTGCAAATCGGCTTGCGCGTGCGCGCACACAATATTGTTGGTGTGCCTGTACTTTGGGCGCGTCGCGCTATGACGCGTATGGTTTTGGCTTTTCTGCTTGATGCACCTTCATATGCATGACGGGGGCGGGAATTTTTTTATTTATGGACTATTTTATCTAAGTCCAATCTTGATTCTTTATGTCAGGGTTTGAAATGGGTTGCGAGACCGATGCGTCTGCATTATTCTCTTACCGACGATCAGGTTGCGATTTGGAGGAGAAGGTTCGGTCTGCCTGCTTGCCTTGAGGTAAAGATACCGCGTGTCAAGAGAGGGTTCAAAATCCTCCTCACGGTTGGTTGACGATATATGAGAATACTTTGAGATCGGGTTTTTGATTCCCTCCATGCGAGGAAGTTGAGATTCTGAAATTTTGCGGTGTGCCAATTTCCCAGTTTACTCCATTGGGTGTAGTGTGCCTCATGGGATTGGTTGTCTTCTTTCGTGAGCATGGTGGGAAATTCTCTTTGGAATGCTTCCGAGATTGGTGCGACATTCGCTCTGATGGTGGTGAGCATGTGGAAATTCATAGTAACAAGAGCTGACTTGATTTTGATACTCGGACGGACCGCCGTCACCGAAATACTCTCTTTATCTATGTCAAGAATTCTTAGGGTTTGCCGGAGCTGTGGAATGCGTTGCCAGATCGTTGTCGCCACCAAAAGGGGAAGGAGCGGCAGTTTTCCCCAATGCTAGGATTTTAAGAGCCCCGGGAGTTGGCAAACCAGTTGTTCAGCATTTCCTCATTCGTGGAAGATAAACGCTTGCTGCGGTTCGGTATTTCTTCAGACTCTGGGATTACCGAGACATCTTCGGATTGTGGTCGGAAAAGGAAGTCCATTACAGTTTCTCGTGGTGCAATAGTACGGTGCCTTGTTCGATTTCTCAGGGTAGGATTACTCCTTCTAGTGGTTATGGCGGGCCTACTCAAGAGGTACATGAGCTCGGATGTTCTGCCCCCCCGGGAGTTCTCTGCGGAGGCTGCTGCTCCGAGGCTGTCTTCTTCTTTGAAGGCGATGAATGAAGTGGTAAACGAGCTTGATTATTTTCGGCTCTTCTTTGTTATTGTGTTACACTAATTTTTCTCCGCCTTTTTTTGTAGATCGAGTCCCAGGCTCAGATTACAGTTACTTGGAACGATCATTACGTGAGCTTGAAGGATGGGTATCTAGCTATTCAGGAGAAGTTTCGGGCAGTGGAGAGCTTGCTTGCCGCCCTGAGAGATGATCATGATCGAGATGTTTCCCGATTTTGTCGGTTTAGATCGGAGCTTAAGGCGAAATTGGAGGAGACTCGGGCGTCCTTGGAGGTGTAAAAATCTCTTGTGGAGAGGACTGTATAGATGCTGAAGCATGCTCAGGAGGAGACTTCCCGCTTAGATACAGAGCTCCATACAGCGAAGGCCCAAGTGGATATGTTATCTTCTGATACTCGCGTGTCAGAGTTGAAGGCCGCCGGACTTGCGGACTTTTTGGAGTCTTTAGATTATATGCGGGATTGTTTCTTGATTAGCAAGGAGGTTCGTGATGAGATCTGGACCACAGAGGTGGAGCCTCAGATGGAGGATGTTCGGGAACTGGTGCTTAGGCGTGGAGTTTCAAAGGCTTTTCGTCTTGTTGGCAGGAGCTTAGGATGTGACTTATCCTACTTTAGTTTTTATGATATTTCAAATGATGAGAGCCCGAGTCCTGATTCTAGTGTGGACGTGGCTGATGTGTAGCATCATGGTTTCTTTATGCTTGTATATTTGATTTTTTTGCTTTTGATTGTCATTGTAAATGCATATTTGTTGTCACCCTTTGGTGATTTTATGTAGCATATTTACGACTTTACTTGTTATGATAGCGTTGCTCATGCTCTTTTATTTCTCGTGGCCTGAGTCCTGGTAGCTAGTGGAATGTAAGCTCATGGTAGGATCAGAGAGTGTTGTAGCTCAATCCAAGGGTCGGAGAATGTTAGGATTCTATTCAGTTTTGGGGCTAAATCTAGCTAAGAGAGCATTACTGGAGAATGTAAATATTCAATCAAGGTGTCAGAGAATGCAAGTATTCAATCCGATTGTACGCTCTAGACTGGCAAAAGAAGCGATTTCCAGAAAATGTAAAAATTCAATCTAGAAGTGTCTGAGCCTGGTCGGAAATGGCTCACCGGAGAATGTAAGTATTCAATCCGGGGAGTTTCCTAGCCTGACATTAAAGTATCAAAGCAAAAATAAGAAAAACATAATGCGGTATGATTAGGTCAAAGATAGTCTGCACAGGTTATGCCTCGTAAATTTTACGCCACTCAGAGTTTAAGAAAATAAAATGAAAAATATAAAGTCTTGTTCTCGGCTAGTGCGGGCCTTCTTTGTAAGACCCCCCCCCCAACCTTTGTCTGGGTCGGGCCGGAGGGGATCATACTTGCCCAAGGCGTCCACCCAGTGCTCCCTAAGAGTGTCAATCCACACTATTAAGCACTAGATGGTCGCCTTGCTTGGCTTGAATCACAACATTCACATCACATCACAGAGTTTAGCGGAAGCATTAACAGGAAGCCACCACAAATATATATATCAATATATATTTAACAGAAAACGCAAAAGGCCATAACCACTATTTATACATGAAGCCCGTAGGCTATAATAGTACTACAACTAGCAACTCCTCTCTCTCTCAACTTTGCTCGCTAGTACTCACGTCTCGAAACTCTGGAGACGACGGGGGTGCCTCTGCTCGGGTAGCCCTATCAGCTGGCATATCGTCCTGCAATAGCTGGTCACTACGGTGCTCTATCTCCTGTGAATGGTTATTAAGATAACTGTCAGTCACAGAGCTAAGTGGAATCAAATCTCCTTCTCGGATCCATATCCTGGGGACGAGCGCACACACACAACAAAATAAGATAGCCGAAGTAAGAGAGGGTTAGTACAACATTTCATAAATGATCTAGGAGCAATCAAAAAGTATATCATGATATAACTGGACCAGCAGCAGTAATATTCATCATTTATATTATAGGCTCCACTAGCATAACAATGCAATAGGTATTCAAACCTGAACGAACTTCGCAGGCCTTCAAGTCGCGCACATATCGTAGGTATTCACAGCCGCGCATACATCACAGGCTTTCACAGTCGCGCACAATACCCTATGTCAATATAGAATGGATCGCTTCTTTTTAAGCAGGATAGCGAGCCCCGCGGACCTCACCGATGTGGTTGTCGGTGACAATGGCCAGTCCTGCCACTTCTGGGGGTGATCGTACTGCACAGCCCAGGCCCTTACGTACATCTCCGTGTACTCTTGGATGTGAGACATCCGACGATTCAACATTTTGGCAGACCAATGGAGGAAACCCAATGGGGAAGAAAACATAATGGTCGGTCCCCCGTAGTACTCATCACCCTGTTGCCTTGAGTCTTCGAACGTCCTGCACCGGTACGAATGGTTTGCGGAAGTGACTAACCCGTCACAATTTATCGCAAGCAATTTACAGACAATCAAAATGATCAATTTCACTAACACACACCAGGTCGGTAGCGGCTTGCCCTACTATGCTTTAAATAATTCGGGCAAACGACACCTGGCTCAACTTTTGACAAGGAGCGTGGGAGCGCTTTATTTGGGGCTAACTTAGGAGGAACATCTCAAATCCTGGTTTCCCCAACTAAGGCTCAACCTATCTAATCACTGCCCGTTAGGGCAGGACCCGTGCTTAGAATTATAAACTGCAGAACAAAGTGCGGTAATAAAACTGCTGTTAGTATAAGCTGCAGAATTGAAATGCTATAAAGAAATAGAACCAGTAGGACACGGGAGTAGTACTGAACTGAAAGTAAGTACTGAAAGAAACTGGACCAGTACGAGACTAGAATAATACTTAAAAGAAATGAACTGAACTGAAAGTAAGTAGCCTAGACCAGTACGAGACTGGAATGCTGAAAAGAAAGTACTAAACTGAAATGAATAAATGAACTGTGTTAGTACGATACTGGAATAAAACATAAATAAAACAGTTAGTAGCCCAATCATCCCATTCAGGAGGCTTCAGTTATATCTCCATTCTCAGGAGGCATGCTCAGTTCCATCTTCGTTCTTAGGAGGCTTAGTTTAGTTCCATCTTCGTTCTCAGGAGGCTTAGTTTAGGTTTTACCCATCATTTAGGTCTGAAATAGTCTTGTTGCATCCTTTATTGTTATGTATTAATCAGACCTGGAGAATTTAAGGGTTGCACCTTTATTATTTGTTGAGCATGTCTGCTTGCATTTTCTTTTTTCCAAACTTGTCTGAGTTACTTGAGAGCTTTACAACGGGTAAAGACGAGGCACTCAGTATTTCTACGAAACCTTGGAATACTCAGAGCTTGGCACTTGCCTCGATCACTCTCGTTGGTAAAATAATTTGAACTTAATATTTAACTTAAAAAATGGCCGCGCGCTCCAATTTTCATTTCGAGAAAATCGAGCGCATTGATTTTCGAGCGCAACTCTAGGCTTCAATTAAATTGGAAAGACTCCAATTTTTCTCTCAGGGTTCCCAAATTTTAATAAAACTTTTAAGATGGCCTAAAAAGAGCATAACATTTTTCTCAAAATTTTCTGAGCAATTTTGGGCCTCTAAATTGGCCAAATAAAATTTATTTAGACTTTTAAAAATACCAAATAAATTCCAGAATTCCCAAACTTTTTGTGGAGAAAACCTTTGTTGAGGGGAATAACTTTCATGTTCAAAACTTTTTCTCTAGGAGCGTACATTTTTTTATAAAAATTCCCAAATTTTTTTATTAAAAATTAGTCTGCATATAGCAGATCAAACATGATCATATGGCCAGGATTGCGCAAGACGAGAAAATCTGTCAGCGCTTCCCCACAGCGGATCAGCCGCGGATCCGCTGTGGGGGGAATAGAAGATGAGGCGGGGGAAGAGGTAATCACAGTCGTTCATCTCATTTCATGAGATGAACGGCGGTGATCTTCCCCCACCGGAGAAGAAAGCGGTGGCCCTCTGCCACCGTCGGCCAGCCACTGCAAGACATCGGTGCCACCCCCGATCGACCTGTAGGGGTCCAGCGAGTCTTTAGGTGGTGGTCTGACCGCCGGCCACCGCCTGAAATCATCAGCCCGAGAGCAGGGTGGTGGTGGCTCTGCTCTCAGGGCCGCCGCGCCACCCTGCCTCTCTGGTGCTTATATCGGCTACGAAACCACCACTGGCCGGTGCGTCCGGAGCAGGGCTCCACTCCGATGGTGGTCCAGCGACATGTCTCCGCCGGAGAAAAACAGAGCAAAATTTAGTTTTTCTCGGGTGCCGCTGGAGCGGCATTTTTCGGTGGCACCCTTGCCTTCCACCACCAGGAAAAGGCATTCCCGGTGGACTAGGCCTTCCCTAACGCTTCCACCGGAACTGGGAGGGGATGGCTTCTTGCGACCACCACCCGACATGGAGCATGGGTCGGGTGGTACCGGCGGCACTCTGGCTGCCGGAGGGCGCATGTAACACGTCAAAATATTGAGGGAGGAGGAGGGGAAGAGTTTCCACCTGGTCTGGGGGAGCTTGGGAAGTCCCAGACCGAGTTTCCATTAGATATGGTGGGAAGCTTGGCTCAGGTTGGCTTTTCCAAGCAAAGTAGGGCTCCGGTGAGGGCTCCCTGGGTTGTTTTGGGTTGGTGAGGAAGAAAGAGGTCGGACAAGGCCTTTTATAGGCTTGGGGAGGGTGGCCATCCCTCCCCTAGCCGATGTGGGATAAATCCCAATAAGAGGAGGAGCTCTTCTCCTCCCCTCCACTTTTGCTGGTCAGGTGGCACCTTTAGGGTAGTCTCAGGTGGCAAGAAACAAGGGAAGAAGAGGTGGGCTTGGGCCTTGGTTCTTAGGGAGAGAAAAGGGAAGGGGAAAGCGAAAACTTGGGCCTACCTTAGCCCATGGCTCATTTCCCACCAAGCTGCTGGTTTGGAGGCCCAAGGAGTGAGATGGGGTAGGGATTTAATCCTTATAGAAGAAGAGGTGGGGTTTGACCAAAGTCAACCCTAGGGTGGGTCCCCCATGCTGGTCAAAGTCAAAGTGGTCCAAAACATCGAGAGTTAGGTCAAAGTTGGGGTGTCGTGTCAGAATTTGTGTGTGCACGCTTTTCGGTGCACACTTATGCTAGATTTGACCACAGGTTGACCATTTGCATTTGAAACTGATCGGGACAAACTCAGTTGACTTCGTATTGACCATACGAGTCCAATGCCTCTGACTGGGGTCAAATCGAAGTTCGTTTGCTAATTATCCAAAATCTGCGTGTCGTGGTGCGTTAAAACGGTCAAATTGCTGATATTCATCGTTAGACTTAGGATTGTGACACAACGAGTTCTAGTGGATTTGTTTTTACTATTCGAAATCAAAGGAACTGACATAACTCGAATCAGAGTCCTCTAGGTCATTATCTAAAAATCTCGTTTTCGCGATGATTTACGAGGAATGACCATATTTACCATATGAAATCAGAGTCTAGCGGTACGAGTTTTAATGCGTTCGTATTGATTACACGAAGCCTTAGGAATTGACAGAACTCCAATCAGAGTTTTCTAGCTCCATATACCCTTCTTAGGGTTGCCTCCTACCCGAGTTTGGGCCATGAGTAGAGGTTTGGGTAAATTTTATTGGGCCCACTAGGGTTCTGGTGGCACAATAAAAGTCGGGATGTTTCAATCCAATAAAAATAAAAGGATTTTCGTCTCCGAAAATTTACTCAAAGTAGGGGAAAAGAAATAATATACCTGGGAAAACAGTTCCAGGTATTTTTCTCAAACGAGCGCCTCTAGTTCCCATGTGTACTCTTCTCATCCATGATTTGACCACAATATCTTGACCATTGGAATGATCTTGTTGCACAGATTCTTTATTTTATGATCCATTACCCGGACGGGTTCAAGTTGGACAGATCTATCAGATTGCAGTTGCGTTGGTGGGGTTGGTAGATGTTGCTCTGGTTGCCGGAGAACTCGCATCAAGGATGAGACATGGAATACGTCGTGAAGATTTCCCAATTCTGGGGGCAGGGCTAATCGATAGGCAATGGGGCCAACACGCTCTATCACCTGATAGGGACCCATGCAGCGGGGATCTAGTTTTTTTTCTTCCTCAACCGGGATACACCATGCATGGGCTTAATTTTCAAAAATACCATCTCTCCCACGCTAAACTCCACCGGTCGGTGCCGCGCATCATAATATTTGGTCTGTCGGCTCTGTGCTTCCCACATTCGCTCTTGGTTTAGCCGTATAGTTGTCATAGTATCATCAATATAAGCCACTCTCAAGGCTTCTAGGTCCTTATTTTGAGCCCATATTAGCGAAGTTCGGCAACATCTCCCATACAATGCCTCGTATGGGGCCATCTTGATGTTGGCCTGATAGCTGTTATTGTATGAAAACTCGACTAAAGCCAGCAACTGTTCCCATGGCTCGTTGTGCTCTACTATGCAAAGTCGGAGTAGATACTCCATCGTCTGGTTTGTCCTTTCGGTCTGCCCATCTGTCTGAGGATGGAAGGCGGTGATGAAGGCCAACTGGGTCCCCAAGTATGCATACACCCGCCTTCACTCCTTGGATTTGAAACGTTTATCACGGTCTGACACAATGAACTTCGGTATTCCATGGAATCGGACTACCTGTTCTATGAACATCCTGGTCAGGATGTCAATTCTGTCACCCTGTCGGTTTGGAATAAACCGTGCCACCTTAGTAAGCCGATCCACGACAACCCATATAGATTCATTTCTGGTACGGGATCGGGGTAAGCCATGAACGAAATCCATGGAAATATCCTCGAATTTCCATTCTGGTATCGGTAGGGGATGCATCAGGCCTCCTGGTTTGCGGCACTCAGCTTTAACCCTCTAGCAAGTCTGACACTGAGCCACGAAGTTGGTGACGTCCTTCTACATCCCAGGCCAGTAAATAGTCCTGCATAGATCGACATACATTTTAACCACACCAGGATGGATAGAGTACCTTGACTGGTGCACCTCTCGGAGGATTTCATCTCGGATTCCCCAAGTAGAAGGGATAAATACATGGTGCTTGAATTGTAAGATCCCATCGTGTAGGTTAAACTCTTCTTATGCTCTGCCTTGTGGGGACTAGATGATTGGAGCCACTTTTGGTCGATCTTCCGAGCTTCCTGTATTCGATCCCGGATATCGCATTGGATTTCCATCCAATAAAGCTGTGATTGGTATTCTTCTGGATATCTATGAGTAACAAGAGTAACCTACAGTTCCATCAGGGACTAGAACCAATCTTTTGGAATCTGCTCTATCCAGTTTTTGGTTGTTGAGGGTTGGCGGCTCAGTGTGTCAGCCACTCTATTGGCCTTTCCGAGGTGGTACTGGAGAGCGAAGTCGTAATCACATAGAAATTTCAACCACCGACGATGTCAGAGGTTCAACTCTTTCTGGGTAAAGATGTATTTGAGGCTCTTATGGTCGGAGAAGATTTTGCACCTTACCCCATACAGGTAGTGCATCCAAATTTTGAGAGCAAAGACGGCGACGCCCATCTCCAAGTCATGGGCTGCGTAGTTCAGCTCATGTGGCTTTAGCTGGCGAGATGCATAAGCCACTACCTTACCGTATTGCATCAATACATCTCCTAATCCTTTCAAGGATGCATCTGTATATATCTAAAATCCTTCTGTTCCTAAAGGGATCGTAAGGATCGGGGCAGAGCTCAGCTGCCTCTTCAACTCTACAAGCGCAGCCTCACATTCTGGCGTCCACCGGAACATAACATCCTTCCTGGTGAGGGCAGTGAGGGGTTGCGTAATCTTAGAGAATCCTTCCACAAATTTTCGATAGTAACCAGCAAGTCCAAGAAAACTTTGAATATCCACCGCCGACTTAAGCGGCGGCCAGTTCTGAACCGCTTGGATCTTGGCTTGGTCCACCACCACACCATTTTTGTTGACTATATGCCCCAAAAATCCAACTTCTTCTAACCAGAATTTGCACTTACTGAACTTGGCGAAGAGAGAGTGTTCCTGAAGTTTAAGTAACATCATCCGCAGATGTTTAAAATGATCGGCCTTGGTTTTTCAGTAGATCAAGATGTCATCGATGAAGACAATTACGAAGAGATCTAGAAATTGCTCGAACACCTTATTCATTAGAGCCATAAAAGCGGAAGGGGAATTGGTGAGCCCAAAAGACATTACCATAAACTCGTATAGCCCGTAAAGAGAGCTAAATGCAGCTTTGGGGATGTCCTCCCGAACCCAAAGCTGATAGTAGCAAGATCTTAAGTCCATCTTGGAGAATACGGATGCTCCTTGGAGTTGATCGAACAACTCGTCGATCCTTAGGAGCGGATATGTATTCTGCATAGTAAGCTTGTTCAGCTCCTTGTATTTTATGCATAAGCGCAGCGTCCCATCCTTTTTCTTTACAAACAGCACGGGGGCTCCCCAGAGTGAGGAACTTGGGCGGACAAATCCAGCATCTATCAAATCATGAAGTTTTATCTTCAACTCAGCCAATTCCTTAGGGGTTATCTGGTAAGGTGCTCGGGACACAGGTCAAGCTCCGGACACGAGCTCGATCTGGAAATCGACTTCTCGCTGTGGGGGCAATCCTGGGAGGGATTCTGGAAATACATCTGGAAAATCTCGTACTACCGTCACCTCGGCGAGTACTTCCTTCTTATCCATTTCGAAGTAGATAAGAAATACTTCTTCTTTCTGCCGGACTGATCTCACAATTTGGGCGGAAGTCAAAACAATATGAGAGACAGAGGGTATACCTGTCAGCGTAATTACCTGTCCGTCTGGGTTCTGAAGCTTAACCTCCTGGGTTGAACAGTTTATTTGGGCCTTATGATTGGCCAGCCAGTCCATCCCCAGTATGATGTTGAATCCAGTTATTGCTAGGATCGTCACATAAATTTCGAATTCCACGTCTCGTATCACAGCCTGGAATGAGCATTTTTCCATAGACGTCATCTCTGATCCGTCTGGTAAACGAATCCGTATAGACATTCGTGACGAGCGGACGACATTTTCCTTAGATGTAATAAAGTCATGAGATAAAAAGGAGTGTGTTGCTCCAATATCAAAGAGGATTTTTACGGGGTGTCCTTCTACCAGAAGTAGTCCTAAAGGAGTATTCATAATATATATATATATATATATATATATATCTTTTAACAAAACATATATCTGATATGGATATATACATGCGCAAAAGCTAAAACATAGGTAGTAATATCCGATGTATTTCTATCGTCTAAGATATATACCTATCACTATATCGGGGGTTGTTCCATGTCGGAGATCAAAGGCATAAGCCTCCATGGGTGGTGTGCGGCCCTGCAAGCCTCTCCTACCAGCTCTACCTCTGCGGCCTCTCTGGCCCTGTCCTCGTGTCGCCTGTCCTCCCTGAACAGTTCCTAATCCTGGTCTTCCTGCTGCCTGCGGGCATAAGGCCCTCATATGTCCCCGCTGCTGGCATAGGAAGCAGTTCCCTGCAAAGGGAACATCTCGTCGGGCTATCAGCGCTGGTTGTGGTATTGGAACTGGCCTGGGCTCCTGTTGCGGTGTTGGGGGTCTTGGTGGAGCTGGTGGGCGCCTATATGGCTGCCTGCGCTGTCTCTGTCTGCAGTCTCTCTTCTGTCGACGAGGAGCAGCTCCTCTATCTCGTCCCTAACCTCTAGGGACCTCAACCTGTCCTCGGCGCTGCTGAGCTACCATTCTCTGATCTAACTCTAACGTCGTAGTGTGAGTCGCTATGGTGTGGAAGGTGGACTGAGAGATCATAATCAAGGCTTGCCTCCGATCATCTCACAAGCCTTGGTAAAAGCGAGCAGCTTTATCTTTGTTCGTGGCTACTAAGTTCCCAGCAAAACGTGCCAGGTGGATGAACTCTCTCTCGTAATCTAGCACCGTCCGGTCACCCTATCGGATGTGCAAGAACCTCTCCTGTAACGCAGCTCAGTCAGCGTCCGAGATGAAGTGCTCTAGAAAGGCCTTTGAGAACTCCCCCCACAAGATCGTACTCAACGGTCATCCTCTGAACGTCGAGTGGTTGGCCTCTCTCAACCAGTCTCTAGCATATCCCTCTAACAAAGTCACTACTAGAGACACTGCGGCTACTACCGGACACATCATTCCTACCAACAGCTCTTCTACACGCTCTACCCACTCCTCTGCCTATATGACAGTCTCCGTGCCTCAGAAGATAGGAGGCCTTAGCCCTCGGAAGGTCGTTAAAAAGTCAGTGGGTAACACCAAACTGCTGCGATGGCTGTACCAAAGCCATTTGAAATGTCGCTAAAATAGTTGTCAACATCTGCCCTAAGTCTGTCTCAACGAACGGTACAGTTGTAGGAGCAACCAGGTCTGGAGGTGGGGTGGCAGGGACATATCCTCTGGATGAAAATCTCCCGTTACTAGACTCCGGTATCTGGAGAAGTAACAGGAAACAAGTGTCAGTATTTTGCAAAAATAGGGGAAATTTGTAAAAAACTAACAAAGCGGAAACAAAGGTGCGTGGGTGTGCTATCGCATAGACAAGAATCCCTAAGCCTCTACACTAGGGAAGCCTCTACACTAGGGTCTACTAGGCTTCCACTGCAGGGTTTGTCCTGAACCAAAGAACAAAGTGAGGGACAAAGGGATCCTGAGACTGCTCCATAAGGACGGATCGTGATCGCTCTGATCCAATTATAAGACCCCCCCCAAACCTTTGCCCGAGTCGGGCCGAAGGGGATCTTACATGCCCAAGGCATCAACCTAGTGCTCCCTAAGAGTGTCAACCCACACTATTAAGTACTAGATGGCCGCCTTGCTCGGCTTGAATCAAAACATTCACATCACATCACAGAGTTTAGTGGAAGCATTAACAAAAAGCCACCGCAAATATATATATCAATATATATTTAATAGAAAACGCAAAAGGCAGTAGCCACTGTTTATACACGAAGCTCGTAGGATATAATAGTACTACAACTAGAAACTCCCCTCTCTCTCAACTCTGGTCGCTAGTACTCACGTTTCGAAACTCTGGAGATGACGGGGGTGCCTCTTCTCGGGTAGTCCTATCAGCTGGCGTATCATCCTACAATAACTGGTCACTACGTTGCTCCATCTCCTGTGAATGATTATTAAGGAAACCGTTAGTCACAGAGCTAAGTGGAATCAAATCTCCTCCCCAGATCTATATCCTGGGGACGTGTAACACCCATATCCATCACATAGCATATAGCAGTAGGTCCGGTCGGGGCCCGATGCTATATACCACGGACAGACCGGTGAGTTACTAAATGAAACCATTCTTCCAATCACACGTCCTACACAGAGTACATTCTAGCGGAAGCAAATTAATAAGTTGCAAAGAAAGAACCCAGCCAAAAGCATGAATGTCCACTAACAAACTCAAAGAGGAATGAACGTACAAATACAACAAGTACTGTGCCTTATGGCCTTACAAAAGTTTACTTAAATAAAATATGTCTTCCATACAATGACACGCAGGCCGGTCACACATGAGAATAAAGTAAATAATACACTTCGGCCTTCGAGGGCCAGCACTGCAACAAGGGCTTTAGCCCGCTATTTGCCACTCAGCTCCGCAACACCTGCGAGCAACATTCCACCGCACGGTGGCAAACAAAAGCAACGGTCAGATAAAGCTGACCAAATTATAATGACCACACCCCTTACTTGGGGTGGTGGTGCTCCTTCCCTGCAATGCATTAGTATAAACAAATGGGATAATGAAAGTACAATTTAAACACACTTCACCACAGGCGTTGACATACACGGCCGCACGCCCTGTGCTCTCAGGGCACTTACACGATGAACTCGGTCCACTTACGCCTCTAAAACGGCAAATCTCGTGAGCATTTTGGTCCTTTCGGCCTAAGCCTAAGACCCTTCATCTATGCCAACGGTAAGTGCCACGTACTTTAGGTCTCTTTAACCGAACGACACAGAGCGGGTACGGTTCCGCCTAACCCGTTGCTCACACCGCAACGTCGATTTAAGCCATATGTGCGGGTCAAGCTTCCCCGAGTCCCAAAGCGATTACAAAAATCTTACATAACCTAGTTATGTGCAAGTTGGCTCTCAGGCCACCAAGTTGGCAGAATAACGCCTCTGCCCAGTTTTCCGAGTGCACCTTGGAGTTAATCCCCAAGATTACCTGATGCAATCTACCGCGTAGAAAACCCGAAAACAACTATCGGCACGGAGTCTTCTCTGACCATTCATGCATAATGAAACATCACCAATCCAGACCAACTTGTCCGGGTAGGCTTCACACACCATGCCTATGTCCGTACTTCGATTCCGGACTCTACATGCAAAAAAATGGGGACTTTCATGTCTACCTGAAGGAACACCTCAAACTCACTGCATACTCGCGAGAGCGGGCTTCCTATGAAAAGGAAAGAGGACTTCACATGTCAAAGTAGAGAATCGTTACCCTAGAATTTCTATTCGACGTCATGAAGATCTAGTCGGATGAAAAGCACCGTATCGGCCTCGCCTTCACAGATATGGACTCGGATCGAGAATCGGGGCTCCGAAGCTTCTCCGACAACCAGTTTTCCTCTTCCTCTTCCCCCTTGCTCTCCCCTCTCTCTAAAGTCTTATAAAGAGAATGCTCACTTGAAATGAGGGTTTGAAAACCCTATTCCCGGCCTAAATCCCAACATAGACCAACCTGAGCCCTTGGATCCCAAAATAAGAAAATGAACGACCACAATTCACACTTAAAGTCAAATTACTGGGTCGAACATGGCTTGCGACACGCCCGTGTCTAAGGCCGTGTTACACACTCGCCATAAACCAGGAAATCCAGAACAGGAAACGGCCTGTGACACGGCATGGGACACGCCCATGTCAACCATGGACGCGCCCGTATCATGGGATGTGTGCCTCAATCGACGCTGAAACCATCGCGTCCCGAACAAGACACGGGCTTAGACACGCCCGTGTCGACTTCGACATGCCCGTGTCAATCAGTACACGCCCGTGTTCTGGGTCGTGTCTCTCAATTGACACGGGACCAAAACTTCCAGAAGAGGACATGTCCATGTGACACGCCTGTGTCACAGGCTTGTGCTTGACACGCCCTGGGACACGCCTGTGTCCCAGGCCTTGTTCCCAGCCCTCAACGAACGTTGACCTCGCCTCGACAACCCGAGCATGACAAGACCATGTGACATGCCCGTGTCACAGGCCGTGTTCACCTTACCAAGACACAAACTTGGCTCAAACGTCGCCCGTTCCTCTTTTGGGTTTCGGGGCGTTACAGGACGAGCCCACACACCCAACAAAATAAGATAGCCGAAGTAAGAGAGGGTTAGTACAACATTTCATAATTGATCTAGGAGCAATCAAAAAGTATAACATGATATAACTGGACTAGCAGCAGTAATACTCATCAGTTATATTATAGGCTCTACTAGCATAGCAACGCAATAGGTATTCAAACCTGAATGAACTTCACAGGCCTTCAAGTCGCGCACATATCATAGGCATTCACAGCCACGCACACATCGCAGGCATTCACAGCCACGCACAATACCATATATCGACATAGAATGGACCGCTTCTTTTCAAGCAGGGTAGCGAGCCCTGCGGGCCTCACCGAAGTGACCGTCGGTGACAGTGGCCATTCCTTCCACTTCTGGGGGTGATCGTGCTGGACAGCCCAGGCCACTTCTGGTGGTGATCTACTGTGGGGGGCACAGAAGATGAGGTGGGGGAGAGGAAATCACTGTCGTTCATCTCATTTCATGAGATCGGCGGTGATCTTCCCATGTCGGAGAAGAAGGCGGTGGCCCTCTGCTACCACCTGCCAGCCACTACTGGACGCCGACGCCACCCCCGATCGACCCGTAGGGGGTCGGCGAGTCTTTGGGTGGTTGTCCGGCGGCCTGCCACTACCGGCCACTGCCTGAAATCATCAGCCCGAGAGCAGGGTGGTGGTGCCTCTGCTCCCAGCGCCTCCGCGCCACCCTGCCTCTTCGGTGCTTATCTCGGTTACGAAACCACCCCCGACCAACGCATTGGGGGCAGGGCTCCTCTCCGATGGTGGTCCTACGACCTGTCGATGTCGACCACCGCCAGAGCAAAACAAAGAAAAATTCTATTTTTCTCGGGTGCCGCCAGAGCAACATTTTTTGGTGGCACCATGACCTTCCACCACCAGGAAAAGGAATTCTTGGTGGACTAGGTCTTTCCCAATGCTTACACTAGCACTGGGAGGGGCTGGCTTCCTGCGGCCACCACCCGACCTAGAGTAAGGGTCGGGTGGTGCCGCCGGCGCTCCGGCCGCCGGAGGGCGCATGCAACACGTCAAAAGAATGAGGGAGGAGGGGAAGAGTTTCCACCTGGTCTAGGGGAGTTTGGGAAGGCCCCGAACGAGTTGCCATTAGAGGTGGCGGGAAGCTTGGCTTTTCCCGGCGAAATAGGGCTCCGATGAGGGCTCCCTGGGTTGTTTTGGGTTGGTGAGGAAGAAAGAGGTCGGGCAAGGCCTTTTATAGGCTTGGGAAGGGTGCCCATCCCTCCCCTAACCGATGTGGGATAAATCCCCTGAGGGGAGGAGCTCTTCTCCTCCCCTCCACTTGGGCTGGCCAAGTGGCACCTTTAGGGTAGCCCTAGGTGGCAGCAAACCAACGAAGAAGAGGTGGGCTTGGGCCTTGTTTCTTAGGGAGAAAAGGGAAGAGGAAAGGGAGAACTTGGACCTACCTTGGCCCATGGCTCATTTCCCACCAAGCTGCTGGTTTGGAGGCCCAAGGAGTGAGAGGGGGTTGGGCTTTATTCCTTATAGAAGAGGAGGTGAGCACCTCTTTGGGAGAAAGATCCAAAAATTGGGTTTTTAGTTGGGTTTGACCAAATTCAACCCTAGAGTGGGTCCCCCATGCTGGTCAAAGTCAAAGTGGGTCCTAGACATCGAGAGTTGGGTCAAAGTTGGGGTATCGTGTCAGAATTTGTGTGTGCACGCTTTTTGGTGCACAATTATGCTTGATTTGACCACGGGTTGACCATTAACTTTTGAAATTGCTTGGGACGAACTCGGTTGACTTCGTATTGATCATACGAGTCCAATGCCTCTGACCGGGGTCGAATCGTAGTTCATTTGCTAATTATCCAAAATCTTCACGTCGCGGTGCGTTAAAACGGTCAAATTGCTGATATTTGTCATTAGACTTCCGATTGTGACGCAATGAGTTCTAGTTGGTTCGTATTTACTATTCGAAACCATATGAACTAACAGAACTAGAACCAGAGTCCTCTAGGTCATTATCCAAAAATCTCATTTTCGCGACGATTTACGAGGAATGACAAAATTTTCCATATGACATCGGAGTCTAGCGGCACGAATTCCAATGCGTTCGAATTGATTACACGAAGTCATAGGAACTGATAGAACTCCAATCAGAGTTTCCTAACTCTATATACCCTGCTTAGGGTTGCCTCCTACCCGAGTATGGGCCATGGGTAGAGATTTAGGTTACTTTTAGTGGGCCCACTAGGGTTCTGGTGGCCCAATAAAAGTCAGGATGTTACATTCTTCCCTTATAGAGAGCTTTCAGGTTGTACGACGGCTTTGTTGCGCAGGTTAATGTCTCCGACTTCAAATGCGACTTTTACCTTCGGCTGAGACTGCCTTAGGTAGCAAGCGTTGGCTGCTTCTTGACTACCGCGAACAATCCCTATGCCACTCGGGGTCGGGAACTTTATGGATAGGTGAGGATTTGACAGGATTTCCCCAAAGATTGATTGGACCGGTATTCCAAAGATGGCATCGTAGGGTGAACTTAAGTTGATAACAACGAATTGGATATTCTGGGAAACCTGTCTCGGGAATTCTCCCAATGTTACTAGCTGGACAATTGTTTCCTGAACAGAAACTGGGTGGTTTCCAAAGCCATAAACGGGCCCTGCAGCGGGACTGAGGTGCTGCGAGGTAAGTTTCATACTGTGGAGAGTGGATAAAAACAAAACATCGATTGAATTCTCATTGTCTATTATAATTCTTTTAACGTTGAAATAGGGATCTCCTATCTCTGTACTAATGACAAGTGGATTTTGATGAGGAATCTATATCCCTTGGAGGTCCTCTTCTCCGAAGGAGATGATGAAATCTTTTTCAAGATCCGGATTCTTATGGGTTTCATCTGTAGTTCCTACTGAAAATATCTGGGTAGAGAGGAGTGGGGGCCGGCGATGGTTTTGATGTTACCCACCATTTTCCTAGCGCCAAGAGCCCCCTGCGACACGTTCTGCTGGTTTCTTTCTTGATAATGTCCTTGCTAGCCTTACACTGGTCCTTGTAGAAATCTTCTGAGGAGCCCATGGCAGACAAGGCGCTCGATTTCATTTTTTATCCCGGAATACTCTTCAGTAGTGTGACGGGTTGTGCGGTGAAACTTACAGTGTTTTGTTTGTTCAGAACAAGGTCACGTTAGTGCAGGTTGTATTTAGTGGAGTGTATTCCTGAGGCGGATGTTGTCCCCTAGTCCTTGGCGGGTCCCATTGACGGTTATCACTCCAGCGCTCATTCTGGCGTCGCTCTTCCTGTCTTACGAGGGCTTTTTCCTGCCCATTCTTCCTTTTCTTCCCGCCCACAAATTGTTGGTGATGCGCTTCGATGGCCTCATCGACTGCTATGTGAGCCTCGACCAGATGAACAAGATCTGGATAACTGGCTACAGTTTCCCTTATAAGAGCTGAATAGAAACCGTTGGGGAGAAGTCCTCCAAGAAATATGCCCCTCAATAGCTCAGGGTCGGCTCCTGGGATCTGGCAGGCTTCTGCAGTGAATCGGTGAAAAAAGTCCTTCTAGGATTCCCCTTCATTTTGGCGAATCCCAAACAAATGTGAGGGGTCACGAACAATTCTTCGATTTGCAATAAACTGACCAGTGAATTGTTTTGCTAGTTTGGCAAAATTTTCAATGGTTCCCTCCATTAAAGAATGAAACTAGGTGAGAGCTTGCCCTTTGAGGGTGGTTGGGAACACTTGACAATAGTTGATATGGTGCATTATAAATTCTCATAATACTGGTGAAGTGTTTGATATGTTCCAACGGGTCATCCGTCCCACCAAACGTTTCAATATTTGGCAGTTTAAAGTCGTGCAGGATCGGATGAGCTAGAACCGGAGGTGCGAGCGGGGAGCCTCGGCAGAGTGGACGATGGGTGTGAACATCTCACCGCTCAACTTCTCTGTACTCTTCTGCAATTACTTCCCGTATCTCTTCTCGAGTGATCCTTTCGTGTGGTGTCGGTCGAGCTTTTTCTGCGTTGTGGTGACGACATCCAGCCCCGACTCCCCTAAGAATCGGGTGAGTGGAACTAGCGGCGTTTGAGAGTTTGTCTTACACTTCTCTTGGCGGAGCTTCTTGCGCTAGTGTTGGGTACATAGGAAAATGTGTACCTGATTTAAAGAAGCCTCACTTAGCTCAATTATATACATCAAGGTGTATTTGATGTTATTTTGAGTTTATATGTGCAGGTTAAAAATTTACTAAAATGTAGGAAAAAATTTCTAAGTCCATGAGTCGACACTTAAGAAAGCATGTGTCGACACTTGGAAAAGCAGTGTCGACACCAGAAGCAACTGTGTCAACACACAAAGATTTTAGTCGACATCAACCGTGTCGACACCTGGAGGCAGTATTGACACAAAGAAGTTTTAGTCGACATCAAGTGTGTCGACACCTGAAGGCAGTGTCGACACACAGAATTCTTAGACTATATCAACTGTGTCTACACACAGGACTTGTGTCGACACACAGCAGAGTTTCAACAGGGTTGATTGCTGTGAAGTGAAGAAGTGACTGTGTCGAAACAAAGAAGCAGTGTCGACACATTCTACAGATATAGTGTCAAGAAGCTGAGTCGACACCAAAGGAGCTGTGTCAACATCACCAAAGCTTGTGTCGACACTTAATCTACTTGTGTCGACACATAATGAAGATCCATCTCGACGCTTTGCTGATAATGACAAAGGTTCAAGAAATGACAGAAGACTTGACAGCTATGAATTCCAACAAGTTTGCTGAAGCTATCAGAACTGTCAGAAGTTTGTTAGAAACCGGATCAGCCGGTTATCATGGATGAAGTCTATATATAAAGACGGATTCTGTCAAATAAAAATACAACACACGAACGAACAACTAATGAAGTATTGATCATTGATCAAGAAAGAGCACGTCACACAGAAGAAGATTTTCGTGAGAAGATCTAAGAAGACAGTCTGAAGTGGCAATCTACTCAGAATTTTTCTAAAGAGAATTCAAACAAGAATTTAGAAGAAACTTCAGAAGATTTGGAGATTGAGAGAGAGCTCCAGCTGTTTGAAGTAAAGTAGGAGATATTTACAAGTCTCTTAAGAAGCAGATCCTGAACAAATCTGCTAAGAAGAATTCAGATCTATTTCTGAAATCTAAGAAGGAAGCTGCCATCCAGTCAACTTCAAAGAAGATCAACCCTACTGAGTTCAGATTCAAGAAGCTTTGAAGAAAGCTAAGAACATGTTGATCTCAACAATCAGTTTTATCAAGAACTGATCAAGAAACCTTTTATCCCTTCTCTCTCAACAAGGGTAAGATTCAATCTATAAGATTTTTCAAATTCTGTAGGATCTTTCAAGATCTGAGTTGTAAGCCTATAATATAAAGGCTGAGTGTAGGAGATATAGATCTCTGAGTTGTAGGCCTTTTGTCAAGGCTGAGGTAGGGCCGTTAGCCTGAGCTATAGGAGTGTGGATATATTCTGAGTTGTAGGAACCTTTCAGGGTTCTGAGCTGTAAGATCTGTGGATCTGAGAAGAAGGAAAGAAGTTAGGCCGAATCTAGCACACTGCTGGATAGGCGTAGGGGGAAAGTGGATGTACCCAGACCTTGGGGAACAACTATAAACCAGTGTGCAATCTGTGATGTGTGTATTTTGTATTGTGGTTGCTGTGTTAGCTGTAGAATAGTTAAATTCTAATTAAAGAACTGAATTCTTATTCTGCCTTAAGTGAAAAAAAAGAAAGAACCTATTCACCACCCCCACCCCCCTCTAGGTGTTTGGGTTATCTTGAAATAATTCTATCAAGTGGTATCAGAGAGAGGTTTCTCAAAGAAGGACTTAACAGTCTGAGTTAGATCCATAAGGCAGATTCAAATCAAGAAAATGGGTTCAGGAGAAAATCATAAGGAATTAGGTTCTATGAAATTACCCATATGCAGGAAAGAGATATTTGGAATATGGAAAGAAAGGGTCAGGCTTTTTATGGAGGCTTCTAATCCAAGGATCTACATTATAGTAAAGGAAGGTCCTTATATTCCAATGAAATTGTCAGTTCTTGATGCAAATCAAAGAATTCCCAAGGATTTTTCAGAGATGACTAATGAAGAGATCATCCTGGCAACAATGGATAAAAGAGCCTAGAATATCATAGTAAGTGTCATAGATGATTCAACCTTTCAAAATTTGATTCACTGCAAGACCTCTAAGGAAATGTGGGACACATTGATAGTCTACATAGAGGGTTCTTAAGAAGTCTGACAAGATAGAAAATCTATGCTGAACCAGGAATATGAGAGTTTCAGACAAGGAAAGTCAGATGGTATAACTGAGTGTTATAAAAAGTTCTATAGAATAGTAAATGAGTTGATGTCCTATAAAATGATCTTCAGTACATATGAACTGAATGATAAATTCCTAAGATCCTTGAAAAAGGATTGGGACGCTAATATTTGTGTCATTAGGGAAGTGGCCAAACTTGCAGATATCTCTCCTCCAACTTTGTTTGGAAAATTGCTGTCATATGAGATGCAGCTGATGACTAGGAAAGAGGAAGAGAAAAGTGCAAAAGGGGAGCATAGAGAAAAGTCTGTGGCCTTCAAGGTGGAAGCCACTAGGAAGAATAGGAGGATGTCTCCATCACCTTCTAAGATAGTTGCTGAAATTACTTCAGATAATTCAGACAACCAAAGTTCAAACAGTAGTGACTCAGATAAAGACTTTGCTGCCTTCACAAGGCAATTTCAGAGATTCCTAAAAAGAAGCAGTGGAAGTCTAGGCCCTCCACATCTCATCTTGTTGATGACTATTATCAAAAGAGGAAGTCATCTAGGAAGGATAGGAGCATGTCTAAGCCTAGCAAATCTACAACATCAAAGATAGTTTGCTACTGCTGTAATAGGCCTGGACATGTTGTGGCTGAGTGTCCAGAAAAAAGAAAGGAGTCTGCTGATAAAAGGAAGACTCAACAAAAGAGCAAGAAGGAGAAATCCTTTGTTGCTAAGAAGGAGAAGAGCTTGACAGACCAATCATCTTCAGAGTCTGAATCTGAAGCTGAGGCATACATTGGTCTATATGCTGCAGATGTAGAAGATGAGTTTATGCAAGTGTTGAACTCTATCTATGAACAAGAAGACAATCAGTGCATGGGACTGATGGCTGTGTAAGAAGAAGAGAAGTGTCAGGATCAGCCTGGTCCTAGTAAGGTACAATGTTTTTCTAGAAATTCAGATTGTAGTACTGGTTCAGAGTCAGCTACATCTATATCAAGTGATGTGGATGGGTCTGAGTCTGAAGGTGATATTCATCAGCTGATAGATGAATATGGGGACTTGTTGCAGGCACTAAAGAAAAGCAAAAACTTGGCCAAAACTCAGGCTAAGGAAATTGTAGATCTTAAGATGGTTGCATCTGATTTAGAGAAAGTGTTGGATCAAAAATTGAATGAGATTGCCAAACTGAAAACTATAACTATTATTCAGATGGGCACAATCACATACAAAAATGATCTAATTAAAAGTCTGGAGTTCAGACTTCAAAAGGAAAAAGATTTGGTGGCTAGTTATTCCAAGCCAAAATCAATTTTACCCTTAATAGATGAGTTTGTGGCTCAAAAGGGTAAGGCTGGAATAGGCTTTAAAGGTAGCACCAGGGCTGTCCAATTTAAGATAAAGGGCAAAGCCTCAGTCCAGCCACTGAACTTTAAAGTCCCTGTAGTTTTTAGAAAGGTACAAGTGCCTTCTAACAAGTATGACCTTGAGAATACTCATGGTCATAGTAAGACTGAAGTTCTGAATGACAAGGGTGTTTATGTCAATAAGGCAGCCCATGTCCATAAACCCCATGTTCTTAAGGAAACAGTGGGTGTAGCTGCAACAGTACCAACACAAAATAAAAGATTTGCTGTCAACCAAACTCCCAAGAATGTATCTAAGAATAGATACAATAAGTATGAATGCTGGTGCTGTGGCAAAGACAGGCCATTATACCTTAGATTGATGGTATAACATTAGTGTCAGGAAGAACAACAGTCTACCTGTTAGAAGAGCAGCAGGTAGATTTGTTAAGTATGAAGCTAACTTGAACCAAGGACCCAAGACTTACTTGGGCTCTAAGGTTGGGTAATTCTTTATTGCATGTGAGTCCAAGTTACCATGCCCCTATATGGTACTTGGACAGTGGATGTTCCAGGCACATGACTGGAACAAGGGGGTTGCTGAAGGAGTACTTACCTATCATAAATGATCCTAAAGTAATCTTTGGTGGTTCTGAAAAAGGAATAATTAAAGGTTTTGGTAACATTTCTAATAACCAGATTACTATCACTCAAGTGGCCTATGTGAAGGGTTTGAAATACAACCTTATAAGCATAAGTCAGCTGAGTGATTTAGGATATGACATTTCATTTATTAAGAATGGATGTCATATCAAAAGGTCAAGTGATCAAAAGATCATATTGACAGGATATAGAAAAAGAAATGTGTACTGTCTTAACTTTGAGTGTGAGAACAAAGATTCTCCTATTTGTCTTGTAGCTGATGAGAGAGCCTCAGATTGTGTCAAATGGCACAAGAGGCTGGCCTATCTTAACTACAAAACAATTGGCCAACTCTTTAGCAAAGAGTTAGTGAGGAATGGTCCTAATGTTAAGTGTATAAAGGATGGGATATGCTCAGCTTGTCAAAAAGGCAAGCAGACAAAATCCTCCTTTCATAGCCTTGAAAACAAGGATTCAGTGAGGTGTCTATACCTCTTGCATATGGATCTATTTGGTCCTATGCCAGTTCATAGTCTAGGTAGGAAGGTCTACACTTTTGTGGTGGTAGATGATTATTTTAGATTTTCTTGTGTGTTCTTTCTGAGATAAAAATAAGAAACCCCAAGTGTTTTATATAGTTTTGTCAAGAAAATTCAGAATGAACTTGACAGTACAGTGGTCAAAATCATAGAAGTGACCATGACACTGAATTTCAATCTGAGAGTATGACAAGACTGTGTGAAGAATTTGGGATTTTTCAAGAATTCTCCTCACCTAGAACACCATAGCAAAATGGTATTGCTGAAAGGAAGGAATAGATACACTGATTGGGGCTGGTAGAACTCTATTGAGTGACACCTCTCTCCCAGAATATTTCTAGGCTGAGGCAGTAAATACTGCATGTCATGTGATCAATAGGGCTTCTATCACCAAAAGCCACAAAAAGACTCCTTATGAGATCATGAAGGGTAGAAAACCAAACTTATCCTATTTTAGGATCTTTGGTTGCAAGTGCTATGTCCTTAACAATGACAAGTCTTATCTAACTAAGTTTGCTGCCAAATCCCAAGATGGGATATTTGTTGGGTACAACAATAATAGTAAGGCCTATAGAGTCTACAACTTGATTACTCAAGTTGTAGAAGAGTATGTACATGTTGTCTTTGATGAAACAAGACTGATTAACAGTGAGTTGCCTTGTAGCTCATGCAGTTCTACAGGTATAAATGAGAGAATGGACAAAGCTTACCATTACAGAAGAGTCAACTGTAGAGCAGGAAGTGGAAAATGGTGTCTACTATCCAGGGGGAGTACAGGACTCTCTAGATGCTGATGAAAACCAAGAGGTGCAGTATATTGAAGAGACTGGAGGTGCTCAACCTAAAGATAGTCTACCTCCAGCTATTAGACACTTAAAGGATCATCCAGCAAATCAGATAATTGGTGATCCAAGACATGGAGTGCAAACCAGAAGCAGGAACTTGAACACAGTTCTTTGCTCAAGCTTCCTATCTCAACTGGAGCCAAAGAGATTTGAAGAAGCTATTCTAGACCCACATTGGATTGATGCCATGCAAGAGGAGCTGAATCAGTTCAGAAGGTGCAAGGTCTGGGAGTTAGTTCCTAAACCAAGAGACCACAACATCATTGGAACAAAATGGATCTTTAAGAACAAACTGGATGAGAGTGGGATCATTGTAAAGAACAAAGCAAGACTTGTTGCAAAAGGATACAGACAGGAAGAGGATATTGACTTTGATCAAACCTTTGCCCTAGTAGCAAGACTGGATGCAATTAGGATGTTCCTTTTCTATGAAGCATATCAAGGCTTCAAGGTATTCCAAATAGATGTAAAATCAGCATTCCTAAATGGAAATCTAAAAGAAGAAGTCTATGTAGAGCAGCCCTCGGGTTTTGTTGATTCTCTCAAACCTGATTATGTTTATAGACTTAAGAAAGCTTTGTATGGGTTAAAGCAAGACTCAAGGGCTTGGTATGAAACTCTGTCTACTTTCCTTATTGAGAACAAATTCTCAAGGTGGAAATAGACAATACTCTATTCCTAAGGGAGTCCAAAGGAAAGATAATCTTAGTCCAGATTTATGTAGATGACATAATATTTGGGTCTACAAAAAATAACCTTTGCAAGAAGTTTGCTAAACTTATGCAAGGGAAGTTTGAGATGAGCAGCATGGGGGAACTTAAGTTCTTCTTAGGGACTCCAAGTAAGACAGACTGATGATGGCTTTGTCCATATCCCAGTCTAAGTTCACCAAGGAGTTAATTAAGAAGTATGGTATGGAATCATCCTCCACCATGAGAACTCCTGTGTGAACAAGTATTCCTATATGCAAAGATGATGCAGGTAAGCCTGTAGATGAGTCTTTGTATAGAGGAATAATTGGCTCTCTTCTATATCTGTCTGCTAGTAGACCAGACATTATGTATGTAGCATGTGTCTGTGCTAGGTACCAATCATGCCCTAAAGAATCTCATTAAACTGCAGTAAAACGGATTTTGAGATATCTAAAGGGAACACCTAATCTAGGTCTTTGGTACCCTAGGAATAGAGATTTTCTACTGACAGGCTATTCAAATGCAGACTTTGCAGGTTGCAAAGAAGATAGAAAAAGCACAATAGGCACATGTCAATTTCTAGGAGGAAGATTGGTGTCTCGGAGCAGTAAGAAGCAGACTAGTGTGGCAATTTCCACAGCTGAGTCTGAATATGTGGCAGTAGGAAGTTGTTGTGCACAGCTATTGTGGATTCAGCACCAGCTAGAAGACTATGATATTAAGGTAAGTAGATCACCTTTGTTTTGTGATTCTAAAAGTGCTATTTCTATTGCTAATAATCCTGTTTCACATAGTAGGATTAAACATATAAAAATTAGATACCATTTTCTTAGAGAACATGTAGAGAAAAAGGACATTTCACTAGAATTTGTCAAAACAGATTATCAAATTGCAGATGTGTTTACTAAGGCTCTAGATGAAACTAAATTCAATAAATTTAAAATTGAATTAGGTATGTTGAACATAGATTAGTTTAACAAAATTGGCTAAGTAAATCTGTGTCGACACATCCAGAGAAGTGATGTCGGCACTTCAGAAAGTGGTGTCGACCCATCCAGAGAAGTGGTGTCGACACATCCAGAGTAGTGGTGTCGACACATCCAGAAATTGTGTCGACACTTAAAATAAGAGTCGACACAGAATTTCTGTTGTACTACTAAGTATGTCTAGTATCGGCACATCATCAATTGGTGTCAACACATAGAAGTTAACACCGTTGTCGAGACATTAGAAGTATGTGTCGACACATTTCAACAGTGTCAGCACATTTAGACTGTTTTTGCCCGCCCTTTGACCTTCTTTGTTTAGAAGGGTATAAATAGGTCAAAAACAATCTTTGTCGACACACTCTCCAGGTTTTCGAGACCAAAACCTTGTGTCGACAATCTCTCTCCTCTCAATCCAAGCTTTCTCACCATCCCAATGGAGCCAAAGGTAGAAGATAACATCAACGAAGGATATGAGTTGGTTCGCCACGCCTTTGATGATGCAGAATCTGAGATTAAAGGGGTAATTACCCTAATTGCTGAAAATGATTTGGAGTTTTTGGTATCCGAACCAACCAAGATATGGAAGAAAGAGATACTTGAGTTTTATGGTGCAGCTACAGTAGATTCAACTGGCCTTAATATTAAATCAACGGTTCATGGGGCTAAAGTCAAATTGACCTTGAAGAGTTTGAAGAAAATTCTTAATCTTCCAAGGACTCAGGATGAAGAAGAAGTACCCGTATCTAAGACAAGGGAAGCACTGCAATGGTGTGGATTGGATCCCACCTTGAAGATTGGATCTGCTATAAACAGGAAAGGGATGAATCAGCAAGGGAAATTCCTCTCTGAAGTGGTTGGCAAGGTAATTCTATGTAAGCCAGGGGACATGATAGGATTTCAGCCTATATGTTCAGCCTAATGACAAGAATTATTTTTAGACTAAACACAGATTGATCTATAGTAATTTTTTAGAAGATTAAGGAAGGCATAAAGAAGCCTAATTTGGCTAGACTGATGAGCTTATACTTGGCTGGAGCAATTCCAGAAGTAATGCACCAGATTCCTGGTTCTAAAATCAACAATATGAGAAAAATAAACATCATGATTATCTCCAGATGGGATAGGGTCCTAACAAAAGACATTCCTGATATAGAAAGACAAGAAGCTATTGAGAAATCACCTGTACAGGACATTACTTATAATGCACAGGTGCATGGGGAGCCAGATAATACACAGGCACAGGACATTACTGATAATGCATAGGTGTAGGGGGAAGAGACAACACACTTGGCAAGTGAAATGGCTTCACAAACAATTCTTGAGAGACCTCATGTCAACATTCCAGCACAAGATGTTATCATGGAGGATACGTCTGTAGTTGCTGATGCTCCTGATAAAGAAGTACCACCAGTCCACACTCAACAGGAGTTTACTCTTGAAGAGTTGTTTCCTGATATTGAGGGAGCAATAGATAAGGGGGAGTAGGCTGACTTTGAGGGGGAGCAGATTAGGACTGAAAAGGAGCTCCCTCCTAGTCTTAAGGAAAGAGTAGACATTCTCAGTACATCTGCTTCAGCAAATGAAGAAATAACAAGTGCAAAAAAGAGAAAACTGATGGTTTTCAAGAGAAGGAGACAAAGCTACAAGAAAGCATTGCAAACTGCTGCTCCACAACCTGCCCCAGAGGCTGATTAAAGCTCATTATTGGTGGCCTTGCAAATGAAATTAGATGATCAGAGAGTGGCTCTAGAGAATTATGTGGATGAAAGACATAAGTCACTTCAATTTGATCTGACTCAGGATATCAAATCCATCAGGTTTGAAGTGAATCTACATAAGAAAGAGATAACAGATTGCTTCCATAAAGGGGGCAATGCTGTAGTATTTCTAGCTAAGCAGCAAGCAGAAGTAAAGGCTAAAGTAGATGACATTGCTATTAAACAAGGCTATGTCCTTGAGAATATGATTAGGATGAATGACAATCTGACTGAATCTCACAATGAGATAGTCACTGAAATAAAGAAAACAATCACTGCAATGACTGAAGCAAGGGCTACAGAGAAAGAGGAGTTTGATAAGAAGCTACAGGGAGCCTTAAACTCATTTCAGACAGCCATTACTACTTCTTAGACTTTAATCTATAATAAGCTTCTCAAGTTAAAATCATTTTATAAAGAGTGTTAATTTTCTTGATGGACAAGTGAGATTTCAGAAAGATGACTTAAGAGACCATATTGAAAGAGAAGTCATAAAGGGGGAGAGAGTGTTAGTCAAAGCAGGCTCAGATCATGCCAAATGGATATCCAATAGTATCAGAGCTACTCTGGGATATCCACCCCTTTGTGATGATGATAATGTTACTGAGTCAGGTGTGCAACCTGCTTATTTTGAAGGTGATCAACCTGAAGTTGCTCAAGTCATCTACCCTCCAGCAGATTTTGATATGATACAGCAACAGGTTCAGTCAATGTACAGTCCTCCACAGGAAGTTGATAATGTTATTATTGAGAAAGTAGAAATGCCAGAAGCTGCATTGACAGCTCAGCAGGAAGCTTAACTGTCAAAGAAAATGTTCAGAGAAAAGGCTGAGTTAAAGCCTGATTTTGAGCAGTGGAGCCCCACTTCAAGGAATATCATTTTGACTGCCTGAAAAGCTGTGAAAGATCAGATCCATGAAAGGGGCAAATGATATTCTGAACAAGAATGGCAGAAATATGAAGCGAGGCAAGAAGCCATTTTGCAATATAGGAGAAAGGCTAAAATTGGGAAGCTACCTCCTAATGCTCAAGAGCCTAGCAAATACTTCCCTAAGCCTTTTCATTATTTTTAAAGATAGAGAATTAAGGCTGAAGCACAAAAGAAGGCAGAGTTGAAAGGAAAGAAGCCCATTGATGATGCAGAACCTACTGTGCAGGCCCAGATTAAGCCAGGAAAAGGCATAGTCATCAGGGAGTCTGATCAGCCTTAGTATAGATTACTAGATTTTACAAGAACAATGTAATCTTTAGTTTTGGAAGAAATCTATGTAAACAATTGTTAAGAAATTTTTTGATAGTATAAACAAAACAATGTTTCATGTTCATTAAGTTTGCATCATTATTCTGTAATGTCATTTTGGTACATGTTTTGTTTATAATTTACCCTATCATATAATGCTTATATACATCATAATGTTTTGTTTATTATAAGTGGTGTATCATTGAATAAAGGGTTATGACTTCTCCAAATAGGAGGAGATTGTTGGGTACATAGGAAAATGTGTACCTGATTTGAAGAAGCCTCACTTAGCTCAATGATATACATCAAGGTGTATTTGATGTTATTTTGAGTTTATATGTGTAGGTTAAGAATTTGCTAAAATACAGGAAAAAGTTTCTAAGTCCATGAGTCGACACTTAAGAAAGCCTGTGTCGACACTTGGAAAAAGCAGTGTCGACACCAGAAGCAACTGTGTCAACACACAGAGATTTTAGTCGACATCAACTATGTCGACACCTGGAGGCAGTGTCGACACACAGAAGTTTTAGTCGACATCAACTGTGTCGACACCTGAAGGTAGTATCGGCACACAGAATTCTTAGACTATATCAACTGTGTCGACACACAGGACTTGTGTCGACACACAGCAGAGTTTCAACAGAGTTGATTGCTGTGAAGTGAAGAATTGACTGTGTCGACACAAAAAAGCAGTGTCGACACATTCTACAGATGCAGTGTCAAGAAGCTGAGTCGACACCAAAGGAGCTGTGTCGACATCACCAAAGCTTGTGTCGACACTTAATCTACTTGTGTCGATACATAATGAAGATCAGTCTCGACACTTTGCTGACAAAGACAAATGTTCAAGAAATGACAGAAGACTTGACAGCTGTGAATTCCAACAAGTTTGCTGAAGCTATCAGAACTGTCAGAAGTTAGTTAGAAACCGGATCAGCCGGTTACCATGGATGAAGTCTATATATAAAGACGAATTCTGTCAAATCAAAATACAACACACGAACGAACAACTAATGAAGTATTGATCATTGATCAAGAAAGAGTACGTCACATAGAAGAAGATTTTCGTGAGAAGATCTAAGAAGACAGTCTGAAGTGGCAATCTACTCAGAATTTGTCTAAGGAGAATTCAAACAAGAATTCAGAAGAAACTTCAGAAGATTTGGAGATTGAGAGAGAGCTCCAGCTGTTTGAAGTAAAGTAGGAGACATTTACAAGTCTCTTAAGAAGCAGATCTTGAACAAATCTGCTAAGAAGAATTCAGATCTATTTCTAAAATCTAAGAAGGAAGCTGCCAGCCAGTCAACTTCAAAGAAGATCAACCCTATTGAGTTCAGATTCAAGAAGCTTTGAAGAAAGCTAAGAACAGGTTGATCTCAACAATCAGTTTTACCAAGAACTGATCAAGAAACCTTTTATCTCTTCTCTCTCAACAAGGGTAAGAGTCAATCTATAAGATTTTTCAAATTCTGTAGGATCTTTCAAGATATGAGTTGTAAGCCTATAATATAAAGGCTGAGTGTAGGAGATATAGATCTCTGAGTTGTAGGCCTTGTGTCAAGGCTGAGGTAGGGCTGTTAGCCTGAGCTATAGGAGTGTGGATACATTCTGAGTTGTAGGAACCTTTCAAGGTTCTGAGCTGTAAGATCTGTGGATCTGAGAAGAAGGAAGAAGTTAGGTCGAATCTAGCACACTGCTGGATAGACGTAGGGGGAAAGTGGATGTACCCAGACCTTGGAGAACCACTATAAACCAGTGTGCAATCTGTGATGTGTGTATTCTGTGCTGTGGTTGCTGTGTTAGCTGTAGAATAGTTAAATTCTATTTAAAGAACTGAATTCTTATTCTGCCTTAAGTGAAAAAAGAAAGAAAGAACCTATTCACCCCCTCCCCCTCTAGGTGTTTGGGTTATCTTGAAATCAATTCTATCAGCCAGGACATGATTTGGCAGAGGCAAGGGGTTGGCTGGTGTTGGTGGCAGAGGAGGAGCAGGAGGTGCTCCTATATTCCTGAGTAGAGCAAGCATATCAGTCTGCTGCTCCTCCATTTATCGAACCCGTGTTTCCAAAGATGTTACAGGTGCGAGAATAGTCTCTACTTTAAGGAGGAACATCCACGAGGTAGTGAGAGTGGGCTGGATCAGTGCCTCCTCCTAGGACGGATCCTTCAGCTGTTCGAGCGCTTCTCTTTGCCATTGAAGCCAGCCTTGAGTATCATAGGGATGAGGGTACTATCTTCTGAGGATGTTGGGAATTCGTGGTTCCCACAGACGGCGCAAAACTGTTGCGGTCTAACTCGACATCTCGGTCGGACCGGAATAACCTGGACTGCCTTAGCTCTCAAAACGGTCGAGCGCACACACAGTCAATGAATTAGATCGATCGTGCACACAAAATTTTAACCTGGAAAAACCCCTCAACCGGGTAAAAATCATGTGACCGGATCTGTGTTGGTCAAAGTTCACTATTTCCTGGTTGTTACAACTTGTTCATTGAATCGAGGGTGACATGCCGCCTCTCGTTATAATTTTGAGGGAGAGAATACTTAGCACATGGCGGACGACAGGCCGTTGCGTCTGGAATTTGTTATAAATTGCACTTGGGATGGAGGGCTTCACTGGGCGTTTTGCCGACACTGAACGTGGGTGCGGAGCACTTACGTTTGCGGTTGCGGAGGTATCTTGGAAATTGAGAGATTGGACTTCGTCAGGTGACTTGAACATGGCTCGTACGCAGCCCGGGTACATCTTGAGTGCGGCTCGAACGCTGCTCGTAGGAAAAATTTGGAAGAGCTTTGACCTAAGAAAGAAGAAGACTGCGAGAAAAAAGGTAAGAAATGAGGAGCTCTAGGACTCCTTTTATAGCCTCCAGAAGTGGTTATGGTGGTTACGAGGCTATCCGCACACCATAACCACCATTATAAACATTTTGCTATAGTTTAGGGGTGCATATTAAATTCGCTATTTACACACCCATTAAATTAATAATAAAATTTCTCCACTAATCTGGAGGTTAGTGGGTGGTTATACGTGAATCGGATGATGAGGAATGACCCCAAACGATCGGACGGCGGGGACGGGCTCCCACAGGCGGTCGGTGAACTTGTCGCCAATCTCACCGGCGAGGGGGTGACTATCGGCGACGGCCGAGGAGGGGCGACCGGCTCGGCCGCTCCCTGGGCTGCGCACTTGCGGCTGAGGAGGAGCAGCCGGTGGGTGCTCTCAAGGCCGCGCATCGGCAGCCAAGGAGGAGCGGCCACCGCGGCCGCTCCCTCGACCGCGCACAGGAAGCTGAGGAGGAGCGACCACCGCGATCGCTACCTCGGTCTCGACCGGCGGCCGAGGAGGGGTGAGCGCCACGACCGCTCCGTCGACCGCCTTCCAGCAGCCGAGGGGGAGCAGCCGGTGCGGTCGATCCCTCGGCCATGCGCTGGCGGCCGAGGAAGTGCGGTCGGCGCTGGTTTGGCCGCTCTCTCGACCAAGGCCAACGGCCGAGGAGGAGAGGGTGTCGTGGCCGCTCCCTCGGCCGCCCGCCGACGGACGAGGGGGAGTAAACGGCACGGTCGCTCCCTCGGCCATGTGCCGGCGGCCGAGGGAGAACGGCTGGCGTGGTCGCTCCCTCAGTCACACGTCGGCGGTCGTGGAGGGTCGGCCGGCTCGGCTGCTTCCTCGGCCGCACGCCGGAGGCCGAGGGGACGGCTAGCGGCGGCAAGAGGAGACACCCGATGTCCGGGGATGATGTCGGCCACTCGACGTCGGCGAGGCAACGTCTGCGAAGGTTTTGTTATTACGCGTGATGGGATCAGCGCGCGGGGGGATCGGGCGTGGTGATCGCACGTGCGATCAAACCCATGATCCCACTATTTTTGGGTAGAGATCATGGGGGTGTGGTTTTGTGCAATCCCATCATTTTAAATATGGATTTGATCCCGAAAAGTTTTGATCTGAGATTGTTTGAAGAAAACAACCATTTTGAGTAACGATACATGTCACAACGACGCTGTGTTAATATATTGAGCATATATACTCTGAATCGACATACATCAGTTGTATTGGTCTCGTATAATCGATACGAGTACAACAAAACTCGTTTCATTTTGACCTGAGGTCGTTTGGAGAAAACAACCTCGGATCTGAGGTCGTTGATACGAGTGCAATGAAATTCGTTTTTTCCCGATCCGAGGTCATTCGTAGAAAACGGCCATTTTGAGTAACGTCGAGCGTCGTATCGACGCCAAAATAACTTAGTGAGCAAATGAGCTTTGAATTAAATTTTGTAAGTTGCATTCGACTCGTATAGTTGATACGTGTGCAACGAAATTCGTTTTGCTCAATTCCAACGTCGTTTAGTCAAGTAAATAAAAATAAAGTTCGTAAAATTATACGACACCTCGAGATATGTGAACGCTAAAATTCAACCATGTCACATTAATGATGACTTGAAACTCAACGACGCGGACTCATGTGGACTTTGACATGCATGGGGGACCCTACTTAGGGTTGACTTTGGTCAACCCTCTTTTAAGAGGTGATTTTTTTTGGATTTTTAAACCCTCCTCACTCATCCCCAACTCAACAAAAACAAAAAATCCTCGCGCCAAGACCTAATTGGTTAATCACCAAGCTTGCACTAATCCCAATGCCAAGGGATTAAACCATATGGCAGTCTAACCCTAAAGGAAGGGAGAAGATATTTTAGGCTTGGATCCAAGCCTAGACTAACCCAACCCAAGTACTCATAACCACCGCCTTAACCCCCAGAAGGTACACTCCCCCCACTGAGGTGTTGTCAGCTGCCCCTCCAAGCCCACCATGATTGGACCAATCCTTGTTATTGCTTGGCCAAGATGGAAGAAGAGAGGGAGGGGAGGGGTCCTGACCAACTAGCCACCCTCTCTCCATATTCTTGCATGGAGGGATCCCGAGCCCTCTCGTCTCGCAAAGGAGCA
Source organism: Platanthera zijinensis (assembly GCA_039513925.1). Classification (NCBI taxonomy): domain Eukaryota; kingdom Viridiplantae; phylum Streptophyta; class Magnoliopsida; order Asparagales; family Orchidaceae; genus Platanthera; species Platanthera zijinensis. Next base: position 4,320,132 of record CM077091.1, on the reverse strand, counting down.
AAACCTCGTCGGAGAGGGGGGCGGTGACCCCCTTGGGAGAGGAAAGGGTGATGCCGCCGTCGAAGAACAGAGCTAGCTCTGGTGGTATCCGATAGAAAATCTCTTTAAAGGCTCGGCTTGATGGGGCACCAGGCATTCAGATCACAGTCAAGAGGTGTGCTTGCCTCCAACGAGACGTCCAAAGGTGGTGCCTCGCCCACCCGATGGCCGACCGGTGGTGGAAGGAGCCCGAAAGCTCCAAGCCACCGCTAACCTACAGGAACCGTTGCATATTTTTCTAGAAATCCACGGTCCTGATTACCTTAAACGCTATTAAATAATCATTAGCCCCGCAGCGGACCAGAGGCGGATCTGATGTAGGGTTGTTATTTTATTCTCACAGCGTGGCCATATCTCAATCGCATGAAGCTCCTCAAGATATGAAGACATGAAAGTTGTAGATAAAACATTCATCCATAATAATGTCTCTAAAATGCATCATATGATTTTGCCTCTAAGGCCTCCAAAATAGGGGGCTAAAGTTTACCAAAAATATCAGTCTTTACAATAAAACATCATTGTAAAATTATTTTGCAATGTTTGAGGCTAATTTAAATAAATCCAAATCCTCCTGATAATCAAACTCAAAACATGAAAGTTGTAGGAAAAATATTAGTCTGCAATAATGTCTGTAACATGCAGTTTCTGATTTGGCCTCTAAGGCCTACAAAATTGGGACTAAAGTTTACAAAAATATCAGTCTTTACAATAAAACAACAATCTAAAATTATTTTGCAAAGTTTGGGGCTAATTTAAATTGATCTAAAGCTTCCTGATTATCAAACTCAAAACATGAAAGTTGAAGGGAAAATATTAGTCTACAATAGTGTCTCTAAATTGTATTTTCTGATTTGGCTTCTAAGCTCTCTAAAAAGGGCTCAAAAATTTGCCCAAAAAATATTTATTTCAGGACTAGATAACATTTTGGGTCTCCAAAACGATTAAATATACTTTTCGGATTCAAAATTAAATTGGTTAGATTTCAAATTAGAAAAATTTTAACATTAAAGTTGTAGAACACAAAATTATCTACAATGTTGTGTCTCACTAAAAATTTCTAAATCTGGCTCTAAGACTATTAAAATTTCATTTTTAAAAATGATAAAAAAGTTACCATACTTGGCAGATTTACTACCCAAGAAAAATATTTTCTTGCGCACGAATCTTGGCGCAAATCGACGGCTGCACCAGCGACAGACAATGAACTTTGCACAGGGTTGCACTAGATCTGGTCGTGAGCCAATCATTTGTCTCAGGCCGTCCGAGGTAATCGGATGGCCTGTGATGGCCGGCCAGATCTAACGGTGGCGGTACGCCACCTTAGATCTAGCCCTTGCGGGCCTTTCCCCGGCCGACCAGAGCCGTCGTTGCTCCGGCCACCACCCCTGGTGGCTTCGCCCAGGAGGGGCTCTCCAATGGGGCACCGTCCGGCGGCCTGTCGCCGCCGTTGGCGGCCGGGAAACTAGACTAAGGTGCTCCATGTCCATGGTAGCTGCAGGCCACCCCAACCTGGGCCCTTGCGGAGCCTCCCCACTGCCGCCGGTGGGGATTTAGCTCCGACCACCACTTTCGGTTGGAGCGCCCGAGGAGGGGGCTTCGGTTAGGAGTCAATCGGCGATCGGCCGCCGACGGCGGTGGCCGGAGAATAATATTACACACACACAGATAGAGAGAGATATACTATGTTTACTTTTTTTGGATGGAGGAGGCCACCGAAGCGGATTCCGATGGTTTCCTCCGCCTCAGGGTCCATGAGAGAGGGTCATGGAGTCCCTCTCTCCCCTTCACACGCCCCATGCAAGGTCAAAACCCACGAAGGTTGGGTAAGTGGTCCGAAGATATCCATCGTCGGGATCGCCGACTTCGGTGATCGGAGTCAACGGGGACCGACGAGAAATAGATCTAGGGTAGAGAGGAGTCGGAGGAACTTACATGTGCGCCATTTAGGTGAGGGGATCGATGGGTGGCCTTGGGTGGATTGAGTGACTTATTGGGTCAACAACACCAAATAGAGAATTAACTTATTATTTGGGTTCCCACCAAGCCCGCGGAACCCTAGTCGGTCAAACGACATGAAGGGGGTCTAGAAGGCCGAAATGGGATGTTACGATGCATGTACTAGAATTTGATACTATTTGCTTGCTAATTCATCCGAGCATGTCATCGCATAAAATTTATATCTGAATTTATATCATGAGATTTAATTAAAATACATGTGCATTTCATTTTCACTATCATATTTTAAAGCTTCCACATAAAAACAAAATATTTTTCTCAAAATTAACTTTTTTAAACCTAATTTTCAGTATCTCTGCTTCCGCCTAATAAGCATGAATTTTCTTTCCGCACATGCATGTGGCATCATGACTCGCCCCAAAGCGCACTCTGACTTTTCTTGAGACAAGTCGTTTCACTCCTTTTCTTACATTCTATTACATCTACCTATGAGGAGTAGGTATTACTATTTAGGTGGAGGAGTAGTTGTTCTATCATCGTATCGATACCCGCTACTAACAAGGATAATAGAACAGTTACATGTTTACTTTTCTTTTCAAAATCCAATAAGCTAGATCTTGGCGAGACACTATAGAAAAGAAGAGTTTTAGGTTGAGAAGGGCAAAGACGGAGTATATGGAGCTTAAATTTAGCAGTGCAAAAAGGATAGATGACTTCATTATTAAGTTGGGCGATCAAGATATTTCTCGTAGTGAGTGTTTTAAATATCTTGGATTGATAGTTTAAAAAAACGGAGGTATTGATAAAGATATGACACATAGAATCCAAGCGGGTTGGTTGAGGTGGAGTGGCGCGCCATGGATCTTATGTGATTGTAAAGTACCATTAAAAATTAAGGGTAAGTTTTACCGTTCTACAATTCAACCTGTGATGCTCTATGGTTCTGAGTGTTGGGCAGTGAACTGTGTACGTGAGTAAAAAATGGGAGTTGTGAAGATGAGAATGCTTAGGTGGAGGTGTGTACACATAAGACTAGATAAAATTAAGAATGAATGTATTAGGGATAAGAGAGGAGTAGAACCAATTGTAGAGAAGCTCGACTAAGATGGTTTGGACACATACAAAGGAGACCATTAGAGACACCTATTAGGCGTTGTGAGAGTATTCACTAGGCATGTTAAACAAGGGAGGAGTAGACCAACAAAGACTTGGAATGAAACTATAAGGAAAGACATGATGTACTTGGGCATTAATGAGATTATGACAAAAGATAGGGCACAATGGAGACAAAGGATCCATATAGTCGACCCCACTAAAGTGGGATAAAGGCTTGACTGTTGTTGTAATCTAATTAGCTAGAACTATTAAAAAATTTAATACGTCGTGCTGGGAGGACAATAACCCCAATAATTATCTTATTTTTCTTCATTTTACTTATTTCAATTTTATTATCTATTTTGTTTTGTCAACGCTAATCTCAGTGCAGGTTTCCGGTGAAATTGCAAACATTCTTTTGTCGAGCTGGAGCCGGGAGCAAAATTCAGGTTTATATTTGGCCACCTCCAGAATGCCCCATTCTCGGGAATTGGGTAACGCATTTCTATCCCGCTTTATTTTCCATTATTCCTCATGATTCATTCGCATACATATTTGCATTGAGGATAATGCATCATTTAAGTCTAGGTGGGGGTGGATTATGTTATTTGATTGCTCGAGCACACATTATTTTACCATTTCGTTAGCGCTTCTTTTAAATTTTGCTCCAATTTTTTCAAAATTTTAAACTTTCTCTTTGCTCATTTGCATTCCATTTTTCTCACCCACTACATTATGACGAAAATTATTGTAAATTTCATGCCTTTCTATTTACTTTTGTGTGTGTATATTTGATTAATTTATAATCAAAAATTGGAATATAGTAGTGGATTGTAGACTCATGCAATGCTCCTAGTCGAGTGCGTGTATTCTCGGGTAGAAATAGGTTTAGAATTATTTTTTGTTCATATGCTAATTACACTATCCTTTTACTTATCATCGTTGGTTTTATATCCACTCTTTGTTAGAATGCGATCTTGTCCAACTCTAGTGTAATGTTGTGTGTAGAGTCATTAGTGGCGTATTATAGGATTGTGACGAAGGGGTATCCTTTCTCGGTGTCTAAAACTCGCCCCTAGCGATCTTGAAAGCATATGCACATAATAGTGATTAACTCAACTTATAGGATTTAGGTCTTCCCTTGGATTTTTTGAGTCTATGTATCCAAACCTACATTCACTACCCTTGCTTACACAATTTTGAGTCTATCACCAAATATTTGTTGATTCACCCCCACCATTTCATCACCAAAGCTAAATTACCAACCCAATTTCACACTTAAAAATTTGAGCTTAAATTCTTATTTTTCTTAATATTTGAAATTGGGATCCCATGTTGTGATGTGGTGGAAAGTCAAAATAATTATTATGTTTGGGTGCTTATTTGAAAAGAATTGAAAAATTCTGAAATGATAAAAGAAATAAGAAAAGAAATTAGAAAAGGAAAGGAAAAGAAAATGAGGAGAAGAAAAATGTTTTGATTTAGGCTTTGGAGAGTGACCCCATATCAAAAATCAAGTATGAGGGTGTTACTCTCTTCCTTGTGCGGTATTCATTTTTTTGTTGCAAGCTCAAATTTTTTGTTTAAGTGCGATAAGCCCACATGTTTATCTTTGCTTTATCTCACCCTAAAACCTAAATCTTCACTTTCATCCTAAATTAAGTCTTAATGATAGGTAGAGTTGATTGGTATTTAGTGTAGTGGAGAAGGTGTGACCCGGCGATCCTATGGACATCATCATTGATGGATTTTTTTGGAGGCCACCCTTGTAGTTTTGAGTCCATAATACCACAATCCGTGTCACTACTTTTGCCTACGCTATGCTTAGGACATATCACTTAGTTTTTATGATTAGGAGTGGATATAGCCTTACGATAATTTGTTTAAATATATTGTTAAGTAGATTATATGTTTAGAAAGTTTTTCTAACTTATTTCTACTCCACGTGGGAATGAGACTTCTCTATCCATTGCTTGCAGTTCAGTTTCGAATTTTTAATTAGTCTTTCTTACTCCCTGTAGGTAGATGGATTGCTTGGGATGAGCAATATTCAAGTCTTGGGGTTTTGATGAGCGAATTTCATATAGTGTTTTAGATCCTATTCTAGCTTAGTTTTCCCTTCTTTTTGCTCATCTATTTGTAGTTTTCATCATAAAATTGTTAGAAATACATTTTGGGTGTGTCATGTGAGCACATTTGGGCTAGATAGGGTAGTTTGCATACATCAAGGAGACCTCCTCTCCTTCTTATTTCTTTTATGTATTTTGATGTTATGTTTGTATATGTATGAATATGGATTTCTAAAGTTATTAGATGTTTTTCATGCAGGTACGGTGGTTGTACAATTGTCCTCGCGTGTTTCGACCATTTTTCATGGAGAAGGCCATTAGTCGTGCATTTTTCTTCTCGCACGGGTAGTGGCCACCTCTGCGCACTACCACCAGTCATGCGCAGTCAATTTTTATCTCACGCGGCCACTGGTCGTGTGTGGTCAACATATTTTCCCTCCAGAACGGCGAAATTTTGCCGTCCAGAAATTTTCTTATCGCATGACCACTGGTCGTGCATTTTTATTCTTGCACTACCATTTGTCATGCACGTGTCAAAATTTTGCTAAGGCCTATAAATAGCCAGTTCGCGATTTCTTCTGCCTCCTCTTTGATTTTAGGACTTTTTGAGCGTTGTTTTCACCGTTTTTCTTAGGGCTTCGCCCCCTAGGCTCATCCCCATCACCCAAGCTTCAAAGATCAGGATTTCCTCCAAGGATTCAAGCTTTATCGAAGGTGACAATATAGATTTCGACGTGATCGCTACAAAACCACCGAGAAGACGGGCAAGAGGTAGTGACAACTTCATTGACCTCGGACGACAGCGAAGGATCGTGCTAGGAGACTTGCTACCTCCTTCAGTTTCGAGAAATATTTTGATTATTGATTAGGTTTCTTTCTTTGTGAATTTCCACATATTTGATGATAGTGGAGTTTGTTGAACGTAACATGCACTTATATTTATTTCTATGAGTTTGCTCATAATTGAAAATCATTATTGTTATGTTCATGAGCCTTTGCTTGTAGGTGGTGTGATTGTGATTGCTTGTGATTGTGGTTGGTCGTTGCATTTGCACGACGCAACGAGCGAGGAAGAGGCTTGCAACCTGCAGAGGTGCGAAACGGAGGAAGGCAACCCGCGGAGGTGCAAAGCGGAGGAGAGCGACCCGCGGAGGTGCGAAGCGGGGGCTTGAGACTCGTGAAGGTGCGAAGAGAGGAGGGTTACCCGCAGAAGTGTGATACGAAGGTCGGAGACCCGCAGAAGAGCGAAGCGGTGTCGGCGACCCGCAGAGCTAATTAGTTTTCTTTAATTTGCAAGTAGGTTTTTGAAAGTCTTGTTTTCAAGGTTAGCTAAACACCTAAAGGGGGGGGGGGTTAATAGGTTTTTGTCTTTATTTTAACTTTTCTAATTTGTTATCAGATTTTTGTGCTTGTGATTAGGTTAGTTATTAGCTTTCAAAAACATTCACAGACGACACTGTTGAAGCCAAAAATGACCGAAGCCAAAATTGACTTCCGTGGAGTTCGACCCTTGGGGAAAGGGGTGACCTCACACCTACTACACTCGGAAGAACGTCACGGACCGAAGACTTAGGAAGCTATGAACTGAGCCTCGGCTCTAGCGTGGAGGTCCCACCTCACACCCGGAAGACCTTTGAGGTCTCCCCCTCCCTAGCCAATGCTTGAGCTAGGTGCCTTGGAGGAAAGCCAAAGAGAAAATAGTGGCTAAGGAAAGAATGACAAGTCCCTCTCCAAGGCACCCCTAAGGGTCTATTTATAGTTTTTCCAAGTCCTGGGGGCAAAATGACCAAAATGCCCCTGGGGCAAAAATGCCTCCAGCCAATAGAAAACCTCCACACCGGGGGGCAAAAAAAGGGAAAATCCACCCTGGGGGTAAAAAGGTAAAAGCTTGCCCCAAGGAGGTCCAAGGGCGAGAACCCGCCTGGCCGGCGGTCTCGCCCCGCAAGCTGGCCGCGCAGGCGAGAACCTGCCTGGCCGGCGGTCTCGCCCCGCAAGCTGGCCGCGCGGGCGAGAACCCGCCTGGCCGGCGGTCTCGCCCCGCAAGCTGGCCGCGCGGGCGAGAACCCGCCTGGCCGGCGGTCTCGCCCCGCAAGCTGGCCGCGCGGGCGAGAACCCGCCTGGCCGGCGGTCTCGCCCCGCAAGCTGGCCGCGCGGGCGAGAACCCGCCTGGCCGGCGGTCTCGCCCCGCAAGCTGGCCGCGCGGGCGAGAACCCGCCTGGCCGGCGGTCTCGCCCCGCAAGCTGGCCGCGCGGGCGAGAACCCGCCTGGCCGGCGGTCTCGCCCCGCAAGCTGGCCGCGCGGGCGAGAACCCGCCTGGCCGGCGGTCTCGCCCCGCAAGCTGGCCGCGCGGGCGAGAACCCGCCTGGCCGGCGGTCTCGCCCCGCAAGCTGGCCGCGCGGGCGAGAACCCGCCTGGTCGGCGGTCTCGCCCCGCAAGCTGGCCGCGCGGGCGAGAACCCGCCTGGCCGGCGGTCTCGCCCCGCAAGCTGGCCGCGCGGGCGAGAACCCGCCTGGCCGGCGGTCTCGCCCCGCAAGCTGGCCGCGCGGGCGAGAACTCGCCTGGCCGGCGGTCTCGCCCCGCAAGCTGGCCGCGCGGGCGAGAACCTGCCTGGCCGGCGGTCTCGCCCCGCAAGCTAGCCGCGCCCGCCCCTCAAAGAGGGGGGCAAGGGGGAAGGCAATATTTTCCTCCCCCTACTAGTATATTTCCATGCTAGAGCCAAAATTGGCCACCAAGAGTCCAAAATATCCAAAAAGCTTAAAAGCTTAAAACTGGCTCTGCGCCTGCCGAAGGGACCCTACTCCGCGAATACGGGATTGTACACAATCCCCGCTCTTTTCGAGGTTGGCACAAGCTCGGAAAGAAACATCCAACCCAACGTATTCGCTCAGTGTAGCTTGCTCTCGCGGTGTCGAAAGATTATGGGGCCTCTTCCGAGGGGCCAACCTGTCATGCCAGTCGATGAGAGCCTGGGTGGCGAGACCTCCTCAGGGTAAAAATGCTTAACCCCCTGGAGGGGGGTCAACCTGCCATGCCAGCTGATGAGAGCCTGGGTGGCGAGACCCCCTCAGAGTAAAAAGACAACCTCATGGGGGGGTCAACCTGCCATACCAGCTGATGAGAGCCTGGGTGGCGAGACCCCCTCAGGGTAAAAGGATCTAACCTCCTGGGGGGGTCAACCTGCCATGCCAGCTGATGAGAGTCTTGGTGGCGAGACCCCCTCAGGGTAAAAAGATCTAACCTCCTGGGGGGGTCAACCTGCCATGCCAGCTGATGAGAGCCTGGGTGGCGAGACCACCTCAGGGTAAAAAGACAACCTCCTGGGGGGGGTCAACCTGCCATGCCAGCTGATGAGAGCCTGGGTGGCGAGACCCCCTCAGGGTAAAAGGACTTAACCTCCTGGGGGGTCAACCTGCCATGCCAGCTGATGAGAGCCTGGGTGGCGAGACCCCCTCAGGGTAAAAGGACTTAACCTCCTGGGGGGTCAACCTGCCATGCCAGCTGATGAGAGCCTGGGTGGCGAGACCCCCTCAGGGTAAAAGGACTTAACCTCCTGGGGGGTCAACCTGCCATGCCAGCTGATGAGAGCCTGGGTGGCGAGACCCCCTCAGGGTAAAAAGATCTAACCTCCTGGGGGGGTCAACCTGCCATGCCAGCTGATGAGAGCCTGGGTGGCGAGACCCCCTCAGGGTAAAAAGATCTAACCTCCTGAGGGGGTCAACCTGTCATGCTAGCTGATGAGAGCCTGGGTGGCGAGACCCCCTCAGGGTAAAAGGATCTAACCTCCTGGGGGGGGGGGTCAACCTGCCATGCCAGCTGATGAGAGCCTGGGTGGCGAGACCCCCTCAGGGTAAAAAGACTTAACCTCCTGGGGGGTCAACCTGCCATGCCAGCTGATGAGAGCCTGGGTGGCGAGACCCCCTCAGGGTAAAAAGATCTAACCTCCTGGGGGGGTCAACCTGTCATGCCATCTGATGAGAGCCTGGGTGGCGAGACCCCCTCAGGGTAAAAAGACTTAACCTCCTGGGGGGTCAACCTGCCATTCCAGCTGATGAGAGCCTGGGTGGCGAGACCCCCTCAGGGTAAAAAGATCTAACCTCCTGGGGGGGTCGACCTGCCATGCCAGCTGATGAGAGCCTGGGTGGCGAGACCCCCTCAGGGTAAAAAGATTTAACCTCCTTGGGGGGTCAACCTGCCATGCTAGCAGATGAGAGCCTGGGTGGCGAGACCCACTCAGGGTAAAAGGATCTAACCTCCTGGGGGAGGGTCAACCTGCCATGCCAGCTGATGAGAGCCTGGGTGGCGAGACCCCCTCAGGGTAAAAGGATCTAACCTCCTGGGGGGGTCAACCTGCCATGCCAGCTGATGAGAGCCTGGGTGGCGAGACCCCCTCAGGGTAAAAAGATCTAACCTCCTGGGGGGGGTCAACCTGCCATGCCAGCTGATGAGAGCCTGGGTGGCGAGACCCCCTCAGGGTAAAAAGACTTAACCTTCTGGGGGGTCAACCTGTCATGCCAGCTGATGAGAGCCTGGGTGGCGAGACCCCCTCAGGGTAAAAAGATCTAACCTCCTGGGGGGGTAGACCTGCCATGCCAGCTGATGAGAGCCTGGGTGGCGAGACCCCCTCAGGGTAAAAAGATCTAACCTCCTGGGGGGGGGTCAACCTGCCATGCCAGCTGATGAGAGCCTGGGTGGCGAGACCCCCTCAGGGTAAAAGGATCTAACCTCCTGGGGGGGGTCAACCTGCCATGCCAGCTGATGAGAGCCTGGGTGGCGAGACCCCCTCAGGGTAAAAGGATCTAACCTCCTGGTGGGGTCAACCTGCCATGCCAGCTGATGAGAGCCTGGGTGGCGAGACCCCCTCAGGGTAAAAAGATCTAACCTCCTGGGGGGTCAACCTGCCATGCCAGCTGATGAGAGCCTGGGTGGCGAGACCCCCTCAGGGTAAAAAGACAACCTTCACGAGAGATCAACCTGAACCTGCCAGCTAGTGAGAGCCTGGCAGCGGAATCATCTCGGAGCAAAAGGGCTTGGCTCCCACGAGAGATCAACCTGAACCCACCAGCTAGTGAGAGCCTGGCAGCGGAATCATCTCGGAGCAAAAGGGCTTGGCTCCCACGAGAGATCAACCTGAACCCACCAGCTAGTGAGAGCCTGGCAACGGAATCATCTCGGAGCAAAAGGGCTTGGCTCCCACGAGAGATCAACCTGAACCCACCATCTAGTGAGAGCCTGACAGGGGAATCATCTCTGAGCAAAAGGACTTGGCTCCCACGAGAGATCAACCTGAACCCACCAGCTAGTGAGAGCCTGGCAGCGGAATCATCTCGGAGCTAAGGGACTTGGCTCCCACGAGAGATCAACCTGAACCCACCAGCTAGTGAGAGCCTGGCAGCGGAATCATCTCGGAGCTAAGGGACTTGGCTCCCACGAGAGATCAACCTGAACCCACCAGCTAGTGAGAGCCTTGCAGCGGAATCATCTCGGAGCAAAAGGGCTTGGCTCCCACGAGAGATCAACCTGAACCCACCAGCTAGTGAGAGCCTGGCAGCGGAATCATCTCAGAGCAAAAGGAAAAATGATCCACCCCCCGAAGCACTCTCGACCCTGCCAGCTAGTATGAGCCTGGTATGAGGAGATCCTCTCGGGGGTTGGGAGTTGGGCATGTCACCTAAGCTTTTTCAATTCCAACATCCTCTAACGGGGGAAAGAAGGTGGGTTACATGACCCCCTCGACTCTACTGGTCGGGGGCTAGACTCCTTACAATAACATAAACATAAAAAAGATACATGACTCCGCCGAGGCGAGGCTTCTTCAGGGGGCCTGGGCCTGGTGGTTGCCATCAGGTTCCATCCCACTGGCCACCTCAACCCTGCTCAGGCTCTCCATGATCTTCTCCATCTCCTCTGCCTTAGCCAACCAAGAGATGGTGTTGACTGCCGTGACGTAGCACTGCCTCGCCATCCTGGAGTCTCCCTTGATCCTGACCTGGATCCCATCTGAGTTGAACTTGAGGCATTGGTGGAAGGATGAGGGCACGCACCGGAAGGCGCTGATGAGGGGCCTTCCGAATATGGCATTGTAGCTGCTTGGAGCGTCAACAATGACGAACCTGCAGTTCCTTGAGGTCCCTCCCAACTTCACCTGGAGTCCGACTCCACCTTCCACCTCCTTCCTCTCCCCTGAGAATCCAAACAGAGGTCCATCCGACGCCACTATCCTCCTTGGCTCCACCTTCATCCCCTCGAACGCCTTCTTGAAAATGACGTTGACCGAGCTTCCGTTATCAATCAAAATCCGGGAGATGGTGAAGCCTTCGACGGCTGCTTGGATGACCAGGGCGTCGCAGAAGGGATCCTCATGCTCTGGCATATCCTTTGATGAGAAGGTGACCCTTTCCTCCGGAGGAGGGGTCTGGGATGTCGAGGCAACGCTCCGCCGATACATCACATGGAGACTTGCCTTCCGAGCGGCTTCGATCCCCACCCCCCCCCCCCCCCGTGGATCACAGCTATACCACCTCGGGGTCCTATATCGACCCGGTCCTCGCACACATCTTCACCCCCTCCTTGGGGTAGAACTTCAATCCGCTCCGGCGGCGGTTGCTGGGCAGGACCTCTCGCCCCTCTCACCTCCAGGAACTCGGGGCAGGTAGCCGTGACGTGACCTTCCAACTGGTGGAAGTCACAGTACGGTAACTCTACCCTGCCTCCCCCTCTCCCCTTGCGATTCCTCCTATCCCTTCAGCCAATCGCCATCGCTTGCTGGGGTGGGGGCAGGAGTTGTCTTGGGGCTTGCCTCTGGAAGTTGAACCTCCCTTGGCCCCCATGATGGTTCCCTCCATCCTGGATGAGAGCCCTTCCTGGACCATGGGCAGGTCCTCCCTGCTGCCTCCAGCCTGGCTCCGGACCCTCCTGTCTCTGGAACCCTTGAGCTCTATGCTCCTCTCTCCTTCTCCCTTCATGATGCCTCGAGCCACCTTGCTCCTTTGACTCCACCTCTGTCAACCTTGCCAACTTCTTCACAAAGGCCGGGTTGGATGCCTCCATGGCTATCTCCTCTGCCGCCCTTTCCATCAGCTCCTCAAAGGAAAGGGGGGCCTTCCGAGTCAAGCTCATCTTGAAGAACCCTTCGCGCAACCCCACCGTGAACGCCATCTGGAGGGCATACCCTGGCACCTCCTGGATGTCAAGGACCTCCTCCTGGAACCTGTCAACGTAGTGGGCCAGCGACTCCTCAGCCCTTTGCTTTAACAGGAAGAGGGACTCAGGACCCTTCTTCCTCTTCTTGGAGGTGGAGAAGTGAAGCTGAAAGCTCCGGCTCAAGTCTTCGAACCCGAAGATGGACCTCGGAGGGAGTTGATGAAACCAGTCCCTTGCCTTCTCCTTCAACGTGATCGCAAAGAGGCGACACTTGAAGGCGTCCGTCATCGGCCTGATGGAGACGGCATCCTCGAACCATTGCAGATGCTGGACGGGGTCATCCTTCACGGTATAGTAAACCATGTCTGGCTCTCTGAACCCCTCGGGAACGGGAGCTGAGGTGATCAACTCACTGAAGGGTGACCCCCTAAGGGGAGCTCTCGCCACCTCCACTCGCGCGACCTGCTCGCTTGGGGGGTTAGCTCTCGCCGGGCTTGGGAACAGCTCCCGGCCTGAGAGGTCTCGCTCAACCCCTTCTACCATCCGCTCCTTCCCAGGCCTCCTATCCGACATACTCACTTCTCCCCCTGCTGGGGTGATCTCGCCTTGCCCCCTAGGAGCCAGCTCGCCGAGACCACTCTGAGTTAGCTTGCCGAGACCCCTGGGAGCTAGTCCCTGGGGGGTGGGGGTTGAGCTGTCAGCCCGAGGGGCAATGCTTCTAAGCATCCCCATGATGCCTTCGATGGAAGCCATGAACTCCTCTCTTCCTACAAAGGGTCCTAGGTTGGGGAGACCACCGAGGTCATAACTACCTCCCTGATCTCCAGTCATGACACTCTCCTGAGATCTTCTGTGCTGGTCACTCTCCACGCTCACCGCACCAAAACTGTTGAAGCCAAAAATGACCGAAGCCAAAATTGACTTCCGTGAAGTTCGACCCTTGGGGAAAGGGGTGACCTCACACCTACTACACTCGGAAGAACGTTACGGACCGAAGACTTAGGAAGCTATGAACTGACCCTCGGCTCTAGCGTGGAGGTCCCACCTCACACCCGGAAGACCTTTGAGGTCTCCCCCTCCCTAGCCAATGCTTGAGCTAGGTGCCTTGGAGGAAAGCCAAAGAGAAAATAGTGGCTAAGGAAAGAATGACAAGTCCCTCTCCAAGGCACCCTTAAGGGTCTATTTATAGTTTTTCCAAGTCTTGGGGGCAAAATGACCAAAATGCCCCTGGGGCAAAAATGCCTCCAGCCAATAGAAAACCTCCACACCGGGGGGCAAAAAAGGGAAAATCCACCCCGGGGGTAAAAAGGTAAAAGCTTGCCCCAAGGAGGTCCAAGGGCGAGAACCCGCATGGCCGGCGGTCTCGCACCGCAAGCTGGCCGCGCAGGCGAGAACCCGCCTGGCCGGCGGTCTCGCCCCGCAAGCTGGCCGCGCGGGCGAGAACCCGCCTGGTCGGCGGTCTCGCCCCGCAAGCTGGCCGCGCGGGCGAGAACCCGCCTGGCCGGCGGTCTCGCCCCGCAAGCTGGCCGCGCGGGCGAGAACCCGCCTGGCCGGCGGTCTCGCCCCACAAGCTGGCCGCGCGGTCGAGAACCCGCCTGGCCGGCGGTCTCGCCCCGCAAGCTGGCCGCGCGGGCGAGAACCCGCCTGGCCGGCGGTCTCGCCCCGCAAGCTGGCCGCGCGGGCGAGAACCCGCCTGGCCGGCGGTCTCGCCCCGCAAGCTGGCCGCGCGGGCGAGAACCCGCCTGGCCGGCAGTCTCGCCCCGCAAGCTGGCCGCGCGGGCGAGAACCCGCCTGGCCGGCGGTCTCGCCCCGCAAGCTGGCCGCGCGGGCGAGAACCCGCCTGGCCGGCGGTCTCTCCCCGCAAGCTGGCCGCGCGGGCGAGAACCCGCCTGGCCGGCGGTCTCGCCCCGCAAGCTGGCCGCGCGGGCGAGAACCCGCCTGGCCGGCGGTCTCGCCCCGCAAGCTGGCCGCGCAGGCGAGAACCCGCCTGGCCGGCGGTCTCGCCTCGCAAGCTGGCTGCGCGGGCGAGAACCTGCCTGGCCGGCGGTCTCGCCCCGCAAGCTGGCCGCGCGAGCGAGAACCCGCCTGGCCGGCGGTCTCGCCCCGCAAGCTGGCCGCGCGGGCGAGAACCTGCCTGGCCGGCGGTCTCGCCCCGCAAGCTAGCTGCGCCCGCCCCTCAATGAGGGGGGCAAGGGGGAAGGCAATATTTTCCTCCCCCTACTAGTATATTTCCATGCTAGAGCCAAAATTGGCCACCAAGAGTCCAAAATATCCGAAAAGCTTAAAAGCTTAAAACTGGCTCTGCGCCTGCCGAAGGGACCCTACTCCGCGAATACGGGGTTGTACAGACACAACAATTTTATAGTGGATCCCCAATCTTGGGTACATCCACTGTCTCTTTGTGCCTATCTAACAGTGTGTTAGATTCGGCTCTCTCTAGAACTCAGCTACTTAATAGCTTACAGCACAGATCCCGCAAGACCACACAGGTCACACAGACCTAACACTTAGGCACTAAGCCAATCCACAGGTCACAAAGACCTTTCACAAGGCACTAAGCCAAACATAGGTCACAAAGAGCTTAGCCTTTATAATATAAGCTTACAACTCCAGACTCACAAAGAATATGAACAAAAGAACAAGAAAGGTTGTATGATTAGACACCAGATCAAGAACTCTGTGTCTTCTTCTTCCTGGACTGATTAGATATCAGTCCAACTAATTGTTGTTGAAGATAATGAAGTAGGCAGTAGATTCTTTCTTCAACCAGCTTTCTTTTTCTTTGCGGAACTTGTAGATCTGCTACCTCAGAATGGATTCTGATCCTGCTGTAGCATATGGTAATTGCTTCAGTTATCTCCTTCCCAACAAGGTGCAATGTGCAGAACCACTTCTTCAGGATCGACGAAAATGGCGAGGAAGAAGATGAAGTTCAACCGCCCTTGTTTTCAGAAAACCTAGACAAGAAATCGATTGTTGTTGATTGCTCTGGCCGATTTGCTTCCTTTTATACTCTGATGGTCAATTGAGCAGTGAGTCCCACCACTAGGATTGATGGCTGAGATTAAGCCATCCAGCGCATGCTTTCCATTTAATCTTGATTTAACGGCTCCTTGCTATGTGTGGGCCCCAACACTTTATGATGGAAATATTCCTTGGAAAGTGCAGAAGATGATGACAGCTGACCGTCAACGTCTCGGGCAGTAATTCCGCACCATTTGAATTTTGGTTGATAATTTGACTTTGCTGACATCAGCATGACTCAACATCTATGGACTTAGACAAAATTCAATCATCAAAACCAAAGGCGTTGAGTGAGTAGGAATCACTCAACGCCACAACACTTAGACAAAATTATAAGTATCGAGCTCGACGAAAGCTGAGCTCCGTTCGACAAACGTCGAGCTCAGCTCGACGAAAGTATAAGTTCAGTTCGACGAACTGTGGACTTAGTTCGACGAAAGGCTGAACTGAGTTCGATGAACTCAAGGCTAAACTGAGTAATTTGGCTCAGTTTGACGAACGCTAAGCTCAGTTCGATGAAACTGAGCTCGATGAAAGTCAAGCAGTCCACGATGAAAGTCAAGCAGTCCACGCTTTTGGACTTAGCCAAATTTTCGCTTCAAGGCTTTGAGAGCATTGAGAGCGTTGAGTGAGCTTGCCTCACTCAACGCTATTTGCCTTAGAAAATATTTCTGCGTCTTGGCGTTGAGAGAGTAAGCTCCACTCAATGCCAAACTACTTAATAGAATTTTTCTGTTGTCTTGCGTTGAGTGAGTAAGCTACACTCAACGCCTGTGGACTTAGTGAATATTTTGCCCAACTTTTCTGTGGAGTTGACTTGCACAACAACACTCAACGTTAAAGCTGTATGGCATTGAGTGAGTAGACCACACTCAACGCTTATGAACTTAGCCATATATTCAGCCAATTTCTCTAGGCTTAGACTAACACAGCCTGACTCACAGCCTTTTTATTGTATGGAATTGAGTGAGTAGACTACACTCAACGCATGTGGACTTAGCCATATTTTTGGCTATCTTCCAGTTAGGCTGAGACAGACTCAACGCTATATGTTATATGATGTTGAGTGAGTAGATTATACTCAACGCTTTTGTACTTAGCCAAATTTTTAGTTATTTACCAGTTAGGCTGAGATAGACTCAACGCTATATTTTATATTGCGTTGAGTAAGCTATCCTCACTCAACGCCTGTGGACTTGGGGCAAATTTCTACAAAGCAAAATAAAATCCATACATCTGGCGTTGAGTGAGCTTGCCTCACTCAATGCCGGTGGACTTAGTCGATTTTTTCTATATCCAGCAACCACTTATTGTGTCCACATGTCCAATCAATGTGATATGGACAACCTGCACTCAAAACCTCAAATGCACATCAAATACAGTTGATGTGTGTGTCATTGACCAGTTTGAATTCTCATAAATCAGGGACATTGGGAACAATGGACTCAACAATCTCCCCCTATTTGAAGAAGTCAAAACCCTTATCAACCTTTATCAAAAAAAATGTTTTCTTTTTTTGGTCAATGATACACACAACCTATACAATAAAATAATAATTGAAATTCTAATAAGCTATAAGTAAATGTACCTCATTTCCTGTAAGGTGAGCATCACTTGCTCCCCCTATTTTGCTGCAAGGTTTACTTGAGTGCCACATGTCTTTATTTCCTCTTTGTCATCTCTCCCACTTGTTATGACTTCCCCTTGCTAGGACCTTCTCTCTTCTCTCCTCCTTTTTGACTTATGCAAAATATGCAGATGAGGGCTGACCCTGATACAACTTGGGAGTCTGTATGTACGGCAAGAGGAACAATACCTGCACCAAAAAAATGCAAAAGGGAATGCCTGAAGCTTTGCCAAGTTCAGCATACCCAACTCAAATTTGAGGGTGTTGAACTTTGCTTCATCTAATGGCTTAGTGAAGATATCAGCCACTTGCATGTTTGTGGAGACAAACTCAAGACTGATGTCTTCCTTCTCCGCATGCTCCCTAATAAAATAATATCTTATTTCTAAATGTTTAGTCCTGCTATATGAGACAGGATTCCTAGCAATAAAAATAACACTTGTAGAATCACAGTAGAGAGGAGTTCTACTTACCTGAAGGTTGTAATCCTAGAGCTGATGTTAGATCCATGGCAGCTGAGCACATCAGCTGTCTGCTGATATATATTCTTACTCAGCAGTGGATATAGCCACACTAGTTTGTTTATTGTTGCTCCAAGAAACTAGTCTTCTTCCTAAGAACTGACAGTTCCAGTAGTGCTTTTCTTGTCTTCTTTGCAACCTGTAAAATCTGCATCTGAAAATCTAATTAGATCAAAATCCATATTTCTAGGGTACTATAGGCCAAGATCTAGTGTGCCCTTAAGATACCTCAAGATTCTCTTTGTAGTAAAGTAATGAGATTCTTTAGGGCAGGCAAGATACCTAGGACAGACACATGTGACATACATGATGTAAGGCCTACTAGCAGTCAGGTATAAAAGTGAGTTAATTATCCCTCTATACAAAGACTCGTCAACAGGTTTCCCTGCCTCATCTTTTCCTATAGGCATACTTGATCTCATGGGAATTCTCATGGTAGAGGCATTCTTCATACCACACTTTTTGATTAGCTCCCTAGTGAACTTGGACTGGGATATGGACAAGTCATCATCAGTCTATCTTACTTGGAGTCCCAAGAAGAACTTGAGCCCACTCATGCTGCTCATTTCAAACTTCTCTTGCATAAGTTTAACAAACTTCCTGCAAAGGTTATCATCAGTAGATCTAAAGATAATATCATCGACATATATCTGTACTAGGATAAGCTTGCCCTTTGATTTCCTTAGGAACAGGGTCTTGTCTATCTTCCCCCTTGAGAACTTATTCTCAATTAGGAAGCTGGACAAGGTTCATACCAAGCCCTAGGGGTTTGCTTTAGCCCATATATAGCTTTCCTAATCTTATAAACAAAATTGGGAGAACTAGGATCTACAAAACTTGGTGGCTGATCCACATATACTTCCTCTTTTAGGTCCCCTTTCAGGAATGCTGACTTGACATCCATCTAGTAGACTCTGAATCCCTGATGGGCTGCAAATACAAGGGAGATCCTTATGGCTTCTAATCTATCTACTGGGGAAAAGGTCTGGTCAAAGTCTATGCCTCTTCTTGCCTGTAGCCTTTAGCCACCAGTCTAGCCTTATTCTTGACAATAATGCCATCTTGATCCAACTTTTTCCTGTAGATCCACTTAGTCCCTATGACATTTTGTCCTTGTGGTATGGGGACCAACTTCCAGAACTTACATCATTTAAATTGGTCAAGTTCTTCTTGCATTGCTCCAATCCAGAACTGGTCCTTGATTGTTTCTTCAAACTTCTTTGGCTCTTCTTGATACATGAAGCTTGAGTAGAGAGCTGTATTCATGCTCCTACTGCTGGTCTGGACTCCATGATTTGCATCACCAATGATTTGGTGTACTAGATGGTCCCTTAGATGCCTGATAGTTGGAGGCAATCTAGCTACAGCTTGCTGATCTTCAGGGTTTTCAACTAGTTAGTCTTCATTTTCTTCAGGTATGTTGTCCCCTTCTCTTGGAGTAGGCAGTCCATCATCATTTTCTTGGACTGTGGGGGTAGCTTCCTTGATGGTCAGCTTGTCCATCATCTGCTCTATACCTGCAATACTATAAGAGGAGGACTTTAGCAGCTCACAGTTAACCATGTTGGATTCATCAAAAATAACATGCATTGACTCTTCTACAACTTGGGTAGTTAAGTTGTAGATTCTATATGTCTTACTATGAGTGATGTACCCTTCATGGGACTTGACAGCAAACTTAGTTAAAGGGACTTTTCCATTATTGAGCACATAACACTTGCAACCAAAGATCCTGAAATAACTCAGGTTTGGTTTTCTGCCCTTCAAGATCTCATAGGGAGTCTTCTTGTGGCTCTTGGTGATAGAAGCCCTATTAAGGACATAGCATGCAGTGTTAACTGCCTCAGTCCAGAAGTATTCTGGGAGGGATGAGTCACTTAGTAAGGTTCTATCGGCCTCTATGAGAGTTCTATTTTTCCTCTCAGCAATTCCATTTTGCTGGGGTGTTTTAGGAGAGGAAAATTCTTAATGAATCCCTAGATCATCACAGAACCTTGTCATGCACTCTCAGACTGAAACTCAGTACCATGGTCACTTCTGATCTTGACCACAGTGCTGCTGAATTCATTCTGAATTTGCTTGACAAATGTCTGAAAGACATTAGGGGTTTCAGATTTCTTCCTTAAAAAGAACACCCAAGCAAATCTGTAAAAGTCATCAACAACCACAAGGGTATAGACTTTCCTACCTAAACTTTGAATTGACATAGGACCAAACAGATCCATATGCAGGAGGTATAAGCACCTCACTGAGTCTTTGGTGTCAATGCTTTTGAAGGAGGTCTTAGTCTATTTGCCCTTTTGGTATGCATAGCAGATGCCCTCCTTAGTGCATATAGACTTAAGCTCATTCCTAACTAGCTCATTGCTGAATAGCTTGCCTATGGTCCTATAATTTAGATGGGCTAGCCTCTTGTGCCACTGGACACAGGAAGAGGCTTTCTCATCTACAACAAGGCATACAGGTGAGTCTTTGCTAGAGCATAGTAAATCTAAACAGTACACATTTACACTCCTAGTGTCTGTTAAGATGACCTCTTGGTCACTTAACCTCATAATTTGGCACTCATCCTTGTGGAATACTATGTCATGGCCAAGATCACAGAGGTTGCTAATGTTTATCAGGTTGTGTTGTAACCCTTCCACATAGGATACTCTAGTGATAGTGATTATGCTATTAGAGATCTTATCATAACCTCTAATCACCCCTTTTTCTGACCCACCAAAGATAACATTTGGTCCATTCTTTATTGGAGCATAGTCCTTCAGCATGCTCCTTGTTCCAGTCATGTGCCTGGAACATCCACTGTCCAAGTACCATATAGGGGTATGAGCACTTGGACTAACCTGTAAAACACACATCAGTTAACCTTAGGACCCCAATTTTTATTGGGTCCTTAGTGCATGTTAGGCTGAAAATAATTCTGCCTGCCTACAGGTTTTTTGACAGGCAAGCTGACATTTGCTCTCTGCACACTATGACTGTGTCAGCAATCAACAGCAAAGTGGCCTACTTTGCCACAACACCAACACTCATGGATGTTGTACCTTCTTTTTGGAGTAGGTCAAGTGGTTGTGTTAACAGCAACTCTAGGTCTAGAAGGAGTAGCAGCAGTCCTGTTCCATGGTTTTCCAGCCCCAGTCTGACAAGTGGTGGGTCTGGCAGTAGAAGTGCTTGGAATATCTTGAGCTCTTTTAGCAACAGCTTTATTTTCAGAAAGCATACCCTTGATGGGCTCAGAGATGCCCAGGTCTGGTCTACTAATTGCCTTGCCCTTTGTCTTAGAGTGGACAAGAGGAATTGAAGAACAATCAGCATCTTTACCATTGACTGAAGGGGCTGTTGCACCGAACACAAATGGTCCAGGATGGGCCATTTGTAAATCATAGGCACTTGCACCTTTGCTATAACTGCCACCATATTGTGGAACTTATTTGTTCACATAAGATGGTCTAGCATTATTCCAGTGACCATAAATACTCTCATGGTCATGGCTGCTGGAAGGAAAATGCATTCTAACAAATTTTACAGGAGGCTTAGAGACTAGTGACTCCACTTGATCTTTACCCTTTCCCTTTGGATTAGCAGCTCTTGTCCTTCCCTTGAATCCCAACCCTTTCTTTCCCTTTTGGGAGTAGAATGAGTCTATCAAGGGCAACACTGTGCTAGGCTTGGAGTAGCTAGCCACTAGTTCCCTCTACTTTTGGAGCTTTCCTTCAAAATTCCTGATATGGTTATTATTGAAGGTTATGGTGCTCATCTGAATGATTGTTACATTCCTCGGTTTGCTAACTTCTTGCATCTTCAGATTCATCAATTTTGCTGATTCTGAAGCAGCAAGCTTTAGAGAAACAATTTCCTAAGCCTATTGTTTGGCCAGGAGCTTGCTCTTCTTTAGAGCCTGCAGAAGTGAACCATAATTATCAATCAATTGATTGATGTATCCCTCAGATTTTGAGCTATCATCATCACTTGATGCAGAGGCACAAGAATCTGGAACTGATTCATAATCTTAACATGCAGATCTAGTGACAGAAATTACCTTACTTGGATAAGGCTGATCCTTGTTGGTTTCTTCATCTGACTTAGCCATCAGCCCAAGGCAACAACTATCATCTTCTGAGTCCACCTCTGAATCACCATCAGATTGTGATAGAGGGGTCCTGTCTTCAATCCTGACAGCAGGATAAACCTTCTCAGCTTCTTCTTCTAAAGCAGCCAGCCTTTTGATGCAGTCTGCTTCTACAGCTCCTTCTTCAGTAGAGTACAACCCAATATAGGTTTCTTCTTCTTCTTCTTCCTACTCTAAGGTGGTGGAGTCAGTACAACTTCATTACTTCTTGGCAATGAGGGATTTTCCTTCTTGCCTTTTTGCTGGTGGTCCTTTTTCTCACAGTGTTCCTTTCTTTTGACTAGGCAGTCAGCTATCACATGCCCAGGTTTTATGCAGTGATAACAAGTCATGTTAGATGAAACATGTTTACTAGTTTTAGAACCATACCTGTCCTCCTTAGAGGATTTTCTTATACCCTTGTAGTAGTCATCCTTGGGATGAGAGGAGGTGGAAGGTCTGCCTTTCCAGTGCTTCTTCTTTAAGAACTTCTGGAATTGCCTGATGAAGACAACAAAATCTTCATCAGACCATTGACAGTCTGATGTGCTATTCTCTGATTTTCCAGAATCAGATTCAGCATCTCTTGTTGGTGGAGAGGGAGACTTTCTTCTGCTTTTGTTGGAGCCTTCAGCTTTGGAAGCCACAATCTTGTCTCTTGCCTGAGACTTGTTGTTGTTCTCCTCTTCTTTCCTTGCAGCCAGTTGCATCTCATATGACAGCAGCTTCCCAAAGAGGGTATGAGGAGCAGTGTCACCCAGCTTTGCCACCTCTCCGATGGCACAGATTTTTGTGTCCCACTCTCTAGAGAGAGATCAAAGTAACTTATCATTCAGTTCATAGTGACTGAATACTCTTCCATAAGTCTTTAGCTCATTCACAATCCTAAAGAACTTTTCATAACAGGTGGTTATGTTGTCCCCCTTGGATTGCCTGAAAGCCTCATACTCTTGGTTGAGCATGTACTTCCTATCATCTCTAACTTCATCTGTCCCCTCCATATAAATCACAAGTGTTTCCCATATTTCCTTTGCTGTTTTACAATGGATCAGATTCTGAAGTGCAAAGTTATCAACAACACATATAATGATACTCTTTGCCCTCTTGTCTATTGAGGTTAGGGCCAACTCATCCTTAGTCATCTCATCATATGTCTTGGGGGTCTTGACATTAGCATCTAGTGCAGAGACCTTCATTGGTATGTATGGTCCCTCTTTAATTGTAATATACATCTTAGGGTCAACAGATTCCATGAACTACCTCACCATTGCTATCCAGATGCCAAAATCTTCCTTCCTAAAGATTGGAAGTCTTACAGCACTCAGCTCCCTGTTGGTCATTCCTGAACCCATAGAAACAGACTTCTTGCTAACCTTGGAGGTCTACTCAGACTGTTAGGCCTTTAAAGAGTGACCTCCATCTGATACCACTTGATAGTCTTATTTTTAAGGTTAGTTAAACACCTAGAGGGGGGGGTGAATATCTTTATTTTAACTTTTCTAATTTGTTATCAGATTTCTGTGCCCGTGATTAGGTTAGTTATCAGCTTTCAAGAACATTCACAGATGACACAATAATTTTATAGTGGTTCCCCAATCTTGGGTATATCCACTGTCCCTCTGCGCCTATCTAATAGTGTGTTAGATTCGACTCTCCCTCAAGAACTCAGCTACTTAATAGCTTATAGCACAGATCCCGCAGGACCACACAGGTCACACAGGCCTAACACTTAGACACTAAGCCAATCTACAGGTCACAAAGACCTTTCACAAGGCATTAAGCCAAACACAGGTCACAAAGACCTTAGCCTTTATAATATAGGCTTACAACTCCAGACTCACAAAGAATCTGAACAAAAGAACAAAAAAGGTTGTATGATTAGAGACCAGATCAATAACTCTATGTCTTCTTCTTCCTGGACTGATCAGATATCAGTCCAACCAATTGTTGTTGAAGACAATGAAGTAGGCAGTAGATTCTTTCTTCAACCATCTTTCTTTTTCTCTGCAGAACTTGTAGATCTGCTACCTCAGAATGGATTTTGATCCTGCTATAACAGATGGTAATTGCTTCAACTATCTCCTTCCCAGCAAGGTTCTCTATACAGAACCACTTCCTCAGGCTCGATGAAAATGGCAAGGAAGAAGATGAAGTTCGGCCGCCCTTTTTCATTTTCAGAAAACCTAGACAAGGAAATGATTGTTGTTGATTGCTCTGGCCGATTTGCTTCCTTTTATACTCTGAAGGTCAATTAAGCAGTGGGTCCCACCACCAAGATTGATGGATGAGATTAAGCCATCCAGCGCATGTTTTCCATTTAATCTTGATTTAACGGCTCCTTGCTGTGTGTGAGCCCCAGTACTTTATAATGAAAATATTCCTTGGAAAGTGCAGAAGATGATGACAGCTGGCTGCCAACGTCTCGGGCAATAATTCCGCACCATTTGAATTTTGGTTGACAATTTGACTTTGTTGACGTCAGTATGACTCAGCATCTCTGGACTTATACAAAATTCAATCATAAGAACCAAAGGCGTTGAGTGACTCAGCATCTCTGGACTCAGTCAGCATGACTCAGTATTGAGCTCGACGAAAGCTGAGCTCCGTTCGACGAACGTCGAGCTCAGCTTGACGAAAGTATAAGTTTAGTTCGACGAACTGTGGACTTAGTTCGACGAAAGGCTGAACTTAGTTCGATGAACTCCAGGATAAAATCAGTAATTTGGCTCAGTTCGACGAACGCTGAGCTCAGTTCGATGAAGCTGAGCTCGACAAAAGTCAAGCAGTCCATGCTTTTGGACTTAGCCAAATTTCTGCTTCAAGGCATTGAGAGCATTGAGAGCGTTGAGTGAGCTTGCCTCACTCAACGCTATTTGCCTTAGCAAATATTTCTGCGTCTTGGCATTAAGAGAGTAAGCTCCACTCAACGCCAAACTACTTAACATAATTTTTCTGTTATCTGGCATTGAGTGAGTGAGCTACACTCAACGCCTGTGGACTTAGTGAAAATTTTGCCCAACTTTTCTGTGGAGTTGGCTGGCACAACAACACTCAACGCTAAAGTTGTATGGTGCTGAGTGAGTAGACCACACTCAACGCATGTGGACTTAGCCATATATTCAGCCAATTTCTCTAGGCTTAGACTGACTCAGCCTGATTCACAGCCTTTTTGTTGTATGGCGTTGAGTGAGTAGACTACACTCAACGCCTGTGAACTTAGCCACATTTTTTGTTATCTTCCAGTTAGGTTGAGACAGACTCAACGCTCTATGTTATATGGCATTGAGTGAGTAGACTACACTCAACACTTTTGTACTTACCCAAATTTTTGGCTATTTTCCAGTTAAGCTGAGATAGACTCAATGCTATATGTTATATGGCGT
This sequence comes from Platanthera zijinensis, assembly GCA_039513925.1. Classification (NCBI taxonomy): domain Eukaryota; kingdom Viridiplantae; phylum Streptophyta; class Magnoliopsida; order Asparagales; family Orchidaceae; genus Platanthera; species Platanthera zijinensis. Next base: position 4,295,167 of record CM077091.1, on the reverse strand, counting down.
TGAGTGAGCTGTACTCACTCAATGCCTGTGGACTTTGGAAAATTTCTACAAAGAAAAATAGAATCCATACCTATGGCATTGAGTGAGCTTGCCCCACTCAACGCCGGTGGACTTTGTCGATTTTTGCTATTCCAGCAACCACTTATTGTGTCTACATGTCCAATAAATGTGATATGGACAACCTGCACTCAAAACCTCAAATGCACATCAAATACAATTGATGTGTGTGTCATTGACCAGTTTGACTTCTCACAAATTAGGGAAATTGGGAACAATGGACCCCAATAGTTTTAACACGAATCAAAATCCACATATAACTCTGATATAAAAAGACTTTTATCTCAAATCTCGCCTCGAACGATTACTCCACCCCGCCGTGTTTCACGTGAGATTAGATACTTGGGCATTTATTCCCGTTTTATTATTACTTGACAACGACCGATTCATTGTCGTTAGCAACGCAATCTCGCTCCAACCTAAAGCGAAGTGTCGAGTTGCGCGTCACGCACTGCAATTTACCTTCTTTATAAAGATTGCAGGGTTGTTCGTGTTTCGTTTCCATTATCGCCATCGGTCTTGTCCAAACTGCCTGAGGGGCAAAATCATCTTATATGCAAAAATAGCAAACCATGTGCTTTAGCTCAAGGAGTGTGATTCGTCTATCCGGTAGTGTAACAATCCATATAAAAAAATGAAAACATAGAGGTTTAGATTAATTAAAATAAACCAATGGCAATTTTGTAATAAGTCAAATTAGGATTTCCCTTACTAAACTGAGTCCCCCTCTATATTTCTTGTAAACCCTTCGGCCCAGGTTTATCCCACTGCTTCTGCACCCGTGTAGTCTCCCACATGGCCCGCGACTCCCGATCCCGCTATTTTGTCAATCACGTGTGTTGGCTGTCGCTGCTCCTGATTGCTCCTGCTCTCCATCAGGCCAGTGGCCCTCCTGCTTTGGATGACAACAACAACATTTCTCCTCTTCCGCAAGCCAACAACAGCCTCTCCCTCTCCAAGAGCCGGTTGTAGTAACATTCCCCCTTCTTTTCCTCAAGGCCAACAGATTCCCTTCTCCTCAAAGTGTAGGTAGCCCCTCCATCCCTCTTCCTCTTTATTTTGGTCGGTGGATTTCAAGAGGGATACCTAGGGTTTACTCGATCCCCCCTACTCGGATTTTTGAGCCTGTATTTGGTTTCCTTGGGTAAGAAACTCTTCAAATCTCCTTTATTCAGATTTTCTGGAAATTTATTTGCAAAATTTGTGCTTCAAATTACGTGTATTTTGCAATTCAAGCTTATACCCCTCTTATAATCGACTAAACACATTGTGTTTGTGATTTCTGGTACCGCTCCTCGACCTAATTGATGGGATCGCTTAAAATCCTCTCCGATTTAGGGTTTATCTAGCCCAAGTGCCGCAAATTAATGATTTCCTCGTAGTAGTCTCTTCTTCCCTTACTATTGAGGGAGGTAAATTGTTAAACCCTCTTTTATTTAAGTTCTGCGGCATAGAATGCATGTGTCAGCGTGATGAATTTTGTTAAATCAAATATCACTTTTGTCATTCTTTAATTGGTTTAACTAGATTTGCTTGCGCCGCCTAGCCGTCGTCAGTTTCATCCTTACTTAAGGCAAGTAGAGAAATCTCTCTCGCTTGTAAGTATTAAACTTAGTCTTTTGCATAGTTTTTATGTTTATAAATTTTCACTTGAAACACATAAATCATCAAATTAATAACATGTCGTAATACGTTAGAATTCTCTGAACTATGAATCACTTAATTCATTATTATTATAAACAATTATTGGAAGGTAGTGCTTACTTGATGTAACCCCTTGACTTGAATTCCCACTCGATTTCGTAGCGGAAACAATTGAATGGTCATAACAACCATGAATTTTCCGATAAACCTTACATCTGAACTTAAAGACTTATGTGCATCAAATAAAAATAATTACACATTTCATTTGTTACAGCTTATGAAATTACGTAAACAAATATATGTTATACTCTGGAGTAGGCAAATAATTTTAGTTATTTCTGCTTGACTCTTTACTTGTCTGTTTTACTAGCTTTGCCTTGTAAAATTTTGTGCACGTACATTTTTTATTTCTTTGCTCGTATTGTATTTTAATTTACTAGTCACTTCTTTTTGTTTCAATGTTCTAAGGCTTTTTCTTTTTATTTTGGAATTTTTCTTAGCATTCGTGACTGCGTCGCCTGCTACTTGAGCCTGATCTGCGTCAACCTCCTGCTTCTGGAGGTTTATTTTTTTGTTGTCGTGTCAGGTTCTATGCATTTTATTTCTTTTACTGTCGGACATTTCTTGCATGTAATAATTATGATCAGTCATTTTTTTATGTATCATGGGAAATTGTCATACTATATAAATTATGTACTAGAATTTGATATTATTTGTATGTTCATTTCTTTTGGATTTTTACTACATAAAATTTGTATGAGAACTGTTTGTCATGAGCTTTATTAAAATACATATGCATTTAATTTTTCACTAATAAACTCTAAAGCTTCTGCATAAAATAATGTATTTTTCCCAAATTATTTATTTTAAATCTAATAATACTAAATCAGCTCCCACAAAACAGGCATGGATTTTCTTTGCCCCATGTCTGGGCATCACGACTTGCTAGAAGTGAACTCTGATCCTTCTTTTAGAAGGGTCATGACAATTGGTATCAAAGGTATGTTGGGCTTCTAAAGATAAAGTATCATATAATTTTCACATATTTTGAATTTTATTATATAAATATATATGCATGCATCATTTCTTCATTTACCTAACCATTATATGTTGTTCTTGGCTGAAAGACTCACACTATACTCATAAGCATCAGTATATGCACACAGATGTTAAGGGATTATGGGTAAACTTAATATTTATGTGCATATGAATTTCCATCAAGATATACACTGCTTGCAAATTTTAAATGGGTTTGGGCAGTTTAATATTTTTAAGTGTGAAGGTATTAGAAACACAATATGCATGACATGTTGAGCGATATGGGCACTTTACATGGCATGTGTATACATTCATAAACATTCATAGGAATGCATTTTATGCACAATTGGATTGCATGCATGACATAACTTATTGCACAAGTGTTAAGCTAAAAGCAACATATGATGATTGTACACATATGAGTTTTCAAATTATTTGCTACTACATGTGATTTCATTATTGCATTTGCATGAACATTACCTAGAGTTTTCCAATAAAAATATTATAATTATTATATGATTTATGTATCCGATAATATTAAAGTATTAGAACTTCTAGTTTCAATCTGTTTTGTTCAGCTTGATTGTTTCTCTTACCTGATTCTCATGTATCTCTTTCTAGATGGCTCCTATGCAGTCACAATGCAAGAAATCTACCTCTTCTAGGGGGCTTCTGGGGATGTAATTGCCCAGCTTTTGAGGAAGATTTTGAACCGTCTCACTTGTCTGGAGAGAATCGCCAAACTCCTTATTCAGTCTCTGGTTCCAGCCTTGCAGGGATAGTTGGAGTATCTATCACTACAACCCCTCCTGAAGCCACCCTCCTGCATCTGATTCTAGAATCGGCTCGCCTACCATCAACCTGGTGGCCTTGCCCGTGTTAATTCTGATTGCACCTCCCATAGCGATGGCAGGCACTCTGGCATTCAAGAGGTTAAAGCCACCAAGTTTCAATGGTGATCGTGATTACTTTATCTAAATGGCTCTACTTGATGGAGATGGACTTCAAGTATGCTGGAGTTACGAAATCTCAGTAGGTTATTCTTGTGGAAAACCAATTGATTGAGAATGCTTACACCTGGTGTCTTAAACGTTGTAATCTCCCAAACTCTTCCTCCTTGACCTGGGGTCAATTCAAGGAATCTATCTTGGAGAAGTTCCTCTCTTCTGTGGAGCGAGACATGCTAGGTAAGAAGTTCTTGTCCCTCCAACAGTTTGGTAGAATTGTGACCGAGTATGAAAAGGAGTTTTCTCGACTATCCCTCCTTGCCATGGAATTTGTGTCAGATGAGTCTAAGAAGATCAGCCATTTTGTGAGGGACTCCGTCATGATTTCTATCAGCATATGGTAGCTCATGACACCACCACTTATGATGAGACTGTGAGAGCCACCTTGCAAGTGGAAGTTATTGAGATGGATCGTACATCCAAGAAGGCCCAACATGGTTCCAGTAATGCTGCCACCTCTGACCACAAGTGCAAGGGTTCTCCGTCTCAGGAGCAAGGTCTCAAGTTCAAAGAGGTGTGTGCCTTTTGCCACAAGGTGGTCCATGTCACCTAAGTCTGCAACACCCTCCTGAAGGAGCAGAAGGTGGTTGTTCCTGCATAACAACCTTAGTTGATGCTTGCCTCTGCCTCCACTATTTGTGCTTACTGTAAGAAATCAGGTTAACTACTGAAGGACGGTCACCGTAAGCATAATGCATGCTACAAATGTTGTCAAGTTGGGCACCTTATCCAAGATTGCCCTAAGAAGGAAAGCATGATTCCCGCTAATCCTCTCCAATCTGTTTCGGGAGCTCAGGAGAAGGGAAAAGTTGTATTGAATGTCATCTCTCAGGGCAAGGCGCTCGCAACTACCGACGTCATCTCTGGTATGTATGTGTTGTTTTAATTTTCTGCATTTTAATTTGTTTGCTATAATATCGAATAATCATGAATTGTGTCAATGATTTCCATTTTTAGGGAGATTTAGGGTCAAGAATTAGTAGATGAAATTCTTTTTGATCCTGGTGTATCTTATACTTTCATCGCTCATCATATTATAGACCTTCATTACTGGTCTACTTTTGCCACTTGAGGTCCTTTATGAGAATTTTGTGTTCGGTCATCTGCACCTTTCAAATATGGGCATTCTAAACTGTCCGATCTGGCTTGGTGAATAACGAGTCTCAACTGACGTCATAGTTCCGGATATCACATAGTTTGATGTAATCTTGTGTAGCATCCCAACTTTTATTGGGCCATCGGAACTCTAGTTAGCCCAATAAAAATGACATGAACCTCTACTTGTGGCCCATACCAAGGTAGGAGGTAACCCTACACAAGGGATATAGAGCTAGAAAAATATGATTTGAGTTCTGTCAATTCTTGTGGCCTCATATAATCAATACAAGTGCGTTGGAACTCATTCCGTTGAATTCTAAGGTCATATGGTGGATATGACCGTTCCTCGTAGAACGTCGCAAAAAAGAGATTTTTGGATATCAATTTAGAGAACTCTGATTTGAGTTCTATCAGTTCTTGTGGCCTCGTATAATCAATACAAGTGTGTTGGAACTCGTTCCGTTGAATTCCAAGGTCATGTGGTGGATATGGTCGTTCCTCGTAGAACGTTGCGAAAATGAGATTTTTGGATATCAAGCTGGAGAACTCCGATCTGAGTTCTGTCAGTTCCTATGGCTTCGTATAGTCAATACAAACGCATTGGAATTCATTGCATCACAATTCAAAGTCTAACAACGAATATGAGTGTTTTGACCATTTTAGCGCGCCGCGACGCGCCGATTTTGAATATTTAGCAAATGAACTCTTATTCGACCTAAAAGCGTGTGCACACAAATTGTGACATGACACCCAACTTTGACCCGACTCTTGATGACATGAACCTATTTTTACTTTGACCAGCAAGGGGACCCACCCTAGGGTTGACTTTGGTCAAAATTGTAACGCCCCAAAACTCAAAAGAGGAATGGATAATGTTTTCAGGCCAAGTTGGGTTCTAAATAGGCTGATACGGCCTGTGACACGGGCGTGTCACAGGCCGTGTCATGCTTGAGATAGGCGAATTTTTGGGAGGTTGACGAAATTACGATTGACGTTTGCCTAGGGTCGGACACATGGCCTGATACACGGGCGTGTCCTAGGTCGTGTCCTACTCGGGTTGTTTGTCGGGTTGATTGGAGATAGTTACACGGCCTGGGACACGGGTGTGTCCCAGGGCGTGTCTGGCACACGGCATGTGACACGGGCGTGTCACATGGCCGTGTTCTGTTCGGGATTCGATGGTTTCAACGTGGATTGAGGCACACAGCCCATGACACAGGTGTGTCAATGCTAACACGGGCGTGTGCCAAGCCGTGTCACAGGCTCTGTCCTGTTCTGTAATCCCAGTGTTTATGGTGAGTGTGGAACACGGACTCGGATATGGGCGTGTCGCAAGCCGTGTTCGACCCAGGAAAGTCATTTTCAGGGCGAATCATGGCCGTTTGTTTCTTTCAAAAGTGATCCAAGGGCCCAGGCTGGTATTGGCTGGGTTAAGGTCGGGAATAGGGTTTCAAACCCTCATTCCACTTGGATCATTCTCTTTCTAAAGTTTAGAGAGAGGGGAGAGAAAGGAATAAGGTGGAGGAGAGTTCCGGCCGTCGGAGAAGCTTCGGAGCCCCGTTTCTCGAGCCGAGTCATAATCCGCGAAGGCAAGAAAGTTGCGGTATTCTTCATCCGACCAAGTTTCTCCATGGATAGGAAGAGGGGTCGTAAGGTAACGACACTTCTCCTCTTGGTTTCTAGGATGCGTGCATAACATCTTTTCTTTTCAAGTTTTTGGGCTCCAAATCTCTCAAATGAGAGGGGTTTGTGCTGACATGGTTCAAGAGGAACCTCCGGGTCGATTGTGTTTGTCCCCAACAAGATTTTGCATTAAAGATCTGCTCCGTTAGTGGATTAGGCATTGTGGGTGAAGCCTTAGTCACGACCGTTAGTTCGACTCGATGATGTTGCATAGCGAGCCTTAAGGATTCTATAGAAATCTGTTGCGGCAAGATGCCGTTTATGAAGTACGTGTTTCCCCCTTTTCTCCAGTGAGTACTGGTAGCCGGAATCAGACTAGGTTAGCTCTGCATTTGGCGGTAGATAGTTTCCTTGGTGCGCGGGAATATTGCAGTACAAATGGTGGATTAGGGTGGGGAAAGGGAAAGGCTATCTATTGTGATGTGCTAAGGCATGGCTTTGTCTCCGTGGTCGGCTGGCTATCCCGTAACGTGCAAGTCATATAGGGAGAGTGTCCCGGCGAGACTAGTCCCCTTCTGTGAGACTGACGAGAATGCCAAGCGTAGCGCATGCCCGGGCAATGAAGCGATGAACGGGTGGGGTCCAGCAAGGGTTCTTAGAATCGGTTTGTGTGTGAGACGGAATCCTGACGCGAGTAGTCAGAGTTTGCAGGCAAGCCCAGGTTTAAGACCCATGAGCGGGTGGGGCCTTGGCAAGATTTCCATGTAGCGTCTTTTAGGCCATTAGGGGCATTGTAGTCCCCTTTTGTTTGCAGCTTTAGGCCAATGGGGAATTGGAATTACCCAGTTGTGATGATGATGTGCTAGTTGCATAAGCGATATGGTGTCTTGGGCGAAGCCCGGGTTTGCATACATGCTGCATAGTAGGCCCCTTTTCATTCTGTGCTCAACATAGAAAACGTGCTTGTTGTTTGAGACATCCAAACCTATTTTAAAAGCTTTATATGTTTATGTATATAGTATACGAAGTGTTGACTTGCAGGTTGGAGGGGTATCCCGGGGTCTGTTAGGGTCGACCGGGAGGAGATGTTGAAAGACTTTGTTTCAAGAGCCTAAACACCTAGAGGGGGGTGAATAGGTCCTAATCTTTTTGAGTCTTTTTGATTTTAAGGCAAACAGATATTTATAACTTCTTTTAGCACATAATAATTCTATCTACAGAAATTAAATACAACACAGCATGCACAAGATCTATAGTGGTTCCCCAAGATATGGGTACATCCACTTTCCCCCTTCGCCTATCCAGCAGATAACTGGATTCAGCCTAACTTCCTTCCACTGGCTCGAATTCGCAGATCTTACAAACTCAGAACCCAAAATGGTTCCTACACCTCAGACTTTACACAAGTACTACCTCATATTCTTCCCTGAATCCTACCTCAGGCCTCAGCCCTACCTCAGCCTTTATAATTAGGCTTACAACTCAGACTTTTCACAAGTCCTAACTCATGCACACTGCCCTACCTCAGCCTTTATGATTTTAGGCTTACAATCTCAGATCTAAAAATAGATCCTACAAGAATTTGTGAGTAATAAGTATCTGAAAACTTCACCAGCTAGATTTCTCTGTTGATGTTGTCTTCTTGATCAGTTCTTGTATAGACTAATCCTTCTGATCCAACCTAACTTAGCTTTTCAAAGCTTCTTGATTAGGACAAATAAGGTGGATTTTCTCTTGAAGTTGATCTTCAGTAAGCTTCTGCCTTAGATTTAGATTGAACTCTGAATCTTTCTTGTTGATGACTCACGTTGTTCTTCTTCTTTCGTTTCCAATCTGTCTCTTATATAAAGCTTGCTTCATGATTACCGGCTGATCCGGTTCATAATAGACTTCTGACATTTCTTACAGTGGTGTCAGACCGGTTAGTTATGACAGCTGTCAAGTCACCAGTCACGTCACCAGGTTCTTCTGTGTCTTTCCAACTCAGCACACAACACTCAGCAGACTGCTTCACATATGTCGACACATATAGGCTAAGTGTCGACACAAGTCTTCAAGGTGTCGACACAAATACTCCAAGTGTCGACACAAGTCTTCATGGTGTCGACACAATTACTCCAAGTGTCGATACAGTCATACTTCTTCCTCTCGATACTGCTTTTTGTTGTATGTGTCGACACAAGTCCTGTGTGTCGACACAGCAGCTTCTTATCTCGACATTTCTGTTGCAGACAGATGGCGTTGAGTGTTTGTCAAATGGCGTTGAGTGTTTGTCGACACAATTCATGTGTGTCAACACAATTAGTTCTGAACTCCACACAGCCTTTTGAGAGTTGGTGTGTCGATACAAGTCCTGTATATCGACACAATTGCTTCAGATGTTGAGATAGCTCCTGAGAGTCGACTCATCTTCTGTTTTAAGTGTCGACACAATTCTGTTTTAAGTTGTCGACACAATTCTGGATGTCGACACAACTGCATCTTTAGGTGTTGACATAGCTTTGAGTGTCGACACAGCTTCTTTATAAGTGTCGACACAAATTCTGGGTGTCGACACAGCTTCCTTGAGTGTCGACACAATTTGCCTGTGTATCGACGCTGCTTGCCTGAGTGTCGACACAGCTTCCCTGAGTGTCGACACAATTTGCCTGTGTGTCGACACAGCTTCCCTGAGTGTCGACACAATTTGCCTGTGTGTCGACACAGCTTGCCTGAGTGTCGACACAGTCTCCTTGAGTGTCTACACAGTTTCTTCACAAGTGTCGACACTTGTACTTAGAAAATTTTCCTTCAAATTTTTAAACCTGCACAATGAAACTCAAACTTCTATCAAATACACATTGATGCATATCATTGACTAAGTTGTAGCTTCTCCAAATCTAGTACACATTTTCCAATGTACCCAACAATCTCCTCCTATTTGGAGAAGTCATAACCCTTAATCAAAGTTATACATCTCTTAAGATAAAACAAAATTATAATAGAAGAAAAAACATTTCAGAGCAGGTTATTACATAATCATTGTAAACAACAAACACTTAATACTGAAACAGATTTCATTAATCAGAAAAACTTTGGTTTACATGAATTTCTTATAGAACAAAAGAAACAAAATAGTACATTGTTCTATTACATAAACCTAGCAATCCTATTACTGGCAAGGCTCTTTAATAACTATTCCTTTGCCAGACTTGATTTTAGCATGCACAGAAGGTTCAGCATCTTCAACTGGCTTTTTCCCTTTGAGAGCTTTCTTCTTCAATTCTTCAGCCTTGATCTTCTGTCTTTCAAAATAGTGGAAAGGTTTGGGGAAGTACTTGCTTGGCTCTTGAGCATTAGCAGGTAGCTTCCCAGCCTTAGCACTTCTTCTATGCTTAAGAATTGCTTCTTGTCCAGCTTGATATTTATTCCACTCTTGCTCAGAATACGACTTACCCCTGTCATGGGTTTTATCCTTAACAGCTTTCCAGGCAGTAAGTATGATATTTCTAGAAGTTGGGCTCCACTGCTCAAAATCTGGCTTCAGCTCAGCCTGCTCTCTAAATCTCTTCTTGGAAAGTTGAGCTTCCTTCTGAGCTTCTAATGCAGCTTCTGACATTTCAACCTTTTCAAGAATTACATTTTATGCCTCTAGTGGAGGACTATAAATTTTCAGCACTTCTTCTTGAACCATACCAAAATCAGCTGGGGGGTAGATCACCTGAGCAACTTCAGGCTAATCTCCTTCAAAATATTCAGGTTGTATCCTAGACTCAGCTACATTAGCATCATCACAAAGAGGAGGATATCCAATAGTAGCTCTGATGCTATTGGTAGTCCATTTAGCATGGTCAGAGCTGGCTTTGACTAGGAATCTCTCCCCCTCTATGACTTCTCTTGCAACATGATCTCTTAAATCTTCTTTTTGGAATCTGACTTAATCAGGTATATATTTAGTTCCCTCTTTAAAATAAGCTCTGAATTTTGTCAGGAAAGTTTTTATTTTCTCCTGAGATTCTTGAAATGTGGCTTTGACAGCAGATATATCTTCCTGAATTTGCTTGGAGATTTCAGCCTTCAGAGTAGTGCTAGAATCAGTGAGCTTTGTCAATATTTCATGATATGAATCCTTGAGATTTTCATTCATTCTAATCTGATTCTCTAGTACATATCTCTACTTTACTTCAATTTCATCCACTTTAGCTTGTATATCTTATTGTTGCTTAGCCAGGAACACCATAACATTACCTCCTTTAAGGAAGCAATCTGTCATCTCCTTCTTATGTTGATTCACTTCAAATCTAATGTATTTGATGTCCTGGGCCAACTGAAACTGTAACTCCTTATGAGTTTCATCCACATATTTTTCTATAGTCTGCCTTTGATTATCTAATTTTATCTGCATCTGGACCAGTAAAGAACTGAAGTCCATGCTTGATGTAGATGGTGCAGTTCCCAATTGTAAAGCTTTCTTATATCCAAAACTCTTCTTCTTTAACACAGACAGCTTTTTTTTCTTAGCCAATGTGGCTTCTTCATCTTCAGAAGATTCTTATGTACTTTTAATATCAACAGTTTTCTTTTCAGCTGGGGTATCCTTGGATAACTCCCCATCAGTCCTATCAGTAAGAGGATCAGGAAATAATTCTTCCATTTTAAATTCCTGCTGTATCTGTTCAGAAGGAATAAGATCAGTTTTTTTAAAAGAAATACCACTTGAAAGACCTCTTTTGTTGTGTAAACAAAAGAGTCCCTTTGAACAAATTTTGAGGAGAATACTATAATACATCACTAGTCTGTGGAGAAGATACTTACTGGCTCATTTTGAGCATCATTCTTTTCAGTTACTTTAGCTACAGTGTTGATTTCAGATACAACATCCATTATTGTGTCTGCAGCTAAGTCACTATCTAGGACAACATCATCAATACCTCCCCCTTGGGCAGGCAACTCAGTTTCTTTTTCTTGGTTTTCTCCCCCCTAGAGTAGAGTCAATTTATTGCTCTTGGGGCTCACAGTCCTTTGCTTGATCATGAACATCTTGTTGTTGCTGGTATTCATCAGAACTGAAGACCACTTCCTCCTCAGAATCATTGGAGGAGTCAGCCTGTACAATCACCTTCTTTTTCTTCTTGTCTTTGTTAGTTTGCTCCTTAGAAGCAGGGACTTCCTTTGTTAGAACTCTGTCCCACCTTGACAATATCCTTACATCCATTTTTCTCATATGATTTATCTTAGAGCCATTTACTTGTTTCAGAACATCTGGAATTACTGATGTTAAGCATAGGCTGAGGATCCTTCCCAGGTTAGGTTTCTTTATTCATTCTTGTAGTTTATCAAACACTACTGCTGCCCAGTCAATGTTTATCTTGAATATGATTCTCACCATCAGATTGAACATGTGGGCAGAAATCCGATCATGTCCACCTGTTTTGCAGATAATCACTTTGCCCACTACTTCTGAAAGAAATTTTCCTTGGGAATTCATCCCTTTTCTATTGATAGATGAACCAATCTTACTACCGGGATTCAGTCCACACCAGCTTAATGTTTCAGTTATCTTGGAAGGAGTTATTTCGTCTGTATCCTTGATCAATGGTAGATGTAGTGCTTTCCTGATTGATTTCAATGTGAGCTTCACCCGGGTATCTTGAATAGACGCCTTGATTTTCTGTCCTTCTGTGTCCACAGTAGCGGTTGTGTAGAAACTCCATGACTTCCTTCTTCCAAATTTTGGTCGGTTCTGAGACCAAAAATTCTAGTCCATTTTCAGAAATTAGGGCAATAACTCCCTGAATTTCGTCAGAAGCAGTTGTGAAACCTTCGCGAACCAGTTCATAACCTTTATTAACCTTATCTTCTTGGTTTGGCGCCATTGACGTAAGTGCTAGAGGAGAAGAGAAGAGAAGGTCTATGTCGACAGAAGGTGTAGAGTCAAAAATTCTGATAGCGTATTCGACCAGATTTCGGATTCACCTTTTTATAGTACTTGAGTCAGGGGCAGATCAAAAGTCGGGCTTAAGTCGACAAATCAGTTTTTTTGTGTCGACAAAAATGACCTAGGTATTGACAGAACTTAAGTTAAGTCGACACAACTATGTGTCGACATACTAATGTCAAAGTCGACAAAATGGATTTTAAGTCGACAAAACGTATTTTAAGTCGATACATCTATGTGTCGACATACTTGAGTCTGTGTCGACACTGACCACTTTAGTCTCGACAGAGTTGTGTCGACACCAACTTTTTGTGTCGACACAAATATCCTCTCGACAAGGTTGTGTCGACACCTATTCTCCTGTCGACACAGATACTGTTTCTGTGTCGACACACCTTTTCTTGTGTCGACACAACATACTGAGTGTGTCGACACAACTTGCTTGTGTCGACACAAACTTTGTACTTAGCCAAATTTCAACAGAAATTTGGTGCTTACATATGTTACTAATGGAAACTTGAGTTAACCTAGTCTAGGTTCAACATACCTAATTCAATTTTGAAATTATTGAATTTAGTTTCATCCAGTGGTTTTGTGAAAATATCAGCTATTTGATTATCTGTTTTTACAAACTCTAGACTAATATTTTCCTTTTCAACATGTTCTCTGATAAAATGAAACTTTATTTCTATATGCTTGGTCCTAGTGTGTGATATAGGATTCTTAGCAATAGAAATAGCACTTGTAGAATCACAAAATAGTGGTATTCTACTTACCTGGATGTCATAATCTTCTAGTTGATGCTTCATCTATATCAATTGTGCACAGTAGCTACCAGCAGCTATATACTCTGATTCAGCTATTGATATAACTACACTGGTTTGCTTCTTGCTGCTCCATGACACCAGCCTCCCACCAAGGAATTGACATGTTCCTGTGGTACTTTTCCTGTCTTCTTTGCATCTAGCAAAATCTACATCTGAGAAACCTATTAATAGAAAATCTCTATTCTTAGGGTACCAAAGGCCTAGATTAGGTGTGCCCTTAAGATATCTCAAAATTCTTTTAGCTGCATTATAATGAGATTCCTTAGGGCATGCTTGATACCTAGCACATACACATGTTGCATACATGATGTCAGGTCTACTAACAGTCAAGTATAGTAGGGAGCCAATTATCCCTCTATACAAAGACTCATCAACAGGTTTCCCTGCTTCATCTCTGCATATAGGCAGTGTTCCCATTGGAGTTTTCATTGTAGAAGCTGAGTCCAAACCATACTTCTTAATCAACTCCTTGGTGAACTTAGACTGGGATATGGACAACCCACTCTCAGTCTGTCTAACTTGAAGTCCCAAGAAGAACTTCAGCTCACCCATACTGCTCATCTCAAACTTCCCTTACATAAGTTTGGCAAACTTCCTACAAAGGCTGTTTTCAGTAGAACCAAAGATAATGTCATCCACATATATCTGGACTAGTATTATCTTGCCTTTTGATTCCCTATAGAATAGAGTTTTGTCTATCTTTCCTCTAGAGAATTTATTCTCAATGAGAAAGACAGACAAGGTTTCATACCAAGCCCTTGGAGCTTATTTTAAACCATATAGAGCTTTCCTAAGCCTATCTACATAATCAGGAAAGTGAGAGTCTACAAAACCTGAGGGTTGTTCTATATAGACTTCTTCTTTTAAATCACCATTTAGAAATGCCAATTTCACATCCATTTGATATACTTTGAACCCTTAATAGGCAGTATAGGCTAAGAACAGCCTTATTGCCTCCAGCCTTGCCACAGGAGCAAAGGTTTGATCAAAATCAATACATTTCTCTTGCTTATAGCCTTTTACTACCAGTCTAGCCTTGTTCTTGACTATTGTGCTATTCTCATCAAGCTTGTTCCTGTAGATCCACTTAGTTCCTATTATGTTGTGATCCTTAGGTTTTGGCACCAGTTCCCAGACCTTACACCTTTTGAACTGACTGAGCTCTTCTTGCATTGCATCAATCTAGTTGGTGTCTTGCATGGTCTCTTCAATCTTCCTGGGTTCTATCTGAGACAAGAAGCTAGAACATAAAACTGTGTTCATGCTCCTACTCTTTGTTAGAACACCCTGACTTGTATCACCAATGATCTGGTGAGCTGGATGATCCTTCAGGTGTCTCCTTGCTGGAGGAATTCTGTCAGTACTATGACTATCTCCAGTTTCCTCATCTTGATGCTCCACATTTTCTTCTTCACCCAGAGGGACTTGATCTCCCCCTTGATAGCTTGCATCTTTATCCTCATCAAGTTTAGTAGTAACATCTTCATTGATAGTCAGCTTGTCCAGCTTATCTGTTAGACCTGTAGAACTAACTGAAGAACTAGACAATTCACTGTTAATAAATATTGACTCATCAAATACAATATGCACAGATTCTTCTACAACTTGAGTAGTCAAGTTGTAGATCTTGTATGCTCTACTATGGTTGTTGTACCCAACAAATATCCCTTCTTGGGATTTGGAAGCAAACTTAGTCTGGTAGTGTTTACCATTGACAAGTACAAAACACTTACTACCAAAGATTCTGAAATAATATATGTTTGGTTTTCTGCCTTTTAAAATCTGGTAGGGAGTCATCTTGTGTTTCTTATTGATGGAAGCCCTATTGAGCACATGACATGCAATATTTATTGCCTCAGCCCAGAAGTATTCAGGAAGAGTAGTGTCATTGAGTAGAGTTCTACATGCTTCAATTAGAGTCCTATTCTTTCTTTCAGCAACACCATTTTACTGAGGAGTTCTAGGTGAAGAGAATTCCTGATGAATCCCAAGTTCTTCACAAAATATTGTCATACATTCAGACTGAAATTCAGTTCCATGGTCACTTCTGATTTTGACCACTGAGCTGTTGTATTCATTCTATATTTGTCTGACAAAAGTCTGGAAAATAGTTGGGGTTTCAGATTTCTGCCTCAAGAAGAAAACTCATGTAAATCTAGAATAGTCATCCACAACAACGAGTGTGTATGCTTTCCTACCAAGAATATGGATTGGCATAGGACCAAACAAATCCATATGCATGAGATACAAACATCTCTTTGAATCTTTGATGTCAAGTGACTGAAAAGAGGACTTAGTCTGCTTGACTTTTTGGCAAGCTGAGTACACACCCTCTTTTATGCACTGAACTTGAGGACCATTCCTCACTAATCCCATACTGAACAGCAGTCCAATTGACTTGTAGTTCAGATGAGCTAGCCTCTTGTGCCATTTGACACATAGAGAAGCTTTCTCACCTGCAACCAAACAAATAGGAGTTGTTAGACTCACACTCTTGGTTAAGGCAATACACATTTCCTTTCCTAGTGCCAGTCAAAATGATCTCTTGATCACTTGACCTTTTTACTAGGCACTCCCCTTTGAGGAAAGAAATATCATAACCTAGGTCACTAAGTTTACTTATGCTAATCAGGTTATGTTTTAGACCCTTTATATAAGCCACTTTAGTGATTGTAATTGAATCACAAGATATGTTACCAAATCCTTTGATGATTCCCTTTTCTGATCCACCAAAGATAACTTTTGGTCCATTCTTTATGGGCACATAGTCCCTCAACATTCTCCTTATTCCAGTCATATGTCTGGAACCGCCACTATCTAAGTACCATATAGGGGTATGGTCACTTGGATTTACCTGCAACAAATAAAGAATCACTTACCCTTAGAACCAAACTTGCTAGTGGGTCCTAGGTCCTTGTTAGTTTGAAACCCTGTGACTGATCTAACAGGAATCCTACTTTTGGTTTTAACACTTAAGTTAAACCAGCAATCCATGGCAAAGTGACCCACCTTGCCACAACACCAACACTCAAACCTATTATACTTATTCTTAGGTACAGGCCTTCTTACTTTGTTGTGAGTAGACTTATTAAGTGTTGGTGCTGGAATAGCATTCTTCAAGAACTCCTCTTGAAAATGATGGGCATGCCTATAGATTGATCTATTGGCATTAGCACCCTTGCTCATGAAATTTTCATGCTCACAGTGACCATGTGTAATGTCATGATCATACCTGTTAGTAGGATCACTACCTTCTTAAAGAAAATAGGGGGATTAACAGCTTGAGGCTGAACTAGGACTTTACCTTTTCTATGAGAATTGGTAGCCCTAGTTCTTCCCTTAAAGCCTAGACCAGTCTTTCCTTTTTGTGAAACAAAATTATCTATCAAAGGTAAGACAGATTTTGGCTTGGAGAATTTTGCCACTAGCTCTCTCTCTTCCTGAAGTTTTCCCTCCAGTTTCTTGATATGATTCTCTTTGAATGAGATTGTGCCCATCTGAATAACTGTAATATTTTTCAATTTGGCAACCTCATTCAGTTTTTGATCCAACAGTTTTGCTGAAACTGCTGCAGCCAGCTTAAGAGACTCAATCTCTTTAGCTTGCTCTTTAACAAGAAACTTGCTCTTCTTTAGAGCATGCAACAACCCACCATACTTATTAATGAGTTGGTGAACATCCCCCTCAGACTAAGATCCATTCACTTCTTTTGAAGAAGATGCTTCTGATTCTGATCCAGTAAAGTAATCTGAGATTAGGGGTGAATTGTTTACCTTACTTGGTTCAGGCTGATCCTGGCACTTATCTTCTTCAGATTGGGCCATCAGCCCTTTACAGCAATATTCTTCTTCTCCATTTATGGAGTCCAGCATCTGTAGGAATTCTAGTTCCCTAGAATCCTCTTCTGTTGAGAAGAGTCCAACATATGCTTCTGTCTCTTCTTCAGATTTTGAAGATGAAGAGTCTGTCCAACTCTTCTCCATCTGAGCCATTAGAGACTTCTCCTTCTTGCCTTTGACCAGCTGCTTCTTCTTGTACTTTGACTCCTTTCTTTTGTCAGGACAGTCAGCTATGACATGCCCAGACCTGTTGCAACAATAACACACAATCTTAGAATTAGATTGTTTACCAGGTTTAGAAGCATACCTGTCCTCCTTAGGTGTTTTAATCTTCCTGTAGTATTCATCCTTGGAATAGGATGTAGATGAAGGTCTGGTTCTCTAATTCTTTTTCTTCATGAACCTTTGGAATTGTCTTGTGAAGACAGACAAGTCTTCATCAGATATATGACTATCTGATGTACTTGTTTCAGGAACACCTTCTTCTGCTTCATTACTCCTTCTAGGTGGAGAAGGAGACTTTCTCCTACCCTTCCTTGAGCCCTCAGTCTTGAAGGCCATTGACTTTTCTTTATGTTCAGATCTACTGCCCTTCTCTTCCTCTTTCCTAGCAGTAAGTTGTATTTCATATGAAAGCAGTTTTCTAAAAAGTGTAGGTGGTGGTGTGTCAGCCAGTTTGCCCACTTCCCTGATGGCACATATCTTAGTGTCTCAATCCTTTGTTATGGACCTAAGAAACTTGTCATTCAGTTCATAAGTACTGAAGACTCTTCCATATGTCATCAGTTCATTCACTATTCTGAAAACTTTTTATAGCATTCAGCTATGCTGTCATTTTTATTCTGCCTACAGATCTCATATTCCTGATTTAGCATAGACTTTCTATCCTCTCTGACTTCTTCTGTGCCTTCCATATAGACAATTAATGTATCCCACATTTCTTTGGAAGTCTTACAATGCACAAGATTCTGGAATGTTGCATCATCTATGGAACTTACAATTATATTCTGAGCTCTTTTATCTAATGTAGCCAAGATGATTTTATCCTTAGTCATCTTTGAATAACTCTTTGGAGTTTGAATGTTTGCATCAAGAACTGAAACCTTCATTGGGATGAAGGGGCCTTCCTGTACTGTGATATAAATTCTTAGATCAGTTGCTTCCATAAATAGCCTAACCCTTTCTTTCCAAATGCCAAAAGATTCTTTCCTGCATATGGGCAATTTCATAGATCCAAACTCCTTTTGATTTTCACTTGAACCCATTCTTATTGTCTGTTATTAGCCTTGGAGAAATCCTCTGACTGTTAGGTCAAATTTTTAGGAACCTCCCTCTGATACCACTTGAAAGACTTTGTTTCAAGAGCCTAAACACCTACAGGGGGTGAATAGGTTCTAATCTTTTTGAGACTTTTTGATTTTAAGTCAAACAGATATTTGTAACTTCTTTTAGCACAGAATAATTCTATCTACAAAAATTAAATACAAAACAGACAACACCAGATCTATAGTGGTTCCTCAAGATATGGGTACATCCACTTTCCCCCTTTGCCTATCCAGCAGATAACTGAATTCAGCCTAACTTCCTTCCTCTGGCTCGGATCCGCAGATCTTACAAACTCAGAACCCAAAATGGTTCCTACACCTCAGACTTTACATAAGTCCTACCTCAAATTCTTCCCTGAATCCTACCTCAGGCCTCAGTCCTACCTCAGCCTTTATAATTAGGCTTACAACTCAGACTTTCCACAAGTCCTACCTCAGGCACACTGCCCTACCTCAGCCTTTATAATTTTAGGCTTACAATCTCAGATCTAACAATAGATCCTACAAAAATTTGTCAGTAATAAGTATCTGAAAACTTCACCAGCTAGATTTCTCTATTGATGTTGTCTTCTTGATCAGTTCTTGTATAGACTGATCCTTCTGATCCAACCTAACTTAGCTTTTCAAAGCTTCTTGATTAGGACAAATAAGGTAGATCTTCTTTTGAATTTGAAGTTGATCTTCAGTTAGCTTCTTCCTTAGATTCAGATTGAACTCTGAATCTTTCTTATTGATGCCTCACATTGTTCTTCTTCTTTCGTTTCCGATCTGTCTCTTATATAGAGTTTGCTTTATGGTTACCGGCTGATTCGGTTCATAACAGACTTCTGACAATTCTGATAGTGGTGTCAGACCGGTTAGTTATGACAGCTGTTAAGTAACCAGTCACGTCACCAGGTTCTTCTGTGTCTTTCCAACTCAGCACACAACACTCAGCAGACTGCTTCATATATGTCGACACATATAGGCTAAGTGTCGACACAAGTCTTCAAGGTGTCGACACAAATACTCCAAGTGTCGATACAAGTCTTCATGGTGTCGACACGATTACTCCAAGTGTCGACACAGTCATACTTCTACCTCTCGACACTGCTTTTTGTTGTATGTGTCGACACAAGTCATGTGTGTGGACATAACAGCTTCTTGTCTCGACATTTCTATTGCAGACAGATGGAGTTGAGTGTTTGTCAAATGGTGTTGAGTGTGTGTCGATACAAGTCCTATGTGTCGACACAATTACTTCTGAACTCGACACAGCCTTTTGAGAGTTGGTGTGTCGACACAAGTCCTGTGTGTCGACACAATTGCTTCAGATGTCGACATAGCTCCTAAGAGTCGACTCATCTTCTGTTTTAAGTGTCGACACAATTCTATTTTAAGTTGTTGATATAATTCTGGATGTCGACACAACTGCTTCTTTAGGTGTCGACATAGCTTTGAGTGTCGACACAGCTTCTTTTAAGTGTCGACACAAATTATGGGTGTCGACACAGCTTTCCTGAGTGTCGACACAATTTGCATGTGTGTCGACACAGCTTGTCTGAGTATCGACACAATTTGCATGTGTGTCGACACAGCTTCCCTGAGTGTCGACACAATTTGCCTGTGTGTCGACACATCTTCCCTGAGTGTCGACACAATTTGCCTGTGTGTCGACACAACTTGCCTGAGTGTCGACACAGTCTCCTTGAGTGTCGACGCAGTTTCTTCACAAGTGTCGACACTTATACTTAGAAAATTTTCCTTCAGATTTTTAAACCTGCACAATGAAACTCAAATTTCTATCAAATACACATTGATGCATATCATTGACTAAGTTGTGGCTTCTCCAAATCTAGTACATATTTTCCAATGTACCCCACAGATGTGTTGGTTACACAGTAGAGGTCAGCCTTTGCTGACCCACGTTACTACAAATTTTTACAGGGTAAGGAGCGCAAGCAGGAGCAAGTGCGCCGGCCGAAAAGCCCTAAGCCTCATGAAGTGTTTATTGTGCTTACTAGCTCATTTTCTTCTTGATTGTATTGCTCCATGTTTTGGTATTTTCCGGCTTGCATGCAGAGGTAGCCTAGAAGTGCTGCTGCACGTTGATGTTTGACCTTGTGGTCTTTCCGTTTTGGACTTATTTGGTGTAAGGCCTTAAGGATATTTTTGATACTCCTGTTTAGTAGTGGATAACTTCTAGTTCTTTGATATGTTTCTTCTATTGCTTTATTCCGAGTTTTAAGATTAGGTAGTTAATATCATCTTTTAACGCTAAAGCTGTGGCGTCTGTATGTTGTGGGGCCCCGACCGGACCCATATTATACGATCATTACAGGGGAGGTGTTACAAAACCCCCTTAAAAGTACATTTTTGGAATTTTTTAAGAGGAATACACCTCCTCTCCATAAATGTTTAGGGTCCTACTCTCCTCACTCCTTAGGCCACCAAACTAGCAAGCATAATGGGTATTGGGCCTTGGCAAAAGCCCAAAGCCTTTCTCTCTCTCTCGTATCTCCTTTCCCCAAACCTAAGCCCATCTCAAGCCCAAGAAGGGGACTTATAGATCATGTCATATGGGTGTACCATCTTCCCTAGATATTATCATGTGTCCCACCAGCTGGAGGGAGGAGGAGAACACCTCCTCCTCTCGGGTTAATCCCACATCGGGGAGAGGATGGGTCGCAAACCTCCCCCATCCTATAAAAGTTTATGCCCTCCCCTGCTCTCCCCACACACAACTCAAACGAGCCCAGGGCCCCTCTATCGGAGCTCCAGCTCGCTGAAAAACCACCACCATCCAAGCCCCACCACCACCTTTAATGGCAAATCAGGTTGGCCCCTCCTGATCCCCTTTAGCATAGGTAGAATCTCTTCCCCTCCTCCTTCTTAACTCCCTGGACATTTTGCATGTGCCTCCCGACGGCCGGAGCACCGCCGGCACCACTCGAGCCTTTCTCCAGGTCGGGCGGTGTTCGTGGGTGGAAAATCCTACCCCAGTGTCGGTGGTGGTGTTGGGAGGGAATCCCATCACCGGGGATGTTTATCCCCGGTGGCAGAGGGTCGTGGTGCCGCCGAAAATTATCGCTCCGACAGTACCCGAAAAAGAGCTAAAGCTCTGTTTTTATTTTTTGCGGCGGCGGCCGGCGGTGCCAGGCTGCCAGACCACCGCTGGAGAAGATCCCAACCCCCGACACACTGGCCGGGGTGGTGACGTGGTTAGGCGACCATCAGAGAGGCAGGGTGTCGCGACATTGATGGAAACAGAGCACCGTGCCGCCACCGCTCCCAAGTTGATTATTTTCGGCGGTGGCCGGTGGCGCTGGGCCACCAGACCACCACCCTGAGGTTCGATGGACCCCGAAAAATTTATTGGTGGCGGTGTCGTGGCCTGACGACCATTAGGAGGCGGCAGTAAAAGCCGGTGAACTTCTGTCATCGGGATTTGATCACTATCATCTGATCTCCACCAAGAGATCAGACATGTATGATCTCCTTAAATCCTACACCTTCCTCAGCATCAGTGCCCCCACAGCGGATCCGTGGTCGATCCACTGTGGGGGCCAATCAGCTATTAACTCGTCTGGCTCAATCTCGGCCACGCGATCAGGTTTGATCTGACTATTTGTAGAATAATATTTAAATTATAATTTGGTGATTTTTTAAAGAAAAATCTAGAATCCTAGAGAAAGGTTTTGAGCATAAAAGTTGTTTCCCTGATGAGGTCTCTTTCCACAAAAAATTTGAGAATTTTTGGAGTCGATTTGATATTTTTAAAAACCAAAATAATATTATTTGACCAAATTAAAGGCCCAAAATTGCTCGAAATTTTTTGAAAAAATTACTACTCATTTTAAACCCTCCTAAATATTGTATAAAAATTTGAGAACCTTGGAATAAAAATTGAAGATTTTCTGATTTCCTAGGTGTCTAGGATCGCGTTCAGAAATTAATGCGCTCAAATTATTCGAAATTTGAAAATCGAAGCGCGCGACCACCTTTTAAATAGAATATTAAGTTCAATTAATTAATCGACGAGAGTTATCGAGGCAAGGTTTCCAGCTCTAAGTGTTTCGAAATTTTCTAAAACCATCGAGCGTCTCATTTTCAAAATAACTCTCGAGAATTTTGGATGGACTCAGAAGATAAGAGTAAGAGCATACGAGTTGTCATTTATTCTCGATGAATAATAAAGATATAACACATAATAAGCCCTCTGATCCGATTAAGTCGAGATTAAAAAGGCGTAACTGAATTGTTATCAGATCTTAATATTGGATGAAACCCAAAGAGGCCTACTAAAAATTAAAATGAAACTGAACATGCCTCCTGAGAACGGAGATGGAATTGAAGCCTCCTGAATGGAGTGATTGGATTACTAATCATTTTCTTTATGATTTATTCTAGTCTTGCACTAATTCAATTCATTTATTTCAGTTAAGTACTTCCTTTATAGTATTATTCTAGTCTCGTACTAATCAAATTCCTTTCAGTACTTACTTTCAGTTCTTTCAATTCAGTACTACTCTAGTTTCGTACTGGTCCCATTTCATTTTAGTATTTCAATTCTGCATCTTATATTATCAGCAGCTTTTATTACCGTACTTTTGTTTTTGTAATTTACTATTTTAAGCATGGGTCCTGCTCTGACGAGCAGTCTTCTGTTGGGTTGAGCCTTAGTTGGGGATAGCGAGAGTTGAGATATTTCTCCAGGAATAACCCCAAATAAAGAACTCTCATCATCCTTGTTGGAAGTTGAGTCGGGTGTCGCTTTCCTGAATTATTTAAAGCATAGTAGGGTAGGCCTCCACAGACCCGATGCGTGCTAGCAAAATTGATTAATTTGATAGCTTGTAAGTTGCTTGCGGTTGTGGCGGGTCAGTCACTTCCGCAGACCGTTCGTACCTGTGCGGTAAGTTCGACGACTCAAGGCGACAGAGAGATGAGTACCACGGGTGACCAGCCATTATGTTTTTCCCCGTTGGGTTTTCTCCGCTGGTCGGCCAAACTGTTGAATCGCCGGATGTCAATCACATCCAAGAGTACACAGGGTTGTACTTTGGGGCCTTGGTTGTGCGGTACGACCACACCCAGAAGTGGCAGGACTAGCCACGATCACTGACGGCCACATCGGTGAGGCCCGCGGGGCTCGCTACCCTGCTTGAATAGAAGCGGTCCATACTATGTTAGCATAAGGTGTGTGCGCGACTTGAATGTCTGCAGTATGAATACAGGTTTTGAATACCTGGTGTGTTGATGTGCTAGTGGAGCTTGTTATAACAAGGGTTGAGCATATTATTGGAAACTTGAAGTCACTCAAAAATCGTTCGAAAATTTAGCCGAATTGGAATCGGTTAAAATTGATTCGACTCAATCTGATTCGATTCAATTAGACTCGAATCTGATTTCGAGCCAGCCCTGAATCACTCGAAATATAATTCGAATGAACTCAAATTAATTTTAAAAAATTATGTATTTATTAATATATTCTTATTTTAAGATTAAAAATAACAAAATTTAAGCCTAAATAAAAAAAATGAAAGATTTAAATGTTTCATTTGCTAAATTTATAGGTTGTCCAATTTAATTTTGAGCAAACTATGAATAAACCGAAAAATTGCTCAATTCGATTTCGAGCTGACTAGGAATCGAGTAATTTCGAGTCGAGCCGACTCGACTCGAAATTAATTTTGATTTTGAGTCGAGTTCAAGTCGAAAATTTCGATTTCGAGCCGAGCCAAAATCGCTCGAACTCGACTCGATATCAGCCCTAGTTATAACCAATGTATATTGTTGATGTTATTCGAGTTATACTGTGCTGCACTAACTTTTATGATCACTCCTAGCGTATAGATGAAATGTTATACTAACTCTCTCATGCTTCGGCTATCTACTTTTGTTGGGTGTGTAAGCTCGTTCCTAGGATATGGATCCGGAGAAGAGATTAGTTTCCACTTAGCTATGTGACTAACGGTTATTTTAATAACCATTCATAGGAGATGGAGCATCGTAGTGACCAGATGTCGCAGGATGATGCGCCAACAGATAGGTCTACCCGAGCAGGAGCACCCCCGTCATCTCCAGAGTTTCAAGACGTGAGTACTAGCGAGCAGGATTGAGAGTGCGAGGAGCTTAGAGTTGACATACTTATATAGCATACGGGTTTCATGTATAAACAGTGGCTACGGCCTTTGCGTTCTCCTTAAATATATATTATTATTTATATATATATATGTTATGGCTTCCAATTAATGCTTCCGCAATACTCTGTGATGTGATGTGAATGTTGTGATTCAAGTCGAGCAAGACAGCCAACTAGTGCTTATTAATGTGGGTTGTTACCCCTTAAGGAGCACTGGGTATACGTCCTGCACAAGTAAGATCCCCTCCTGCCCGACCTGGGCAAAGGTTGGGGGAGGGGTATTACAAATGGATCAGAGCGATCACGATCCATCCCTGTGGAGCAGTCTTAGGATCCCTCCGTCCCTCGCTTCATTCTTTGGTTCGGGACGAACCATGCAGCGGAAGCGTGGTGATAGCATGCCCACACACCTTTATTTCCTCTTTATCAATCTCTTGCAAATTTCCCCTACTTTTGCAAAATTCTGACACTTGTTTTCCTGTTACTTTTCCTGATACCAGAGTCTAGTAATGGGAGATCCTCCTCCAGAGGATATGTCCCCGCCACCATACCTCCAGACCCAGTTACCCCTACAGCTGTACCGTTTGTCGAGACCGACTTGGGTCAAACGTTTATAGCTATCCTGACAAAGTTCCTGACAGCTTTGGCACAGCCACCGCAGTAGTTGATGGTACTCACTAACTTTCTAACGACTTTTCGGGGGCTGAGGCCTCCCATCTTTAGAGGTACGGATACTGCCATACTGGCAGAAGAGTTTATTGAGCGCGTAGAGGAGCTGTTAGTAGATATGATGTGCCCGGTAGTAAATGCAGTATCACTAGTTGTGACCTTATTATTGAAGGATATGGTATTTTGAAAGTTGCTTTATTTTCTTATTTACTAAGTGTTCTTGATCTAAATAATGTTATTACATTTTGTTCCTTGATTGTATGGCATACCTCATGTAAGGTTCAAGAACATGCTCTTGGTCTTGAACTATAGAACCGTGAGTTTTATTATGTCGTGTAATCTTATGTTTTCCTCTCTTTCGTGGTAGTCAAAGGAAACATTGATTGTCAGGTTAACATTGTCATATTAGTTAAAGTACATTGGAGTTCTATAAATATTGATAAATGGTTATCGTTTAATCATATGAGTATGTATGCATCTGAGTTCATACATATTGAGGTTGACCTATTTTAGTTGTAACATTATATGGAATGTGTTTAGTGTCATTAATGTTTACAACATGTCTGGTGAATTGAAGATATGAGATGTGTAGATTTAGCGCGTCGATGTGAACAATGTGATTATAGTTGAAGGCCATCTTTTGATGGTGATAAATATTATGATTCGTTGTTCACACTTATGCATAAGAAATTTGCATATCGAAATATCGTTTGTCCCCAAATTATTTGGGTAGTGATATAGTCGGTCTCCTTGGTAAAGCGAGGTTGTTACGCATGCAAATAACTAAAGCAGTTATAATTACAACACACTTACGAGACTGAGAATGACAAATATAATGCAGAAATGATACGGTCCTATTTTGCACTATATTCATAATATCACGTGATATTGGTAGACACATGTGATAATGTTAAGTTACCTATACTACCATGTTGTTGTGGCGACTGTAATGCCTTGATAAAGCCTCTTATAGTCCATAATATAAATTGTTATATTATAACTGTGACAGCATGGTTCCTCTGTAAGGTCACACCAAATGAACGGGAATAGTCTCTGTTTGACTTACATGTGCGCTTGATTTCATGCAGCATGCGATCAAGATAGTACAGTAAGTGCGCTTTCATAATGTCATTTTTGACATGTTTAGACCAAGACGAGTAGTTAAATTTTGCGACTGTTAATCTGCGGGATGAATTGGTTCATCGCGTTAATTTCAATAGTGTGATGACACAATTTCTTATCTCAATCAATCCAAGTAACATACTTGTTTTAAAGTTATGTTATGATCAAAAAAATAGAGGGTAGATCTTTACCTAAGATCAAAGCCCTCTTATTGGATATATATATATATATATATATAAGTTTTGATCAAGGGTTTTGAATCAAGGGTTGAGAGTGAGATAAAAAGGAAAAGGGGAGATAGGGTTTTAGTGGGATTTTGCTTTTCAGTTTTTCCCTGTAGAACTCGATGGACACACTGAAATCGGAGGCGATTTCCCGATCTCGGTGAGGATGATTTCTCAAGCTCGGTGAGGGCGCCGACTCGCGATTTTCCTTGCTCACGCAGAGCACCGACTCATGATTTCCTAGAGGTGCTCCGGTGATAGTGCGGAGCTTGGTCTTCTACCCGGCGACAAGAGTAGCTCGGCCACTGGGCGTCTCCGACGGCTTGAAGATGAAGGAGTAGCCCCAAAGTTTTTTGCTTGCTCAGTCTTCTTCCCGGCGACAAGTGTGGCTCGACCACTGGATGTCTCCAACGAGTTAAAGAAGAAGGCCTATGTCTCTCCCTTCCACTCCCCTCATCAACGGAGCAGATTGCTTTGACTGTTAGGGTTAAAGTTGAACTTTGAGGCGAGGCGTCGGCCTCATTATTGTGGTGGAATTGCTACCATCTTCTCCAATGCTTTCCCTCTTTTGCCTAGAGATCTTGTTCTCTAGAGGTACAATTTATAACCCCTTGTGATGGTTAGGTGTGATGAGTTAGGTTTTATGTTGCTTAGCCTTGTTTTGGTCTTTGTCATCGGATATCCGATCCTTTTTTGTTGTTGGTGCTTGCGAAATTTTTTTTATAAAAAATTCGCCCTACCTCTTCACCAAGAAATCCTATAGTGGTATCAGAGCCAGGTTAGATATCTCATGACAATGGGCCTCTTTCTGTGCCTAGTGGTTTGGATTTGTTATGTACCAACCCTTGATTACGTAATTCGTTGTTGTATGGATTATGAGAAGATTATTTTTTTTGGATTTAAAATGATTTGGTTAAATCATGTTGGATTGTGTACATAGACATATCCATCGCTAGGGTTCAGGCTAGTGTTTCTTGCTTTGGCATTCTTTTATTTTTATGTATTCTCTAGAATGTAATTATTGTTTGGGATGCATGTAATAATTAGAATGTCGTGTGTTAGGATTTTTTTGTTATTCCTCGGTTCTTTAGAGGAATGTGAAGAGAAAGATTTAAGATTGGTTTTCCTCCTCATTTTATCCACTTAAGATTGTGACCTTGGATGATCATGAGTGTGATTCCAATCACTAGACATGGTGGAACGTGTGTAAGCTTGGTATTAGGCCACAAGAGATTAAACTTTGTGTGAGGCACATTTTACTTTTCTTGTGGAAATACCGCGTTCACACTAGTTGCTCAATAAAATGAGTTTTCTTAAACAAGACTTTCAAGATCTAGGATTGAATCTTTTGGGAAAAAGGTTTTCCTATTATTTCATTTTTCCTTGGATCATGCAATAATATTGTTCAAGAGTCATAAGAGTTAAGCATCACTTAAAGGTTATGATTGGTTCTTTGTACCTACCTGGACAAACAAATGGATGAGTCCACTTATTTTGGAAAGGATCTTGTGTGTGTCTATATTATTATTCTGATATAGCAATAGCAAAAAAAAATTCTATCATGAACTCAAAGTATATATTTATTCTCACTTTTTACAATCATGTCTACTCTACCAAATTTTCTGTGTTCCATGACTGATAAGAGTCCTCTTGCTAATGACGGTTCGAACTATTCTGATTGGATCCTCAAGTTGAACATCGTGTTGTGTTTAGAAAATCTCCAACAAATTCTGGATGGTCATTGCCCAGAAGAGAAGGAGAAAGGAAAACAACCCGATGTTGAAAAGGAGGAACAAAAGAAATGGAATGAACAATATCGTGTTGTGCAGACACTGATCTTGGCCAGTATTGGCGATCAGTTGCAAAGGAAATTTCTTGATACTCCCGCTAAGGAAATTATAACACAATTAGAAAAAATGTTCACTGATAGTGCTCGGAAAGAGCGCTATAAGACCACCATAGCACTCACAAGGTGCAAGATGATGGAGGGTGAATCTGTCTCAGTGCAGTTCCTTAAAGTGCAAAGCTATCTGGAGAAATTAGAGAAACTGAATTCCCAAATTCTTGATGACATTACTGAGGATATCATATTGGGGTCACTTCCTTACTCCTATAAGGATTTCATAATGCATTATCATATGCGTGAAAGGAAGATGACCATGAATGAGCTCCATAATGCCCTCAAAATAGCTGAGGTAGACATGGGCAAGACAAAGGCAAATTCTATCTTGGTCGTTGCGTCAAGTAGCAAGAAGCCCTTTAAGAATAAAGGCAACGTCGCAAACAAGACTGCAAGTAGAAACTCCTCATTCAAAGGAAATAAGGGAGGAGCTCATGTGAGCACCTCCAAGGGAAGCAAAGTGAAGAACTCTCCAACTGTTGTCACCGAATGCTTCGATTGTCATGAGAAAGGACACTACAAGATGAATTGCCCCAAGTATAAGCGTGACTTGGATGAAGGCAAGATTGAACACAAGTGTCCCAAAGGTATATTTGTTATTGAATTAAATCTAAATTTGTCCACAACTATCCTTGATTGGGTAATGGATACCGGATCATGTGCTCATTTAGTTTCTAATGTGCAGTCACTAAGGGATAGGAGAACGCTCTCTAAAGGAGAGATTGTGTTGAAGGTTGGAAATGGTGTAAGAATCTCTGTGGTTACTGTTGGCACCCTTGATCTTCATTTATCTAGTGGTTTATGTTTTAATTTGAAAGATGTTTGTCATGTCCCTTCTTTTTTAAGAAACATTATTTCTATGTCATGTTTGGATGCAAAAGGTTTTTATTTTGTGATAAATAATTCACAAATGACAATTAAGAAGGATGGTTTGTTTTATGCAAATGCTTTCATTTCAAATGATTTATATTTGCTTAATATAGTTGAAGATAAACATGTTATGAATATCAATAACAAAAGACTCAAAATATCTCATGTAAATGAGACACTCTTATGGCACCATCGCCTTAGTCATATAAATGAAAAACGCATAAGAAAATTGCATCAAGCTAATCTTTTGGATTCATTTGATTTTGATGCAATTGGGACATGTGAATCGTGTTTAGCAGGAAAGATGACCAAGACACCTTTCAGCAAGAAAGGTGGAAGAGCGAACAACTTGTTGGAATTGATACACTCCGATGTATGTGGTCCAATGAGTACTAGTGCAAAAGATGGTTATAGGTACTTCATCACATTCACGGATGATCATAGTCGCTACGGCTATGTTTATCTCATGAAGCATAAAAGTGAATCCCTTGAGAAATTCAAGGAATACAAAAATGAAGTAGAGAACCAGTTTGACAAGAGAATTAAAATCTTGAGAACTGATCGTGGAGGTGAGTACATGAGCAATATGTTCACTACTTTCCGAAAGGTGTGTGGTATTGTACCACAGCTTACTCCTCCTAGCACCCCGCAGTGGAATGGTGTCTTCGAGAGGAGAAATCGAACCCTTCTTGACATGGTTTGTTCCATGATTTGTCAGACCGATTTACCTTTATATTTTTTGAGTCATGCGCTTCTTTCTGCGACTCTCACTTTAAACATTATTCCAACAAAGTCTGTTGATAATACTCCGTATAATATATGGTTCGGGAGATCGCCCATTTTATCTTTTCTTAAAATTTGGGGATGTGAGGCACATGTAAAACGTATGCAATCAACTAAATTAGAACCCAAAGCTGATAAATATTTCTTCATAGGATACCCAAGAGAAACGAAAGCGTATAGCTTTTGGCACAAGTCGACGAATACAATATTCATAAAGAAGAGTGCTACATTCTTAGAGAAAGAGTTTCTTGAAAGAATCAAAGGATGCGAACGTAGGATAACACTTGAGGAAACTCAAGAGGACCTACCAATTTGTGATCATGAGATGAATTTTAACATTCAAGATGATTACGAGATATCATATATAGCTCCTTTGCTCAGTTGGAGTGTGGGCAATCCAACTCCATAATTTCATATTGAGGAAATTCATACTGCGCAACCAAATGATTTCTTGACTCACGTTGAACATGAATTAATTCCACAAGAGGTTGTATAAGAAATTCGATAGCCTCAAGATGAGCCAAATGAGCAAACAGAACTAAGAAGGTCTACTAGGGTGCAGAGAAAACCCGACATTTATATGGGTCTTCATGAAGTCTTGGTAATTGACACAGAAGACCCCTTGACCTATGAAGAAGCATTAGGAAGGATAGATTCTGATGCCTGGCAAGAAGCCATGAAATCAAAAATGCAATCCATGTATGACAATCAAGTACGGGACTTGGTTGACCTTCCTATTGGAAAGAAACCCATTTCCAACAAATGGATTTTTAAGAGGAAGATGGACATGAATGGCAACATGACAACTTACAAGGCTAGACTCGTGGCAAAATGTTTCAGTCAAGTCCAAGGAATTGACTACGATGAAACTTTTTCACCGGTTGTAATGTTCAAAACAATTCGAATCATGTTGGATATTGCAACTTTCTATGATTATGAAATATGGCAATTGGACATCAAAATAGCTTTCCTGAATGGAAAACTAATTGAGGAGGTATACATGATGCAACCTCAAGGTTTTGAAGATCGAAATAATATCGAGATTAAAACTCTCGATTTTATTCAAAGCAAGGAAGAACCTTGTGTATACAAAAAGGTTAGTGGGAGTCACATCATATTTTTAGTTTTGTACGTCGATGATATATTATTAATGGGAAATCATTTACCTTTAATGGAACAAACAAGAGACTCATTGAAATCCATCTTTTCAATGAAGGACATGGGACAAGCCCAATATATTTTGGGAATTAAGATATACAGGGATAGGTCGCGAAGACTAAATTGCCTAAGTCAAAGTATTTACATTGACAAAATCTTAGAAAGGTTTCATATGGAAAACTCTAAGAAAGGAAATGTGCCAATGAAGATGTCTTTATAGCTTGGCAAGTCTCATTGCGCCTCCACGCATAAAGACATTGAATGCATGAAAAACGTGCCATATGCTTTCGCTATAGGTTCCATCATGTATGTCATGACCTGTACAAGACCGGATGTTGCATATGCTCTGAGCATAACGAGCCGGCATCAAGCTTCGCTAGGTCCTAATCATTGGACCACTGTCAAAAATATTCTTAGGTATCTGAAAAAGACCAAGAATGAGTTTCTTGTTTTTGGTGGGCACAAGGAGCTAGTTGTAAAAGGCTACACGGATGCTAGCTTCATGACAGATCCGGATGACAGGAGATCACAATCTGGGTTTGTTTTCCTTATGAATGGTGGGGTCGTGAGTTGGCGCAGTTGGAAGCAATCAACGACTGCTGACTCAACCACTGCAGCAGAAGTCATGGCAGCCGCGGAAGCCAGCAAAGAGGGAGTATGGATGAAGAAGTTCCTTGAGGAACTTGGAGTTGTTCCGTCAAGTGAAGGTCCCTTGAAATTATTTTGCGACAATAGTGCCTCAATTTCACAAATCAATGAGCCAAAGTCACATCATAAAACAAAATACATGGATATAAATTATTTTGTTATGCGGGACTTTATTGAGGAAGTCAAAATTGCACTTTTATGAATAGACACAAACAGCAACACAGCTGATCGCTTCACAAAACCTCTATCTCAAGCCAAGGGCGAAATTCATTTCGAATCCATGGGGTTACGTGACCGTGGAGAGTGGCTTGATGAGTGATTTCATAGGTTGCTCTTTTGTGCATAATTTTCTTTTGGACTAAGAAACTTTGAAAAACAAGTGGAAGATTGAAGGATATGGTGTTTTGAAAGTTGCTTTATTTTCTTATTTACTAAGTGTTCATGATCTAAATAATGTTGTTACATTCTATTCCTTGATTGTATGACATACCTCATGTAAGATTCAAGAAGATGCTTTTGGTCTTGAACTATAGAACCGTGAGTTTTATTATGTCGTGTAATCTTATGTTTTCCTCTCTTTCGTGGTAGGCAAAGGGAACATTGATTGCCGGGTTAAGATTGTCATATTGGTTAAAGTACATTGGAGTTCTATAAATGTTGATAAATTTTTATCATTTAATCATATGAGTATGTATGCGTCCGAGTTCATACATATTGAGGTTGACCTATTTTAGTTGTAACATTATATGGAATGTGTTTAGTGTCATTAATGTTTATAATGTGTCCAGTGAATTGAAGATATGAGATGTGTAGATTTAGCGTGTCGATGTAAACAATATGATTATAGTTGAAGGTCATCTTTTGATAGTGATAAATATTGTGATTCGTTGTTCACACATACGCGTAAGAAATTTGCATATCGAAATATAGTTTGTCCCCAAATTGGTTGGGTAATGATATAGTCGGGCCCCTTGGTAAAGCGAGGTTGTTACGCATGCAAATAACTGAAGCAGTTATAATTACAACTCACTTATGAGACCGAGAATGACAAATATAATGCAGAAATGACACGGTCCTATTTTGCAGTATATTCATAATATCACGTGATATAGGTAGACATAGGTCATAATGTTAAGTTACCTATACTACCATGTTATTGTGGCGACTGTAATGCCTTGATAAAGCCTCTTATAGTCCATAATATAAATTGTTATATTATAACTATGATGGCATGGTTCCTCTGTAAGGTCACACCAAATGAACGAGAACAGTCTCTGTTTGACTTACAAGTGCGCTTGATTTCATACAACATGCGATCAAGATAGTACAGTAAGTGTGCTTTCATAATGTCATTTTTGACATGTTTAGACCAAGACGAGTTGTTAAATTGTGCGACTGTTAATCTGCGGGATGAATTGGTTCATCGCGTTAATTTTTATAGTGTGACGACACAATTTCTTATCTCAATCAATCCAAGTAACCTACTTGTTTTAAAGTTATGTTATGATCAAAAAAATGGAGTGTAGATCTTTACCCAAGATCAAAGCCCGCATTTATTGGATATATATATATATATATACATATATATATATACATATGTATATATATATATACATATATATATATATATATGTATATGTATATATATATATGTATATATATATATATATATATATATATATATATAAGTTTTGATCAGGGGTTTTGAATCAAGGGTTTGGATCAAGGGTTGAGAGTTAGATAAAAAGGAAAAGGGGAGATAGGGTTTAAGTGGGCTTTTGCTTTTCGGTTTTGCCCTGTAGAACCCGACGAACACACTGAAATCGAAGGCGATTTCCCGAGCTCGTTGAGGACGATTTCCCGAGCTCGGTGAGGGCGCCGAATCGCAATTTTCCTTGCTCACGCAGAGCACCGACTCACGATTTCCTGGAGGTGCTCCGGCGACAGTGCGGGGCTTGGTCTTCTACCCGGCGACAAGAGTGGCTCGGCCACTGGGCGTCTCCGACGGCTTGAAGATGAAGGAGTAGCCTCGACGTTTTTTGCTTGCTCTGTCTTCTTCCCGGCGACAAGTATGGCTCGGCCACTGGACTTCTCCAACGAGTTGAAGAAGAAGGTCTAGGTCTCTCCCTTCCACTCCCCTCATCAACGGAGCGGATTTCCTTGACTGTTAGGGTTCAAGGTGAACTTAGAGGCGAGGCATCGGCCTCATTGTTGTGGTGGAATCGCTACCATCTTCTCCAGTGCGTTCCCTCTTCCGCCTAGAGATCTTGT
Source organism: Platanthera zijinensis (assembly GCA_039513925.1). Lineage (NCBI taxonomy): Eukaryota > Viridiplantae > Streptophyta > Magnoliopsida > Asparagales > Orchidaceae > Platanthera > Platanthera zijinensis. Next base: position 4,261,023 of record CM077091.1, on the reverse strand, counting down.
TCTCTAGAGGTACAATTTCTAACCCCTTGTGATGGTTAGGTGTGATGAGTTAGGTTTTATGTTGCTTAGCCTTGTTTTGGTCATTGTCATCGGATATCTGATTCTTATGTGTTGTTCGTGCAAGAAATCAAACATTTATAAGGGTATGCTAGAGACTGGTGGAGAGCGGCTAGTCGCTCGGCGTTTAGAGGATGACCATTGAGCATTATCCTGTGGGGGGGAGTTCTCAGAGGCATTCCTGAAGCACTTTATCTCGGAAGCCAACTGAGCAGCACTGTAGGTGAGGTTTCTGCACATCTGCTAGGGTGACCGGACGGTGACAGACTACAAGAGAGAGTTCATCCACCTAGCCCATTTTGCTGGGAACCTTGCAGCCACTAACAGAGACAATGCTGCTCGCTTCTATCGAGGCCTGCAAGATGACCTGAGACATGCCTTAATTATGATCTCTCGGTCCACCTTCCACACTATAGCGACTCACGCCGCTGCATTGGATTTAGACCAGAGGATGATGGCCCAGCAGCGTCGAGGACAGGTAGAGGACCCTAGGGGTCAAGGATGAGATAGAGGAGTTGTTCCCCGCTGACAAGAGAGAGCGCAGACAGAGAAAGTGCAGGCAGCCTTATAGGTGCCCACCAGCATCCCCAGCACAGCAGCAGGATCCCATGCCAGCTCCAGTACCACAGCACACTCCAGTAGCTCGACGAGACATTCCCTTTGCAAGGAACTGCTTTTTGTGCCAGCAGCCGAGACACATGAGAGCTTTTTGCCTGCAGGCAGTAGGAAGGCCAGGATTAGGAGCAATTCAAGGAGGACGGGCAGCGTGTGGATAGGGCCAGAGGGGTCGAAGAGGTAGAGCTAGCAAGAGAGGTCAGTAGGGTCGAACAATGCCTTTGGAAGCTTATGCATTGGACCTTCAGCATGGACCGGCACCCGATGTAGTGATAGGTATATATCTTAGACGTTAGAGATATGATAGATATGGATACTTATATTATATACTATACACATATGTATGTATACCTCGGATGCGTGTTTTGTTTTATGATATGTATATACTCCTTATCTCTTCAGGATTACTTTTGGTATAAGAACACCCCGCAAAAACTCTCTTCGACACTAGAGCGATGCACTCCTTTGTATCCCAAAATTTCATTGCGACTAAGGAGAATGTTGTCCGCTCGTCTGGATTGTCCATACAGATTCGTCTACCTGAGTGTTCAGATATGACGTCTATGGAGAAATGTTTGTTCCAGGCGATGCTAGGGGACGTGGAATTTGAGATTTATGCGACAATCCTGGCAATAACCAGATTTGACACCATATTGGGGATGGATTGGTTGGCTGAGGATAAGGCCCAAATAAATTGTTTAACCCGAGAGGTCAAACTTCAGAACCCAGACGGACAGGTCATTATGCTGGCAGGTATACCCACCATCTCTCGCATCATTTTGACATCTACTCAGACTGTAAAGTCAATCAAGCAGAAGAACAAAGTATTTCTTATCTACTTCGAAATGGAGAATAAAATTCAAGTGCTCGCCAAAATTTTGGTGGTACGAGATTTTCCAGATATTTTCCCCGAGTCCCTCCTAGGTTTTCCCCCACAGCGAGAGGTTGACTTTCAGATTGAGCTTGTGTCTGGAGCTCGACCAGTGTCCCGAGAACCCTATCAAATGTCCCCTAAGGAATTTTCGAGTTTAAGATTCAACTTCAGGAACAGATAGATGTTGGATTTGTCCACCCAAGTTCCTCGCCCTGGGAGCCCCTATACAGTTTGTAAAGAAGAAGGACGGGACACTGCGCTTATACATAGACTACTGGGAACTAAACAAACTCACTATACGGAATACGTACCCACTTCCGAGGATTGACGAGTTGTTCAATCAATTAAAAGGTGCATCCGTATTCTCCAAGATGGAGCTAATATCAGGCTACTATCAGCTTCGGATCTGTGAGGAGGATATTCCCAAGACTACTTTTAGCTCCCACTATAGTCTATACGAGTTTCTGGTGATGCCTTTTGGGCTCACCAATGCCCCCTTTGCCTTTACGGCACTGATGAATAAGGTATTCGAACCCTTCCTAGATCATTTCGTGATCGTCTTCATCGATGACATCTTAATCTACTCGAAGACTAGGACAGACCATTCTAGACACCTATAAATGGTGTTACTTAAATTTCAAGAACACTCTCTCTTCACCAAGTTTAACAAGTGTGAATTCTGGTTAGAGAAAGTCGGATTCTTGGGCCACACCATCAACAAAAAAGGGATAGCAGTAGATCAGGCAAAAATCCAGGCAGTTCAAAGTTGTTCGCCACTTAAGACTGCAGCAGACATACGAAGTTTCATTGTTCTTGTCGGATATTACATGACATTTGTGGAAGGTTTTTCAAAGATTGTGTTACCCCTCACAGCTCTTACAAGAAAGGATGTTGTGTTTTGATGGACGCCGGAATATGAGACTACGTTCGTTGAATTAAAGAAGCGGCTAACTTCTGCCCCAATCCTTACGATCCCCTAAGGAATCGAAGGGTTCCAGATTTATACGGACGCATCCCTGAGGGGATTGGGAGCTGTCCTGATGCAGTATAGCAAGGTAGTAGCATATGTGTCTAGCCAGCTAAAGCCGCATGAGCTGAATTATGCAACCCACGATCTAAAGTTGGGCGTCGTTGTTTTTCCCACAAAATTTGGAGACATTACTTATATGGAGTAAAATGCGAGATCTTCTCAGAACATAAGAGCCTCAAATACATCTTTACTCAGAAAGAGTTGAACCTTCGGCAACGCCGATGGTTGGAATTTCTGTGTGATTATGATTTCACTCTCCAGTACCACCCCGAGAAGGCTAATAAAGTTGTTGACGCGTTGAGCCGCCAGCCCTCGATAGCTGGGAGCTGGATGGTGAAGATTCCAAGGGAATTGTTTGTCTTTGTTAGACTTGGAGATTACTCTTGTTGCTTGTAGGGATCCGGAAGAGTACCAGGCCCAACTGTATTGGATGGAAATTCAGTGCAACATCCGGGATCGAATACAAGAGGCCTAGCAGGTCGATCCGGAAGTGTTCATGATCATCCAGTCCCTACAAGATGGAGCACAAGAGGAGTTCAATCTGCACGATAGAATCATGCAGTTCAGGCACTGCATATTTATCCCCTCTACTAGAGGAATCCGAAATGAGATTCTTTGATAAGCGCACCAATCGAGGTATTCTATTCACCCCGGTGTGGTTAAGATGTATGTTGATCTGTGCAGGACCATTTACTGGCCCGGAATGAAAAGAGACGTCACCAACTTTGTGGCCCGGTGCCAGACCTGTCAAAAGGTTAAAGCTGAATGTCGCAATCCAGGAGGCCTGTTGCAGCCCCTGCCAATAATAGAGTAGAAATTTGAGGATATTTCCATGGACTTTGTCCACGACTTACCTCGATCCCGTGCTGGAAATATTCTATATGGGTTGTCATGGATTGACTTACCAAGGTAACGTGGTTCATCCCAAACTGACAGGGTGATGGATTTGATGTTCTTGCCAGATTGTTCATAAAGCAAGTGGTCTGGTTCCACGGAGTGCCAAAGTCCATTGTATCAGACTGAGATGGGCACTTCACATCCAAGGAGTGGAGGCGGGTGCAAGTATATTTGGAGACCAAATTGTCATTTAACACCACCTTCCACCCGCAGACAGATGGACAAATAGAAAGAACGAATCTGACAATGGAGGATCTACTTCGGCTCTGTATAGTAGAGCACAACGAGTCGTGGGAGCAGCTATTGCCTTTACTTGAGTTTTCTTGCAATAACATCTATCAGGCTAGCATTAAGATGACACTGTACGAGGCATTGTATGGAAGGCACTGCCGAACTCCATTAACTTGGGCTCAAGATAAGGACCCAGAAGCCTTAGGAGTGGCTTATATTGATGATACTACGACAACAATATGGCTCATTTAGGAGCGAATGTGGGAAGCACAGAGCCGACAGGCCAAATATTATAATGCATGGCACCGACCGGTGGAGTTTAGCGTGGGATAAATGGTGTTTTTGAAAATTAAGCTCATGCATTGTGTCTCCCGGTTAAGGAAGCAAAAGAAACTAGATCCCCGCTATTTGGGCCCTTATCAGGTGATAGAGCGTGTTGGTCATGTTGCCTATCGATTAGCCCTGCCCCCAAAATTGGGAAATCTCCATAATGTGTTTCATGTCTCTTCCTTGAGGCGAATCCTCCGGCAACCAGAATAGCCCATCCCTACACTGTTAGTACAGCTACTATCAGATAGATCCGTCCAGCTTGAACAAGTCAGAATAGTAGACTATAAAGTGAAAAATCTGTGCAACAAGACTATTCTGATGGTCAAGATATTATGGTCGAATTGCAGACGAGAAGAGTATACATGGGAACCTGAAGCACTCGTCCGAGAAAAGCACCCAGAGCTATTTTCCCAAGTATGTTACTTTTTCCCCTCTACTTTAAGCAAATTTTCGGGGACAAAAAACATTTTATTTTTATTGGATTTTAACATCCCGACTTTTATTGGGCCATCGAAACTTTAGTGGGCCTAATAAAAATAACCTGAACCTGTACCTGTGGCCCATACCAAGGTAGGAGGTAAACTTAGACATGAGATATAGAGCTAGAAAACTCTGATTTGAGTTCTATCAATTCATGTGGCCTCATATAATCAATACAAGTGCGTTGGAACTCGTTCCGTTGAATTCCAAGGACATATGGTGGATATGGCCGTTCCTCGTAGAACGTCGCGAAAACGAGATTTTTTGGATATCGAGCTAGAGAACTCTGATCGAGCTAGAGAACTCTGATTTGAGTTCTGTCAGTTCTTGTGGCCTCGTATAATTAATACAAGTGCATTGGAACTCGTTCCGTTGAATTCTAAGGTCATATGGTGGATATGGTCTTTACTCGTAGAACATCGCAAAAATAAGATTTTTGGATATAGAGCTAGAAAACTCTGATCTAAGTTCTGTTAGTTCCTATGGATTCGCATAGTCAATACGAACGCATTGGAACTCGTTGCGTCACAATTCGAAGTATAACGACGAATATGAGCACTTTGAACTTTTTAGCGTGTTGCGACGCACAGATTTTGAATATTTAGCAAACGAACTCTGATTTGACTCCGGTCAGTGGCATTGGATTCGTATGGTCAATATAAAGTCAACAAAGTTCACCCCGGTCAATTTCAAGTACGGGTGGTCAATCTATGGTCAAACCAAGCGTTATCATGCACCAAAAAGCATGTGCACACAAATTGTGACACGACACCCAACTTTGACCCGACTCCCGATTACATGGACCTATTTTGACTTTGACCAGCAAGGGGACTCACCCTAGGGTTGACATTGGTCAAACCCCCTAAAAAGTACATTTTTTGATTTTTTAAAAAGGAGGAATACACCTCCTCTCCATAAATGTTTAGGGCCCTACTCTCCTCACTCCTTAGGCCACCAAAACCAGCAAGCATAATGGGTATTGGGACTTGGCAAAAGCTCAAAGCCTTTCTCTATCTCTCTCCTTTCCTTTCCTTTCCCCAAACCCAAGCCCATCTCAAGCCCAAGAAGGGGCCTCCTAGATCATGCCATGTGGGTGTACCAGCTTCCCTAGATGTTGTCACGTGTCCCACCAGCTGGATGGAGGAGGAGAAGACCTCCTCCTCTCGGGTTAATCCCATACCGGGGAGAGGAGAGGTGGCCACCCTCCCCCAGCCTATATAAGGCTATTCCCTCCCCTACTCTCCCCACACACAACTCAAACGAGCCCAAAGCCCCTCTGACGGAGCTCCAGCTCCCCGGAAAACCACCGGAAAACCACCACCACCCAAGCTCCACCACCACCTTTAATGGCAAATTAGGACGGCCCCACCCGAGCCCCTTTAGCACAGGTGGAATCTCTTCCCCTCCTCCTTCTTAACTCCCCGGACATTTTGCATGAACCTCCCGGCGGCCGGAGCGCCGCTGGCGCCACCCAAGCCTTGCTCCAGTTCGGGTGGTGGTCGTGGGTGGAAAACCCTGCCCTAGTGCCGGTGGTGGCGCTGGGAGGGCATGCCACCACCGGGGAGGTTTATCACCGACGACAGAGGTTCGTGGTGCCGCCGGAAATTGCGGCTCCGGCGACACCCAAAAAAGATTTAAAGCTCTGTTTTTCTTTTCTGCAGTGGCAGCCGGCAGCGCCAAGCCCTCGGACCACCGCCGGAGAAGAACCCAACCCCGGTGCACCAACCGGTGTCGTGGAAGGGAAGCCAATAGAGAGGCAGGGTGGCGTGGCATCGCCGGAAAAAGAGCACCGCTCCACCACCACTCTCAGGTTGATTATTTCAGGTGGTGGCCCGCGGCGCTAGGCCACCGGACCACCGCCCCGAAACTCGCTGACCCCGACGAATTGATCAGGAGCAGTGTCATGGCTTGACGGCCACCAGGCGACGGCGGCAGAAGTCGGGGAACTTATGTCATCGGGATTTGATCACCGTCGTCTGATCAATCTCCACCAGGAGATCAGACAGTTGTGATCTCCTTAAATCATGCCCCTGCCTCAGCAGTAGTGCCCCCACAGCGGATCTGTGGTCGATCTGCTATGGGGGCAGATCGGCTATTAACCTTGTTGGGTATTGTATTCTCAATGTACCTGATTTGAAGAAGCCCCTGAACCAGCTAAGGTGAATTGACAATGTATTTGATCATTTGTATTCAAGTTGTGCTTGCAGTTACTCCACGCTAAGTACACACCAATGTCAGGGTGCAGTAGGTCAATATACACGGGTCTGTGCAACGTAATCCCTCGTTGAGCAGATCAGTGTGTTGGCTTACGTGTACTCTCTCTATTGGAGTGTACTTACTTTCAAGTACAGGGCAGTGATAGATCAAGAGCAGACAAGGAGCAAGAATGGGTCAAAGACCAGCTCACGGGAAGATAGACGAAAATTCGTCTAAGTAAGATTCGACGAGAATCACTAAGTGATTCTCGCCGATTCGACGAGAATCACTAAGTGATTCTCGCAGATTCGACGAGAATCACTAGTGATTCTCGCCGAATCGGCGAGAATCACTAGTGATTCTCGCCGAATCGGCGAGAATCACTAGTGATTCTCGTCGAATCGTCAAGAATCACTAGCCGATTCTCGCCGAATGCTTTCGGCTGTCTCAATGCCGTCTAAAATTCAGCTAAGGCAGAATCGACGAGAATCACTAAGTGATTCTCGCCGAATCGTCGAGAATGACTTTGCATTCTCGCTGATTCGTCGAGAATGGATTGTGATTCTCGCCGATTCTCTCCGGATGGCTTGCTTTTTCAGCTAGAAATCTTCTAAGTAGAATTCGACGGGAATCATTAGTGATTCTCAACGAATCGTCGAAAATCACCAATGATTCCCGCCGAATATGCCTTAGGCGATTTTCGTTGGCGTGCTGGACCGGACCAAATGTACAGGAGCTATTTTGAACCGGATTTAGGGTTTCTTCTGGTGGGGCCCACAACGGTCATAAAGATTGACCTACCGTATAAATACTCGTGTATTTTGAACCTTACAGACAATCCACATATACGAAAAGAAAGGGCCGCCGGATTTGACCTAGCGGATCGTGTATTCTCTTCCGCCTCCGTCTACGCGCATCAAGTTGTCGCCGCCGCCGATCGTGGATTCTTCCTGATCTCCCGGAGATAGAAGCTTAGACAAGCAACGCGTCTCACGTGTCTATCTTGAGATCCTTTGTCTCTTGATTTGTTGAACGGGAATACCTTCCCCTTCCGAATCGATTGAGACGATCGATCCAAGTAAGACCGTTGGTAGACCTTGCAAGCTTTGCTACGAAGGTTGGATCTCGAAAGAATCGCTGCCGCAATCTGTGCCGCCGCCGATCTTGATAGAATCGCCGCCGCAATCTTTGCCGCCGCCGATCTTGAGGAGATCCTTTCCAAGTGAGAGCTAAGGTCGTGGACTCTTCGTCTTCTTCAAGAACGCATCATCGAACGAAGAGGGACACCAAGCGCTCCAAAAGTAGTTTGTATTTTGTACATTCCATTTTTACTTTTGTTGTAAAGGAACGTTGGTTCCTCATTGTAAGGGTTGGGTGCAACCCGTGGTGGAGGAGTGGTGACTCCTTCGGTTGGAAGGGTTCCTTCCATTAGTGTGAGGATTGGATTTCAATCCGGTTGGTGAAGGGACCGAGTCGTCCCTTGTTGGGAGATAGGTCGAAGGGGGAAAGTGGATGTACCCAAATCGGGGAACCACTATAACTGCCTGTGTCTTTCTGTGCTTTGTTTGTTTTCTTTTATTGTGCAGGTAAAATTTTAATTCTGCAAAAAGATTGCGCATCACCTATTCCCCCCCCCCCCTAGGTGAAGATAGTTGACACTAGTGTGACTTTCAAGTGGTATCAGAGGGAGGTTACTCATCAAAAAGGTTAACACCTTGAGTAAGTTCCTGCCACTAGGGTCAAGAAGAAGGCAGATATCTACTATGGACGGACTCAAGTACTCAGGCAAGATCCCAGTATGCACCAGGCTAAACTTTCCTATCTAGAAGGAAAGGATTAGATTTTACATGGAAGCAGTCGACCCTCGACTCTTCATGATCGTGGAGGAGGGACCTTATATTCCCACTAAGGCCTCCACCATTGATCCTATCAAAATGGTGCCAAAGAAGCTTTCTGAAATGGACAAGGACGAGATGGTGTTGGTCGGACTTGACAAGAAGGCACAGAATATTTTAGTCAGCGCAGTCGATGACTCCATGATGTAGAACTTCTGCAACTACAGGACAGCCAAGGATATCTGGCACAGCCTGATTATTCTGATGGAGGGCACAGATGAAGTGAGGGATGATCGGAGATCCCTCCTGAACCAGAAATATGAGGCCTTCAGGCAAGGGCCCAAGGAAGAGATCGGAGTTACCTTCGAGAATTTCCTCAAGATCGTCAATGCCCTAAAGGGATATAGAAGAGTGTTCACTGATGGTGAACTGAATGATTAATTCCTTAGGTCCCTTACTAAGGAATGGGACACGAAGATCTGCGCATCCGAGAGTTTGGCAAATTAGCAGAAACTGATCCTCAGATACTATTTGGGAAGCTTATGTCCTATGAGCTTCAGTTGAATACGAGGAAAGCAGAAGAAGTCGAGAAAGCCACAGCAAAAGAAAAGACCGTGGCCCTAAAAGCCATTCACTCCAGGAAAGGCAAGGGTGCTGCCTCGTCCCGTTCGTGGAAAAAGGATGAGGAGGAAGACTCCGATCCATGCTCCTCCGGCTCAGAGCTATCTGAAGAAGACTTCTCCCTCATCACCCGAGAATTCAAGAAGTTCCTCAAGATGAGGAATCAAAGAAAGAGAGACGGCTCCTCCTCCAGAAATAAAAAGAAGAATTATTCTTCCGACAGGTATGAATCCAAACAGAACAAACATCGCTCTAACGACATCATTTATTTTGGGTGCAATAAGCCAGGACACGTCGTGGCTGACTGCCACCAAGGCAAGAGAGATAAGGGGAAGAGAGATGAGCATAAGTCCTCTAGAGATAAGAAGAAAGAGAGGAGCTACATCGCCAAAAAACCAAAGACACTGAGTGAGTCTGATTCCTCAGACTCCAGTGATGATGAAGAAGCCTACTTCGGGCTAGTGGGTCACTCTGACTCAGAAGGAGACTGCCCCCCATTTACTGGGAAGGTAAAAGCTCGTACCCCCCTCTCTGACTCTGACTATGAGTCTCCTAATGATGATCTCGAGGACAGCCCTTCTGCCCGAGAAGCCGAGCTCCTCGAAAAGTATGAGCTTCTACTCAACACCTTCGAGGAATGCCGCAAGAGATTGAGGGCTCAGAAAAAGGAAGTAAAATTCCTTAAGGTCGAGGGTGTCTCCCTAAGGAAAAAGATCACTAGCTTGATTTCTCTCCGACAGGAGCACCTGGACCTGGTTTCTAAGCACTCTGAGTCTCTAAGTCTCCTTGACCTTAAACAGGAAGAAATCAATAAGTTGGAAGAACAACTTGCGGTAGAAAGGAAGATTGTCAAAAGCTTCTCTATGTCAAAGACTGTTCTTCCACTAGTCGATACCTTCTCTGCTTAGGCTAAGGGGGCTGGCTTGGGGCATGTGGGTGTGCCTGGTAAATCATCCAGGAGAAATAGAAAGCAGATGAAAAATAAGGCTGCTAAGAAGGCCTCTGCTGCAGAAAAGGGAAAGGCCCCACTCAACCCTGTTGAATTCAGGAAGCCTGGCTTTCCCTATAATGAATAGGACTTTGAGTCAACCTATGACCACTTCTTCCGGCCCTCGGTTAAAAAACCCAAGAGCCAGTATGATGGTTGGGCCTTCCCCCGCAACTACGGTGAGAGTGTCTTTAAGGCACCTTATGAGGAAATCCAAGTGGAGGATTATGGCCACTTCTCTTGCGGCCATAATAGGAAGCAGGCACCAAAAGCCAAGCCTGTTATACTGAAGGAACAGGAGGTGAAGAAATAATGTGACTGTTGTCATCATGATGGCTCCACCTCCAGATCCAAGGCCCTGACTGGACCCACCGTTCCAAGGGTGAAGCAGGAGCCTAGGAAAAGGTACAACAGATTTGACTGTTGGTGCTATGGCAAAGTTGGTCACTTTGCCATGGATTGCTGGTTTAATCCGAGGAATAACGAGACTCCTCATGTTGGCAATGCGGGGCCGACCTCTCGTAGGGCTAACCATCTGAGGGGGAGTATGCTAACGAGGAATCTAGGACCCAAGTTCGATTGGGTTCCTAAGGGAAATTAATTCTGTTTTGCAGGTATGTCCAAAGGCCACCAAAACTCCTATTTGGTACTTGGATAGTGGATGCTTCCGGCATATGACAGGGACAAGAAGCCTGCTGCGTGATTACTCTCCAGTCGAGAATGGACCCAAAGTCATCTTTGGGGGATCAGATCGAGGAGTCACCAGGGGTTACGGTATGATTTCCAACGGTATAATTTCTATCACCGACGTGGCTTATGTTGAAGGGTTAAATCATAACCTGATCAGTGTAAGTCAGTTATGTGATAAAGGTTATGACGTTAAGTTCTGCAAGGATAAATGCCTGATAATATCATGTGCCTCTTCGGAGACGGTATTAACAGGCATTAGGAGCAGAAATATCTTCTGTTTAGATTTTCTTAGTTTAGATTCATCTATCCCCGTGTGCCTAGTAGCAACAGGCAGTGCATCTCTTTGTGAACAATGGCACAAGAGATTGGCACATATTAATTTCAAGACAATTAGTATGCTATTTTCAAAAAACTTAGTAAGGGATGCTCCCATCATTAAGTGCATCAAAGATAGCCCTTATCCTGCATGCCAGAAGGGCAAACAGACTCGGGCTACCTTTAAGGACATTGCAGACAAAGACTCCTCCAGATGTCTTTATCTTCTACATATGGACTTGTTTGGTCCAATGCAAGTTCATAGCTTGGGAGGCAAGTCTTATACGCTAGTGATTGTTGATGATCACTCTCGGTTTACTTGGGTGTTCTTCTTAAAACGCAAGTCTGATACGTTTGACATCTTCACTAGTTTTGTCAAGCAAATTCGGAATGAACTTAACTGCTCGGTGGTCAAAATCAGAAGTGACCATGGAACAGAGTTTGAGTCTGGTGCTATGACAGAGTTCTGTCAAGAACTTGGTATCTTTCATGAGTTTTCCTCCCCACGCACTCCTCAGCAAAATAGAGTTGCGGAGAGGAGAAATAGAACACTCATTGAAGCTTACACGACAATGTTGAATGACGCTTCTCTCCCAGAATACTTCTGGGTAGAGGCTGTCAACACAGTTTGTCATGTACAAAACCCGGCCTTGATCAACAAGAGCCATCGTAAGACGCCTTATGAGCTACTAAAAGGCAGGAAACCAACCATGTCATATTTTAGGATCTTTGGCTGTAGATGCTATGTACTAAATAACGGGGAGTACCCGTGTACTAAGTTTGGTGAAAAATGCTTCGAAGGCATATTTATGGGCTATAGTAGCCATAGCCGGGCATATAGGGTTTTCAATAAGAAAACCCTAGTGGTAGAGGAATCCATAAATGTTGTATTTGATGAAGGAAGCTTGCTTAACAGCAATTCTTCCAGTGGCCTTCTTGAAGATGCAAGTACAAGAATTAAACAGCTTAGTCTCAATGAGACCGCTAAAGATGCAACTCCCAAGTACGTCAAAGTCTCCACCACAACGCCTACCGGAGATGATGACGGTCAGAATGGAGTTATCCTCCCTGAAGAGGAAGGAGCCCCAGAAAATGTTAGAGCTCCAGATGCCAGACTGTTAGAGCTTCGTCACGTGAGGGATCATCCCAGAAATCAAATCATCGGAGATCCCCGTGACGGTGTCAGAACTCGCCGAGGTACAATTAACAAGATTCTGCATTTTAGCTTTCTGTCACAGATTGAGCCAAAGAAGTTCGACGAAGGGAACAAGGATGCATCTTGGATCTTGGCCATGCAAGATGAACTGCATCAATTTGAACGATGCAACGTCTGGACGCTGGTTCCCAGACCAAAGGGGCAGAACGTGATTGGCACAAAGTGGATCTTCAGAAACAAACTGGATGAATACGGTGTCATCATCAAGAACAAGGCCAGACTGGTGGCTCAAGGATACAGACAGGAGGAGGGGATCGACTTCGACCAAACGTTTGCACCGGTTGCAAGGCTCGAGGCGATCAGATTGTTCCTAGCATATGCCTCTCACAAAGGATTCACAGTTTATCAGATGGATGTGAAATCGGCATTCTTAAATGGCAACCTGAAAGAGGAAGTATATGTCGCACAACCCCCAGGTTTTGTTAATCCGACTTATCCCAATCATGTATATTTTCTTAATAAAGCTTTATATGGCTCAAAACAAGCTCCTCGAGCTTGGTATGAGACTCTGTCTAGTTTTCTTCTTGAGAACAAGTTCTCTAGAGGAAAAACAGATAAGACATTGTTTCTTAGGGAAGTCAAAGGCAAGATCTTGCTGGTGCAAATCTATGTCGATGACATTATATTCGGCTCAACGGACAACAATCTTTGCAAAAAGTTTTCTAAACTTATGCAAGGAAAGTTTGAAATGAGCAGTATGGGAGAGCTAAAGTATTTCTTGGGACTTCAAGTGAAACAGTCTGAGGATGGAATTTTCATTTCTCAGACGAAGTTCATAAATGAACTCCTGAAGAAATTCGGAATGGAGAATGCAACCTCTATGAGGACTCCAATGAGATCCACTATGTCTCTGGACAAGGATGAGAAAGGGAAACCTTTTGATGAAACCAAATACAGAAGCATCATTGGATCCCTGCTCTACCTCACTGCAAGTAGACCGAATATTATGTTCTCCACATGCGTTTGTGCCAGATATCAGGTGAACACTAAGGAATCTCACTATGTCGCTGCAAAGCGAATTCTTAATTACCTTAAGGGTACACCTAATCTTGGCTTGTGGTACCCGAGAAACAATGATGTTGAGCTAATAGGCTTTTCAGATGCTGACTTTGCAGGAAGCAGGGATGATAGGAAAAGCACTTCCGGGACGTGTCAATTCCTCGGAAGAAGGCTTATCTCATGGAACAGTAAGAAGCAGAATTGTGTCGCAACCTCCACGGCTGAATCTGAGTACATCTCAGCAGGCAGCTATTGCGCACAACTTCTATGGATCAAAAATCAGCTCAAAGATTATGACCTGCAGTTCAGAGAAGTTCTGATGTATTGTGACTCCTCGAGCGCAATAGTAATTGCGAACAATCCTGTATCGCACAGCAGAACGAAGCATATTGAATTGCGTTATCACTTCATTCGGGAGCATGTGGAAAACAAAGACATATCTCTCTGCTATGTCCTCACGGATAAGCAGGTTGCAGATATCTTCACAAAGCCCCTAGACGAGGCCAAGTTCAGTCTCTTCAAAACTGAACTCGGCATGTTGAACTATGAAGAATGAAGACTGTGCGGCTCAAGGCTCTCGGATCAAGGGAGAGCATCCGCAAGGAACTCAAGAGTAAGCACAGATGCAAGAATTGAGGGGGAGCATTGTGACAAGTGCAAAAGTCCCAGATTTGTAGAAGGCGAAAAGGGGGAGATTACCCTCTCGGTTAAGGTGCTAAGGTGCTCAGGCTAAGTATGCTCCAAATGCTCTAAAGATAATGGTATGAAAATTAAATTCATAATTCATTCTCAACTGATTATTCAGTTTGTGTTTTTCTTCCATCCGTTATATTCACCTTAGCTTGTAGGGTTTAGGCTTCTTCAAATATGGGGAGATTGTTGGGTATTGTATCCTCAATGTACCTGATTTGAAGAAGCCCCTGAACCAGCTAAGGTGAATTGACAATGTATTTGATCATTTGTATTCAAGTTGTGCTTGTAGTTACTCCATGCTAAGTACACACCAATGTCAGGGTGTAGTAGGTCAATATACACGGGTCTGCGCAACGTAATCCCTCGTTGAGCAGATCAGTGTGTTGGCTTACGTGTACTCTCTCTATTGGAGTGTACTTACTTTCAAGTATAGGGCAGTGATAGATCAAGAGCAAACAAGGAGCAAGAATGGGTCAAAGACTAGCTCACGGGAAGATAGACGAAAATTCGTCTCTCGCCGATTCGACGAGTGATTCTCGCCGAATCGTCGAGAATCACTAGCCTATTCTCGCCGAATGCTTCCGGCTGTCTCAACGCCGTCTAGAATTCAGCTAAGGCAGAATCGACGAGAATCACTAAGTGATTCTCGCTGAATCGTCGAGAATGACTTTGCATTCTCGCCGATTCGTCGAGAATGGATTGTGATTCTTGCCGATTCTCTCCGGATGGCTTGCTTTTTCAGCTAGAAATCTTCTAAGTAGAATTCGATGGGAATCATTAGTGATTCTCGACGAATCGTCGACAATCACCAATGATTCCCGCCGAATTTGCCTTATGCGATTTTCGTTGGCGCGCTGGACCGGACCAAATGTACAGGCGCTATTTTGAACCGGATTTAGGGTTTCTTCTGGTGGGGCCCACAACGGTCATAAAGATTGACCTACAGTATAAATACTCGTGTATTTTGAACCTTACAGACAATCCACATATACGAAAAGAAAGGGCCGCTGGATTTGACCTAGCGGATCGCGTATTCTCTTCCGCCTCCGTCTCCGCGCATCAAGTTGTCGCCGCCTTCGATCGTGGATTCTTCCTGATCTCCCGGCGATAGAAGCTTATCCAAGCAACGCGTCTCACGTGTCTATCTTGAGATCCTTTGTCTCTTGATTTGTTGAACGGGAATACCTTCCCCTTCCGAATCGATTGAGACGATCGATCCAAGTAAGACAGTTGGTAGACCTTGCTAGTTTTGCTACGAAGGTTGGATCTCGAAAGAATCGTTGCCGCAATCTGTGCCGCCGCCGATCTTGAAAGAATCGCCGCCGCAATCTTTGCCGCTGCCGATCTCGAGGAGATCCTTTCCAAGTGAGAGCTAAGGTCGTGGACTCTTTGTCTTCTTCAAGAACGCGTCATCGAACGAAAAGGGACACCAAACGCTCCAAAAGTAGTTTGTATTTTGTACATTCCATTTTTACTTTTGTTGTAAAGGAACGTTGGTTCCTCATTGTAAGGGTTGGGTGCAACCCGTGGTGGAGGAGTGGTGACTCCTTCGGTTGGAAGGGTTCCTTCCATTAGTGTGAGGATTGGATTTCAATCCGGTTGGTGAAGTGACCGAGTCGTCCCTTGTTGGGAGATAGGTCGAAGGGGGAAAGTGGACGTACCTAAATCGGAGAACCACTATAACTGCATGTGTCTTTCTGTGCTTTGTTTGTTTTCTTTTATTGTGCAGGTAAAATTTTAATTCCGCAAAAAGACTGCGCATCACCTATTCGCCCCCCCCCCCCCCCCCCCTAAGTGAAGATAGTTGACACTAGTGAGACTTTCAAACCCGTCCGGCTCAATCTCAGCCGCCCGATCAGGTTTGTTCTGACTATTTGCAGACCAATATTTAAATTATCATTTCATTAATTTTTTAAAGAGAAATCTAGACTCCTAGGGAAAACATTTTGAACATGAAAGTTGTTCTCCTTGATGAGGGCTTCCTCCACAAAAATTTTGAGAATTTTTGGAGTAGATTTGATATTTTTAAAAATCAAAATAATATTTATTCGGCAAAATTAAAGGCCCAAAATTGCTCGGAAAATTTTGAAAAAATTATCGGACTCATTTTAGGCCCTCCTAAAGTTTGTATAAAAATGTGGGAACCTTAGAATAAAAATTGAAGATTTTCCGATTTCTTAGGAGTTTAGGGTCGCGTTCGGAAATTAATGCGCTCAAATTATTCAAAATTTGAAAATTGGAGCGCGTGACCACCTTTTAAATAGAATATTAAGTTCAATTAATTAATCGACGAGAGTTGTCGAGGTAAGGTTTCCAGCTCTAAGTGTTTAGAGATTTTGCAAAACCACTAAGCGCCCCGTTTTCAAAATAACTCTCGAGCATTTTGGATGGACTCGGGAGATGAGAGTACGAGCATACGAGTTGTCATTTATTCTCGATGAATAATAAAGATGTAACACATAATAAGCCCCCTGATCCGATTATGTCATAATTAAAAAGGCACAACTGAATTGTTATTGGATCTTAATAATGGGTTAAACCCAAAGAAGCCTACTAAAAACTGAAATGAAACAGAACATGCCTCCTGAGAACGGAGATGGAACTGAAGCCTCCTAAATTGAGTAATTGGACTACTAACCATTTTCTTCCTGATGTATTCCAGTCTTGCACTGGTCTAGTTCCTTTATTTCAGTTTAGTACTTCATTTGCAGTAGTATTCCAGTCTCATACTAGTCAAATTACTTTCAGTACTTACTTTCAGTTCTTTCAATTCAGTACTACTCTAGTCTCGTACTGGTTAAATTCCTTTCAGTACTTAATTTCAGTTCTTTCAATTCAGTACTACTCCAGTTTTGTACTGTTCTCATTTCATTTTAGCATTTCAAGTCTGCAGTTTATATTATCAGCAGTCTTTATTACTGCACTTTTATTTCTGCAATTTACTATTTTAAGCACGGGTCCTGCTCTGACTAGCAGTCTTCTATTTGGTTGAGCCTTAGTTGGGGATAGAGGGAGTTGAGATATTCCTTCAGGATTAGCCCTAAATAAAGAGCTTTCATGCTCTTTGTTGGAAGTCGAGTCGAGTGTCGCTTGCCTAAATTATTTGAAGCATAGTAGGGCAGGCCGCCACAGACCCGGTGCGTGCTGGCAAAATTGATTAATTTGATTTTTTGTAAGTTGCTTGAGGTGAATTATGGCGGGTCAGTCACTTTTGCGTACCGTTCATACCGGTGCGGGAAGTTCGGCGACTCAAGGCGACAAGGAGATGAGTACCACGGGTGACCGGTCGTTATGTTTTTCCCCGTTGGGTTTCCTCCACTGGTCAGCCAAAATATTGAATCGCCGGATGTCGCTCACATCCAATAGTATACGGGGTTGTACGTTGGGGCTTGGGTTGTGCGGTACGACCACACCCAGAAGTGGTAAGATTGGCCACTATCATCGATGGCCATATCGGTAAGGCTCGCGGGGCTCGCTACTCTGCTTGAATAGAAGCGGTCTATACTATGTCTACATAGGGTGTGTGTGTTGCTTGAATGCCTGCGGTATGAATACAGGTTGTGAATACCTGGTGTGCTAATGTGCTAGTGGAGCTTGTTATAACCAATGTATATTGATGTTATTATTTCAGTTATACTGTGATGCACCTACTTTTATGATCTCTCCTAGCGTGTAGATGAAATGTTGTACTAATTCTTTCATGCTTCGGCTATCTACTTTTGCTGTGTGCGTAAGCTCGTCCCCTGGATATGGATCTGGGGAGGAGATTTGTTGTCACTTAGCTCTGTGACTAACAGTTATTTTAATAACCATTCATAGGAGATGGAGCATCGTAGTGACCAGTTGTCGCGGGACGATACTCCAGCTGATAGGACTACCCGAGCAGGAGCACCCCCATCATCTCCAGAATTTCGAGATGTGAGTACTAGCGAGCAGGATTGAGAGTGCGAGGATTTTAGAGTAGACATACTTTTATATCCTACGGGCTTCATGTATAAACAGTAGCTACGGCCTTTGCGATCTCCTTAAATATATATTATTATATATATGTTGTGGCTTCCGATTAATGTTTCCGCAATACTTGGTGATGTGATGTGAATGTTTTGATTCAAGCCGAGCAAAGCGGCCAACTAATGCTTAGTAGTGTGGGTCGTTACCCCTTAAGGAGCACAAGGTGGATATCATACGCAAGTAATATACCCTCCGGCCAAACCCTGGCAGAGGTTGGGGGAGGGGGTCTTACATCTTGGGCACGAATTGGTCATGTATATAGCAAAATTGGACTGTGTAGCAAAGAGGGTCAAGGACTACAATGTTCATGTACATACCTGCAACTACATGAAGGTGATTTTTGTTGTGTGCGCCACTCACCTTCTTAGTCAAGTATATTCTGTTTGTTTTGTGTATGCTTCGCTTTTGGATTCTACCTCTCCTCAACTCGAATCTATTCTGATTGTTTATGAGTTTCCTAATGTTTTTGCCGCCGAATTGCCTGAAATGTCTCCTAATCGAGATGTAGAGTTCGCTATTTACATAGAGCCTAGAATGTGCATCATATCTAAATATCTATATCATATGGCCTCATGTGAACTAGAGGAGTTTAGATCGTAATTGGATGAGTTGCTTGGGTGTGGATATATTTGTCCTAGCAATTCACCTTGGGCAGCCCCCATTCTCTTTGTGAAAGAGAAGGATGGTTCCATGAGATTGTACATTGATTATCAGGATCTAAATAATATAACAGTTAAAAATAAGTATCCTCTTCCATGCGTGGATGATATCTTTGATCAGCTCAAGAATAGTACCGTCTTTTCCAAGATAGATCTCAAATCGGGTTACCATCAGCTAAAGATCAAGGAATCTGATATTCCCTGTACTGTGTTCAAAACTCGATATGGACGTTTTAAATTCCTAATGATGTCCTTTGGTTTGACTAACGCACCTTCTACTTTTATTGATATGATGACTCGTGTCTTCTGTGAACATCTGGATAAGTTCATCATGATATTCATCGATGATATCATAGTCTATTGCAAGAGTTATGAGGATCATGCAGCATATCTTATACTTACTTTCTCCACTCTCCGTCGACATCAACTCTATGTCAAGCTGGCAAAATGTGAGTTACTTCAAGAAATGGAAGGAGCCACAAGGAAAACTCGACTTCAGCTCGGCCATGCAATTGAGAGACAGAGAAAGTATGCAAACCAGCGTCATCATCAGTTAGAATTTGTTATGAGTTATCAAGTATTCTCAAAGGCTTCCTCTTCTCCTGGAATGATACGATTTGGTCTCCATCATAAGCTTAGCCGAAGGTTTATGGGACAGTATTCCATTTCAGAGCATGCCGAAGGATCTGCATATCATCTTGAGCTACCCGCTAATTTGGCTTGTGTTCACAATGTCTTGCATGTTAGTCAACTTCGGAAGTATATATGTGATCCTAACCGCGTAATTGATGAAATTCATGTGATTCCTGAAGCCAATTTTTCTTATCCAATCGAGCCCGCAAAGATTGTGGAGTATCAAGAACACAAGCTTTGAAAGAGAACCATTCGGAATATGGTCGGAGTGCTTTGGACGCATGACATGTTTGAGGAGTATACTTGGGAATTTGAATTTGACAAGTGTAGCAAGTATCCACAACTTTTCCCTTGATCTTGGTAAATCTTCGCGCTTGTTCTCCTTTTTATTTTTAGAATATTCACAGTTAGTTTTAATGCTTTGATTTGCAAATCTTGTTGGATAGAATGACATATGAATCTTTGTCATTATATACCTCATTCAAGAAATTCTCGAAAGTTTCAGGAAAAAACTTTCTAAGTGAGGAAGAATGTAACAATCCATATAAAACAAGAAATGAAAATATAGAGATTTATATTAATTAAAAAACTAATGGCAATTTTGTAATAAACCAAGTTATGTTTTCCCTTAATAAACCGAGTCCCCCTCTATATATATTTCACGTAAACCCTTTGGCCTAGGTTTATCCAGTTGCTTCCGCACCCACGTCGTCTTCCGTACAGCCTGCGACTCCTGATCCCGCAATTTCATCGCTCATGTGCATCAGTTGTCGCTGCTCCTAATTTCTCCTCCTGCTCTCCCTCAGGCTGGGGCTCCTCCTATTGCTTTGGACGACAGTAGCGACCCTTCTACTCTTCCTCAATCCAACAGCAGCCTCTCCCTCTCCAAGAGCCGGCTGCAACAACTTTTCCCACTTCTTTTCCTCAAGGCCAATATATTCCCTTCTCTAAGTGTAGGCAGCCCCTTTATCCCTCTTCCTCTTCATTTTGGCCGGTGGATTTCAGGAGGGACACCAAGGGTTTGTTTGATTCCCTCCTAATCGGATTTTTGAGGCCGCATTTGATTTTCTTGGGTAAGGAACTCCTCAAATCTCCTTTATTCAAATTTTCTGGAAATTTATTTGCAAATTTTGCACTTCAAATTACATGTATTTTGTAATCGAAGCTTGTGCCCCTCTTATAATCGACTAACCGAGTCAGTGGCGGACGCAAAAATTATATTCAGCGTCGGCGAAATATAAAATTATTAAATAAAATAAAACGATTAATATAACAAAAATAATATTTATATTATATTAATATCACATAATTATTTAAAATGACTGATCAATTCGAGGATAAAGATATCATGTATCTCGATCATTTCATTGTTTCTATGGATTATTTGAATATCATCATTCATTTTAAATAGTTTTAACATTTCACACAATAACAATATAACATAATAACAAATTTGTTTATATAAAAAAAACTGTACGCAACTAATTTGTTCATAAAAATAAACAATAATATAATAATAAACTTATTTAAGAAAACAATAAACAATAGCATAACAACAAACATTTATAAATAAAATATTAAAAACAAAACAATAATAAATATATTTATAAATTTTTTTGACAAAAATATAACAAAAAATTTATTTATAATAAAATTTTAAAAAATAATTTAACAACAAACTTATTTTATACAACTTTAAATAACAACATAACAAAAAAACTTATTTTAAAAAAAACATTTAAATAATATGCACCAACCTTATCTATAAAAAACAAAATGTTATTATAGGTAATGGTATGAATTGAACTCTAGACCTCTGGAATAAGAAAAAAACACTCTATCAACTATGTCAAGAAAACTTTATTAAAGTAAATATTTTTATTGAAATATATTTATTTATAGTGTATCTACCATAATAAATCTGTTTTCTACTACTGAAAGATTGTATTTTAAATATTCAGTGTGGGCGATCGCCCACGCTCGGCCCCATGTAGGTCTGCCCCTGAACTGAGTTGTGTTTGTGATTTTTGGCACAGCTGCTCGACCAAATTGATTGGGTTGCTCAAAAACCTCTCTGATTTAGGGTTTATCTAGCCAAAGCGCCGACAATTTCTGATTTTCTCATAGTAGTCTCTTCTCCTCTCATTATTGAGGGATGTAAATCACTAAACTCTCTTTTGTTTAAGTTCTGCGACGTAGAATGCATGTGTCAGCATAATGAATTTTGTTATATCGAATATCATTTTCGTCATTCTTGAACTGACTTAATTAGGGTTTTTAAATTTGCTTATGTCGCCTAGCCGTCACCGTGAGTTTCAGGCTTACTTAAGGCAAGTAGAGAAATTTCTCTTGCTTGCAAGCATTGAACTAAGTCTTTTGCACCCTTTCTTATGTTTATACATTTTTATTGAAACACCTGAATCGTCAAATTAATAAAATGACGTAATACGCTAGAATTCTTTAAACCATAAATCACTTAATTCATTAATATTATAAACAATCATTGAAATGTAGTATTTACTTGATGCAACTCCTTGACGTGAATTCTCACTCGATTTCGTAGCGGGAGCAATTGAATAGCCATAACAAGCATGAATTCTCTGAAAAATCTTGCATCTGAACTTGAAGACTCATGTGTATCAAATAAAAATACTTACATATTTTATTTGTTACAGCTTATGACATTACATGAACAAATACATGTTATATTCCGAAGTAGGCTAATAATTTTAGTTGTTTCTGCTTGACTCTTTACTTGTCTGTCTTGCTAGCTTTGCCTCATAAAAATTAGTATACGTACATTTCTGATTCCCTTGTCCGCATTGTATTTTACTTTGCTCACTTCTATTGTTTCAATGTTCGTATACTTTTTCCCTTTTATTTTGGAATTTGTTTTAGCGTTCATGACTGTGTTGCCTGCTACATGAGCTCGATCTCCGCCAAGCTTCTCCTTCTAGAGGTTTATTTTGCTTGTTGTTGCGTCAAGTTCTATGTATTTTATTTGCTTTACAGCTGGATATTTCTTTTATGTAATAATTATGATGAGTCATTTTCTTGTTTATCATGGACAACTGCTAAACTATATAAATTATGTACTGGAATTTGATATTATTTGTATGTTCATTTCTTTGGAATTTTCACTGCAGAACTGTTTATCATGAATTTTATTAAATACATACGCATTTAATTTTTCGTTAATAAATTTTAAAGCTTCCACATAAAATAATGTATTTTCTCCAAATTATTTACTTTAAATATAATAATAATAAATCAGATCCCACCTAACAGGCATGAATTTTTTTTGCCTCATATCTATTGCATCACGACTCGTCAAAAGCGCACTCTAATCCTTGCTTTTAGACGGGTCATGACAGGTAGTTATGATGTTTACAATAGCACAATTATCAAACCGCCCCTGTCAAAAGCTATAAAAAGAGGCAAGCGCCCTAATTGAAGATACCTTGTCTTTAGCACCAAAGAGAGCTCTTTTCAAGATTCTTCAGAGTTCTCATTCAGTGTTCGAAGATCTTCGGCCCTTAAAAATCTCCCTCCCCTTCGAAGATCTCCTCTCCTTCGAAGGTGACTCAAAGATCCCACTTCGGCCCTTGAAGATCTTCTTACCCTTCGAAGACGGTTCGAAGTTCTCAATTACGTATTCTACTAAATTCTCCTTTAATGTGTGGTGGCATGTCACCCTTGAGAACTCAATTGTTTGTAACACCCAAAGAAGTAGTGCAATTTAATCAACACCAATCTGACCCCATGATTTTTCAACCTTTCTGTATTTTCCACGTAAAATGTCACACCGCATACTGTTAGTCATCCCTATAATTGTTTGCGTGCTCGAGTCACTCCCGAACTGAAACTGTTCAATTTGACCAATCTATAAAAGCATTTGGCGACCTGCAACAATTACAAAGTATAAATCAACCGTGCAAAATTTAAACACTGCTTAAAAAGAGTTTCATGATTTCACCCTAGTCATCCTGCTTACATATAATAAGAATATTGTATCAAATTTACAATAGCTTGGTACTTTTAAGTTCAACAATTTCTGAGAACGGTTTTTTCACGTAGCATGGATGAATGAGCAGCAAGAGTTAAGAACCATCTATAGTTCGTCGTGAGGACCACGAACTTCCGATTCGGATTGGGCGCCGGAGTCGTTAACCAACAAGTACTGCAGAGCCAACGACGCATGCAGAGCGGCACCATATGGTAGCACGTCCTCGTTGATGGTGAAATAGGGGGAGTGGCCTGGCCTCAGAAGCTCGCCAGACTCATTTTGCATTCCCAGGAAGTAGTAAAATGTGTTCGGGACAACTTCCGTGAAAAAAGCGAAATCCTCGGCACCCATCACTGGATGGCGGTCTCTAACCTTATCGGACCCCAGCATCCCACCTGCAACATTCGTAAAGTGAGCGTGGAGGGCTTCGCTGTTGACAGTCACCGGGAAGAATGGACGCTCTTTCTCCAAGAAGCTCACCGTTGCACCGCACCTCTGCACCGAGGCTTGGGCAACTATTACCTGTTATTATGCCGTGAAGGAAGAATTATAGATCATGTTTGATGAGGGGTTGATGTAGGGTCACAAAGTGTTGAATTGAATATACACATACTTCTTCAATTCTTCGCTTGAGCTGGAAAAAGCTAGCTTTGGAAAAGGCCCGGAAAGTGCCGCCGATGGTGACGGAATCGGGAATAACATTAAAAGCACCTCCACCCTGGAATTTTGCAACGGTCACCACCTGTAATAGAAGACTTTTAAAGTCAGTTGCATGGGAAGGTCTGCCAAAATAGTAAAGATTAACTAGTTTTCGGGACTATGAAATGTGCTTGCCTTCGTGTTTTAATTAGTCAATTTAGTTAATCATTTAATTGAAAGGTTAAATATTGGGACCTCTCCCAGGTACTTTGCAAAAGTACATGGACCTCGCATTTACTTTCTAAAATTACAAAAAAAACTCCCCGAGATTGCAGCGTTGCAAGACACTCGCACTCAATTAACATACATTACAAGTGCCCCCCTTCCAGAAAGGTGATTTTTAGTAATGTATGTTAATTGAGTGCGAGTGTCTGACTCATTACAAGTGCCCCCTCGCATTTACTTTCTTAACACCAGTTCTCATTCCTGACCCATAAAGGAAAGGAGCTAAAAAGCTCTCCCAAACAGGGCCTAAATTAACAATGTAGACATAGAAGGCAAATTTTGGTAATATCATAAAATAGAGGGGAGTTTTTTGTTGAATCACTGAGTTATTGTGTTGAATTGATCTTGTGATTGAACTTTGAAGTGAAGGGGAGACGTGTATTTCCATTTTAATTTTGTTGTACCCATATTTTGAAGTGGGAAGTTGAGGTGGCAATGTTCTGAAACCATGTATGAGTAAGCAATTTCATTTGTACCTCAATTTAAAGGCTAGAAATGACAGGAGAATGGTGCATCTGAACCCCAAAAAATTTAAAAAAAAATTATGGAGATTTGTAATCTTGAATCTGCTCATTAGAATTGGTGTCGCGAATTAGTTTCTATCAAGTCCTAACCATATTATCTCAATGTTTTGGGGCATTGAAGATCGGTGAAAACATTAGAGAATTAAAATTAGGACCTCAGTAAGTATATGAATTCCAACTAAATATTGCTTATTAAGATTATCAAGTTCATCTAAAGCCAGCTTCCAGCTTACAAGATTAGATAACATAGACCACTGATGTGATTCGGAGGTCTATCCACCTTTAGCCAAACAAGTTTAATGAATCATGGTGTTATTTTTTCGATCTTTGTTTTGAACAATATCAATATGTTTCTATAATGAGAATCACTTTTGAAATGATGCCTTTTTAAAGAAATTAGTGTTAGAATCCGGCTGTATTTTCAACACAGGCCCAACTTATAAGATCTTTGGTCTCTACCACACGATTTTCTTTTTTAGGTTTAATAATCAGGATTATTAAACTCCAGAGTTAACGTTATTAAATTTTAGTAAAAAAAAGTTACTTATTGGAAGGATACAGCGAATTGGGCGTCCAGGTGCGCTCAATTTTAGCGAATTGGGCGCCCAGGTGCACTCACTTTCAGCGAATTGGGAGCCCAGGTGCGCTCAATTTCAGCGAATTGGGTGCCCAGGTGCGCTGAATTTCAGCGAATTGGGCGCCCAAGAGCGCTGAATTTCAGCGAATTGGGCGCCCGGGTGCGCTCAATTTCAGCGAATTGGGCATCTAGGTGCGCCTCAGGTGCACCTCAGACGCGCCTCAGGCACATCATCCGCCTAAGCCTTGCTAAGGCACAATGGAATGCGCCCGGTGTGCCAGGCGCCTCAGGCGCACGCCTTAATAACACAACTCTCTGCCCCTTTCCCTGTCATGGAACCTCCAGCAAGCCACAAACTGCAATATTTCTAGTTCTGCACCGTCAATCTGAACCGCAATCCATGCGCACCTCCCTTCCATCACAACCAACCGCCCGTCTTCTCCTCCAATGGCAAGCCACGAACCATTCCCGCCCTCTGTCCATAGGCCAATCTCGATCTGCACCATTTCTCCCACACCAAGCCACGTTAACCTTTCCCTGCAAAGTCCATCTCCCAGTTCAACATTCGTGGAGCCACAACCACTCATTACCTGTAAATCCCATTTCTACGAGTTCTCCATATCATTTCTCTCGTGAATCCCACATCCAGGAAGTCTCTCTGCCGATCTCGTTAAGCCACTGTCATTCTACCATTGGATCTTGATGCCTGTAAGTATTAATTTACTGTGTTGTTTAAATTTCTATGTTAAATATTTTAAGACAATACATGTTTGCTTGGGTATTGTGATTGCTAGTGTTATTGTTTCCATTTTTGTTCTATAACACTTATTCGTGCAAATTATGATTGAAAATCTTTCGAGTGGAGAAAGCATTTGGCACAGTTCATGTGCTTGAAAATTGAAATCACATTGTGTAGATTTGGTTAACTCTTGTAATTATATTTGCTAGCATCAGACTCCGGCTTATTTTAAAACATACATGCATCATTTAAGTTGGAATTATTTGAGTCCAATGTGCATTATTCACATAGGAATGCATTAGTGTCAGCACACCCACGCCACACGGCCCGTCCTGCATCAGTTGGTATCAGAGCCCAGGTTAGGGCTTAATTGAAAGTACGCGGGACTAAAGGCAGTATCACCCAATGTCCTAATATTATGATCGCCGCAACCTTCGTCCTTTATTTGATGAGCCACAACCCATCTATGCTCATTCCCAAAGAGTGCCTTCGGAGATATCTTCGCATTATTACAATGATCATCTAAGTCCTCAATCCTCCACTCGTAGGTCTCGTGTCAGTCCTTTTTGACGATTTGATTCTTCTAGAAGTAATTACATTGAGGAATATCAAGTGTTAACCCAAATTCCGTGACGGGGGACAACATCAGACAGCGTCGGACATAAAGCAGTCAGGCGGACACTCGGGGATGTTCGAGGACGCTCTCTGAGTACTCGCGCGCACACAGATAATAGCCAGCAAGGGGTCGTGCGTCTCTCGGGGAGTCCTTCAGTAGTCATCAGAGAAGCCGCGGCGGGCACTTGTAGGGAGCTCGCGCGGACTCTTCTACTCGGAAACAATACACGCGGTCCCCCCCCCCCCCCGCTGCCCGACTCTCGTGTACCTCGGGCGGTTGCACACTTAATCCCACATTTAATAGGATATTAAATGGCCCAATCGTTCGGGCAGCCTACCCTCGCATATAAATAGGGGTCAGGGGTGCTCGACTGGAGAACTCGGAATCTACCCTGTTGTAGGTGTGGGCACTAAGTTTGTCTCTCGGTTGCTCTCTTTTCTCTCTCCTTCCCCCTTGTACTCGCCACTACTCGCTTGTAACCCTTTGTTCGGAGTAATAACAATGCACACCGTAAATGGTATTCGCCGCGGCAGGTAAATCCGGTGCCCGCCGCTGCCAGCAGCCTCTCTTTCCCTGTTTTTTCTTTCTTGCTCGCTAACTCAGCGGGGTTAGTAATTGGTCAATTGTGGTTTCCGATCTCTCCGTTGGACTCCCCAAGTAGTCGTTGAGCGAGGAGAACTAGGTGACAAATTTTGCACCAACAGTTCGAACACGCGACCTTCAGATCCGACGACCAGTGAATCCGCTCGATGGCAGGTGGGCAAGTCGGACAGTCCGGGAAGTTGTCGCAGCCGCGCGACCCTCACGGGCAACAGCCTGTTACCTGCGACGAGTTCAACCACTTGCTCGGTCTCGTCAACCAGTTAGTCCAGGGGCAGTGCGCTCAAGCCGTCGAGCTCCCTCAGGAACCCGCAACCCCAACGAGTTGCCGCCACCGCCATTGAACTCACCTCCGCAGCAGTCGCTCGGCAAGGACGCGCGCGCTCGTCAACAATTTTTCCAAGAAGCCGCTCGGGCATATCAAGGAAGGGCTTTGGATTTCGAGGGGCAGGAACTCGATGAGGGGGCGGAAGTGTACTCACCCTTCACCTTTGTAATCGCAGGAGAAACCACCCCCATGGCTTCAGAGAGTCGCGGCTCTCCCGCTTCTTGGGGAAAGAGGACCCTGCTTATCACTTGCAGACATTCGACGCCACTGTGTCTCTGCAGCCTCTCTCAAAGGGATTGTGCTGCAAGTTGCTTTCTACCACTTTCGACAGAAAGGCGAGGGCGTGGTTTTATAGCTCTGCTCTGGCTCGATCGCATCTTTCAAAAAGCTGAGGAAGGAGTTTCTTCAAAGTTTCGTCACATCTAAGAGGCAAAAGGTGGATGTCGATGCTCTGTTCCTGATTCGGCAGGGGCCGAAGGAAACCTTGGGGTAATATGTGGATCGCTTCCTGGGCTTGATCATAGAAGTCCCGGACATGGACTCCCAGGTCTACCGAGTCACATTCACCAACGGCCTGAAGCTCGGCTGTTTAAGTTCTCGATAAGCAAGAGGAAACCAAGGTCCTATAGTGGACTAATAGAGCGAGCCAACCAATTTATAGAGGGTGAGCTCAATAATGAAGAGTTAGTCGCGAACTTCTCTGACATGCGAGAAAAGCGCTCGCAGAAATTTTTCGGACGCCCCCTGTCCTCCCCCCCCCCCAAGAAACAGACACTTTCGCCATGAATTCTAGCCGCCGAATCCACGGGTGTGAAACTTTCGCCACCGAGGTCCACGACACTTCCAACAAATGAGCCCGGAACATCCCCAGCAGCAGCAGCAAGGTAGCAACAACAATTCCACACTCTTATTGGCAGCTTCTCCAGATAAGTGGGGAAGCAAGCTGTAGGAGTATACAGATATCGGAGTCCCCATGGAAGAGGTCATCGAGATCCTCCAGCGACAACCAGATTTCAAACCCTCCAGGCCCATGAAGGGGAGATTCGGCAGCAAAAACGCCAACCTATACTGCAAATTCCATCGTGACATTGGTCACAATACTGAGAACTATCGAGTCCTTCATGACCTAGTGGATAAGTTATTGAGGGAGGGGAACTTGAAGTACTTATTAGCAGGAAGCGCGGGAGAAGCTCCCTCTCTGAAGGGAAAGGATAAGTGGATGTGGGGCCGAGAACATCAAAGGTGGAACAACATCGAGAAGGGCAACAACGCCGATTGGGGCGTTGAAGAAGATGAATGTGCAGAGATAGAGGGTACTGACCCGCAGGGGTACATGCATTATATACACGGCGGAGCGGGGGCAGAGTCTTCAAGAAAGAGAGTCTGAAGCGCCTTCTGGGAAGGGAGGTCGCCTCGGCGCAAGGTTCAATTGAGGAAGTCCTATGAAAGGAGTCATTGTAAATCCGGGTAGCAATTTGTGTTCCTCATTCAACATCCTAGCCATGGGAGAAATAACGAACTACCAACCTCCACAGGAGCCGCTAGCTCTTATTAAAAAAGATCCCTTGCTTCTTTCCTTTTGTGAACAGGAGCTGAGGGGTCACTAGCTCCGCCTCTTCGAGGAGTGGTAACTTTCAAACAGGAAGATCTCCCTCGGACCACCAACCCATTTCATGATGCGGTGGTGATCAAAGCAATTCTAGGAGACTACATCGTGGCCCGTGTTCTCATCAACACGGGCAGCTCTGTCAACATCCTGTTTAAGCCTACGTATGACGCGATGAAGCCAGACATCCCACTGAAGGCATGTGATGGCCCGCTCCACGGCTTCGCAGGGGAGAAGAAGAAAGTGGAAGTAGGCGTGGATCTTACTGTCATTCTGTGCGGGATGGCATGACAGGAGTCTTTCCTGGTGATTGATGCACCCAGCAGCTACAACACAATATTTGGAAGGCTACCTGATTCAGCGTAAGTTTGTGCCGAATACGGATCATGAAGCATAAAAGCACCTGAACTCTTAGAGGGAGATCGCCTTCAAGAGTTCGTCTTTCATTTGAAGCACAAATCCAGTGTCACGAACCGAGTGGCCAACGCTCTTAGTCGTTGGACACATTTACTAGTCACTCTTCAGTCTTGTATTACAGACTTATATTCACAGCGTGACTTGTACACCACTAATCTTTTATTTTGTGAAATTTGGATCTCGTGTCAGCATAGCGGGACTGATCCTACTACACAGTACGTAGTGAGTGATGGATATCTGTTTAGGGGCACCCGCGTTTGCATTTGCGAAGAAACATTTTGATAGACACTACTTAGAGAGCTTCACTCATCTGGGTTAGGAGGACGCGTGGGCTAATAGAAATTGTTAGATTTTGCTAGCACTCGATATTATTGACCCAAGATGAAGCATTATGTCATTGAGTTTGTTAGAAATTGTATGACTTGCCAGCAGTATAAAGGACACAAACAAAATACCAAATTACGCGCCCCTTTACCGAAACCTAAGAGGTCGTGGGATGACATTTCGATGGACTTTGTGGTAGGACTTCCTCGCATTCAGAGGAAAGTCGATTTTATTTTTGTAGTTGTGGAACGATTTTCGAAAATGACGCATTTTATTCTCTATAGGAAAAACTCCAGTGTTGTGCAAGTCGGTGAAATTTTCTTAAAAGAAATCGTTAGATTACACGGTATTCATAGATCGATCACATCTGATAGAGATACTCATTTTATGGGGTATTTTTGAAAAACATTGTGGACCCAATTGGGAAACAAACTCGATTTTAGCAGCGCAAATCACACTCAGACCAATGGACAGACTGAGGTCGTTAATAGAAATTTGGGAGACCTTTTTAGGTGTTTGACTAGCGAGAATCCAAAACAATGGGATCTTATACTGCAACAAACTGAATTTGCATCAATAATTCAACTAATCGCTCCACTAATAAATCTTCTTTCGAGATAGTTTACGGGTTCTCCATACCCCCCATCAACTTGATCGCTCACTCCCTTTCATCTCATGAACGTATTTCTTTTGATGCGCAAGCTCATGTTAATTATTTATAAGAATTGCATAAAATATTACTAATAAATTGCGAGAGACTTCTGAAAAATATAAATCCATGACCGATCGTCATTGTTAGGAGTTATACTTTTCAGAAGAAGATTTGGTGTTCACTTATTTTAGGAAACAGAGATTTACTCCGGGCACATATCATAAGCTACAGCAGAGGAAGTTTGGTCCTTTCCAAGTCCAAAAGCACATCGGTGAGAATGCATATCTTCTAGATTTGTCGGTTGGATTCGGTAATTTGTCGATATTTAATGTGGCCGATCTGACGCCCTTTTATGGAGATCCACCATCCGGCCCCAGTCCACCTGCTGCACTTCAAAGATACCACCTGATGTGGAGCAGAGACGAGCACGAGCTTTGGGTCCGTTAGGGGCTGATTTGGCGACTTACCATATATGGCGTGCCCGGATCGACGATCGAACTCCGCGGTTGCATCCGACACGTCGTCGCAAGTCAAAAACATATATTAGTTTTTTTTTTAGTTTATTTTCATGTATTTAAGGGCCGATCCCACCGGCCAATCATAATCGTTGATGGTGAAGCCCTAATTTGTTCTCTTCTTATAAATATTGGTCTAAGTGGCTGAACCAAGGTATTGCAGAATTTGGAGAACTTTAATCCCGGATTCCAGCGATCCCTCCCCGGTGCTGACACCGTGGAACCCTATGTGACGACTCCTAGGCCGTCAAACTCCTCCCCAAGGTAATCCCTACCTCCACCTTCGTTTCCCCACCTCAAACCCTCCATCCACCACCTGGAATCACCTCTACATCCCGCTGAAAACCACACTTCCTGTTTCAGTTACTATTCACTAATTAATAATACTGTTCATTTCCTAAGCTTTTGATCTTTCCTGTGCCTTCCGCCTCCCCTCATTGCTACAGGCCAGCGGACCACTCTCCGCTCCCTTTCAGCCAGCCGACCACCCCCACCTCCCTTCCCACCGCCCGGAATTCTCCATAAACCCTAGCCGGCCACTCCTTTAAATTCCCTTCGTGGATCCACTATACTAATAACCCTAAAATTCTAGATCAGTCCAGATCTAGAATTATAGCCCCTGATCCGTTATTTTCACCGCTCATACTTTCCATTTTTGCCCGGATCCGCCCCTAAATAGAGGATCTACCCATCCCCAGCCCAGATCTACTTATTCATGGCCAGATCTACCGTTTTATTGCTTGTTCTCACCGTTTTCCGCCAAGGATCTCCGATCGCCGATCTACACATCCGGCCCTCCCGATCTTCAGTGTCTCGGTTTAGCCCTCTACTTTGTGAGTTCTTTTGTAGTATTGTACTCTTTGATTTAACATGTTCACTTGGTGATTTATTATAGTTTGCCGCGATTCCTGTTCGTAGAATTTTGTTTTGGTACTCTAATCATTTGCAGGAGGAAGCATTCGCCGCGCGCTTCGCTTGGGCCCTCCGAGCGGAGGAAAGTTATTAAAATATTGCCTAAAATAAATATTTGTTTGTTCTATTTTAATATCTGTGTGGCACTAAATTTTCATATTTTATATTCATTCGTCGAAACATTGATCATCGCATCGCATATTGGTTTAGATTAGCGTGTCACCCGTGCACTCACACCTAGCGTTGTAGGTTTGTGCACCACTAGTCTACCCCTACATCATTTTGGTATCATTTAGGTTCATGCATGACTAATTATTGTCGTCGTTCCTCTCCTCACTTTGGGGATTCTGAGTCCGCCTATAACCAATCTCATAGAGCGACTTCAAAGAAATCCTCGCATTATCATGATGATTATTATCGTCTGCGGCACACCACTTCCCGAGATCGTGCCGACCCACCGACACAACCTCACTATGCCAAAGACGATCAGTATGATGATTGTCGTCGTTCATTTCCTTGCATGCGAGCGGATCGTGTTGATCCTTCGACTCGACTCGATTACCTAAGG
Organism: Platanthera zijinensis; assembly: GCA_039513925.1. Lineage (NCBI taxonomy): Eukaryota > Viridiplantae > Streptophyta > Magnoliopsida > Asparagales > Orchidaceae > Platanthera > Platanthera zijinensis. The sequence continues at coordinate 4,228,345 of CM077091.1, read as the reverse complement.
GATGACTATTATGAGAATCGTCACTTTGAGAGAGATCTTGAGAGTCAGTTTCGTACAGTTTCCCTTCCTTTGACGGCTCATCGAGTCCCGAGTCTTTCAGTTATTAACTCGTGGATATTGAGTATTATCTTGATCAGTTTGAGTTATTCGGTGAGCGTCGCGTTAAGTTTGCGAAACTTAGACTTTTAGATCAGGCGAGGGCTTATTGGGCTAGCATTGAAAGGACCCGCGAGTGAGACTGTCTTCGTCGCATCACTAGTTGGGTGGACATGAAGCGTACATTGTGTCAGAAGTATCTGCCTTAATCATATCGGAATCGCTTGTTTTCCCTTCAGCAAGAATCCATGTATGTCGCTGAGTACAGGGATTGCTTTGATGAGCTAGTAGTGAGGAGCGATATCCGAGAGGACTCAGCCATGACCACTTGCAAATTCCGGTCTGGGCTTCGATCTGACATCCGTACTAAGGTGGTTTATCATGGCACGAAGTCCCTCAAGCAGACGTATCAGCTTGCCCTTCATTACAAACAATCTTTGAGATCCGCCAGAGCTGGTTGGTTGGACCCTCACCCTGACCTCCGCAGTACGAGTCCTTCTCATACTGAGGTCACCACGATGCCTAACACTGTCCTGCCACCCACGACGGAAGTGTACCTGATACAGATTGCTCTCACCCCAGCGAGATGCTTAGCCCCGTGAGTGACCTATCTCTTATTTCTGACTCGTCTCTTGTGACTCCGACGGAGGGTGAGCCTGAGAGACCTATTGAGTCTGTAGTGTTGTGCCCCTCACCCACACCTCCACTTTTGGCATGCCTGGGGTTGATTAACACTCCTACCCTAGATTCATGTCTTGACACCGCACCCGCGGGCCCATTCTTGAGCGTAGGTCCATGTCGCTTTTCCCTTGACATTACCCTGAACCACGTTACGACCGAGAGCTCGGAGTCTGGTGTTGATCTCGTAGTGGCTATGTCACCTATGCACGAGGGCACTACCCCTTTCGATGGTACTCATTGGGAGGACCTTGACCTTAGTGACGAGCCCCCTGTTGAGCCTCCTGATGATCCGCCACATCCTGGTGAGGATAAGACTCGGGTGAGCCACTCAGGTATGAGACCTCTTTCATTATCATCTCTGACCTTACCCCAGAGAAGGGACCTTGAGTGGAGCATGACATATGTAGGGCCTACCGTGAGTCCACTTGAGCATACTCATATTGTGAGGACCTACCTTATGACACCTCACACTCTGGATGAGTTTTGGGACACGCCACCCGCTGAACCACCCGATGAGTTCTTTCTTGGCTGGGACGCTCCCCATATTCTAGAGTCACGACTTCTACTCTGTGTGCACAGTTTTCACCCAGGTGGTCGTCTTATCCGCGATGACTTGTCGTACACACCTCGTGAGCCTCCTGATGTGTTACATTCCCTGAGAGACATCTGGCTCGTAATGAGCTTGTATTTAAGTATAGTTGTCTCTCAAGATCATCTGAGCACTCGTCTCACTAGATGAATATTTTTATATTCCACCGAAAGAATCTCCTGATAGACCACCACATTTTAGAGACATCTCAGACATTATTAGATTTTCCTATAAGGAGTGTACCGTGTCTGTCTTGTTGTCTTTGCATCATTTGCATTACTTGCATGAGTCTGCTGAGTCTTTTACACGACATTTGCATGAGTTGCATGAGTCGGTCCGCCAACGAATAATAACAAGCAATGAAAATTATAAAGCTCATGCAGATAAGCGAAAACGAGAACGAATATTTAATGAAGGCGAGAGGGTAATGATACGAATCCGCCCCGAGAGGCTCTCTTCGGGGCCTGCCAAGAAGTTAAGCGCTAGACGAATGGGTCTGTACTCTGTTATTAGTCGCATTGGGACAAATTCCTACCAGCTCGATATCCCGGCTATTATGGAAATTCACCCGGTGTATAATGTTGAGGATCTGACTTCATACAACGAACCTCACGAGTATGTAGACCCGAGCAGTGGAGATACCCAGCCACCCCCACCCCCACTATCGTTACCTTACCACCCTCATACGTCACCATCGTTTGATGGCCCCAGTCCACCCACTGTTGATATCCACCCACCTGGGGACTCGTCTTCTCTGGTTTCACCACCAGCACCACAGATCGCGCCGGGACCCACCTTTCGAGAGATAAGAGATGAGAGCATCACAGAGTTCAGATTCCACCAGCTTGTTCCTACTTCAGATGGGTCGTGTTGTCACTACTTGGTACATTGGCGGGGCCGCCCCGACGCAGTTGACGCTTTGATACTTGCAGCCAAGGTTGTAGATGTTGGATGTCGGGTTCATGTCGGTTTGGATTTGAAATATCGTATGTCGGATTGCGGGGGATATATCGGGGATATTTTACAATATCAGATTTTAATATTTAAATAAAGATAATAGTATTTATAAACACATTGTTTGCAAATAAGTAAAAATTTACAGACATTGTATGTTATTAGTTAGAAATCTGATAACAAAACAAAGGCTAATCAACAGCTAGTGTGCCATTAAGGCTCCACATCTCCGACACACAAGCTTTTTAGCAAAATCCATAAAATAACCAATTTCTAACAGAAAAGCATATCAGAAAGTTGAACCTAGACATTTTGCTATTATTGAGTGGGATAGGAATAATTAAGGATAAGTTTTAAGTGCAGAAATTTAAATGACTACAAACAAACAATATCATACAACAGAGAAGGAAAGAAGCAACAGTGGTCCATATATAAGAAAGAAGAAACAAATGAACATTAGTAAAAATAAATAACCATAAGGTACCTGCCGTCGGGAGCGACGGGAGCCGGAGCAGGGAGCGGCGATGGGATCGGGAGCCGGAGCGGGGAGCGGCGACAGGATCAAGAGCAGGGGACGGGATCGGCGACGGGATCGCGCTGGAGAGAGATCACCGCTGGAGAGAGTTGGGGCACGCCGCAGAAATAACGAGTCGGCTCCCGTGAAATCATTTTAAATTGGGCAAAAAAATTCTTAATAGAAAAACCGAAATATTGGCTACCTATATAACGTTATATCGCCGCAATTTCGGCGTTTTTTTTACAAAACGTTATTTTAATCAAATATATCGATGTCGGCGCGGTTTACCCCCAAAACCTTTATGTCGGCCGCCATAACGGACATGTCGGCCGACATCTACAACAGTGCTTGCAGCAGAGCTTTATCGATTCGCCCCTGGACTTCGACTTCAGCACGGCCATCTCCATTCACCGGAGATGACAGCTTTTCAGTCAGGGGAGTTGATTGACGAGGACACTCTTCCGTCGACGATACTTTGACGACTTCTGATGGACCTCTTCGAGTTGTGCCTGGCGATCAGCGAGAGAATTCCGATCCCAATTCATCGGGAGATGAATTCTTTCAAGCCGGGGAGATTGATGCGGAGCCGAGACGAGCACGAGCTTTGGGCCCGTTAGGGGCTGATTTGGCGACTTACCATATATGACGTGCCCGGATCGACGATCGGACTCCGCGATTGCGTCCAGCACGTCGCCGCGAGTCAAAAACATATAGTAGTTTATTTTCATGTATTTAATGGCCGATCCCATCGGCCAATCATAGTCGTTGATGGTGAAGCCCTAATTTGTTCTCTTCTTATAAATATTGGTCTAAGTGGCTGAACCTAGATATTGCAGAATTAGAAGAACTCTAATCCCGGATTCCAGCGATCCCTCCCCGGTGCCGACGTCGTGGAACCCTAGGTGATGACTCCTAGGCCGTCAAACTCCTCACCAAGGTAATCCCTACCTCCACCTTCATTTTCCCAACCTCGAACCCTCCATCCACCACCCGAAATCACCTCTACAGCCCGCTGAAAACCACACTTCCTGTTTCAGTTACTATTCACTAATTAATAATATTGTTCATTTCCTAAGTTTTTTATCTTTCTTGTGCCTTCCGCCTCCCCTCTTTGCTACAGGCCAGCGGACCACTCTCCGCTCCCTTTCAGCCAGCCGACCACCCCCACCTCCCATCCCACCGCCCGAAATTCTCTATAAACCCTAGCCGGCCACTCCTTTAAATTCCCTCCGTGGATCCACCATCCTAGTAACCCTAAAATTCTAGATCAGTCCATATCTAGAATTATATCCCCCGGTTTGTTATTTCCACTGCTCATACTTTCCATTTTTGCCTGGATCCGCCCCTAAATAGCGGATCTACCCATCCCAGACGCGGATCTACTCATTCGTGACCAGATCTACCGTTTTATTGCTCGTTCTCACCATTTTCCGCCAAGAACAGCCACTGTCACCGTCGCCTCGCCACCGGTTTCACCTCCGATCGCTGATCTACACATCCGGCCCTCCCGATCTTCAGTGCCTCAGTTCAGCCTTCTACTTTGTGAGTTCTTTTGTAGTATTGTACTCTTTGATTCAGCATGTTCACTTGGTGATTTATTATAGTTTGTCGCGATTCCTGTTGGTAGAATTTTGTTTTAGTACTCTAATAATTTGCAGGAGGAAGCATTCGTCGTGCGCTTCGCTTGATCCCTCCGAGCGGAGGAAAGCCATTAAAATATTGCCTAAAATAAATATTTGTATGTTCTATTTTAATATCTGTGTGGCGCTAAATTTTCATTGCTTATATTCATTCGTCGAAACATTGATCATCGCATCGCATATAGGTTTGGATTAGCGTGTCACTCGTGCACTCACACCTAGCGTTGTAGGTTTGTGCACCACTAGCCTACCCCTACATCACCACCCGACTTAATACCAGTGCAGACACCCACCACTGAGGAAATAGAGCAGGTTCTTGACGTTCAAAAGTTTTGCACTCGTCACGGGACACATCGGCACTACTTGGTTTCATGGAGAGGACGAGATATTACAGACAACTCTTGGATTAGCACTGACGAGTTACAACAACGCCGCCTAGATCTCTCTGTTGCTAGTTCTTGCGAATTCTCGTCAGGGTCGAGCTCTCTCAACTCCGGGGGAATTGATGCATCCGGCGATGCATCATAGTTTCTTTTACCATATATTTATTTTTTGTATTTCATTTCATGCAATCGTTTTTATTTTTCGGCTAATCGGTTTGACCACCCGATGAGACCCTGAATAAAAAGGTCTAGCATTATTAGTAATAGGACAGTAAAGACAAGAGTAAATTATTTAAAAATGTATAAATTTAAAAGATTGGGAAAGAATTGGGAAATTTATGTTTGGAAACAATTTAAAATTCAAAAAGACTACTTTGGAGATATTATTTGAAAAGTAGATATTTATGGCAATTCATCAAAGCCACCAAAACAGCCAAACTCCTTTATATAGTCCACGGTGAACTTTATATAGTCCACGGTGAACTTTATATAGTCCACGGTGAACTTTATATAGTCCACGGTGAACTTTATATAGTCCACGGTGAATAAGGGAAGGGGATTCTAGGGAAGGGGCAGAATCGGAAATGAAACTTCGTTTCTCTGCCAATTGTTGATCGGCTCTGCATGCTCCTTTCGTCGCCAGAACAGTAGGCTCCTGCGCCAGAGGAGGAACCCCCGCCAGATCTCCCTCCAACGTCGGCTTTCGCGACCACAGTTCCAGCTAAGATCCTGCCCGCCACAATCAATTCCATCTGGGAACGCACTCGCCAGGATGTCGTCAACCTCGGAACCCTATTCTGACAACCTGAGTTACGTCTCGTTCGGTCCACTTCGGATCCCACTCCGGTTGTATGTCCGGGACGTTCTACAGACTAGCCCTGGATATCATTCTCCTCTTGCGAGAAGGATTTGGAGCGGATCACTACCTCACCGTATACTTTTGGTATCCTTGTTCGCTCCTTGCATTAGCATAAGTTTATGCATTACACTTAAATAATTACGGGCTTACCTTTACGTTTGCACTGCTTTTATTCTCGCTTATTCATAAATTACTGCTTGTGATTTTATGTTTGTGGTCGTGTTAGCCTCGTGCAAGGTTCGACTCGTAAAATACATGAGCGTTCCACCCGAACAAAATTAATGAATTTCTTAAAGATCAAAACGTCGAGTTTGATTTTGCGTGCAAATCTCAATTTTGGCCCGCTCGGCCTACATCAATCCCACTTGAGGAATACTCTGCTTGTTCTCAGACATTCCCATAGAGAACATGTCACATTTGTTGCGCTTCATTTGCATCATCGCTTGTGTGAGAGCACTTCAAATATTTTTGGAACTTATATTGGTACTCATCACATTGCGACGAATTTCATTATACTCCTTCCAATGAACCCCCTAATGAACCACAGGTTGAACCACCATTCATCTGGGATGTATCTATCATTAGTAGTACAATCAAGTTTGAAAATGCACTCAATGACCCATAGATCTTATGTCTTACCACCCGTATTTGTAGAGGCAGCCAACACACTATATTGACATATCTTATTACCGATGCCCCCGATGTTCATTTGATTGTACATCACGCCAGTGAAGAATTTGTCTATACTCCATCTTCCGAGCCTCATGATCTTGTACCCATATTAGGAGCTTCTTATAGTAACCCAAACCTTCGGTTTACGGAGTTGGTTGTGTCAGTTGTTCATTGTTTATATTTGTTGCTTGATCATTTACATTTAGAGTATGACTCATTTGTGTTATATGATCCACACATATTGTATGTTTTGCATCATTTGCGTGAAATGTATGAATTAATCCGGAAAAAACTTACTAACAATTTTGAATTATATAAAATACGGACAGAAATGCACAAACATGAGCAACATTTTCGGGTGGATGAGTATGTCATGGTCAGACTTTGCAAGGAGGAGCTCTCAAAATGAGTCGCTACTAAACTACAATTTAAGCGAGTGAGTCCTTATAGGATTATAAAGAAAGTTGGAACAAATACCTACAAGATCAATTTCCGCCCAAATATGGGTATTCATCCCGTATTTAATATGAAAGATTTCACACATTACTTTAAGCCACTCGAGCATAAGGACTCGTACCTTGAGCTAATTATAACACCTTCCCAGTTACAGCTTGAAACTTCCCATGATCACCATGGAAAGCACCCGCGGACTTTCCCGCACCTCCCATGATTCCACTAGTTCTTCTGGATCCACCAGTACGAGAGGTGGGAGATGAGAGCATTATTGACATTATGACACACGGGTGCATTACCTCCATAGACGGTCCTTCTTGTCATTATTTGGTGCACTGCAGTGGATGTCGCACCTTTAACAATACTTGGATATCTGCGATTGAGCTTTGATAGACTTGCCCCCAAGCTTCGACAATAATTGGATCATCTCCATTCCTCGGAGGTGAATGCTTTTTAGTCCGGGGGAGTTGATGGAGATCAGTCGCGTGATCGTGATAGATGGAGATTGGGTCACCTCTGGCGGGACCCGTTTTGCATATTTGCATGGGATGTATTGATCAGATTAGCAATTCGAGACTGCGAGCACGTCCAGAGCGCCGTTTTACTATTTACATATTTTATTTTATTTTATTTGGACTTGTATTTAGTGTTTTAGGACATCAAGCGTAATGAACAATCATTGACATTCACGCTGAGTGCCCAACCGCCCCTCTCATTATAAATAGGGGAAGAGATTTTCATTTTCAGTCATTGTTGAATTTGTGAGTGATTCCAGATCCGGCAATCAATCGTGGTGCGACGTCGCGAGCCCCGAGGTGTGACGTCCTGGCTTATTTCCCGTTCTCTTTTTCGATTACAATTGTCTTCCCTGTTTCCCACGATCTTCCTCCATATGGGCCATTAACTGCACGTTAAACCTGATTAACCGCTAGCTTCTCCCTCTTTCGCGATCCGTCTCCATCCCCATAACAAGTCGTCGATCTCACGCCACCCTCCCCGCGTGATTCCACCTTCAGCAAGCAACCCCACTCTCGACCATACACTGTTCTTCTTCCTCCCTACTCCTTTCCCTATCGTGAAACTTCTAGCAAGCCGCAAACTGCAGTATTTCTCGTTCTGCACCGTCGATCTGAACAGCCAACCCCTTCATACCTCCCTCTCATCACAATCAAGAACCAGTCTTCTCCTCCAGTCGCAAACCACGAACCTTTCCCACCCTTTGTCGACAAGATATTCTTGATCTGCTCCATTTCTCCCACTCCAAACCATGTTAATTTCTCCCCGCAAAGTCCATCTCCTGGTTCAACCTTCTATGGAGCCACAACCGCTCATTTCTACTGAATCCCATTTCTAGGGGAACTTTCTGTCATTTCTCTCGTGAATCTCACATCCGGGAAGTCTCTCTGTCGATCCCATGAAGCCAACGTCAATCCTCCATTGGATCTTAATGCATGTGAGTATTAATTTACTGTGTTGTTTTAATTTCCTATCCTAAATATTGGAAGACATTACATATTTACATGTTTGCTTGGGTATTGTGAATACTAGTTCTATTGTTTCTTTTTTTCGTTCTATAACACTTATTCGTGCAAATTATGGTTGAAAATCCTTCGTGCGAAGAAAACGTTTGGAATAGTCCGAGTGCTAGAAAATCGAAGTCGCATTGTGTAGATTTGCTAACTCTTATAATTACATTTACTAGCATCAGAGTCTGGCTTATTTTAAAACAAACAAGCATCCTTTAGGTTAGAATTGTGTTACGGATCATGTATTATGTATGGGTTGTTATGTGTTATGGGTTGCTATGAGTAGTTACGGGTCTCGAGCACCGAGCCCTTTTATCTTTATTATTATTATTATCTTTAGGTGAGAAATTAGCAATTGTAAGAGTCATCTTGTAGCCTATATAAAGGCATGCGCATTGTATGTTTGGGGATATGAAATGAAGTTTTAGTTTCCTTGTCCCTTGTTGTGAGATATTGGTGGCTCTCTCCTCCAACAAGCAACCCCACCTAGGCAGACGCGGTTCAAGCTCCACGGTACCCTCCACCATCATCATCTCCACCTCCAGCCACCACCGAGTTAGGACCATAACAACTTGGTATCAGAGGGATCGGTCCTCTTTCGCAGCACACCAACACTTCCCCGTGTCTCATAGAAATCTCTAACAAGCCCTTCCCCCACCGCAGGTATTGAGATCCAAACAGACCACTGCATCCACGCCGTTCACATCGCATCCAACAATCTGCACCACATCAGAGCTCTCGGTCCAAATCGCGGCCAACAACAGTCGCACCCCCCCCCCCTCCGTTCTAATCGCTTCCCCGGCATGCCTGCAACAGCAAGCCGCTCCCACGCCAAGCATCATGCGTCTTTACTACGTACATCCAGCAATCGACGCCCATTCATTTCTCCAACAAGTTGCTAGCCTCGTTGACGATCACTTCCTTCCGCCTGCGACTCATCCGGCGGAAACCACCATTATGTTTCCTGCTCCAGCGCCGACCAACCTTCACTCCAGCATCGCCAACGCTCGACCCTAACTCTAGCATCCTCAAGCCGCTGCCCTCCGACATCCTCAACTCCGCCACCTGCGTCAGCAACCGGAGACCTGCGCGTCTTCCATCCGTCTCGCCGAGTTCCCATGTAGTCTGCTCTTCTCGAGCCGCACCGGCGAGCTCTGCTGCTCTTCTCGAGCACCTCCCCGACACGCCTTTTTCGTTCTCTCTTCTTCTCGAGCCCTGCGCCATTTCTGCCTTTTTATCTCTATTTTATTACACCCCACAACATCAAAACCCGCACGCCTTCTCTCAGCCTCCGCCATACACATTTTTTTTATTTTTTTATTATCCTTCCTATCAATTCTGCTTTGAGCCCTTCCACATAAATTTTTAAATGGCAATGGGCCCCACCCCCTCTCCACACCAGCAGCCCCACTCTTAGTTAAAAACTACCGTGTCCGGCCTTCTCCAAGCCACAAATTATTTTTTTCCAGCAGGCCCATCTCCTTCGGTGCCAATATTGGGCGTCATCGCGGCTCCCGTGGTCACTCCCAGTTTTCCGACTCGGCGCGATCCCACCGGCCGGTCACCCGTTCTTCTTCTCGCTCCTCCACTCACACTATGGGTGACTCATCTGAACAACTCAATCAGATTCTGACAATGCTCCAGGCCATCATAGCGCAACAAGCTGCGCACACTGCTCTCGGGGACCGTCAACAGGAGACCATTATTGCGCTTTCCAAGCGCATCGATGATCTGTCTACCGCCCCGACACATGATCATGCCAGCAGCAGTCAGGCACAACCACTTCTCCGCACTGCCCCGCCGCCCCTGACCGTCCATGAGTCGCCGCCGCCAGTCCTCGCGCACCCCGACGCAACGATTGTACCACGCTACACCAGGTTGGAATTTCCAACCTATGATGGGAAAAGTGATCCTTTGAGCTGGCTCACCAAATGTGAGAAATTCTTCGGCCACCAACAAACTCTGGCAGCAGATCGGATCCATCTAGCATCTTTTTATCTGCTCGACTCCGTTGTTTTGTGGGTCTCTCGACTGCTCACCGACCGACCGAATCGGCTTTGGGACGACTTCAAACGCCTACGCAACTTGCGTTTCGGTCCTCCTATCTGCAGCAACCCCCTGGGCGAACTCACATCTCTACGACAAACGGGGGCCGTGGACGAGTACCTGGAACAATTTCAGCTTCTCTTAGCACATGTTCCCCTCGCCCCGGATATGCAGGTCAACATTTTCACTGCTGCACTTCGTGAGCGCCTACGCCTGGACGTCGAGTTTGAGGCCCCTCCAGACTTAGTAACTGTTATGAGTCTAGCCTAGCTCTGCGATCGTCGCCTTCAGCTAGCACAGGAGGCCTACCCGCCTGCCACCAACATCGTTCAACAGGGTCGTCTTGAGGGTCCTCCAACTCCACCGGTCCGCCGATTATCTCGGGCTGAGATGTTGCAACGACGCGCCCAGGGACTATGTTTTAATTGCGACGAGCAGTACACTCACGGCCACAGGTGCACCCGGCTTTTCTACCTACACGTCGAGGACTCTGACGACGAGGGCGTCGGATAGAGTTTGCGAACAAACTCTTTTTGGAGGACGGGTGAGATGTTACGGATCATGTATTATGTATGGGTTGTTATGTGTTATGAGTTGCTATGAGTAGTTACAGGTCTCGAGCACCGAGCCCTTTTATCTTTATTATTATTATTATTGTTGACGGGAGAAAAACCTAATGACTTATCCCCTTGGACAAGTCATATATATATATATATAAATCATATAGCCATTACATTTAACACTTAACACTCCCCCTCAAGTTGGGTCGTGGGAACTTTCCAGACCTAACTTGTTACATATAAAGTTCATTCTGACCCCAGTGACTCCTTTCGTGAGAATATCAGCGACTTGGTCTCCAGTCTTCACATGTTTTAAAGAAACAAGACCTTCATACTTCTCTCGTACGAAGTGACAGTCCACCTCGATGTGTTTTGTGCGTTCATGAAACACAGGGTTGGTTGCTATCTGTATTGCAGCTTGATTATCACACCATAACAGAGATGGGTCATGAACAGGATATCCGATTTCACAAAGAGTCTGTCTGATCCACATGATCTCAGCAACGGTGTGTGGCATAGCCCGATACTCTGCCTCAGCACTAGATCTGGCGACGGTGGTCTGTTTCTTGCTCTTCCAGGCGACAAGGTTTCCACCCATAAAGATAGTAAATCCTGTGGTGGACTTCCGAGTGGCTAAACAACCTGCCCAATCGGAGTCACAGTAAGCCTCTATATTGAAATGACCATGATTCTTGTATGATATTCCTAGACCCGGATCCTTCTTTATGTACCTAACAATGCGGAGAACAGAGTCCCATTGAGAGATAGTTGGAGTGGCCATGAACTGACTGACCTTACTCACAGCACAGGCAATATCTGGGCGAGTCATTGTAAGGTAGTTAAGTTTTCCAACTACTCTGCGATACTTCTCTGGTGATTCAAAAGATTTGCTCTCGACATGAAGGCTCTTCTCTCCTGGTTCAAGGGGAGAATTTATAGGACGGCAGTCAGACATTCCAAGGTCAGATAACAGATCGAGGGCATATTTACGTTGAGAAACAAAGATGGAGTCGTCATGATCAGTCACTTCAATCCCGAGGAAGTATCGCAACGGCCCCAGATCTTTGGTTTGGAAGTTTGAGTGTAAGAACGTTTTGAGATCGGTTATCCCTTTTGGATCACTACCAGTGATGACAATATCATCAACATACACAATCAGAAGCACAGTACCAGCTGAGGAGTTCCGATAAAACAGAGATGAGTCTTTGATACTCTTGGTAAGCCCGAATTTGGTGACAACAGACCGAAAGCGAGCAAACCACTGGCGCGGGGATTGTTTCAACCCATATAAAGAGGCAAGGAGACGACACACCTTATTACGCTCCCCCTCAGCAATGAACCCGGGTGGTTGTTCCATATACACCTCTTCCTCCAATGACCCATGAAGGAACGCATTCTTGATGTCCAACTGATGAAGAGGCCACCGGTGAGTGACTGCAAGAGAGATCACAATCCGAATAGAGAACATTTTGGCAACAGGAGCAAACGTTTTCTCATAATCCACGCCATAAGTTTGAGCGTAACCTTTGGCAACAAGGCGAGCTTTCAAGCGAGCAAGAGAGCCATCAGCATTGGCTTTAACCGAATAGATCCATTTGCAACCAATAGCGCGCTTGCCAGGAGGCAAGGACACAAGTTCCCAAGTATTATTCAGTTGAAGTGCTGTCAATTCCTCGTGCATAGCAGCCATCCAGCCAGGATGAGTTTTGGCCTCCCCAACCGTTGAGGGAATGGTGTATTGAGCCAACGTCAAGTGAAGAGCGGTATGAGAAGCAGACAACCCCTGATAAGAGCTCACATATAGAGGTCTATTCTGGCAAGTCCGACTACCTTTTCGGAGAGCAATAGGACGCTCGGTGTTGTCCAGGGGTGGAGCGGCAAGCACTTCAATTTGGTTCACGTCCTCACTAGTAGGTGCAATCTGAGGAACAGTAGTTGTGTCATCAATGGTTGAAGGAGACTGAGATGGTGGTATTTCAGTTCTGTCAGAAGTGCGACGAGAGTAGACTTTCCCCCAAAGGGGGGACAATATGTCAGTCGGAGAGACGAGAGCAGACTCAGGATGAGGAACTAACATACCATCGAGAGAGGGATCAGAAGAGGACGTGGGAAGGGTAGAGCTAGTGGTGCGATAAGAGTCGGATTCGAGAAAGACGACATCTGAAGAGATGATATACTTGTGAAGCTCCGGAGAATAACAGCGATATCCCTTGGTAGTCCGGGAGTATCCAAGGAAGATACATTTTAAAGAGCGAGGATCAAGTTTAGAAACGGAGGGACGAGCATCCCGAACATAGCAAACGCACCCAAAGATCTTGAGGAGTAGAGAAGGCCCCGAGTGGTCGGGATAAAGGGTGTGATAAGGTGTCTCCCCCTGAAGGATATGAGTAGGTAGATGATTAATGAGATAGGCAGCGGTAAGGACAGCATCTCCCCAAAAGTGTTTAGGAACATGCTTATGATGGAGGATAGTCCGGGTGACCTCAAGAAGGTGGCGATTTTTTTCGTTCGGCAACCCCGTTTTGTTGAGGGGTATCAGGACAACTGGTTTGGTGTATGATACCCTTGTCGGAAAGGAAGCTAGACATGGATTGGGACATGTATTCCCTCCCATTATCAGTACGAAGACATTTCAGACGAACAGAAAATTGAGTGAAAATTTCATTCCACAAATGTTGAAAAATAGATAGTAATTCAAAGCGATTTTTCATTAAGTAAACCCACGTCATGCGAGAAAAATCATCAATAAAAGTAACATAATATATGTGTCCTAACAACGTAGGGACAGGGCACGGTCCCCAGACATCAGAATGAAGTAAATCAAAAGGTGCAGAAGCACGAACATCAATACGAGGTACATAGCTAACTCTATGGAGTTTAGCAAACAAACATGACTCACAGTTGAGATGGGAAACATTCCCAAACTCAGGATACAAACGACGCATGACCTGCATAGAGGGATGACCAAGACGGTAGTGGAGGTCCAAGAGTTTGGCCGAAGCAGCAGAGCAGGCAATGTGGGAAACTTCATCTAGAACATAGACACCACCACGCAGCTTCCCTCTACCAATAATACGGCTCGTCGACTGTTCCTGAAAAAGGCAACCAGAAGATGTGAAGATAGCAGTGCAGTTTAAATCACGAGTAAGCTTACTAATAGACAGGAGATTGTAAGCAGATTGAGGAACATGAGCAACCGAGGATAGAGGCATATCCGGTGTCACATTGCAGCTTCCAAATCCCACAATAGGAACAGCGGATCCATCTGCCACTGTAATGGATGACCCACAATGAGGGTGATAAGAATGCAAGATACCTGATGAACTAGTCAGGTGGTCAGAAGCTCCAGAATCTGCCAGCCACTGAACTGGACGTTGGGAAGTGCAGGCAGGTTGAATAGTCTGGGCCACAGCAGCACTATGAGGTGGAGGAGAGATCGGAAGAGCCTGCAGGCGACGATACTCCTCCTCAGAGATCTGGACGGTGCGGGGACCCGGAGGTGCCGGTGTCGAGTCGGCAACGTGAGCAGATCGAGGTGAAGCAGACGAGGTTTTGGCTACCCAGTCTGGCTTTCCATGCACAAGCCAGCATGTATCTTTTGTGTGACCTCGACGTCCGCAATGAGTACAATGTCGCGTATCGATCTCCCGACCACGCCCATAACCAGATCGACCGCCACGGCTAGTCCCCCTTCCCCCCCGAGAGGCCAGCGCAACTGACTCGCTGGAGGAAACCTGTAGGGCAGCTGGAGAAGAGGCCGAGCCCGCTTTAGTAAGACGATGGTACACACTAGCAGTCTGTAACGTAGAAGGACTCGCAAGCATTTCGGTTCTTGTTGTTGAGAAGTTTGGGTCAAGACCGTTTAGAAGCCAGATGAGAACCAGATGCTCACGTTGGGCTTGATGTCCTTCACGGGTAGAGGGGATCTCCCAAAGATCTAGGATTTCATCTGCAAGAACCTTCCATTCGGTGAAGTACTCAGTGACAGGACGTGCTCCTTGACGTAGCTCAGTCATCTTGGGAAAGAGTTCACCAAGACGAGAGAGATTGTTTGCCTGGGAAAACATCATATGCAGGGTGTCCCACAACTCCTTAGTGCTATCACAATTCTTGCACATTTGCTGAACTGATGGTTCCATGGAACTCAGAAGGAGCGCAAAGATACGTCAATCATCACTGTACCAATCGTCGTATTCTGCACTTCCCACGGCATGAGTAGGAAGTCTAGTAAGATGGTGAGTACGTCGGATGCCTGCAAGAGACATAGTAACCCCCTTTTTCCACAACTGAAAGTTGGAGGAGGTAAGGATAGTGGTAGCCAGTCTTGTATTGGAAGGAAAAGTATTGGTAGAATCCCCTGAGGGAACAGGAGTCTGGATGGTGCTTGTAGCCGAGTCTCCCATGGTCTTGGATAAGAACCTTCAGAAGGAGGAGATCCGGAGCAGCTTCAAGAGCAGCCGCAGGTGGCGATCAGAAGGAGGCGACCAGACAGCAGCAGCGTCGGCATCTTCAATTGCAGACTGGGCGACGATCAGCAGGAGGAACCAGCGCCATCGGCATCAGACAGCACGGCGGGAGCAGCAGCAGCGAAGAGATCGGGATCGGCATCAGACAGCAGCAGCGACAGCAGGCAGCATCAATACGCGATGCGCCTCCGTCTAGGGCACGGGAGGAACCAGCGCGGCGTTGGTTCCTGTTGCGGCGGAGAGCGAACGCAGGCGGAGCGAAGAGCGGCGGGGAGACCTAACGCGGGCGCGCGGTGGATGCGAAGACAAAGGCGAAGCGAAGAGCGGCGAGCGCAGGCGGAGCGAAGAGCGGCGGAGAAGACCTAGCACGGGCGGATGCAAAGTCGCTCTGATACCATGTTGACGGGAGAAAAACCTAATGACTTATCCCCTTGGACAAGTCATATATATATATATAAATCATATAGCCATTACATTTAACACTTAACAATTATCTTTAGGAGAGAGATTAGGAATTGTAAGAGTCATCTTGTAGCTTATATAAAGGCATGAGCATTGTATGTTTGGGGATATGAAATAAAGTTCTAGTTTCCTTGTCCCTTGTTGTGAGATATTGGTGGCTCTCTCCTCCAACGAACAAGCCCGCCTAGGCAGCCGCGGTTCCAGCTCCATGGTATCCTCCACCATCATCATCTCCACCTCCGGCCACCACCGAGTTAGAACCATAACAAATTGTTTGAGCCCACCATGCATTATTCGCATAGGATTGCATTAGTGTCAGCATAGCCCTTCCTGCATCACTCACGACCTATAAAAGATTAAGTGCACATTCCCAAAGAATAAGCACAACAAAAGAAGCTTCCTAAATAACAAAATCATGAATATGCCACACAAAGATTGTGAAATAAAACAATTTTCAGAGAAAAAAGTATACCTGAGAATCCAAAGGATCAGCCTCACGTGAAACAAGATGCTGCAAGCTAACAATCACATTAGACGCCGCTACTATAGGATCTATTGTGTGTTGAGGGATGGCAGCATGGCCTCCTTTTCCACTTATCACTGCTTCGAAGAACCCACTCCCAGCCATAACAGGGCCCGGGCGAGATGCAACTGTTCCAACTAGTGAGTCAGTAGCAACATGGAAACCAAAGATTGCAGCAACATTATCGACTGCTCCAGCTTCGATCATTTTCTGCGCCCCACCACCTCCTTCCTCGGCTGGCTGGAAAAGGAGAACAACTGTTCCCTGTGGAAATCATGATAGCAGCCAAAAAGCAGTTTATAATTTGAAGGGTCCAGAGAGAGATTAGCAGGAAAAATAATAATAGTAAGTTCTCTGCAACATACATCAAAAGTAGGGAAAGGCATAGCATTTTCCATGTTATAAATGCTAAACAGGAACGAACAAATATCAAATTCATATAAGGGGGTCTCAAATTTTATTTCTGTTTAAAATGGATCCCAAAAGTTTACAACTGATTTAAAGCAAGACGATCGCTGGCGTGATGAATACTAACTAAATAGCTGATTGGAGGTATGACGAGATTAACATAATAGAAAAAGTGTTACGAAGACTGAAGAGGGTCAGGGACGAGGACACAATGCATATGTCATCGTTGAGAACAAGGCGGCGTGGACACGGATCCCAATTTGAGGACGGGCGTTCTCCAGTAGTGTGCATGTGCATAGCGCACCCGTGATTGTTATATTTTATTATCGCACATGAACCTCAAGACGTTGGTTATTTACAGTTTTCTCTCGCATATTTTTTAAATAGGAACTATATAAGCCTAGGATTGTCCGTCATTTAAGGTATCGAGGAGTAAGAACTTTTTTGAAGGAGCCCTAGGGGCAGGGCTAGATTCAATTTTCTTATTCTTCCCCCTTCTTCACATCCCTTCCCTCTCCTCCTCTTCAACCCTAATATCTAACATTTGGTCCGATCTGTCATTTTCCGTCTGTGGTCAACATCACCGGAAACCGAACCGTTCCGGTGCCGAGATTCCTTCTCGCTTGTGGCCCTCTGCATTGTGACTGCGCTCGTTTACGTCTGCTTCTCAATTGGATCCCTCATCATTGATATCGCCATTGACTCGTCATCGACATCCCATGACACTGCCCTCGTCCTCGACACCTAGTCGTGTTCATAAAGCCCCCCGGGTCTGGGCCTAAACCGGGCCTCCCGGGCCCGGGCTTTCCCGAACCGGGCATGGGCCCGGGCCCTGATTACAGCCGGGCCGGGCTTCTGGCTCCGGGAGGGGCCTGCTAAGGCCCCCAGAGCCGGGCCGGGTTGGGCACAGGCTTAGCCCGGGCCCTGTTTTTTTTTTAAAATAATTTTTTTTAAAAATGAAATACGCGCATTTTTGAACTGCGTCTTCTATGGGCATTTTCAGGAGAAGTGTACATGAAAGTTGTAGATCTCGACGATATCTACAACTTTCATGTTGAACACTTTTTGATTTGAAGTCGTTTAGGCCCCAGATTTGGCCCCCGAAAAAAATCACGCGGGCATTCCGCATGATTTTTTTGGGGGGCCAAATCGGGGGCCTAAACGGCTTCAAATCAAAAAGTGTTCAACATGAAAGTTGTAGATATTGTCGAGATCTACAACTTTCATGTTGAACACTTCTCCTGAAAATGCCCCTAGAAGACGCAGTTCAAAAAGGCGCGTAGGAGCCGGGCCCGGGCTTTGCCTGGCCCGGCCCCGGGCTTAGCCCGGGCCTAGAAACCGGGCTTTGCCCGGCCGGTCCCGGGCCGGGTACCGGGCCGAGCAAATGCTCATATATGGGCCCTTGTTAGGCCCCATGGCCCGGCATGGGCCCGGGGTGGGCCTAGCCCGGGCCTGGGCCTAGCCGGGCTTTTACCGAGCCCGGTTTTTACGCACACCCCTATCGACACCCCGCAACATCGACCATCGCCACTTCCGCACGTCTTGCCGACATTGACCTCGACATTGGCTGTAACACCTCAAAACAAATTTTTATTGGAGGATGTTAGGGTTCAAAGGAGCCAAAGGACGTCCCGCGTATTTTAGGGACTGTTCGGTGGCCTTCCAGAGGAGTTTTGTATTGGTCGTGCGTTTTAGCCACGCACGGTCGTTCGTAAGCAACTCGCACGATCAGCCACCGAAAGCAGGTTTGGTTCGATTTATAATGCGCACAGTCATGCACGTATTAAAAAACATGATCGTGTGAATGACTATTTGTGTGCCTTAAAGCATGCACGATCGTGCGAGCCTTTACCGTACAAACTAAGCACGAATGTTGTTTTGACGGGTTTTCACGCGCATGGTCATGCACATATTGAACCACACGGACGTGCAAATGATCGCTCGTGCGCCTTAAAGCACGCACGGTCAGGCGAGCCCATTGTCGGCGACTAAAATCTGAATGCAATTTTGGCGGGTGTTACTCGTGCACGGTCGTGGACCTTAAAATGCACAATCATGCGATCGGGTCATGAACGTGTTTTCATCACAAAATCGATCTGTCTGATTGGGTGTTTGGAGATCTGATAGCTAAGGATCATTCCTGAGGCTATTAGGTCGGGAACGAGGGTTTTCAAACCTCATTTCCCGAGTTCTAATCTCTCACCTGGGTTGGAGAAGGAGAGCAAGGAGGAAATCCCGCTATTGGAGGAGCTCTGAACCACGAGCCAATTAAAGATTCAAGAAGAGGAGTTCATTACGGTCAATTTCATCCATCTAAATCTTCGCTCCATGGCGCCAAAGCGAGCTCCAAGGATAATGAATATTGTCTCTGGTAATAGAACAATGCATCTCCATTCCATGTTTTTTTTTGCTTCCATAGTAAGAGTCTCCTCCACTAATTAGTGGAGGGCATGACCTCCTATGGTTCGTTAGAACCCTGGGTTGATTGTGTCCGTCTCGGGCATGAAAAACATTTAGAAATCTGGTAATCGTTGCGGATTTAGGCATGATGCGTGAAGCTTAATTGTGGCTATAGGCCCAAATCAGTGAAACTTTGATTAACGATGCATTTAAGTTTGACCTAATATATCGGAAAAGGACTCCGTGAAATGCGTCATATTGATTGTGGAGTTTGTAAATGTTGAAACCCTTGGTGTTCCTATTAAAAGCCCTATGTTCGTGGCCTCTTATTTGGCCCTTAAAGTTTACCACGTCGTGAACCCTACCCTTGTAGTAGTCGATGTCCACCGACTGTGAAGTTGAGAATGTGTTTGTGGTAGAACGCAAACCTTCACCGCATTGCATAATGGAGTAGACTGGACCTCTTACGTTGGGAAGTGCATATGAAGCATATGTCCTCTCGTGTGGATTAGGTGCGTAGTATGATAGTGTTTGTAGTGCATACAAAGCATATGTCCTCTCGTGTGGATTAGGCGTGTAGTATGACAGTATGTGTACTATTATTAGAGTACGTTAAACGCTTATGAGACGAGGTAAAGCTACACCCCTTGATCACATTGACTTGAGAAACGGGAATAAGTTGATTTGAACTCGTGCCACGCAGTTCGGCACAAGGTATACTCCTCTTGTATGTTGATGGATCATAGTATAGGTTCTATCTGGCGTGATCGATCGGACCAGCAATTGCTCAAACAGAATCTTGGAACTCTAGGTCCTAGATTAATTGAATTGCTCGTGTTGGAGTCGACCTTGTCCTCCTTACTGTGTACTCTGTGTACGTGAACTCGTGTGGTTGTGAGTACTCGCGAATGCGTTGTTGATGAATGATGATGTGTTAGCTTCATACGATATTGCTTAGGCAGTTGTGGGGAAACTTTCAAGCGAACTCAATCATCATCAATTGCATACCAAGGTCCCCCCCCCCCACACACACACACTTTTATATACTCAACCTAGAAGATTGTGTGCTTGAAAATTCACATTGTGTAGCTTAGTCATACTTTATTTTGCTACATATTGCTTGTTGCGGTGCACTTGCAACTGAGCTCTCGCCTAAGTCTACTAGGATGACTAGGAGGATGGATCGTTATGCGGTTTATGGCAGCGCATAGCTGGCCCTCGTTTACTTTTATTTGTTGCTGAAGCAGGTGTCGTGGAACATAGCGGCAAATAGTGGTCTTAAAGCTCAAAGCTGAAGTAAAAAGAATGTCGCCTCTTTTACTACTTTTCATTAGCCGGTCAGTGAGCCGATGTTTTGTAATAATACTATTATGATGTATTGATATTACTGTTTGATGTAAGGATATAAGGCCGACATTGTTGAACATTCCATAATAAATGTGGGCTTTCATTGTTGGTTTTAATTTCGCTTCCATTAGTGGTTACTTTTCTCTGAATAATTTCCATTTTGTGCCTTTTATTAATGTCTAGCTTGTATGTATGGTATGACGTGGGGCCTCAGCCGAACCCATGTTATATTATTTCTATAGGCGAGATGTTACGTCGGCGTCCACACGTCTCGTCAACCTTCCGACTTCACTTCTTGTGATTTCCTCCCTGCGTGGTTTTCTTCCCTCGGCGACATCGACATCTCCTACCTTGCACTTTGGCCATGGGGTTTCCCCAACGACGACCTCGACTCGTCAGTCCAACCCTTCCCCGTTGTCATTTTTATCAGCCAGTGTAGTGCTACTACCTATATTGGTGTCTTCCTCCGCGTTGCTTCCACCCACACTATGTCGAGCCATGTGCATGCCTCTTTAACTCCTCTCCATGGCAAATTCTGACGCTACGAACCTGATAAGTATGATGATCCCTGCCTTTGAGCCCTCCCTAGATCCTCCCCCGTCACATCGCTCTGAACCTACCATGCCTAAGAGTTTAACTCATGCATTTTCCACCTACACGGGAGTTGAGTGTTGAGAGTATTACAGATTTTGTGACACCAGAGTGCACTTCCACTATTAGCAACCCTTGGTGCATAAGAGTTGACACCCCTTCACTGATGACACATGAATAGCACTGGCAGAACATGACCGACTAACCCCTGAACATCGATGACATTATTACCATCTCCATTCATCGGAGATGAAAGCCTTTCAATTGGGGGAGTCATGGGGATCACTTATCATTGTGGGTCGTCGATCAATGGGGCCCACGCGTGTCTATTCTCGAATGAACTGTTGAACGGATCGTCATCTAGACGACTCGACTATCTGAGTCCACAGTTACGCACAAAGCGCCATTTGGACAATTTTTTGTGCTTTCTTTTTTTATTTTTACGTATTATAGTGAGATCCAACACTTCAACCAAATCATAGTTGTCCACAACGAGTGCCCTAAGATGTTTTTTAATATAAATAGGAGCTGGGAAAAGGGTTGGTTTAAGGTATTGCAAATTTTGGAGGTTTCTTCTCCCAAAATCCGGTGATCTTTCGTGGTGTTGACTCCACGAGATCCTATGGTGATTACTCTTTGGGATTTTACCCTAGTGTCTTTTTTCCCGATGTTAGCCGCTCCTCCCTAACATCCCAACGCCACCTCCAATCCAAATCTAGCCCGCGACGACCCTGGATTCCGCCTCCAACAACAGACCTTGTCGTTTTCCCTTACCGATCTAGCTACAGCCACCACAATCCTCCCCCCACCCAAGCGCCCGTCTGCGTAGTCCTAAAGCACCACAAAATCAATCCATATTGTCCTCTCATGCCGATCCAGCCACAGGCCTCTCTAATCCCTTCCCCAGTTACCAGCCTGCATAATTCCGCACCTACAGTAGCCTTGTTGTCGTACCTCAATGCCAACCCCATCTCCCGAGTCATCACAAGACCCTCCAACCCCTCTTTGGCCCGCAACACTTCTTTGATTCCCCTTCAGCCACCATACACCCCCACCGACCTCCACAATACAAACCATAGCCCTTCAGCCCTCTACAAGACATCCACAAACAACCTAACAACCACAAACAAATCTAAACCAATCCGGGATAGCCACAATTACCCTTATGAATCTTCGGCGTTGCTCTAACAACCACCAGATCTCCAAACCCTCATCATCGACAACCTTTTACCTCATAAGTATTACTAGTTTAGTGATTTTGTACTTATTCACTACTTTGTATTTGAAATCAAGCCACTTGCGCGAAACAAAGTCATGCTCCCTTGCTTTTATAAATTATTTGTTCTTAGCTTTGTGATTATTGCATGGATTTTTAATTTCTTATTGCTATTGTCAATCGGATTTCATACCGATAATTGCTTGCATATACCATCCTAGGATTAGGTAGGGTTTATGACGCGGGGTAGGTTGTGCGAGGGTTGTGCAGACACTAATGTAATCTTATGTGAATCTGCGGAATGAACGCAAACAAAACCAACCCAAATGATGCATGAGCAGTTTTAATTTAATCCGGAAATAAAATCTAACCGTTATATTTACATAAAATTTGGCAAATTAATCACGATATGCTTTGATTTCAAGTGTGCAAGCAATGTCATGCTCGCTTACGCACGAGATGCTTTCAACTACGAACTGTCACAAATGAATTTAATAGGATAATATGAAGATGAAAGCAACTGCACAAACGAGCTAAATACCCAAACAAATATATAGTGTTTTCCATTATTCAATACAACAACACTCAAGCTTTTATCCCACTATAGTGGGGTCGGCTATATGGATCCTTTGTCACCATTGTACCCTAAACCCTGAATTTTCCATTATTCAATAATGAAAAAAATAAAACACAATGCAATAAAACTCAGAAGCATAAAGATCCGGCGGAAGAATGACGGCGGATTTTTGGGATGTGGCCTACTGTAACAACCCGTGTATTGGAAGCAACCTTTATATGAATAATCATCTTAATAAGAGGGTCAAATTGGTAAATTTCATGATATCCCTCTTATTAGCTCAAACCGACCCCCCCCCCCCGGTTCAGTTTTATATTTCGGCTAGGGCTCCCGGACTGTTCTACAGATTTCCGCAAGCCACAGCCCCGTCTCCCGTTTTCGCTCTTGATTTTCGCCTCCCTAATCAACAGCGCCTCTTTCTCCTCCCCAAGCCGCTAGCAGTGACTCCCCTCCTCCTTCTGTCAAGTTCGACGCCGTCTCTTGATTTTCTCCCCCAGGCCGACGACATGAAGCCCTCCTCCTCTCCATTTCTTGAGGCCGGCAGCAAGTTTCTCCTCCTTATTCGGCTGACAGCAGCTTCATCCCTCTCTTTCTAGGCCGACAACCCTATTTTCCCGGCTTCTTGGCCAGTGATTTCAAGAGAAAATGTCTAGGGTTTGGTTCCCTCTCCTCATTGAGCCTGGATTTGACTTCCTTTAGGGTAAGATTCCTCCTCCACCCTTATTCAGAATTTTTTCTATAACCCTAATGATTTATCTGTGCCCCAAATTCATGATTTTTGCCCTTATCGTAATCGTCTAACCTTTGGGTATTTGTGATTTCCGGTGGCGTTCATCGCTTCAATTGACAGTTCGTGAAGGAAGCCCTCTCCGATTTAGGGTTTCCCCTAACCGAGCGCCGCCAAGTCTTCGTCTCTGTGTGGTGTCTCTTCTCCCCTCACTCTTGAGGGAGGTAAATCTCTTAGCCCGCTCTTGATCTAGTTATGTATCAAATCATGTTTATGTTAGTGTAGTGATAATTTGCTATGTCACTTTCGTCGTTCTTGTACAGGTTCAAAATAGGGTTCCTGTTTTTCTAGCATCGATTAGCCGCCTCCGTCAGATTCAGCTTCCTTCAGGCAAGTAGAGATCATTCTCTCTTGCAAACATTGAACTTATTTGCCTTATCTGATCTTATGTTTATATGAATTCACCCTTGTTGTTTGCTTCGTCAAATAAATTTAGATCTCGAATCCCTAAATAGACTTGTTATTAGTTTGAGATTCACACGATTGAAATAGCACAAGTTGTGAATGTAAAAGATGATATTTGGATAATTTGGAGACGATTTAGTGAATGATAGTTAATTGGGTATTCAATTAGATGATTTACATCTCATTTGATGAATAATTTGAAGAATCGTAGAGCGTTAATCACGAGCAACATTGTCACGATAATAATTATAACGAATTCGGGTTAGCAAGTATATGATTGGTGTTTTGATATATCATGCTCGTAAGTCGTAACGCATTTTTTTACTTGAAAAATACTTGTGTCAAAAGATGATTTAACCTAGATGAGTACTTGATATCTCTGATCCGATACATTTCAACTTACCTCTATTATATACTCGAAAAATTTTCTTGATAATGAAACATTAACCCATCAAACCTGCAAGATTTAAAACTCACTGATTGATTTCTTCTGTGTCGTCGAATCTGGTTTCTTATGTTTGTCTGGTTGCAAGGCCTGAGCAAAGTTTATTCTTGATCTGATCTTTCACTTTAAATGTTTTCGTTTCTGTTAAAATTACTAAAGTATGAATCATGTAACTCATAATATCATAAGCAAACATTGAAATGTGTTGGGGTCACTTGGGTTGCAGCTTTCACGGTGCCATTTGGGACTCACTAAGCCTCCTTGAGCTGGGTCTGGGCCGTGACAACGGCCACGACAAGTAGGAAGTTTTTCTGATAAGACTTATCTTTGGACTGAGTGTGAATCACGCACACCCACAAGAAACCACCTACACTCTTCAATGTTTACAACTTGTGATATTGTATGAGCAAATATATATTATTCTCCGAAGTAGTCTCTTGATTCTAGTTATTTCTGTTGAGTCATTTTACTTAATTGTTTTGGTAGCATCGTTTCATGAAAACTGATACTTGTATATTTCTATTTCTACAGTTCTGTACTTTACTTTGCTCACCATATTATTTTAATGTTCTCAGGCTTTTCTTTTTTGTTTTGTAATTGCCTTAGCGTTCGTGCTGCACCGCCAGGTTCCTGAGCCCGTTTTGCATCAAGCTTATGTTTTCAGATATTGATCTTCTCGCCGTGTCAGGTTCTATATTTATATTTCATTTCTTTTACTGTCAAACGTTTCTTTTATGTAATAAATATGATCAGAAAATCATGGAAAACTGCTAGGATAAATATTATATGTTCTAAAACTTAGCATCATTTGCATGTTCATCCTCTTTTGAATCATAATTGCATGAAATCTGTAGCAGTTCCCTAAAAAACATGAATTTTACAAAATACATGTGCATTTAAAATTCTCACTGTGTTAAACTTTAAAAGCTTCCGCGTAAAAATCAAACTGTTTTTACTCAAAAGTAATTATTTTAGACATATTACCAGTATCTATGCATCCGCCTTAACAGAAATGGTTTTCTTCCCCCTATGCCTGTGGCATCACGGCCTGCCCGAAGCGCACTCTGACTTTTGTTGAGACGGGTCATGACACCTACGGTTGTGGGAGGCAACGATGGAGGCCTGTGATGGGGCGGCGGCTTACTATTGAGGCAGGAGGGGGTACTTGCAGTAAGGTTGTGGATTTGTTGTAAGTTTGCTGAAATGGGATGGGAAAATGTCGTGAATTTACTGAATCAGGAGGGGAAAGTTTTGTGGATTTAATATATCGGGAGGGGAAGGTGTGGCTGAAGCTAGATTGTGGGGAAGTCGTCGACTTCAAGCCAGAAACGGGGAAGAAACACAGGGGGCTTGAAGGTGAGCGAGAATCGGAGGGTGACAAACAATCATGCAGAGAGGAAATGGCGTGAGCGGCGAATGACGGTGTGTGGGAGGCCGTATCAGGAGGACTGATGCAATCAGCAGGGGAAAAAGGTGGTGTTGTCGAGCGGCTATGGCAAAATTGCGGAAACATTTAGGCTGGACCATGGAAACCGTGGAGGAGAATAGGGAAGGCTAAGGGAATGAATTGTAAAACCAAAATGAACTGGGACGATGCACCCTGGGGTCACGGAGTGTTGCACCTGACGCGAATGATTATGATTGTTGTTACGTCTTGTGTCCTAATATATTTAATATAAGTCCAAAAATTAAAATTAAAATATAGAGAAATACTAAAACAACGCTCTAAACGCGCTCGAGGTCTCGGATCGTCGATCCAATCAACGCCTCCTGCGGAAATACATGAATGTGGGCCCGAGTGAATAGTCGATCGTAGTCCAACATCGATCCTCATCAACTACCCCCGACTAAAAAACATTCATCTTGGATAAATGGAGATGATCATACTGACGTCGAAGATTGGGGGCAAGTATATCAAGCTCCATCATCGATATCCAAGTTTCATCGAAGATGGGGTGTCCACTCCAGTCTATGTTGTCAAAGGCGCAAGGCGCACCGAGGCGCAAAGGGGCCCTGGAGCCTAGTCGCAAGGCGCAGGCGCGCGCCTGAGGCACGTGAGGCACAAAAATGGGGGGGGGGAAGGAAATTGAGCGAATTGGGCGCCCAGTTCGCTGAAATTGGGCGAATTGGGCGCCCAGTTCGCTGAAATTGAGCGAATTGGGCGCCCAATTCGCTGAAATTGGGCAAATTGGGCGCCCAATTCGCTAAAATTCACTGAAATTGAGCGAGTTGGATGCTCAATTCGCACGTGTTCTTTCTATTTTTGTTTTTTATATCAAATTTATAATTTATAAAGTACAAAAAGCGAATGAAAGAAGATATTGGACAATAATATCAGTATTAGAGTTGATTTGATGAATTAAACTGAAACAAAAAAACAGCTAGACACCATGAAAAAACAGCAAAACAACAAAGTTGTACAAGTATGAAGCATAGAGGGTTAGAGGCATGAAGTGCAGTACCTTAATCATGGTCAACCAAAGGTGTAAACGATCTTCCTTGATTATCTGATTCATCAATATAGTGCAATGAAGTTGTAGACTACTTCCTCTTCTTCATTAAAGTCAACATCACTACAATTAAAAAACATGCTCTGAAACATAACAAGCATGCTCAGAAAAATAAATAGACAAAACCAACAGATTTATAAGCTATCTATATACATAATACAAATATATACAAACATTATAGCATTGCTCCAACAAGTTTATAAGCTCAAATAGTTCTAAGTACCTTCACTGTTCCACATAATCTAATCTAACAACAAAGTTCAATAACATAAATAAAACTTGAATCATATATGCAACATCAAATAGTCCGGTCAGAAGATCGAAGTGACAATCAAATAGCAACATCAAATGGTCCGGTCAGAAGATCGAGAGGCACCAATTGAAAATCAATCTTGCAAAATATTATTATTTGTGTAATCAAAAAACATCTAGTAATGAATAATTTAAATAAAAAAATTAAAGTAATGTGAAATTTAAATAATTTATTACTCACCTAGCTACTCATCATCTGAAAAGACTATATCTTCATCATCTTCTCCACTATCGTTATAATCTTCTTCTTCGTTGTATTCAACTTCCTCTTCATCGACATCATCAACATTTCTAAGGACTAATGGAGTATTAGCCTCTCTAATTGGAGTAGTAGTCTCTCTAATGACTAATGGAGTAGGAGTCTTCATCTTAAATATGCTTTTTTTTATTATGTGTCTTTGTAGGAACCACATTTTTTCCTTTCGATAAGCGTGTGCGATAAATTTCTTCTTCAACTCCAGTGACACTAGCAACTGTGCCCCAAGTTAATAACTCATCATCAAAGACCAAGCCCTCCTGCTCAGCCTCAGCCTTAGCATCATTATCTTCTTCCATTCTAATCATCAACCATTCATTACTATCATCAATATCTGTCAACAAAATTGGATCTGTGCAATCACGTGCATCATATCGACGTCTCAACGCTCGATTGTACTTCACAAATACTAAATCATTCAAGCGTTATTGAGCTAGTCTGTTTCTTTTTTTGCTATGTATCTACAATAAACAATAACCGTATAAATAAGTTATCTTTAATATGTAAAATATAAATCACTGATAATAAATTTTAAAAGCTTACATGTTCAAAAAAACTCCAATTTCGTTCACAACCGGATGACTGCATGTAAGGCTAGGCACTTTTATGGCAAATCTTCTTAGGTTTGGAGTTGAAGCACCATAAGATTGTCATCACTCAGCTGTTAAGATAGTAATATTTAAAAATTGAAAATTCAAAACAAACTTGTTTGAATATTGTGTAATTTACCAGAGGACTTAATTTTTCTATGCCGAATTGCAAACTTCATTCCAAACAGTCATTCAGCATTTCTATATAGAGTTAATTGGTCAATAATTTTATCTTGCTTTTCATGGCTTAGAATCAGTCTTTGCATTGTCTTGTATAAGCCCCCCATAATTTCTTCATCGTCTGCAATACTGGGGTTTGAGTAGAAATATTCTGGATTTAAATAGTGACCCGCGACATGAAGAGGTCGATGAAGTTGGCTTTCTCATCTTTTTATCCACAATTTTTAGGACATTCATATATTTGTCTTTCTCATTAAAAGAACTAATGATCGTCTCTTTAGCTCTATCCGTCGCTTCATAAATATAACTCATGGCAGGTCTTGCCTCACCGTCCACTAATCTTAATATGCGGACTAAAAGACCAAATATCTTTAAAATATCTACAATACTTCTATAAAAAGAAATCATTAGTATAATGTTTTGCACTTGTTTACCTCCGCTTTCCTTTGCCCACTTGCTCGAAGACCACTCAAGTGAGGTGAACATCTTCTTTAGATTGTTTCTCTGCTTGTGAATGCGTTGAATTGTTAAGAAAGAAGTTGCAAACCTCTTCACAGCGGGCCTAACAAGCTCCATTTGCCCCGTAAAGCTCCTTAGCATGTTCACAACTCCATGCCGAACATAAATATAGCCATTTAGGGTCATTTCCCTCTTTAGTGTGCGGATAATATTGGGTATTTTTCCAATATCCTCCAACATTAGATCAATACAATGTGCTGCACATGGCGTCCAATATAAATTTTGACGCTTCGCTTCTAATAATTTACTTGTTAGAGTGTTAGTTTGTTGGGTATAAAAGTATCATACAATCGTGTACAAAAAAAATAAAAATTGAAGATGATTGGATTGATAATGAATAATTACTAATTTACCTGCTAGCACATTATTGCTGGCACTGTCCGTAACAACCTGCACCACATTCAACTCTTCAACTCTTTCAACCACTCTATCTAGCAATTCAAACATTTTTTCCCATTTCGAGTAGTTAGATGCATCGACGGATTCTAGGAAAAATGTACCTTTTAGTGAATCGACTAAAAAATTAATTAAAGTATTTTGTTTCTGATCTGTCCATCCATCAGGCATAATAGAACATCCAAAGACCCTCCACTCATCCTCGTATGTCTTCATCATGTCTTTCACTTCAGTGACTTCGTTATTTAGCAAAGGAACACGAATCTCATGGTAACTCGGTGGCTTCAATCCAACTACAAACTGTCCAATGGATTCCATCATCATCGCAAAACTAGGATGTTTTACAGTATTGAATGGGATAGTTGCATCGTACATCCATTGAGCTATATGTTTACAAGCTCGCTCTCTCAACTCCTTGCAAGCTTCATTAATAGAAGTTTATTTCATCTTTTGTTCAACTCCTTTTTTTGCCCCTACATTGCCAACTTTTGGAGCAAAAAAAATATCTATTGGTCTTTTTGTTCGAAGCCTCTTGGAGAAGCCTTCTCTTGTATGAATCTCGTCCACATTGGCTTTCATTTCTTCATCACTGCCAAACGTATCGATATCTGCAAACTCAGGAAATGTTTGGTTCTCTGTGTTGCATGCACTTGTTTTTTTCTCCATGTATTCTTGAATTTCGTTGTGTACATGTGGGGGGCTTTTGAGACAAGCTTTTACATTTCTAAATCCCCCAACAATATGTTGTTTAGCACGATAAATTCCACCCTTTGTGACTTTATCACAAAAAATGCAAGTCAAGTCGTTTTTATTAGCGGAAGAAATCGGGCGCACGTACTTCCAGCATGGATCAATCTTTGATTGGATGCTAGATGAACCAGAACCACTCGCATCCATTTTCGGAGCTAAATGACATAAAAACTAAGGTAGATGAGCACCAAAAACTCTATAAAAAATATTATCTTCATTACTAGTTCATTGTATTTCCAGTTGACTGTTTTACAGTGAACTGGAAGAAGCCCAGTTGACTGTTTTACAGTGAACTGGAAGAAGCCCAGTTCACTGATTTACAGTGAACTGGAAGCCCAGTTCACTGATTTATAGTGAACTGGGAGAAGCTCAGTTCACTGATTTACAGTGAACTGAAAGCCCAGTTCACTATAAACAATGAACTGGGCTTCTTCCAGATCACTATTTTGTAAAATAGTGAACTGGGCTTCCAGTTCACTGTTTTTTCACTGGAAGCTAAGTAAAGCTTACAACAAGTCAACAATCAAACTAAAAGATCCCCTTAAAAAAATTCATGACTTAAAACAAATGCAAGTAAAACTTAGACCATTAAAAGATTCAGCAGAAATAATCCTAGCAACAATTAAAACATCCCCTGATAAGGAAGAGGACATAAAGGAGAGCAAAATTCATAATATGAAGAGATAAATGCTTGTGATATAGAATGTAATGCTTGTGAAAAGAAGAAAGAAGAGGGGAATCATTCTTATAATTAAAAGAGAAGATGAGAGAATGAAGGAGTTTTCGTGACTCCGGAAAAAAGAACGTGAAAGTGAGGGGATAAGATACTTACTACTCTAGAGGGGGGTGAATAGAGTATTCAAAAAGAAGAAACTCTAAACACTTCTCTTAGAGCTATTTGCGGAATATAAAAATAAAAGCTTTAAACCTAAAGCCTAATTGAGTGTAGTAAATAAAAGAGAAGCTCACTGAAGTTTCAGTTGAGCTTTTATCCTAACACAGCAATTAGCAACCTAGTTAAAACTATCACAGTAACAGTGCATTAATTAAAATAAGCAACCAGACAACACAAGAGCTTTATAGTGATTCCCCAATTAGGTACATCCACTCTTCTACCACCCTGGTAGGAATCCACTATAGATTTTTGATCAGATGCCCTGCCACCAGTAGATCTGCTTCAGGTAGATCTAAAGACCCTTCAGGCTTTTCATCAGGTGCCTAAAAACCAAACAAACAGGTTTTTGATCAGGTGCCCTGCCACCAATAGTTCACTTTTGAAGGGAGTAATAACCCTTTTACAGGAGGTTAAAAGAGAGAATTAAAGATGTTTTCTCTGTGTTCAGAGAAGCTAGTGGATTGCTCTGAGAAAATCAAAGCTCCCCCTGGCTTAGAGAATGTCCAGGAAGTAGCTTTGCTTCAGGGTGCAGGAACTTCAGATTGCTTTGAATGTCTTTCTGATGCAGCCTTGAAGAAGACTCAAGATTTTGATGAATGTTCTTCTTCAGCAGCTTTTGCAATCTGGGAGAGTTTGCAACAAAGAATGTTCAGCAATCTGGGAGGTTCTTCTTCTTGAAGGCTTGAACTCTGAGTATTGATTTTCCTGAAAACAGGATGAACTCAGGAAGAAGAAGAAGAACTTTTCTTTCTCTTGAGAGTTCTGGTTTTGTGTCTGCTGTGTAAATTTTTCTGTTGTGTATGTATATGTTGTCTCCAGCCGACTGCTCTGATAATATATAAACTTCTCTTCTTTTGAATAAAATCTCGAGCCCTGCACTTGAAAACTTTCCAAATAATAAAATAAAATAAATAAAGAAACTGCACATATAATCTTTTTTGTCATTCCCAAAAAGGAATTAAGGATATTGAAAATATCCTATCAATTTGACTTTACAAATTGGCACAGGAAACAAAGCCTAACGGCTATATTACAGCAGTAGAAAATCACGATTTCCTCTAATAAGACAAACGACTTTATTCTGTCAAATCTCTTAATTAATGCATAAGGAATATTGCAAATAAGCAAAAGAATATAAACATTAAATTAAGCAGAATATTCTGAATAAAATATGTCTTAAACAAGAGGAAATAAAACAATGATTCAAATAAAATGAATATTGATAACAGCAGACATAAGTCGTCGACCATAGATCGAAGATCGTCGATCTGAACAAGCAGATCGTCGACCTGAAGAAAAACTGTCTTAACAGAGATCGTCGACCAAGGCTACATGATCGTCGATCTGAATAAGCAGATCGTCGAGCCCACTTCAGAGTTCATATAACTCTGAGATCGTCAGTCAGCAATCGAAGATCGTCGAGCAAGGTTCAACTATCGTCGAACACATGTATACTTAACCAATTTTCATTTCAATCCAATCTCAACTAACCTAACCTAAGGGTAGACTAACCTTTACTCTAACCATTGACCATAGATAATTCTTGGGTCAGTTAAGCCTAATTGTGATGACATTGCCCAAATCAAAACTAGGGAACCAACAGAACGGCGCCGACTAATCCTTCTTCTGCGTCTCTGACTCTCCGACGAGTATAGAAACCAAGAGGAATGGAGACGGGACTCCGGAAAGAAGAGCGGTGGCGACTCCGGCGAGAAGAAAGGAGGAGAGTAGAGGAATCGGCAGTCGGCAATCGGCAGTCAACGGGAAGAGCAGGCTCGATTCTTAGCCCTAAAAGGGCTGCGGGAAAATGAATCGGTATTATAAGGTGCCTGATTGACTGAAACGATTTTTAGGTTAAAACAGGTTCATGCATTAAGGCGCGCCTGAACTGCGCCTGGTAGGCGCGCGCCTGAACTGCGCCTGGTAGGCGCGCGCCTGAGGCACATCGTCTTCCTTGGCCTTGTCAGGGCGCGCCAGCATGCGTCCCATGCGACTGGTGCCTCAGGCGCGTGCCTTGACAACACAGACTCCAGTGCACCAAGTAATGGCAATAAGGGCCGTCTAGACTGGTAGTGCACTCATGCGGCACAATATCAGCAATTCTCTCAGCTCTTACTCTCGTGCTGGTGGATCCAGAAGAACCAGTGAAATCATGGGGGGTGCAAGTAAGTCTGTGGGTGATCGTCTAAGGTGAGCAGGGGAAGGGTTAAGTTGTAACTGGAAGTATGTCAGAAGTGGCCCAAGGTATGGGTCCCTATACTCGAGAGGCTCAAAGTAATGTGTTGAATCTTTCGTATTAAATACAGGATGAATACCCATATTTGTATGGAGGTTTACTTTATAGACAATTGTTCTAATTTTCTTTATAATCCTATAAGGACTCCTTCATTTTGGTTGTAGATTCGGTGTTTTGGGATCCTCCATACGAGTTTGAATCATGACATGCTCGTTTACCTAAAAATGTTGTTCACGTTTGAGTTCATCTGCCTGTGTTTTATACAATTCATTACTGCTAGCAATTTTTTCCAGAATAATTAATGCAATTCGTGTATATTATGAATGAACAACTCAGTGACTCACTAGAATGTGATTCTAAAGGAACAGGGGCAAGGTCAATAGGCTTCCTAGGCTCATATCTTGGCACTATATGAAACGAACTCATGCCAAAAGACTTACCAAAGGAAATATTGTTTGTAAACTCAACTACGGGTAACACAAAATCCCAGACCGACGAGTGCTCACCAACTAAACATCGTAACAAATTCTTTGAACTCCTATTTATGACCTCAGTCTGGCTGTCAGTCTGAGGATGATAAGTTATAGAAAACATCAATGTTGTGTCTGTCTTAGTGCATCAACTTGCCTAAATTTTAACTTTTCAAGATCCTTTATAATATAGGTTGGAATATACAATCATTCAATTCATCGAAAGTGTTACAAATTCTAAATCGTATAAAGAGATATGTAAGAGAGATAAAATCACTCCTTTTGTATTATTGTCCAAAGTATAGGAATACATACACTTATATGTGGGACTAAAGGAGCTATACATGGACCAATACACATGGGCCTCCCAAATGGGATAATTCTATTTTATCTTTAACACTCCCCCGCAAGCTGGAGCGTACAAGTCATAAGCGCCAAGCTTGGATAAAAACTGATAGTACAAAGTCCGAGAGAGAGCCTTGGTGAAGATATCAGCAATTTAACTGGAGGCCGAGACATGTTCCAATACTATCTTCTTTGATTGAACCTTCTACCGAATGAAGTGGCAATCAACTTCAATATGTTTTGTGCGCTCATGAAACACCGGATTCTTGGCAATATGTATGGTCGCTTGACTATACAGAGCAGGGTAGCAGGAGAGAAGAGTGTGAGACCCATATCGCTGAGGAGGCCCTCTAGCCAGGTGACCTCAGATACGACCGTTGCCATAGCACGATATTCAGCCTCAGTAGACGAGCGAGCAATAACAGTCTGTTTTTTGCTGCGCCAGGTAATAAGATGTCCACCGAGATAGGTGCAAAAACCAGTTGTGGAATGTCTATCATCAAGTGACCATGCGTAGTCCGCATCAGAGTAGGCAACAAGAGATAAAGAAGATGATGGCGTATAAACAAGTCCTTGTCCAGGAGCCTTCTTTAAATATCTAAGGATCCGCTCGATGGCTCGGAGATGAGAAGTCCGAGGAGTATGCATGAATCGGCTTACCACTCCAACAGCGAATGAGATATCAGGCCGCGTAACTGTGAGGTAGATTAATTTCCCCACCAAGCGTCGATAGTACTCTGGATTAGTCAGAACAGGGTCATTCCCAGAGTCATGATTCGACAGCTGATGATTCATATCCATCGGAGTATCTGTAGGTTTGCATCCCGAGTAGCTCGCACTTTGTAGAAAATCTATGCAGTACTTCCGTTGAGATAAGACCAGTCCATCAAGTCTCCTTGCAACCTCAAGTCCAAGGAAGTATCGCAAATTACCCAGATCTTTTGTCTGAAAGACAGAGTTCAGATGTTTGATTTTCTGGATCCCGATGGTGTCGTTTCCCGTAGTCAAAATGTCATCAATATAGATAAGAAGAAGAATTGTCCATGTTGCTTGATGACGAGTAAAAAGAGAGAAATCAGCAGAACTCCGAGTGAATCCCATCTCGTGAACCACCTTACTGAACTTATCAAACCAAGCGCGAGGGGATTGTTTGAGACCATATATAGACTTCCGAAGAAGACATACACGAGACTCCCCCGTGGTCTCAAACCCAGGTGGCTGGTGCATATACACAGTCTCTTGAAGATCGTCATTGAGAAAGACATTTTTGATATCGAATTGATGAAGGGGCCATTGGCGGTACACACCAAGAGAGATCAGAACACAGTACTTAGTTTTGCCACCGGAGAGAACGTTTCGTCATAATCGAGGTCATGTTACTGAGTGAAGCCTCGGGCCACCAGACGGGCTTTTAGACGAGTAATTGTTCCCTCAGGAGCATGTTTGATTGTAAAGACCCATTTGCAGCTAACACGAGACTGATCAGGAGGGAGAGGAACAAGGTCCCAAGTCCGGTTAGCCCATAGAGATGTCATCTCGTCGTCCATGGCCGCACGCCAGCCCGGATGTTGTAGAGCATCCTGCAAGGAGTTAGGGATGGAAATAGTGGCGAGAGAGAGCAAAAGTACGAAGACGTGGAGAGAGGTGATGTAGGGATACATAGTTTCCCATGGGATGAGCCGTAGAGGGTGGTGCTTGATCGTCAATGCGCAGAAGATCATCCGTAGTAGGGGGTTGTTGTCGGACTGCAATCCTAGACAAGCGGCGAGTGTAGACACGGGTAGGTGGAGGAGGGAGAGGTGGTGAATTTGGTACTGGAGGAGCGAAATAAGTGGGAGGTAGTGATGTGACGGGGACAGACGGATGAGGAATAGTGGTCTGTGGTGGTAGAGTGGAGGTGTGAGAGAAGAAGCTTTCATCTTCAGCAAAAGTTAACATCCGCGGAGACGAGCACTTTGTTGATTGTGGGAGAGTAGCAAACATATCCCTTTTGGGTACGAGAGTAACTAACAAATATACATTTGGTGGCGCGGGCGGCAAGTATATCACTTGGTGGTCCGAGAGAGTGAACATAACAGGCACATCCAAATGTTCGAGGCGTGAGAGAAAAATGGGACTTGGAAGGAAACAGGAGACTGAATGGAGAAGCAAAGTTAAGAACGGAGGAGGGCATACGATTAATGAGATAGCAAGCAGTAGAGACAGCAAAGTTCCAATATTCAGCGGGGACCTTCATTTGAAGCATGATTGACCGAGTGACATCAAGGAGATGACGATTCTTTCTCTCGGCCACACCATTCTGCTGGGGTGTGTACGCACACGAAGTTTGATGAATTATCCCAAAGTCGGTGCATAAGTTGGAGAAGTTGTGACTAGTGTATTCACGAGCGTTGTCAGTGCGAAGCGTTTGTATGGTAGTAGAAAATTATGTACGTATTTCAATAATAAACGCACGAAAAACAGAAGTTAACACAGTACGATCATGAAGTAAATAAAGCCATGTGAGCCGTGAATAGTCATCAATAAATGTTACAAAGTAGTGATAACCAAAAAGACTGGGAAGTTTATAAGGACCCCAGATATCGGAATGAACTAAAGAAAACGGAGTACTACTCCGGTTACATGCAGGAGGGAAAGAAATACGATGTTGCTTGCCAAAGATACATGACTCACAAGAAAATTCCTGTAAAGAGATATCAGGAAGGGCCTTCTTGAGAATCTGAAGAGGAGCATGGCTAAGACGACGATGCCAGTTGACGGAGGGAACAACAGAGAGTGAAGTGGGAAGAGCGTCCAGGAGATAAAGCTCGTTTGACAACCGTCCTCTACCAATAATATTCTGTGTTCGACGATCCTGCATGACAAAAGAAGAAGGAGAAAAAATTAGACAGCAATCAAGATCTTGAGCAAGGCTACTAACAGACAGTAGGTTGAAGGGAGATCCCGGAACATGAAGGACCGAGGTTAAGGAGAGAGTAGGAGTAAGTTGCAGATCAGCAACTCCAGACATAGGAGTAGTATCGTCATTGGCCACAATGATAAACTTGGGATACTCAGTGTGCATGTACTGAGGAGGTTTTTGAGAGGTAATGTGATAGGTATCTCCAGAGTCCAGGATCCACTGAGAGTTGTCGGAGAGATCGGAGATACCTTCAGTAGAGAAGGAAGTAACCGAGCCAGAGGAACGGTTGACCATGCCTTGAAGCTGCAGTATCTGTAGGCGGATGTCATTGATATCCTTCTGAGCAGTAGATGAGGGGTCGGTGGGAGAGGGGCCTGCAGGAGCAGGAGAAACAGCAACAGCAGGAGCAGTAAGATTAGGAGGCAAACCATGTTTGCGATAGCAGGTAACTTCAAGGTGGTCATCACGACCGCAGTAAGTACACTTGAGAGTAGAGCGCCCAGCACGTCCCCGACCACGAGACGTGAAGCAGCCTCCCCGAGTAGAAGATCGCTGGCCAGAGGGAGCAGGAGTAGGGAGTAGGGGCTGTTGGAGCAAAGCCGGAGAAAAGGTGTCTGGAGCCTCAGGAGGGGGTGTAACCTTAAGCACCATTGAGCAAACATCAGACAGAGAGGGTGTAGTAGAAGAAGAGAGAATCTAGGCCCGGATGCTGTAAAGATGACTAGGAACACGGGCCATCATCATAGCGATCCCAACAGCCTCCTTCTGGGCCCGTTGAGTAGCAAGGTCTGCAGAGGGAGGTTGGTGTTGTATTCAGGCCTCTACCAGGGTTCTGGTCTTGGAAACAAAGGAAGTTAAGTCGCCAGTGGTGTCAGGGTCCAGTGATTGAAGAGCAGAGATGATGTCGAAAAAGTGTTGTAAGCTATCCTGGCCAGAGTAGAGGGAGTGCAGCTCATCCCACATTTCCTTAGCTATTTTGTCATTCGGTAAGACTCTGTGTCCATAGAGTTAAGCAACCAAGATTGGACTCGGCCGTCATCGCGAAGCCAATCATCAGAGGGATCAGCAGGTTTGACCCGAGTAAGGTGAGGGAGTAGACCCTTAATCTGCAGAGCACGACGAACGGAATGAGCCCATTCGACATAGTTGGCCTTTTCGCTGAGAGAGATAGTGGTGATGCGAAGTTCATCACGGACCTCGGAAGGCAAGGCAGCAGCACGGGCGGACAGAGAGGAGGTAGCAGCAGTTGAGTCACTGGATGCCATGGCAAAGAGAAGCAGGATAGGCGGCTAGCGGCAGCGGACTGAAGCAGGAGCCCGCAAGAAAGAGAGGGCGAGCAAGAACCCGGAAGGGCAGGTCGCGGCGACTAGAAAAAGGCCGTGGCGACTTAGAGCAGGTCGCGGTGACTAAGCAGATCGCAGGCACGGCGACAAGAAGAAGGTCGCAGTGATAAGGAGAAGAGCGCGGCAAGACGCGATTTGAGATAGGTCACGGCGACCAAGGACAAGTCGCAGCGACTAAGAGCAGTTCGCGGTGGTCTGGAGCAGTCCGCGAGAAGAGAGCTCGCAGCGGTCTGGAGCAGTCCGCGAGAAGAGAGCTCGCAGCGGCCTAGAGCAGTTCGCGAGAAGAGAGCTCGCAGCGATCTGGGGCAGTCTGCGAGAAGAGATCTTGCAGCGGTCTGGAGCAGTCCGCAGCGGATATATCAGGAGGTCGCGAGCGAGAAGAGAGCTCGCATCGGACTAGAGTAGAAACTCGCAAGATATAAGAGAGCGAGCTCGCAGCGGACTGGAGAAGAGAGAAACAAAACAGTGAGAAGAGAGCTCGCAGCGGACTGGAGGAGGAGCTCGCAAGGGAGAATGAGCGAGGAGCTCGCAGCGGACTGAAGCAGAGCAGCGAGTAGGCAGGGAATAAGTGGACCGCACGGGACAGAGAGGTGAGGTTATAAGTAGCCCTGAAAGGAGGAAGGTGGAACCACGGAGGGGAGAGAGGCGGATAGATAATGGCGGTCCGCAGGAGGCCGGCGGTCAGTGAGAAGAGGCGGATAGATACGGCAGTCCGCAGGAGGTCGGCGGTCAGAGAGAAGAGGCGGGTAGAAACCGGAGTCCGCTGGAAGCACAGGGAAGGAGGAATTCCTCTGATACCATGTAAAAAGAGATGTAAGAGAGAAAAATCACTTCTTTTGTATTATTGTCCAAAGTATAGGAATACATACACTTATATAGAGGTAGATAGAGGAAGAGATATCTACTTTTACAATGTGAGACTAAAGGAACTATACATGGGTCAATACACATGAGCCTCCCAAATGGGCTAATTCTATTTTATCTTTAACATAAATAAATAAAGCACATGTATTTAGGACCATTAGTCTTCTCTCTTAAGCTTTAGCTCTCTCTCCCTCTCTTTATAAAAGGAGACTGATTGTACAATGTATCTCAAGACTTTTTTATGAGGATATAAAATATTGGTCTTTTATATTCTCATTTTCACATAGTATTAGTCATCTAAATCCTAAAAGTTTTTTATGGTTGAAGCTCTTGCTCCCATCGCAAGCCTAAGCGCACAATTCCCTTTATCCGCTCGCGCGGTCTCCCGGCCTCTGCCTTCTCGCATGCAGTCTAGGGGTTTCTTCTTAGATCCCGCTCTTCTGTTTGCTCCCCTGCATCGCGCACATTTCCGCTTCCCCTCCTGCTGCTTTTATAGAACGCTTTCGCTGTCTATCGGGACCCACCTCCTTTTTTGCTTATGCGACCAGTGCAACTGCTGCTTCTGCTATCTGCACAGTTTCTGCTCGCGCACAGCATCTGCTCTGACACATCTTCTGCTCGTGCGGCCTATTCGCCCACTCGCAACTCCTGTGAACGTCATCTCCCTAAGGTTGTTCCTCCTGCTCCATCAGCACAGCTCGCTCCTCCTCCTGAGTCATTGTTCCCCCGCAAAGCTTGCTTGTTCGCACAACTCTCATGTTCGTACAGCTCTACTGTTCGCAAAGCCCGGTCTTTCTGCCCGCTGGTATGTGTCTGCTATTCAAGTTTGATGCTCCTCAGCCCGCTTGCTTGCCCAGCTTTGCTCGCATCAAATCAACCATGTCGCTACTGTGATTCGCAGCTCCTGTGCTCGCCACTTCGGAAGTTTGTATGTCCACCGCTTCGTCTTGGGCACGCTCTACTCTGATCGCGTCTCCTCTGCCCGCAGGACATCTTCTAGCCGTGTCTAACTTTATGACTGCAACCCTCTGTTGACTCTTGCGGTCTCTCAATTGTTGCGGCCACGATCTGTGACTTCACTTTGGGCCCGCGCGCGCTCTCTCTGTCAGTTGCCACCTCTCTTCCTGAGCTTGTCTCTTCTTAGTATTGTGCTTGCCACAGCAGCTATGACGTTGGTGCCTCGCCCGATCTGCTCGCAACATGGTTATACGGGCTTGTCGTTGCCTCTGCTCCTTCTAAGCTCAACTAGTTAAATTTGGTTTCCGCTGCTCTCCATGGGGCCGCCAGCTTTGTTTCCCCGCTTTGCAGCTCTCCCTTCCTCCACTAGCTCCCTTCCTCCACTAGCTCTCGTTGCTTACCCACCCAACTGGCCCTGTGGTCACTTCCTTCCATGCAAGCCTCGCTTCATTACCGTTTGGATACTCTTGGATTCTGGACTCCGAAGTCACCAATCATGTTTCTCCACAAAAGCCTTCTCGCTACACGGATGATCCTTGTACAAACCATATTCGGCGAGTTAGGCAGGGTGGATATCAGTTAGCAGTTTCTCAAATTGCACTTAATATATCCGAGACAAAAAAAGGATTTCAAAAATCCTAAAAGAGTGGAAGTTAGATGACTAGGTAAACCAATATACATTCAAAACCGAAAAATAGAAAGAATTAATTCGTCAAGCTTCTGAATTCGGCCCAATTCGATGTACGGGGATTTCTCAAATTGACATACATAGGATTCTAATCGACTTTTAGCTTCAATTCCTAACTACAAACCAAATCAGCGTACGTCAATTACTCAAAATCAACGCACGTCAATAATTTCAAAACGACGTACGTCAAATTCTAATCGATGAGCAACGAATTCTAATTGCCGCATTAATTTTTATTAAGCGCAAACCAAATCTACGTGGGTCGAATATAGGCTAAATAGTGATTTTGAATCCAATTCGTCGATCAACAAGCTATGCTGTTTACTTGATTAATTCACAATTAATCAAATATATAAATACACATTTTGGACTCAGTTTTCACTTATATTTAATATAAATAAAACCAACACAATTATTATCCAATTTTCATACATTTTTAACGTGCGATCATATAGATTCATATTACGTTGGCAGTAAGACAAATATTTTGATCACTTCTAGATCGAGATTCTAACAAAAGGGGCGTTAGACTCCTCTCACAAAAACACATAAAATAGAATCTTCAATCGAAGGTTTTCACGGACTTTTAATGTCGTGTTATTTTGTACAAATCAACCTTCCTGAGCTAATTTTGAGAGATCTTGTGATTGGATCAAAGAATCACACCGCCATTGGACTTATGGAGACAATTCAAAGAATTCGTAAAAAAATTGAGGTGATCAAAAAACTTTTATTTTTTTGCTT
The DNA here is from genome assembly GCA_039513925.1 of Platanthera zijinensis. NCBI lineage: Eukaryota > Viridiplantae > Streptophyta > Magnoliopsida > Asparagales > Orchidaceae > Platanthera > Platanthera zijinensis. The sequence continues at coordinate 4,186,785 of CM077091.1, read as the reverse complement.
GACGATTACTATTGTATTGTCTTTTTTTCCTGTCACGAGTCATTAATGATCATGGAAAAAAATTTGCTGGATAATGTTGATAATTTGTGATAAAATTTATATAATTTTATTGATTATCATTATCATTAATTATATAATATTTTCAGATCATCACTCAGTTGCATTCAAGTATCTTGATTCTTGATAGGTTTTGTATTTATATAAAACTCAAGATTCTCGAAAAATGGGTATGCGGAGGAATTCAAATTAGATTTTACAACTCATTAGACATAATGAGATTTTTCAAGGGATGGAGCCTACCACTCAACTTTAGACTCAGCAGAATTTTTTAATATCCAGAAGTCTTCAATTTTTCCTAGATTTGACAAAATTTTCTGGTAGAACAAAGACTAATGCTCGAGCCCTAATTTGGTGTAATTTTTCAGCCCGACAAAGCCCGTAGCAAGACCATTTTTTTCATTGTGCTGTCTCAAGAGAATGTTAATCAGGACGCATCCTTTTGAATTTTAGTTGGTGCTCGGGCTGAGTTAAAAATCTAATTCTGCCACAAGACGTGGAAGTGGAGAAAATAAACTTGAAAACATCCAGAATGCAAAAGGAACTATGGTAGATAAAAGTGAAATAAAAGCAGAGAGTAATGGAGTGCATTGTTGAAACACAAAATTGGTGAAGAAACTAATATTTGTTTCTCCCATTATGAAATTTGTATGGTTGTGTGCCTGTATTTCTCCCAAAATGCACTCATTATGCTCTTTTTTCCCAGAATTAGGCACCAGAAGAGAAGAGTTGGGTATATACATTATTATAGCAATACTATAACACTACAATGAACAGCTTCTAGGAACACTAAAACCCTAACGGATGCATGTTATTGCTAGTCACCTGCCAAAAAGAAACCAAGTCATGGATGTTATTGCTAATCGCCTGCCATAAGGAAATCATGAATAAGTATGTAAGTAAATGAAATCTTCCTAACAGCACTCAGAAAAGCTACTCAAACCTTAAATATCCCTCTGTATAGTAAACCATATGAACAAATTTACATGAATTATAGAGAGGGGATAAACCTTGAGCTCATTTTTATGCTCTTGAAGGATCTTAGCAGCTCCCAAAAGCATTGCAACATGAGCATCGTGTCCACATGCGTGCATCTTTCCCGGTACTTTACTCTTGTGCTCCCATTCCACACTCTCCTGCATCGTAAGATTAAGATTGTATCTTACCAATGAAACACAGATCATGGATACTAAAAAGTCCTCCAAATGTTTCATGGACAAGAAAGAAAAAACCATGACCACCAATAAAATGTTCCAATCACATGAAAGTAAGAGCAAGAAGCAAACTCTAACTTTAATGGGCTTTTGGCATTTTGTGCCTAGGAAAATATAGGGTTTTTGACACTTTGCATTTCGAATTTTATAAAATTAGCACTTTGCATTCCACATTATTAATTTATATTGGCACTTATGCACCCTCAAACCAACATCTTAAGGGTATTTAGGTCCGGACAGTGCCAAAAATGCTCATTTTGACACTTTGCATCCCTGATTATTGGTGTTGTCTGGACCTGAATACCTTTGAATGAGCATTTTTTATGCTTCCCAAACCAAAATATCCTTGAAATTTTGACTTGGGTGCAGAGTTTCAGAAATAGATAATTGGGGGTACAAACTGCAAAGTGCCACTTTTACAAGCTTGGGATGCAAAATACCAAACCCCCTATTTGGTGCAAAGTGCCAAAAGTCCAACTTTAATATGTGTCAAACTGCTAAATGCTTGTGAATAAAAGAACTTTTAATTCACACTTGAGACAATCAAAGAGAGCCCTAAACCTGCATCGCGAGGGCATCCATGTCGGCTCTCAACGCCACGAACGGCGGCTTTCCTGTGCCGATGAAACCGACGACGCCAGTTACTGCGACTGGGTGTTTATAAGAAATCCCCAATCGATCCAGCTCATTTCGGACGAGCTCACTGGTCTCGAATTCTCGTAGCCTAGTTCCGGATTCTCGTGGATCCTCCTCCTTATCCCTACCATCCACTCAAAAAACTCGGATTCCTTGGCCCGCTGAAGAAATTCGGCCGAACTGCTTACGCTTTCGGCCACCAGAGAAGCAGGAGGCCCAAACAAAAGAGGAAGGAGAAGAAGCCAACGATAAGAAAAATCCATCGCTCAGGGGGAGAGGGGGTGACAGGCGGCGGGCAGCAGACGGCTGCCGGCAGCGAGCGCGTCTTGGGTGGAGCGAGGGTGGCTGTTTGGTTGCGTTTGATGTCCGGAGCGTTCCGCGACTGAAGGGACGGAAAGAATCACGTGCCAAAATGTTTTATACTGCTAAAATAGTGCGCGGGGCGGGGATTCTTGCAGAACTATATGGATCCGGATCCTTGCAGTTTCGGAGGAATGTAGAGAGTTGCAGTTCGCAAATTTGAGGATTAATAGAGCGAAATTAGAAAATTGGTTAACATGAAAAGTTGTAGATATCTTCGAGACGAAATAACTTTCTGTTGAACATTTTTTGATTTGAAGTCGTTTAGACCCCGATTGGCCCCGAAAAAAAACCGTCCGCAATAATTAATTAAATAATTTTGCGGACGATTTTTTCTTCGGGGCCCAAATCGGGGGTCTAAACGACTTCAAATCAAAAAATGTTCAACATGAAAGTTTTCGTCTCGAAGATATCTACAACTTTCATGTTAACCACTTTTCTAATTTCGCTTATTAATCCTCAAATTTGCGAACTATATATATCTAGTGGCAGTGGACGGCCCTCATGCCTCCCACGATAGTACACAGCTCTCAAAAGTAGGTTTCACATGACAGTACACAGCTCTCTCAAAAGTAGGTTTCGCCCGCCTTCCAAGATCGGATTTAAATACTTATTGGTTGTGGGTCCCCTGAAAAACACTCCTCGAAATTTTTCCGAGCTTCTCGTTCTGCACACGTGAATTTTTTCCGAGCTTCCCGTTCTGCGCGCCTCGCCGTGCTCTCCCCATGCCCTAGCTTTTCCCGCATCTCCGCCTCTTCCGCCGTCGTGCTCTTCCTTCTTCCTCAACTCATGGCCGGAAAAATGGAGACCTAGCTGCTTGAGCTTTGTTCACTCATCTCAACTCACTCTGACACTGGAACTGCAGTTCGTTCCGACAAGGAGCTGCCGAGACTCGGCGAAGCTTATGCCTGCAGGAAAATTAGATCGGTGAGTACATGAGAATGTCTCACTAGCCACCCTACACCTTCCTTGTATAGTTCTCTTAGCTCTTTTCATGGCCATTGTTTTTCAAGAGCGTTGTATTTACTCGGAAATGGCAGTTGATAGAGCAACAAAAATACAAGATCCTCCAACAATGATCATGTGGCAATGTCCACTGTTAGTTGTTTTTTTATCTTGTGCTACAAGTTTAAATTTTTTTTTGAATATTTTTACTCCCAATAGGAGAAGACAACTTTCATTTTATATTTTCAACTGCATTTGTAATAAGAAATACAACTGCAATTCAATGCAATTGTTTTTTTGACCTTTATTTGCAGTTCCTTTTCAGTCTCTGAATAAACTAATCATTTATTCTGTTTTATTAGGTCGACAGACAGCCGGTTGGTTGTTTCCCAATTATGCATTTAGAAGACGAGGCGTATCATATGTATTGTGAGTATGCCCACAGCATGGGATTCAGTGTTTGGAAAGAACATTTGAGTTACTGGGCACACACAGGGATTATTAAATGTCGAGAGTTTACCTGCGCTAAAGCTGGATTGAGGAAGGTGAGACTCCCCAAAAAAGTATTGTAAATTAGAAACACGTACGGGTTGTCCAGCCCGTATTTTTTTTACCACTGATAGAGATGTAGGAATTGGACAGCAACAAATTTTATTGAGGAACACAATCACACCGTTAGCGATGGAGAGCGAGCAACACCTTCTGAGATCTCATCGCACCATTTCTAAAATGCAGGGTGACCTTATTAAGAACCTGACAGATGCGAGTTAGGACAGTTCATGCACACAACTTTCTATCTAACCAAGTTGGTGAGATTGAGAATGTTAGTTTCACTAAATCTGATGCCTACAACTTTATGCACCGAGAAAAGTGGGTGTGTTAATAGAAAGTGGTGACGCTCTTAGTTTGTTGAAGATATTACAGGAGAAACAGTTAGAGGACAACATGTTCTCATATGATATTCAAACTGATGAGTTGAATAGGTTGACAACTTCTTTTGGATGGACGGACACAACAAAATTGATTATGACTGTATATGCGACGTAATTATTTTTTGACACAACATTCAGATTGAATAAGTATAATTTGGCCTGTGCACCATTCATCGTTATCACAATCACTGGCAGAATGTATTTGTCGGTGGTGAGCTTTTATTTTCTGAGGAGACTATCAATACATTTTGTTGACTCTTCAACACATTTCTAAAATTTATTGGGGGCAAACAACTAACAACTATATTCACGGACCAAGATCAAGTCATGAACGTCACTATTGAAAGAGTTTTTACAAGGATCGTCAACGGTTATGTCAATGGCATATCTCCAAAAAAGCGCCTACAAAAGTCTCATGCTTATTTATTGAAAAGAAAAGTGTTGCGGGATTTTTTTATAAATGCTTGAGTAAGTGCGACAATGAGTTTGAGTTTGACAATTATTGGAAATGAGATGATTAGTACAGGAAACTTGAAAGAAAATAGATGGTTTGAGGACTTACATAAAGTAAGGAGGAAGTGGTCTACAGCCTTCAACAAGGATGTTTTAGGCCTTGGTATATTGTCAATACAACGAAGTGAATCTACAAATAATGGATTGCATGGTTGTTCGAGGCTACTAGTACACTGGTGGAGTGTTTTATGGGATTGAGAAATTGGTTGGGGTCCTTGGCGAAGAGAAAACGTGACGAAGATTTTAGAGGCAAACAAGGAAATGTAAGTTTAAATTATAGAACTTGTGTGTTCCTTAAACATGTCTCTAAGTTTTACACCCGTAAAATGTTTGGTATTTTTGAAAAATTATTCATGGAGGGAGCTGTTGATGTATGCATTGTGGATGAAATAAGACATGATGAAAATCAGTTCGTATTTATTACAAAGAATTGTGATGGTAGTGAGGATAACAAACAATAGTTTGTTAGTTACAATTCCGAGAACAATGACATGATTGTTCATGTAGAGATTTTGATACTAGAGCCATATTATGCAAACATATTCTGAGGATTTATATTATGAAAATGTAAGGGGAATTCCTAGCAATATATCTGCTTAGACGGTTCTATCATAATGCTAAAAGGGGACATATACCTACCAAATATCTCAAACATTGTCGATTGCGACTCCAATTTGATTTTTATAAATCATTTAATGTGTTTTCTCTTATGACTGACGCACCGAAAGTAGTAGAGAACTGCAAGGCAGCAAAGATACATATTTTGGGAGGCTTGCATGTTTTTGCAAAGCAAGCGATGATGATATAGTTAAGGCGGAGGAAATGCGGAAGAAGGAGGTTTTAGTGATGAGAACGACAAGAATATTTCATCGGTTAAAGACCCTGCAAGAAGAAATCCAAAGGAATTTCAAATGCAAGGTTGAAGGAACAGAGGAGTTAGGAGCTAAAAAACAAAGTAAGGTCCTCCATCTTTTAATTGTACTCTTGATTTATATGATTTTCCACTCATTTTTTTTTTTTTTCTACAGGGAGGAAAACCGCAGTCAAGAATAAGATAATTGTAGAAGAAACTGTGCATGAGTTTCAATTTTTCGGACATTTCAGCTGAAGAGCAGGGTACGATAAAAACAGATAACCAACTCCATTGCCAACCGATGCGCCAAGCGAATTTAATGATAACTTTTATGTAAATTTAGCTTTTGATTTCCTGGAATTCCTGATGTTTTTAAAGCCGTAATATTATGTGTGTGTCGTAATTTAGCTTTGGAAAACAATGAAAATCGCATTTTGTTAATTAAAACCGCGACTTTTATCTAAACATAATAATTGTGATAGGTATTGATTTCAAACCGCGCCTTGCTCATTACATAAGCATATCACCTTGCTTTTAACCACACATGCATTGAAGTTGCAAATGTTGATGAAGACTCAAAATAAAAAAAATTATCCTTTTGAGGTTGCTTGGTCGAGCCACTAGAAGTACAGAGCCTTAAGAAAAAAAATCTGAAATATATTGAAATGAA